>CM068368.1:455581911-456827390 GCA_034769895.1 Magicicada septendecula
TTCATCACTGTGATTGTTGTAATTCCACATTCCAGGTTATGCAAACACATCCCTTGATATAATTGGGAAACACGTATGATTACCTACACATACAGATCACACTACAGGTAGATGATAGTGTTATTTAAAAGTACTTACCTCAAGGTTAGTGCTAGTTTCTCTTCTGATGATACGGGATAAAGATTTCTACTGTACGACACCTTTTTAATGTCCTCTGCTATCAAACTTAATAAGAAATCAAATTGGGCAATAGACAGTCTAAAAAACTCTAAGAACTTACTTTCGTCCTTGCGTAAATGGTTCATGATCAAGTTTTTAAAGTATCCTTCAACAGTTCTGTTACTAAATACGGGATGTATCACTTGTCTTGGTTTTATTAAAGTTTCAATAATACCGTCGTCTTACATTTCTTCCACTGTTAGCCACTTCAATATTTATTTTCTTTTCCTACAACTCACCGCAACACTTGACACCAACCAACCTCACCCAACTGACAAAACCCCAGAACTCACCCAGCTTGTGACGATTTAAATAAAAGAAATAATCAAGAAAATAAAAATTTAAAAAAAAAATTAAGGTTGCGAGCTCTTAAGCCATTTAAATCTCACTGTATTAATATAAAATACCTGTAAGTACTCAGTATGAGAGGAAGCAGTAATTAATTAGTTATAAGATGCTCTAATAAAAAGATAAATTGTAAAGAGTTATTAATATCGTATTTAACCCTTTGCTTGTAAGCAGGCGCTGTCCTGTTGATTCCAGACTCGACATGCTTTCCTAGTCTTGTGTGAGTAAGAATAAGTAAAAAAAAACTAATGTTAATAATAAAAAAATCTGAAGACATAAATAGTCGCTAAAACAACTGATTTAAATTATGTATATTTGTTTAGGGATAGTTTGTATAAATAAAAAATGTTAACTTAAATATAGTTAGGAACTATATTCTTGCGCGGAAATTGTCCCACTAACTTTTGCCCAGTACCAGGCGAAGGGAGCGGAATTTCTCTCTCTTGCAATGGTGACTTCGTACAGTACAGACGTAGGTGCTGTGCGCTTAAAATATGTAACTACATTTTGTCTCGTCTTAAGATGGTGTACCAGATGTCGCTGTTTAAAGCATCTGGATGTATTAAGTAATGTAGTCATGTGAATAGACAATAAGTTTAAAGTAATGTAAAACAAAAAGTATCGAAACGTAACAAAGAGTGTAACACAAGATGACATCGTGCTTGAACAAATAACAACAATTCCAAAGTCATACCCGGACATGTGAATCATCAGAAGCCACAAATTCTACTGCACGTGACAGAAGATGCAGATCGGGACTTCCGATAATCTACAAGATCATCTGAGATATCTACTCTGCATATTGTTCAACCTGCGAACTTTTGGAGCCCTTTACAGAGGAAGGCCAGACCGAGATGACGACGTCGCTGTTCCTGTTTCCCAAGACGGATACCCCAGGACGAGTCTTCTGCATACCAATTAAAAGGTGACTCGATAGCCTGTCTATCGAGGGTTACTAATATTTGATACACAACACATCTTGAAAGAGACTTTTCAGAAACTATTAACTTTGTAAAGACTTATAAATTAAATCTAAGAATTTCATGTAACTATTCTAATTTCATACGTTGTAACAGTTTATATGGTAATGTAGAGTAATATAATTCAAGCAATAATACCATTCTTCCAATGGTTCAATAAAAGAAAGTCTTGCAAGCTAATATCATGAAATGAGTATAATTAAAAGTCTAATTACTGAAATACAGAAAGTTGACCCGGATCCGAGGTATAGCTATATAAAATCAAGTTTGATCTCAAAGTTTAAAGAAACCTTTCAAGTAACTTAATAATTGAATTAGTAATGTCATGGGATCTGTCAGTAGATGTTTTTTTTTTAAATGTTAAATAAAGAGAAGTCTTCTTGTTACACACATATGAGGAGTGCTTAAATCAATTGTATACCTTGCCATTGTTTCCTTACACAGTTAGTAAGTAATTTGTTACATTAATTATTTGTGATCAATTCTGTTACAACGTAGGCAGCCCATCTAATTAACGGAGTTTAATTACGAGGGGTTCCCTGGATTTGTAACGCGGCGAAAAGACGTTATAAAAGTGCGCGACTCTGCTAATTTATGTAAAGGGTTGTTAAGCATCGTGACGCAAACAAAAAGTGCGCCACTCTGCTTTCTTGTAAAAAAAAATAAAAGGGTAATTGTTTACAGAGTGTCACAAAAGAGCGACACTATGCTTAATTTTATAAAGGTGTTTTAAGCAAACAAAATTGCGTCATTCAAAAAATAAAGGAAACAAAGGAAAGAGTTTTAATTGTGTATATAGTGTCACAAACAAAATTGCATTCACTATGCGTGGATAAATTGTAAGATCAATAACTAAATATATAATATTGATATATGCACTCAGAAAGTTACTTTAATAAATGTAATGTTCAAAACATATTTAATACACTATTAAATAACGTAATATGTATTAAGTTACGTAGATGGTAGTATGTATAAGTAAAATATGCTTAGCGTCATACAATGCATGTAGCTTTTGCATTCTATAGGCCAGTAGGAACCTGCATAATTCGATGTAAGTACTTGCATACATGAATTGTGACCAAGCATAACAATTTTGGTCAACCGAACAATCTGTAACAGGTTTGTTTACGACAATCCAAGACCTGTTGTCTCCTGAATCATTCTGCACAGTGGATGTCCAACTATCTAGCTTACATACACTAGTATGTGTTATAAAAAAAAATTTTTTTAAAAATAACTTTGTTAATAATAATAAAGTAATTAAGTAGAACTTCGTGATTTAAAACTTGTGAACAAAATAAGTAATTATTTAATTGAGAAAAGTTTATGAATGAACGAAGCCAAAGTGTTGTCTAAGCGGAGTAATAATAATAAGAAATAGATTGCGCTCCCCTTTTCTCGTGTTTATATCGGTCGTTGGTGTTATTCACTCGCATTGTGTAGACAATAATATGTAAAAGCAAACACCCCATTGTCACACACGCTCACCCTCCTTTGTTAACTAAATATGTAGGCCACCCTCTGACCTACATTCCAGTAAACAGCTGATCGGCTATTTAACATTGAAAGATATGTGTGTGTGATTTCTGTCTCTCCCTTAGAAGAGAAATTGTTCTTTTCTAATTTGTGTAAATTGATTACTTATGAATTTATTATATGTATATGTAATATATGTGTAATATACTAGTATTAATTGTAAGTACGTGCTAATGTGTTAGAACAAAATGGCCCAATTTAACCCGGATTTGTTATTAAAAGACGAGCTGTCTTACGAAGCCCTTTTGCGTGGACTACCCCATGCTGATGTAACAGTCGCGGAATTACGAAGTTCAATTCGCGAATGTGGATTTGATGCGCCCGTGCAATTAAACAATCTAAGCCAACTAGATTATGAAAGCGAGAAAGAAATTTGTAATGCCAAGTATAGTGAACTATACTTATTGTCCCAAACACTCCAAGACGAGAAATCTCCGGCAAAAAAATTTTGCGGACTACCCAGAGAATAGAGCATTTAACCAGGCGAATAAAAAATTTGTCGATCTGGCCGAATCTCACCGAAATACCCGTTGATGTACAAAAGCTAGCAGACGAAGCTCTACGCCGCTTACCTTCAATTATCAACGATTTAAGACGAAAATCCGACTCATTCAGGATGGACGAAATAGAGAAGTCATTAATGAAATTACACATCTCCCCAGTACAAACCCCCACCACTAGTTTACCTCCGCCTAACTCGGATCGGAACTCACCTATCGTATCGCAAGTGCAAGCGAACCCAGAACAAAATACTGATACAGATGTAAATGTCCCTCCTCCCGAGCATTTTCAGTTTCGTCCCGGAAATAATGAATTGACCACCACCCCCAATGAATCTAATCACCCTCATCGAGGAATTACCCCTATGAACTATAACGCAGATCTATACGGAAAAATGACTCACCCTGTGGAGAAGATTTTAACCGAAATCCCTTATACAGATGGTTTAAATGTTTCCAAGTTACTAACATTTATTAGTTATCTTCTTCAGATAAAGGATCTACAGCAGCTGAATGACTGGCAGATTTTACAAGTTCTGTTACCAAAGTGTAAACCCCCGTTAAAAAATGGTGTGCTAGAAGCCCTAACCTCTACTTTCCCAGTAGAAGAGCTACATAGCTCTTTAATAAAATACTTTATTCCCACCGGCCTCTATGAGGAAATAAAAAGGAAGACAGTACTCCGAGTACAAGGACATCAGGAGAGATTAGCTCACTACATCTCCGATATTAGGGAGTCCTCTCGACTACTACGTGTAAGCTGGAATGAAACACAACTGGTGGACACCATTTTAATAGGAGTGTCACCCGAAGAAAGATCTCGACTATCATTGATGAATAGACCCAATACTATTGCTGATCTAGAACAGTGCAGTATCCATTCTTCAAATGTATGGTACTCAGATCAAAATAGAGAAGCAATGAAAACCTCTGGAACTAATAGACATCAATTGCGAGCACTACTGTCTGATGTAACAACCTCGTATGAAAGACAAGTTTCTAGTAGACCTCACCATGTGCGCAAAGCTGGTAAGTTAACTGTAAACCCAGATAAAGCGGAAACCAAGTACCCACCTCGCAGAAAACCCACCTGTTATAATTGTGGCAAATATGGGCACATAAGAAGAGAGTGCAAAAGTAAGCCATTGGAACGGAATAACCCCAATTCAAAAAAACATGTAAGGCAGGGAGACCCGAAAACCTGTGTCTTCCGCAGCTACTCAAAATTGGGTAAACTAAAAGAAACCAGTAATAATAATAAGAATGAATTATTCTGTAACCAAGTGAAAAACAAAAAAGGTGCGAAAGATATTGACCCCTATGTGCGAGAATTTCGTGAAAAGTGTAATGCGAGTAATAGATGTAAATGGAAAAAATATCTACTACCATTAATACGAGTCGACTTAGGCGTTACATCCCCCATCGCCTTAATTGATTCGGGATCTAGTAGATGCTTAATCAGCCAAGAATTAGTGGACATGTTAGCTAAACATCATCTAGTAAAACGGAACCAACCTGTGAATATAAAGTGTGCTAAATAAATATGGTGATTAAATAGACGATAGTTCTAGGAGCGTTTCTTAAATCCCCAAAGTAGTTTAATAAATAATAAAGTGAATAATAATAATTGATTTAAATACTAGAGCTAAACAAATCCTAAGTTATACTAAAATTGTGTGAAGTGTAGAATCAAGTAAGTAAAAAAAAAATAATAATAAAAGTACAGTTACACATTGTAAACACTTCGCAGTGGTGGCCAGTAAGAGAAAATTAAAGCGTGTTCAGTATTGTAGGAATTGTACTAAACAGCCACGCACCCTCCCTCTATTGTGATAAACAGGTGCTAGCCTAAACAATTGAAAAACCACCCCTAGTGAGTATGACAAAGCGTTGTGTAAAGTGTCTCCCCTCCCGCATAGTTTGTTTAAGTATTGTAAAAAGAAAAAAGAGAATCATATTCGTGAGATTCCGCTTCTCTCAAACCAGTGATCTAAAGTGGAGTATGGGATCCTCTTTAGATCACATTAGAAATAAGTTTATGAGATATAATCAAGTAGTGATTATACATGTAACGTAACAGGTCACAACGGCGCCGACTGAAAGGGTAATGATAGGGCAGAAATGTGCCAAAGATCATTAATAAATGCTGAAAGCTAACTTCCGTAGTTAGAGTAAGCTGGTGTCAGTCGGGCCGGGATGTTGTGAGTTACGGATAAGTAGGGATCATTCCAATCTAAGGTTTGGAAATTAGTATTAAGATTAAAATGTAAGTTAGTACTTAAGAAGTAAGAAAAAGGGAATTTCACGAAGGCGATCATTTAAATGAACAATGTCATTTAAAGAGAATTAAAAAAAAAAAAAAAAAAACTGTGCACTAATAATAAATAACTTCACACACTGACACTAATCGTACTCCCAGTCCCCAATAGCCACGAAGGTCACAAGTCGACCCCGTTCGAGTTACTATACAAGTATCGACCAAACCACCCTTTGTCCACAAGATGGAATGTACACGATCTGCTGCCTCCGCAAATAACGGATAAGCAGATAAAGCGAATATGGAACAAAGCCCGCTCTAACTTGAGAGCAAGCTTGGAAAAATCCAGAAGATACCACGAGAAAGGTAATCATAGCAACTCAGTCAGGTACCAAGTAGGTGACTTAGTAATGTACAAGACTCACCCCATTAGTAGTGCGATTGATAAGACCACCTCGAAACTATCATTCAGATGGTGTGGCCCTTACCAAATCCAAAAGTACCTAACTCCAGTTACAGTAGCCCTGTGCGAACCTACAACTCAGAAATATGTGCGGAGAACGCATATTTCGCAACTAAAGTTGTATAAGAAGAAGTGACGGTAGAGTATAACCCAATAAGAAAAGGGAATACTAGGCAGTAAAGAAAATTATATTTCTGAATCCACGTAAGAAATGTAAAACGTAGAGTTTGGAAACGAGGCCTGATCAACCTGAGTTCCAGTTCTGCGAAGCATGCATTAATGAATAATCATTAACTAGATGGGTACTAACACTCATTAACTACATGAGTTATATAGGACTCACAGAAGAAAAGATAGAATTCTAAATAGTAAAGATTTAGAAAGTTACTCTATAGAAGAGAGAGTAAGACAAACAAAAAACCGGTAGTAAAATTAAGTGATAGAGATAAGAAAAAGTTTTGTGTTTTAATTGTGTAAATATTTAGTGTAAATAGTATGTAAAAAAAAAAAAAAGTAGTTCATAAGAATATAAAGTGTACTGTGTTGTAACTATAGGTAATAACTATGTGGACAACGTTGTAAAGTGTACAACAACTATGTGAAAGAAATTACACACACTAACCCCATTCAATATCCCAGTCCCCAATAGTGAGTTAGACTCAAAAAGCTTAACCGTAGCGTGCAAATTAAGCGGTGGAGTATGTGACGATTTAAATAAAAGAAATAATCAAGAAAATAAAAATTTAAAAAAAAAATTAAGGTTGCGAGCTCTTAAGCCATTTAAATCTCACTGTATTAATATAAAATACCTGTAAGTACTCAGTATGAGAGGAAGCAGTAATTAATTAGTTATAAGATGCTCTAATAAAAAGATAAATTGTAAAGCGTTATTAATATCGTATTTAACCCTTTGCTTGTAAGCAGGCGCTGTCCTGTTGATTCCAGACTCGACATGCTTTCCTAGTCTTGTGTGAGTAAGAATAAGATAAAAAAAAACTAATGTTAATAATAAAAAAATCTGAAGACATAAATAGTCGCTAAAACAACTGATTTAAATTATGTATATTTGTTTAGGGATAGTTTGTATAAATAAAAAATGTTAACTTAAATATAGTTAGGAACTATATTCTTGCGCGGAAATTGTCCCACTAACTTTTGCCCAGTACCAGGCGAAGGGAGCGGAATTTCTCTCTCTTGCAATGGTGACTTCGTACAGTACAGACGTAGGTGCTGTGCGCTTAAAATATGTAACTACATTTTGTCTCGTCTTAAGATGGTGTACCAGATGTCGCTGTTTAAAGCATCTTGATGTATTAAGTAATGTAGTCATGTGAATAGACAATAAGTTTAAAGTAATGTAAAACAAAAAGTATCGAAACGTAACAAAGAGTGTAACACAAGATGACATCGTGCTTGAACAAATAACAACAATTCCAAAGTCATACCCGGACATGTGAATCATCAGAAGCCACAAATTCTACTGCACGTGACAGAAGATGCAGATCGGGACTTCCGATAATCTACAAGATCATCTGAGATATCTACTCTGCATATTGTTCAACCTGCGAACTTTTGGAGCCCTTTACAGAGGAAGGCCAGACCGAGATGACGACGTCGCTGTTCCTGTTTCCCAAGACGGATACCCCAGGACGAGTCTTCTGCATACCAATTAAAAGGTGACTCGATAGCCTGTCTATCGAGGGTTACTAATATTTGTTACACAACACATCTTGAAAGAGACTTTTCAGAAACTATTAACTTTGTAAAGACTTATAAATTAAATCTAAGAATTTCATGTAACTATTCTAATTTCATACGTTGTAACAGTTTATATGGTAATGTAGAGTAATATAATTCAAGCAATAATACCATTCTTCCAATGGTTCAATAAAAGAAAGTCTTGCAAGCTAATATCATGAAATGAGTATAATTAAAAGTTTTAATTACTGAAATACAGAAAGTTAACCCGGATCCGAGGTATAGCTATATAAAATCAAGTTTGATCTCAAAGTTTAAAGAAACCTTTCAAGTAACTTAATAATTGAATTAGTAATGTCATGGGATCTGTCAGTAGATGTTTTTTTTTAAATGTTAAATAAAGAGAAGTCTTCTTGTTACACACATACGAGGAGTGCTTAAATCAATTGTATACCTTGCCATTGTTTCCTTACACAGTTAGTAAGTAATTTGTTACATTAATTACTTGTGATCAATTCTGTTACAACGTAGGCAGCCCATCTAATTAACGGAGTTTAATTACGAGGGGTTCCCTGGATTTGTAACGCGGCGAAAAGACGTTACAAGCTGACAAAAAGACGCTAGCGTTCAGTCACTTCGAGGAAAACAGCCCAGGGTAGCGATGATCGCAACAGCCACTCCGAGCAAAACTAAGCTTAATCGCTCGCTACTGCGTCTCCAACTGGTCCTGGAGCGGTCAGGTCTGCGTCTGACGCTGGAGACGCTAGCGCCTCTAGCGACAGACGCTTGGAGGAAAACGGAACTATGAGAACCTGGTTAGAGCAGTAGATGGCGATGATCGCTGAGCGATGATCGCAACAGCCGCTCCGAGCAAAACTAAGCTTGAAGCTCTGTTTTGCTCGGAGCGTCTGTTGCGATCGTCGCTCAGCGATCATCACTGAGAGATAGTCGCTCAGCGATCATCGCTACCCTGGGCTGTTTTCCTCGAAGTGACTGAACGCTAGCGTCTTTTTGTCAGCTGGGTGAGTTCTGTGGTTTTGTCAGTTGGGTGAGGTTGGTTGGTGTCAAGTGTTGCGATGAGTTGTAAGAAAAGAAAATGCATACTGAAGTGGCTAATAGTGGAAGAAATGGAAGACGACGGTATTATTAAAACTTTAATAAAACCAAGACAAGTGATACATCCCGTATTTAGTAACAGAACTGTTGAAGGATACTTTAAAAACTTGATCATGAACAATTTACGCAAGGACGAAAACAAGTTCTTAGAATTTTTTAGACTGTCTATGGCCCACAGCATATGGCCAACATCTATAGCACAGCACGTGCTACACAACGCAATAATCGCTCGCGACTGCATCTCCAACTGGTCCTGCAGCGGACAAGCGTCTACACAACGGACATCCAAGCTGTGGACCGACTAATCTGGCGACGTGGTGGGGGCACTGGAGGGGAAAGTGCCTAACCGACCGTGACACCGACACACCGTGTCACCTGGCGGCCTCAGCTGATACTTGTCTCAGCTGATTTTGGTAAGTTTTTACCGCGCGCGCTTTTGTATCTATTTTGGATGGCGTGCTTGTGTAACCAAGTTAAAGGTAAGAATTGTCTTCTGTCATGTTTTCTAAATAACTATATTACAAATATATTTACTATATAACAAACATTATCATGTTAAATTGCTAAACTCAATATCAGCAGCGATTATTTCTGTCTTGATGCGTTTACATATCAAATGTAAAACTAAAAGCAATTAAAATATCTGTATGGAGAACCATACATTACTTCCATGTTCAAAGATTTATATTTAAAATCATAATGGAAATGAAATATTTCCACAGAAACTACTTCTTTCTACTTATAGATTCAGCCTGACCACAGTACTGTGTGGTCACTAACGTATACCACCTTACATTATCGCACTCGATTTTCACTCATGATGACAGTCGATGGCACTGCCGAAACGTCTGGTTTTGCAGATAACATTGTACTTTGCTCAAACAGCCCGGGAAGAAATTTTTACACTAAACTACTTCTTTGTTGCCGATAACGTAGTACACATATAAAAACATAAAACGTTGCAGGTAAACTACCCCTTCTTCTCCACCGATCTTCACCAAAATCAAAAGACCTTGAGTGCTCTACACATTAGGGACGTATGCAAAAAATTATTTGATTCTGTTTGACTTTACGGCAGTTATCGTTCGTCATAGAAAAAATTACCCTTATTAAAACATTAAATGTTGCAGGTAAACTACCCCTTCTCTTAACTGATCTTCACCAAAATCAATAGGTCCTGAGAACTCTACAATTCAGGGCTGTGTGCAAAAAATTATTTGATTCTGTTTGAATTTGCGGCTGTTATCGTTGGCCATAGAAAAAAATCTACACACAGAAACTTTTCGAAAACTTACTTTTTTCGTGTTTTGAGGGTAGTACATGTATACATGTCCATGTATTTGATGTCATTTTGATCAATTTTGCTGCAATTGTAATCAATGTTATGGAACAAACAAGTAAAAAATAAGTACACTGTGTGTGTGTGTGTGCGTGTGTGTGTGTGTGTGTGCGCGCGCGCGTGCGTGTGCGTGCGTGCGTGCGTGCACAGGTGCATTCTCATTACATTCAGTTACTTGATATGTAATGCTTTCACAATTGAAATACATTTCAGTGAGATAACAATTGGATTCGTTCCAGGGAAATGTAAAATTCCTGTTACAACCACACAATTTCTTGTAAAAGTAGTTCTTGATTTTTCCTTATACAGCAAGATGAACAATATAATTCACAAGTCTAACCACTCTTTCCTCCTCAAAACACTATTTAAAAAAAAAAAGTGACTAACAAAAGATCTGAGTATTCCTTCTTCTAGTTTGTTTGCCAATAGAACTAAAATTAGTGTATACAAATATAGTATTATTTTTTGTACATTTCAAATTTTGGGACACCAGGTTTCAAAAAGTGGGGCAAAAGTTTGACAAAATCACAAATTCCATGTGGGACATCGATTAAAGAGAATTTTAACGAAAATCTGAATATACTGTACAGTTTTAGAAATTTCAAAATTCTTTGACCCCATGGCTCAAAAATGGAATCAATAATTTGAAAAAAGTGTAAAAATCCATCTCGCTGTTAGACTGAAAGAAATTATAACACACATTTAACTGTGTGGAATTTATACTATTTATTGTATGATCGCTCTATAATACTGTTACTTTACTAAATAAAAATTAGTCAGTCTGCCTGCACACCCATATTGCTGAGTAATAATACAGCAGTCTTGTCTGGCGTCTCTGGGCCCCCCCACACACACACACAGTTGCTATGTAGCTGATTTCTCTCTGGCAGTGGTGAAATGTCAGTTCTGCCATGGTCAAAAGCATAACAGGCAGCAGGCCTAATGTTTGAAAGAAAAGAGAATAAGAAGAATTATCTTGTAGACATTTGTAATTTTTAGTTATTTTTAGAAACAAAATTTAATGTTTTGTTTAATGGGCAGTTAAGAATACTATGTGTGTATGTGCGTGCGTGTGTGCACACGCGTGCACAACTTTTAATCTGAACAATAATCTGCTGTTAGAACCCAGCTGCCAGAAGTGGAACATGTGGTAGAATAGCACAATGCAGCAGTACTGTATTCCCAAACTGTCACTTCAGAAAGTATATTAAACAAAATACAGGACCATTATGGGAAGAATAAATAAAGTTTAGTTGTTACCGTTTCATCTGAAATTTGCTTATTAAATTTAAGTTCAATGAAAACAATGCTATGTTTATTTTCAGATGAGTACTACTGCCGTAAAATGTGATTTATGCAGCAAAGAGTTCAGTAAGAGTTCTTATTGTAAACGGCATATTAGAATTGTTCACAAAAAGAAATGCCAAAGGGGAGCAAATTGAAACAGCTACATTTACTTGCACTTTGTGTAACAAACAGTATTCCCAAAAAAATTATTTGCAGCGACACATCAAATCAACCCATTCTACTGAGCCAAAACAAATTTATAAATGTGATATGTGCACTTATACAACAATTCACCAGTATAGTTTAAAACGTCACATATTAAGTTTAAAAATACATAACAGTGGATCCTTAGCACGATCTTTCATGTGTACTCTATGTAATGCAAAATACAAGCATAAACATCACCTCACAAACCATGAAAGAAAATATCATAACATTGGAAAACCACTTCTGGTTGAAAGACAATGTCCTATTTGTAAATTCATAACAAGGAGACCACGGGGACATAATGAACAGAAAATTTACAGTCATTTTGAAAATGTACATGGCATTTTTATGAAGTTTGAACATCACAGTTTTGATTCTGTTGATGAATTTAATGCGTGGAAACAAGAAATTGAAAATAAAAATGTTTTTTTAAACAAACGTCAAATGGAAATGTATCTGACGTTTACCAATGCCACAGAAGTGGTTTTTACAAGAAACTAGGACTAAACAAACGCCACTTAAAAATTATGGGAAGCTGCAAAATAAATGGGTTTTGTCCAGCAATGATCAAGATGAAAAAATTAAAAAATGGCACTGTACATGTCTCATTTCTTTTAACACATGTTGGCCATAAAAATGAGTTAAAACATATTCACTTGACGAAGAAAGAGAGAAACCAAATTGCAACTCACTTAGCAAGTAAAATACCCCATGAGGAAATTTTAAAAGATATCAGGTGTTCTATATCAAATTGTGAATTACAAAGAATTCACCTAGTGAACAAAAAAGATATTATAAATATTGAAAAAGGCTTCAATCTAAATGATGAAGCCATAAAACATCCATTTGACCCTGTAAGCATCGAGGCTTGGGTTGAAGATCTTAAAACATCTAAGGACACTGCCTTAGTGGTTTATAAACCACAAGGAGTAATTAGTTTTGAGTTTCCTCAACTGAAAGAAGAAGACTTCTTATTGCTATACATGTCTGAAGCGCAAAAAGTTATTTTTAAAAAGTACAGTAATGATATAGTGTGTATTGATGGGACGCATGGGCTGAACAATTATAACTTTCAGCTATATACACTACTGACAATGGATGAAACAAGAGGGGATTTCCTGCAGCCTTCACGTTTACTAACAGAGGGGATGAAACTATTCTAAAGATTTTTTTTGATCAAATAAAGTCTGTATTAGGATGTATTACAACCCATACATTTATGTCTGACATGGAAGACACATTCTATTCCGCATGGTGTAAAACAATGGGGACTTCAAATAATCGTATTTATTGTACATGGCATGTATTAAGGGCATGGAAGACCAATGTAAATACAAAAATTAAAATAAAAGAAAAGCGAGACAGTGTGTTTAAAATGTTACAGGCTCTGTTATATGAACTTGATGAAGACGCTTTTAACAAAATGCTCCATGAAGTGTTAAGGAGACTTCATGATGATAAAGAAACACATTCTTTTTATGAATATTTTTTTAAGCAATATATTATTAAACAAAAATATAGATCATGGGCCTACTGTCATCGCATACATTTAGGAATTAAACACAAATATGTCCATAGAAAACTTTAATAAAGTAGTAAAATATTGTTACCTCAAAGGAAAACTTATTAAAAGATTAGACAAAACAATTTGTGCCATATTACATTTGCTCAAAGATAAAATTTTTGATCTGATAATTAAAATGAAGAAAGGAAAACTTGTGAAAAAATTGCAAGTATTAAGAAATCGTCACAAAGCGAGTATGTTGTTGGACGCAGAGAAAGTGTTGACAACTTTAGATGACAAGTGGCAGGTCTTGTCATCCACACAAACAGAATTTTATACTGTTAAACAGATTAAACACTGCAAATCATGTCTTTTACAGTGCATACACTGTAACTCTTGCTTTCATGAGTTTGTGTGTTCGTGTATGGACATTGCCATATGAAACAATATGTGCAAACATATTCACCTTGTTTGTAGAACACTAACCAATATGATTCCTGAGGAAAGGGAGAACGAAGAAAATACTCTTATTATAGATCTTCCAAAGGATATTATGTTAGAAGAAACAGTGGTAAATGAAGCAAGTAATCCTAAAAGTAAAGACACAGAAAAGAGCATATCTTTAAATAATGAAAGAATGAAACTGTTTGAACACATTCAAGAGATTCAGAAAAACCTACAAACTGTTGAACAGTTTCAATACGCAAACAAACAGATGGGACAGTTAATACTGACAATAAAAGCTATGAAGTCATCTGCTGAAAGGAGCTTAAAGGTATGTATAATTTTCAGTCAGATTATCCACTTTATTTTGTAGTACAGTCTAATCCAGACTACCTACTCATCAACTTATCTGTCTTCTCACCCACCTACACAAACTATCCACCCACCCATCTATCCAAATTTTAGTCTACAGCTTTACTTAGGATATCTATCCACCTACTCTTCTATTCAGATAGACACTCACATACCGGTTTATCTAATCATCTACTCATGTAGCCTACTTACTGAATTATTTATCTATCTATCCATCTACCCATCCTTTAATTGCTAGTCAGTACTGATTGCAGTGGCGTACCTAGGATAGGGCAAGTAGGGCACGTGCCCTGGGCGCCATTCAAAGGGGGGCGCAAAATTCGCAAATTATTAAACTTAAAAATCAAAACAAAAACAATATAATTCATATTCAAATAATCCCGCGATTCCCGCGAGTGGTGAGCTTTCGCGAATGAGAGAGAGGAAATGAGTGGTGCCACCGCGCCGGGCGGCGTAGGTAGATTGCTTAATGCTTGCACTCGCTCGGCTATCGGCTCATATGACTGGCGTGGCGCAGTTGTTTGCACGTGTCGCGAGCGAGCGTGAAGCTACTTGATTTGATAATTTAAATTACCGTCGACGACAGTGCTTTGAACATAAATATTGGACTTAATTTTACGGTAGGTACCTACATACATTAATTTATTGAATTTCTATTTTCTACATTAGGTAGACATGACATAAACACTCGTAAGTGACATAACCTCGAATCGAACTGAGTTTATTACAGTGAAATTCATTTGAATAGTAACATAACACATCTTTGTGAAAACCGTTGCGGCAATCAATTTTTCACTTTATAACTATCGTGGGGATAAGGTTGATTATAAGTTTATTTATTGTTTCGGGTATCATCGCCGATCGTCTTTTAGTGTCAGCGCGAACGAAGACTGACACGCCATATTTTTTGTGTCGTATTTGTACTGTCACACGACAAGCTCTGTGTGTCGCTAAGAAATTTGCTGAGTCACTAGGTGGGAGAGTTGATAACACGTAAACACTTGATTTACTAGCCAAGTCAAAAGCATCCGTTCCGCAGTTTAATGTATTAATTATGCATGCAACAAAATAAGTCTGTTTCCCGCACTGTAATTGTTCTGTACGCCAAAAACATCACTTGACTGCCAACATTTCTTTACGTTAATGTTACTGTCTACCCACGTTTCGTCCAAATAAAATATATTATTGCAAGTTTTTCGCAAAGCTTTCATTTTTACAAGAAATTTATAACGCCACAACACTATATCTGGTTTTTCGATTAAAACCTTTCTTTTGCTCTGACATTTCTGCCACCTAAATTCTATACTTTTCATAATGTTTATTAAAGAATCTCGGCCCCAAGAAAAATGTATTCGCTCTTTTACAACAGGAAGCAATTTTCTAGCGCTCGGTACTACTTTCTGGGTAACGTAAAATTCTTTTTACTTGTCGAATTACGCACTTATCCATATCGTCTACAAAAACTCTTCGGTCACCTTTCCTTGTGTCTCTTCTTTTCCTCGGCGTAGAAAATGTTTGTTCGGACCCTTGTTCTTTTAACATTTTCGATTCTTTACGGAGTTTTATGATGAAATTTTCAGATTTCCAGCACTAATCAGCAGCTCTTTTAGTAGCCTGACTGATAGGGTAACCGAGTGCTTTAGACTTGGATTCGTTGTCACATTTTTCAGTTACTCTGCTAATTATCTGTCGAGCTTCACTATGAACGACAAAACTCTTTTTCTTTGATGACACACTTTTCTGAGGCTCAGCCATAGTTGATACAAAAAATACCGAAATAAAAATAAAAAACAAATAAAAATACCGTAAATAAAATGTAAAAAAAACACTACCGTAATCAAAATTACTGTATAATTTAATAGTCACTTACTCTAAGCGATTGAAAATAATTTCTACATTCAGAGTAGTTTAAAACCGTTCAATAATAGTAATTACAACAAATTCGTATAACTGCACTTGCGCGTTGGAGAGCCAGTCACATAACTAAAGTAAATGTTTTCAGTAATGTGCTACTACCGATGAAGGTCGGTGTACTGGATGACGTCAGGCATTAATCCTCCTGCCCCTCACTTCACCTGACAAACACATAGAGCTTGTCATGTGACAGTACTCGATTTCAATTAAGCAGCTGTTCAGAGTCGGTAATTGTCATTACATTACTGATACCAATAGGCAAATGCGAAGGCAGATATTTAGTTGAGGATAGAAAGACGAACGAAAGGCCTTTTGGCAAAGAATTTCGTCTTTGTTTTCGGGTCTCAGAGCTGCGCACACTCAGTTATTAATTCAATGATTTTTAGCCTTAGTAATACATTACAGTACAGTATACAGGTTGCTGCAATTATATAACAGTATGTTACAAATGATTTTGTAATAAAAACCTTTGTTTTTGTAAAGAGAAATAATGTTTTCAATTTACAATCTATTATCCGAAATATTGATTATCCCGAGAGGTTCGGATGATCGATGCTCTACTGTAGTTTGTTTATATTCAAGCCATGTGCACTGAATTGAAATTCCATAACATTGCATACTTTACTAATATCAGCACTGAAAAACTAATGCCATTATGTTAAAAATTATCAAATTTATAAGCATTCATGACATTATACAAAATAATTTATGATAAGATCATCACACTACAAATTACAGGGTCATTTTACATTACTCACTAAGTACACAGTCCTATGAGGTAATTACTCGTTCATTGAACTCATCGAAATGAACGATTACTCCCATCAGCTGTGTGTGTGTGTGTGTGTGTGTGTGTGTGTGTGTGTGTGTGTGTGTGTGTGTGTGTGTGTGTGTGTGTGTGTGTGTGTGTGTTCACAAACATTCCTGTTTAATATAATACTCATCAACAAAATTATTACAGATTACATATAACATAATTTATTTGGAAAATGTAAATAAAATTTTTACATACAAGAGCATGCAAAACATGTGCACTAAATAGTTATGTAAGTACACATTAATGAAATAAAAATGTAAAATTCAATTATGCATGTAAAAACAATATCAATAACCATGCTACTACACCGTGCACATTAAAATAAAATTATTTCAGGTTTTTAGTATTATATTTTTAGACATTATAATTAGTCAATCAACGCTGATTAGAAAAAAAGAAGAAAATCAGCTATAATTGTTTTGGCATGCTCATAAAAAATTTAGATTGCACTGTTTTCTGTTTTCAACAAGTACATATGTGTTATCATCACGACGGCGAATTTCTTGCTGCAGGCGCAGTCTGTCGTACTTGTTGACAGCCCGTAGGTGACAGCTTCGACCTATACCCCTATACAATACATACAGCCCTAACCCAAGCTTTATGCAGTTTACTGTCGTGTTGGGACACAACACAACCCCTTCTTTTGACATGATAATGTCTTTTGGCTGGCCATCATTTGAAAATTTCTGTAACGCTGTATGTAAACTGTAACGCATCACGCTGCATGACGTCATTCTTGCGTGACGTCATTGGGATTGTTGTAAATAAACGTTTGTTTTGATACGTCGCAATATATATAATGTGTTAAAAATAATATCACTGCAAACAATTAAACCAGATTTATAAAGCGTCCTGAAAGTTTAAAATCAAGTGTTAGCACAATTTACCAGCCGGGAATCGTTAACTAAAACCGCGACCGCTAACATGCTAACGTCGTCGCAGATTAAAGACCTAACAAGCAAACAACACTGCATAGCTGTAGATAGGTTATTGGGGTTATTGTCTCTAGTTAATGGTTGTCTTCGTATGTGATTCAGCTAACGATCTATTCATTAAAATATTTGTCATCGTAAATGCAAATCTACTGTTCTTTATATTTAATTACTCACCGCAGAAATGTGAAGTATAACACAGATACATAATGTCATTGGGATTGTTGTAAATAAAGGTTTGTTTTGTGTTGTGGTGAAATACACTGCTGCTGGTATATAGTAACCATAACGTGGCGACTGATTAAAACAGCGTTCGACAATGGATAGCAGCGACGAGAAGGCTCAGATCAAGAAACGACAAAATGCCGAGCGAGCAAGAAAGTATCGGGAACGAAAGAAGCTCGAGAAGGAACAGCAACGAGCGGTTGCTGTCGGCGGTGAAGCTTCAATACCAGCGGCCCCATCGCAACAAAAACGAAAAAATTCAAGTACCGTCTGCCTAGTGGCAAAAGCTAAAGAGCATGATAATGTCTTTCGGCCGCCAGCTAAACGCAACATTATTATGGTTACTGACTGACTGTTTCCTTTCTGCAAATGTTGCGTTTAGCTGGCGGCCGAAAGACATTATCATGCTCTTTAGCTTTTGCCACTAGGCAGACGGTACTTGAATTTTTTATTTGAAAAACGACCTATATTATTTGTTTATTTATTTCAGGTTATTTCGGAGCCCTCACTTCGCAATAATACCAACACAATATGAAACGATTGTTTTCAAAGAAAAAAGAATGTGGGGCTGAAGGACGGAAAAGACGAAAATTGCAGGAGGAAGCAGCCCGAAAATCCAGTAAGTACTTAAAGAAGTGTCTTGAAAAGTCCGCTACTGGAAGTTCGACATGTTCTAAGGAATTGCCTACATCGACATGTATAATAAAATCCAAAGTATCCAACACTAATTTAGCACAAGACGAGGAGGATATCAATTTAGATAATTCTGAGTGTGACGAGATTAAGGGCAGTGAGGCTACGAGTTCTAAGGCTACTGAAGAATTTGAAGAAAACATTAGTATTTCAGTAGGAGAAAAAGTTGGTGGGGGTGATATGGTGGATGATGTCGAAAACACAATTACTCTTATACCAGAAGTAATTAAACAGCATGATATTGGACTTCTACACTTTGATAAGAAAACTGGGAAATCAATTCTGTCAGATGGTTTGAAAACACAAATAATTAAAATGGGTTCAAAATATTTTCAAAACACTGAGGGTCCTTTCCTACCAACAAATAACCGTTGTATGAACAAAAGTTGGTTTAAGAAGAAACTAGGAAATCGCGGTGAAGAAGTGACTCGCTCATGGCTAGTCTATTCCCCGTCTAAGAAATCTTCTTTTTGCATCTGTTGTCTTATCTTTTCAGAATTGGATAATCAATCTTCATTAGAGCACAAAAATGGACTTACCCACTGGAAAGCACCTGAAAGGCTCACTGTACATGAAAATGCGAAGAACCATCGTGAGTGCTTCACCCAGTGGAAAGAAATGGAAAGACATTTTGCAGCAAATAAAGGGATTATTGACGCTGAACTTCAAACCCAGATCGAGACAGAAAAACAAAAGTGGCGTAATGTATTAAAGAGAATCCTTCACTGCATCAAATTTCTTGCCACTCAAAATCTTGCATTACGAGGTCACAGGGAGTCACTTAGTACATGCGATGGATCCGAATCCAATAATGTTGGTAATTTCCTTGGATTAATAAAGCTCCTGGCCATATTTGACCCCGTCATGAATAACCATCTCACTCAAGTTAAAAATCATCCTAGAACCACATCTTACTTTTCACCTCGTGTTCAAAATGAGTTCATTCATCTGATGGCGACCACTGTTCGCCAAAGTTTATTGCGAAGCATTCGCAAATAAAAATACTATGGTCTCATGTTTGACTCGACTCCTGATCAGGCACATCGTGAGCAGATGTCAGAAGTAGTGAGATACGTAGAAGTTGATTTTGAGAGGAAATCAGTCCGCGTTAGAGAGTCCTTTCTTGGTTTCATCCAGATAAGTCAAAAGAAAGCTGGAAGCTTAGTTGATGAAATCCTTAAACAGCTAGAGAAAGACGATATGGATCTACAGGATTGTCGTTCACAATGTTATGACAACGCTGCTACGATGGCTGGGCACCGAACTGGTGTTCACCAAAGAATAAGCGAAAAGAATAATCTGGCGATATTTGTGAATTGCGATAATCATTCACTCAATTTGGTTGGTGTACATGCAGCCAAGCAGGATATTATAATGGTCACGTTTTTCGGAACTATTGAAGCTCTCTACGTATTCTTTTCTCATTCCACTCTGCGCTGGGAAAAACTCAAGAACTCCGTGCCTGTGGTTGTCAAATCACAGTCTGAAACAAGATGGACTGCAAGGGTTGAAGCAGTTAAGCCAGTTAACAAATATCTTGAAGATATGCTGAAAGTTCTCCAAGACATGACAGACGATGGCAATCAAACTGTTGAAACAAGAAGTGAGGCAAGACTTCTATATAATCGCATGTTGTCCTACGATTTTCTGACTTTGTTAGGATTTTGGAACAATGTACTCGCTTCTATTGACCCTGTTCAGAAGCGGCTCCAGGATCCTAGTATGAATTTTCATATTGCTGCCTTAGATATAAAAGCCCTCCGAGACTATTTTTCTAATGAA
Organism: Magicicada septendecula; assembly: GCA_034769895.1. NCBI lineage: Eukaryota > Metazoa > Arthropoda > Insecta > Hemiptera > Cicadidae > Magicicada > Magicicada septendecula. The sequence goes on from CM068368.1 coordinate 455,602,548, forward strand.
AGAGAGAGGTTGGTTAATGATGCACCCGAGAAAGGTTTCAATATTTGCCAGGAATGGGATGTAGTGATTGAAAGGCGTCAAAGGCGAAAAAAACGTATGGCTGGAGAGAATGCGATGGACGCTGGGTTGACTGCTAAGGAAGAAATAGAACGAGTGATGAAGGGATCGCTGGATCGTATTGTGTGTGAAATGAGCGAAAGGTTCACTCGTCTGCATGAAACCGACGCCAGATTTGGATTTCTTCTAGACATTAAAAAACTGTGTTACGGCACTGACGACTGCGACGATTTAAAAAAGAAATCTAAAGAATTTGGAGATTTCTATGGTTGTGATGTTAACGGAGAACAGTTATACGAAGAAATATTGGATGTTCGAATGCTAATATCCACAAGAAAAAACGTAAATATAAAGAGATCTGAAGAGTTTCTTGAATTCATTGTTCAGTACGGAGATGAGAGCGTCTTTCCGAATCTGCGCATTTCAATTCAGATTATGCTTACGATTGCAATATCCATCGCAAGTTGCGAGCGATCTTTCAGTAAGCTAAAACTAATACTTTCGTTTTTGAGGGCTACAATGGGTCAAAAAAGGTTATGCGACCTAGCTTTGCTTAGTGTAGAGCGAGAAGAAACTGAAGAAACAGATTTCGAAAATGTTATAAATCTATTTGCGTCTCAGAAGGCAAGGAAGGTGCAATTTTAAGTTTAAGACTATTAAAAGTGCACTTTTACGGACTAATTTTCGTTCTAAAACAGAAAATAAAAATGTTTTGTAAGATTTATGACTTTTATTTAGTGTATCTGTTTATTTTATATTTAGATAATTTACGAAGGGGCGCAACTTCGATGCTCGCCCTAGGCGCCAATTCCGATTGGTACGCCCCTGACTGATTGTTTGTGTGTTTACATTAGATTTATAATTATTAAGTTCACTGAAATAATTCTAAAAGTACTGATTGTTTGTGTGTTTACATTAGATTTATAATTATTAAGTTCACTGAAATAATTCTAAAATCTTATCGTATGTATTTTTTCCAAATTGTTCTTATAGCAGTAGATTAAAATAAATAAATAAATTTCTCTTAACACCAGCCACAAAACTTAATCTGGGCATAAAGATAAATATGTTTTTGATTGTATTTTTACTGTGTCAGTTTTTTGATAAACAAGTTTTGAAAACTTTTTTTACTAATTTTATTAATTACAAAAAAATAACAGTTAAGTAGGTATCATTAAGTGAACTCTTGTTACCTAAAGTAAATCCACACTTACCAGTTGGCAAATTCAATACAATTATATTTAACTAAAAATGAACTTTTTTCATGTGAAAAACTTACTATTTTATTGTACGCGTTTCGGCTTAGTATCCGCCTTCTTCAGCTTTGGTAACAGACTGCCAGCATTTTGTAACGGTTGTGTGGAAGGTGAAGTGGGGGCGGTGTGTGGAGGAAGGGGATTGGCGCGGGGATTCAACTTACTGTTTGTTTTCTGTATAATTGTGTCAAAAAGTGTATGTGATTTATATTGTAATTGATCGTTGAGTATGTTGTTTGGTTGTGTTGTGTGGTGTTTATATATTTCGTATTGTTCAGTTGTGTAGAGTTTTTGACCTTTGGGTATGTAATGTAAAATTTCAAGATTAGTGTCTATGTTGGTGTAACTGTGGTTTTCTGTGTGTATGTGTGTGGCAAATGCAGAGTGTATATTGTTGTTGGTTAAAGCTTTTAAGTGTTCAGAATAACGGGATGAAAAAGATCTTCCCGTCTGGCCTATGTAGAAACTATTGCAGTCATTACAATTTAATTTGTAAACACCTGTTTTGTTATATTTGTCTATGTCTGTGTTTGTATTACTGATGTGTTTTTTGATGGTATTGGTTGTTCTGAATGCTATTTTGTATTTGTGTTTTCTGAATGTATTGGCGATTTTGTGTGTGTATGAGTTGTGGTATGTGAGTGTGATGTACTTATTGTGTTGTGTGTTGATGGTATTTAGTGTTTTGTTGTTTTTGTTTTTGATGGGTTTGTGTAGTATGTTTATTAAATTGGGGTTATAACCGTTTTTTATTGCTATGTATTTTATTGTGTTGAGTTCGTCGGTGTAATCTTGTTTATTTAAGGGTATTTTAGTTAGTCTATGGAGCATATGGTTGAAGGCCGCATGTTTATGTTGTGTTGGGTGGTTTGATGTGTTGTGTATAACCATGTCAGTTGTGGTTGGTTTCCTGTATATTTTGTACGTGTGTGTATTGTTAGTTTTGTTAACTGTTAGGTCTAGAAAATTTATACTATTGTTTTGTTCAGTTTCCAGTGTAAATTTTAATTTGTGGTGTATAGTGTTTATGTATTTGTGGAAGTTTTCAACTTGTCTTGTGTTGCCTTTGAATAAAAGTAATATATCATCTACATACCTGTGCCAGTATATAATTTTGTTAGTGTATTTGTTGTTGTTTATTATGTGGTTCTGTTCAATGTTGTGTATATATATTTCTGCTAGTATTCCTGATATGGGGGATCCCATCGGGAGTCCTTCTGTTTGTGTGTATATTTTGTTATTGTATGTAAAGTAATTTTGTTCAGTTATTATTTTGGTAAGTGTGATGATTTCTTGTATGTGTGTTTCAGGTGTGTTGTTTTGTCTGAGTAGTTGTTCTAGTGTTTGTATGGTTTCTTTGATGGGGACATTAGTGTATAAATTGGTTATATCAAAAGATGCCAGAGTTGAGTTATGTGGGATGTGTATGTGTTCAGTTTTCCTGACTAGGTCAATGTTGTTTTTGATAGAGGTGTTGTTGCTGAGTTTTATGTTTTCTCTGATTATTTTGTCTAGTTGTTTTGCTATTTTGTGGGAGGGGGCCTGTGTGTTGTTTATTAATGGTCTGATTGGAATGTTAGGTTTATGTATTTTTGGTAATGCATTTAGTTTAGGGGGGTTAGGTTTTATTTGTTTAAGGTATTTGGCGTTTTCTGGTTTGATTATATGTTTGGTGTTGTTTATAAATTTATTAATCTGTTTATGAAATTTTAGTGTGGGGTCTTTATTTATTTCCGTTATATTATTTTCGTTGAAGAAACTTTCGATTTTAGTGTTTAATTGGTGTTTGTCCATTATGACGCTAATGTTACCTTTGTCGGCTTTTAGGATTGTTGTGTTGTGTTCGAGTAACTTGTGTTTTACACTGTTGAGTGTTTTTATTTCATTGTTGTGTATTTTTGGTTTTGTATGTGTGTTTTGAAGTTTCCTTTTTATGTCGTGACGTATCGGGTCATGGTCGTTGAGGTGCGTGTTTTGTACAGCCGTTTCTGCGTCTATGATGATGTCGCGTATGTGTTTATTGTGATTTTTGATGTTAGTTGTATTGGTATTCAAATTATGTTTCAGTCCTTTGTTTAATAAATCCATTTCATCTTTTGTGAAATTAATGTGTGTTGTATTGACTACGCGTGCGTGGAATATGTGTGCCGGTTCAGGGATTGATTCAATTGTGTGTGTTGTGAGGTTAGTTATTTTTTTGTTGTGTCGATGTTGTATTGTCAATTTGAGTTTTTCTATGTTGTCTTGTGTGTGTTGTATTACATTTTCAAGTTCTGTGTGGTGTAATATTTGTGTGAGTTTCATGTGTAAGTTATATGCCTGTCTGTTGAGTGTGTCTTTTTTATGGTATAAATAATTGATTATGTTGTTTAGGTTTATTTGTTCTAATTTCCGTTTGGTTTGTAGTGCTGTATGTGTGTTTTGTTTTATTGTAACTTGTGCGTGTGTTGGTATGATGTTGTGTTTTCGACAAGTTTTATTGAATGCTATGTGTAAGGAAGTTTTGTTACTTGTTGCTTGGCGTTTCTGTACTTATTGATGAATAATATTATTGATGAATGTTATAATCCAACGATTATTAGGGGTTGTTATTAAAATTAATATGTTTATTTGTTTATAGTAATTGTACTAAAATAATGGTTAAATTCCGTTTAAAGCCACACGGATGGTCTAACCTATTTGTAACAAAATGAAAACGTGTGTGTTTACAATTAACTTGAAGTAAAATAAAAGAGTGGTTGTTGTTTAAACTTAAATTCGTGGTTAAAATATTAAAAGTCTCATTAAAACAAAATTCATCTATGGGTGAAGTGTTCTTTTGAGATAACTCAATGTTGAGAATGGTTATTTCTAATTGAAGGTGGCTAATGTAGTAAAGTATTTTACCATAAAACATTCAAAGTTACTCACAGTGTTTACAATGGTTTAATTATACTTGTTTTTTAAAGAATTCCCTTGTATTAAATAAATAAATAATGAAGTTGATTATATTTAAATGCTAGATTAACTTAAGTTAAAACATGAAGTATAGCAGTTGATTGCTTGATAATAGTTCTCGTCTGGTTGAAACTGGTAGTAGGAACTTCTTCTGATTGCAGGTAGTCTGAGTATGTCAAGTCCCGTAAAGTCTGGACAATATTATAAACAAACATATACTTTTACGTACCTGATTGTGTTTACTTGAAGTTCACTAAACTGTCAACTCAGCTTACAATCATCAACTCCCTTTGGTTGCAAGGTTATGTTACCTTGTTTATTAATTAGTGGGCGCCACACGGATTTATTCAGGGAAAATCCCGTGTAAAACCCACACATAGAAATTACTAGATGAAAAGAAAATTTAAAATAGTTGAGTACCACTTTTTGGCAATGCTATTCCAATATGTTAAACACAACAGAAGGTTGTTTAAGCTTATTAAAAGAAAATATTCAATTATCCAAAAAAAAATAAATCAAATCAGGTGATGCTGTTAATAATGGGTTTATTTGCACCCTTATAGTGAATTCAAAAAAATACACATAATGTAAACATACAAAGTTGTACAATTAAAAGTTAGTTATTATATGCCTCATACGGCTTGCTCAGAACATGAATTATAAATCTGGTTAAGTCCAGATACTATTTATTTTTAATATGAAAATTATTATTATTATAATTATTATTATCTCAGTTGTGAATTCTTTGAGACACGAAAGAAAACAATTATGCCTACACAATATCCAATAATCCCTTTGATGTAAAATTGATCAACAAGGTTTTAGGTTACCTTTGCCAAGTAACTTAAAAAAAAAAAACGATCTGTTGAAAGATCGCGCGTTTCATCAACGCTTGCTTTTTTAGTGACAATATTTATCAATTGAGAGCCCTTACAACTAACATATAGCTTAATTACTAATAACAAATTTGTATAATAAATCGAAACGTGGTGTAATCTTAAATAATGTTTTTGTGTTTTGCGTCAGTACAGGTTATGGTTGCAAAAAATACAGGTTATTGCACTCAGATCAAGATTAATAATAATTGCACTTTTACCTTCTGAGTTTTAATTATTTAATTAAAACTTCTTATCACTTAAGTAATCGGATTATAATGATTACTTGGTTTCGGCACTAAATTCGCACAAGAACAGAATAATGCGATCCTCTTCTGATTAAAATGGATCGTGAATAATGACAATAAATTATTTTCTGTTCGTTATTCCCGCACAAAATTAAAATAAAACTGCACTTAATCACTGTTGTTGGTTGTGGATGAATGCGAAGTAAACGTTTCTTGTTGTTGAACTATTGGTTCCAATGTGCTATGTAACTGACGCTAAGTGTTATTAAAAAACGTGGAGACGACGGGCGTACGTCTGTACTGCATGCTAGTTAGTAAAGGTCTCTGTCAAAATTCGCTGGTTTGTCTTTATATACCCCTCTCTTGGATCGGCTTTAGGTAAAAATGTTGATTACTAACTAATTTTCTGATTGGCTTTCGCCGGTGAGTCGGCGTGACGTGTCACTTTTTGACAGTTGATAACGGCTTTTCCTAACCGTCAAATGTTGCGGTAGCAGCTAGTTGTCATTTTTGTTATTATTCATAAACAGTTTCCCGATGTACATTTTTAGAATGATGCTAACATCTCTCCCGCACTAAATACAGTTGCGATTGGGTTAATATTACTATCAAATTAAAGATTGTTCTCTCTCCTTCAATTTGATATCACTCATTCTCGAATTACTTTCACTCTAACCGACATTGTTATAAAACCAACGTTCGGGTACATTATTCTTACTGTCGTCTGCTCTTTATAAGTCGCCGATTTTACACTTTTGGTTAACCTTGCTTGTATCCACATAACATTTTATTAATCAAATGTTTATGCGCGAACACCATTAATGCTGTACTGACGTTTTTTTGCTGAACATTACTTGTACACCTTAATTCTATACATTGTAATAAATGATCCTACTGACTATGACATTTCGTTTCCCGTTAATTTGTTTTAAGCTACTATTTAACAATTAAAATTACGATTAAACCTATTGTTTTAATAACATTTTTTGTTATGTCAATGCATAACCATAGTTCTGTGCATTTTAGTTTACACTTGTGATAATCATCGATAGCTATTTTACTGACTAATGTTTGGTCTAAGTTTGCTAAGGCATATCGCCTACATTGAAATTTGGCCTTAATAATGCCTCTTGGTTCTCAATTCGGTAAATTGTGGAGACATCTTATTTGTATAAGATTCTCTCTTATAAATGGTTCTCTTTTCTAACAAGTATATTTGATGCTGAAATACATCTTAGTTCCTACTATATAGCCATTGTTAACATTGGTTTTGGCATTCATTATCTACTGTTCATTGTCACATCTATTATCAGCAGAATGCTGATTCTGCTTTCACAGTATTTAACTGCTCATTAGTTCATTTGTCATTTACAAATGACATTCGGTTTACATCAACCATTTACTGAATTGACAGTTGAATGTAAATTTATTCTGTCCATTAGTTCGTTTTAGTCTCAGTCTAGTTGTAGTGTCAAACAGCTCTTGGGTTACTGTTTCATATGGCACTTCTGCTTCATTCTTCTCTCTTGGTTTCTTCTTTCTTGTTTATTTCGACTATTCTATACCTATTTACATGGTTATTCTGTTTTTATAAAATCTGCTAACATACACATAGGTTAGGTGACATCTTGTGATGTTACATATACACCCTCTTTAAAATTGATCATTTGAAAAAATTTATTTTTTGTAAAATTATCAATTCAGGTCAGTTTCTTAGTATACTTCAATAAAAAATTTTTCTCTTGTACTCTTTGATTTTTTAAACATATTATTGGTGTATTACTCTAGGTTGGCTTTTTATACAATGGTACAATTCTTAATTTACTAGTATTTTCAAGCTGCTTACTCTCTAAGTCATTTAACTATAATTGATCTTGTTTCTCAAGTTAACTATTCCCTGTCTTATTCACATTCTACTTTCTCATCACATATCTTTGCATTCGTGATCATTTTAATGGTTATTATAATTTATACCTCACAGATTCTTTCATAATATTCCTTGATATAATAATACAATATAATTCCCTAACTGTAGTAGAGGTTTTGGAATCAGGGTGGCTCACTATGGCTAACATCCTCTGCCGTTCCTCACTACACATTCTCAGATTCAGAGGCATTACTCTTCTCTGTCTGAGTAACAATAAACATTGCACCTGGCAATAGTTGCACTATCACAACTCAAAAAAAATATCACATATCATTCATATTCAATAATATAATATATTCACTATAATATTCAAGGTATCAGAGGTTTTCATTTAGATCACATTTCCATCTTTATACTGGCTAACATACTTTCTTTCTTACAGGTAATTACTTCTTTTAGACTTGATGTTTTTTAGCTATGCTTTTATCAGCTATATTGTTACTTATGTACTAGTGAACAATTTGTTTTGGTTCATTTAAATATTCTTAAGATTATACACTTGTTTTGATGCTTATAGTACTTATGCATCTGGTTTATTCTATCTAGAGTCTACAATATATTTCTGTTTTCACCATGGTTCATTAAATCTTTCTTAACGAGTTATATTCCTCCTGGATTATCAGGGCTTACATTGTTTGTATACTAAATGGTTTTTTTTCTGATGTTCTCTGACATATTCTGGTGATGTATAATAGTTGATAATTGACAAACATTTTTCTTTCCTTTCATTCCATTATAACAATAGTTATTCTTACAATTAACACTCTTTGTTATTTTTCTTCTCTACTCCTTCAAGTGATGGTGGTTTTCACTTATTCTGGATGATTTTATATACAATATACTATGCTGTAATTACAATTTCATTTGACAATATACTAATATCTAATTTCATAGACATTCTTGGGGTTTACATGGTTTGTTTCACAAATATTATTTTTTCTTTCCTTACATTCCATAATAATGTCCTTCTTTTATTTTACACACTTTGTTATACTGCCTCTCTACTCCTTCAAAGGTTAGTTGGGTGAACCTTTATTCTGGACGATTTTAATTTAACATTTGAGTTTTATGAGAGGTATACAATAATCATTTTATAAACATTAAGTTACATCGAATATCCATCTGGATACATATTTCTCTCTAGGTATAGTACAGTAATTGTATTTTCTTATTAAATCATTTGATTGACCTTATCTAATTTTCTATCCCTTGGGGTGATAGATCTGGTAAATTTTCATCATTAACAAATGGTTTGGCTTACATCTTAAATCTACACACTTTTGTAACTTGATAAGGCAAATTGACTAGTTATAGTTAATTAGTTACCTTCAACATTTTGTAGTTTAACAACAAATGAGTTTGTTTATAGTGGTGGTTTTTTTTTTTTTTTTTTTTTTTTTTTTTAAATATATATATTTTATCTTTTATACCCTAAACGTTTGGGTGAGGAATGTTGCTTATTATTACATATTATCCCTCCTTAATATTAATCATCTCTTACTCGTCGATATTCATGGGGTTATTTGTGCTCTTCCACTCTATTGGGTCTATAATTGGGGATGATTACGTTATACAGGTGCCCTTTCTCATAGCAGTTTTTTAGTATTACATCTTTGGAACATTTGGTATTTTGTAACCACTTATCCTCCTTAATTTCCTTTAACTATAGTACTTCTTTAACGAAGTTTGATTGTATGTTCCTCTAACTTTTTTATTTACTGGGTCAGTGATTTCATAGGTATTATTTTCATTGTCCTTGGTAATCATATAGGGACCTACATATAACAACAATAATTTCTTTGTTATGCCCTCCATTGTGCTGGGCAGTTCTCTATTTCTTAATAGTACTTGTTCTCCTACTTTATATTTAATTATTCGGGCTGGTGCTTGCCGTTTATACTTTCTCCTACGTTGTTCCAACTTTTCTATGATTTTATTATGGTATTGAACTTTATCAAATCGATATTCAGGACTTGGTGGGAATTTAATAAGGTCACTAATCTCTCTGGGTGGGGGCTTTTCAAACATGGCATTGTATAGGGTTGTATCAATTGATTGGTGATATGCTAGATTGATAAAATCCTCTGCAGCTGAGACATACTCACTCCACTGTCTTTGTTGAGTTGCACAATAAGTTCTAAGTATTCGTCCCACTTCTCTTAATACTCTTTCCGAAGGGTTACTACTGGGATGGTACACTGCAGTTTTGTATGTTTTTACTCCACATTCCAACAGTGTGTCCTTCCACCTCCGTCCTTTAAATTGTGTACCGTGGTCGGTGATCAGGGTTTTCGGACAACCTACCTCGGGTAAATAATTATGTATTATTAAGTTGAGTATCTTTTGGGTAGTTGCTCGATTCATAGGGTATAGTTTTATATACTTAGTGTAATGGTCTAAGATAATCAATAAGTACTTATACTGGTGGCGGCCTCCGCTCCTAGGAAATGGGCCGCAGATGTCTACAAAAACTTTTTCTAGTTTCCCTGAAGATGTTATGGGTATCATCTGTCCCTCCTTCCTTTCATTTGTGCATTTTACCATCTGACAAACTTGACAGGTTCTGATGCACTGCCTCACTCTTCTATTCATATCTTTTATATACAAATGCTCTTCTAACGCCTTGATTACCTTGACAGCACCCATGTGCCCATAGCGGATATGGTAATCTATGATTATTTCTTTCTCCAAGGTTTTAGGTACACATAATTTCCAACCGTGATCGTGATACTTAGTTTTAATGAACAATATATCATCAATTACATAGTAATACGGAGTTATTTTTTCATCTTTATTATCCAACCTCTGGAATAGTTGTGCCAGTTTACCGTCTTGTCGTTGATGTGACTTTATTTCTTTGATAATGCCTTCCAATTCTGTCCGGCTTCTTAATATGCTATACACTTTAGCTAGTGTCTCCTTTTCGCCTTCATAAGTCTGATTTGTAAGGTTTACTCGTGATAGTACGTCAGCGGCGATATTCTTTCTGCCAGGAACATATTCCCAATTAATGTTATATTCTAGTAGGACCAAAGTCCACCTTGCTAACCGTCCATGACTCAACTTGCAGCTCTTCAAAAAGGATATTGACTTGTGATCGGTTCTAACAGTAACCGAGTATCCTAATATGTATGTGCGGAATTTATTACATGCGAATACTACACTCAGGAGTTCTTTTTCAGTGACATTGTAGTTTCTTTCACATTTGTTTAAGGTACGGCTTGCGAAGCTTATTACCAGGTGGTTTCCTTCGTCGTCTTCTTGGTATAATGTGGAGCCTAAACTGATGTCACTGGCATCACAATTCAAATAAAAAGGTTTATCAAAATCTGGGTGGTGCAAGATTACTGTTTCTAGAAATTTCGTTTTGATCCTTTGAAATATACCTTCCTGTGCTGGACCCCATGTCCATCTATCCTTCGAGGACAATTGCGGAGACAATTTGGTAGTTAGTTCCGAATAATTACTTTGAAATTTTCGATAGTAATTGCACAATCCTAAAAAAGATTGTAATTGTTTTTTGTTCTTGGGGGTGGGGAACTTTTGAATAGCTTCGATTTTTTCTGTCGAAGGAGTTATCCCTAATTCGGTGAGCTGAAAACCTAAAAACTGTACTTCTCTTGCAATAAGTTGGGATTTCTCCAATTTTAGAGTAATATGATTCTCTGATAGTTTGTTCAATACGTGTTCTACTCTCTGACAATGTTCTTCCCAATTGGTGGACGTTATGAGCAGGTCGTCCACATAGACGGTCGTGAATTTCAGTGCTTCCTGTCCTAACACCTGATCCATACATTGTATAAAAATGGCTACTGAATTTATTAGCCCGAACGGCAACCTCTTAAAATGATAGTTGCGTCCCTCAAATATAAAAGCGACATATTTTCGACTGTTGGGATGCAGCTCGACCTGCCAGTACCCGCAGACCGTATCCCACGAGCTTATGTATTGTACACCATGGAACTTCTTTAGAATTTCTTCAATTTCGCCTGGAGATGTTCGGTTATTGACTAGGTGTTTGTTTATTTCCCGTGCGTCTAAACAAAGTCTTACCTTACCGTTCTTTTTCTTAATAGCCACTATAGGGCTGGTATAAGGGGACTGGCTGGGTTCTATTATGTCATCCTCTATTAACTGATTGATTTCGGACCGAACAGCCTCCTTAAGGGAATATGCAATGGGGTAAGATTTGCGATTAAAATTTACTGGTTCCTTGAAATGCAATACACATTGATAATTTTTAACTTTTCCTGGTAGGTCTGAGAATACATGTCTATATTTATTATATATTGTTATCAATTTATTTAGTTGGCCTGAACTTGGTGATTTATTTCTATCAGTCGATTGGAATTGTCTTATTTCTCTGATTTTTTCTGCCCATAGATCATCGTTATAATCACTGTACTCCTGCTCGTGCCTAAATACTTGGTTTCTAGGGTTGGTCGTTCGCTGTATATGTAATATCGTTCTTTCTAGGGGAACTTCCCGGTTTCCTACAATGTCTGCAATCCAATCCACGTCAGTTGTTTTCAGAGTTAATTTATCTGAATTTAAATCAATTGTGGCGGAGTGTTTACGTAGAAGGTCGCAGCCGATCAAGCTACGGAATGGTAGACCTGTTGCTACTAGAAAAATCATTGGAATGGTTACACCTTGGCTGGTTACTTCCAACCTAACTTGCTTTTTTACTGATTTATTTTGTCGTCCCGTAGCCCCTATCAGGATGATGTTCGTAACAGGTAACGTCGGTATGCTGACTCTGCTCTCCTCCTGAATACGATTGAGCTCGGTGCTATCCATTAGTGAAACGTTGGCCCCGGTGTCGACCATCAACATGACAGTTACATCGTTAATGGTGGCCGTCACGTATACTATATCGTGGGTGTGCTGCTGGTGATCGGTTACTACTTCCTCTAGCAATTCCTGTCGTATATTCCTCAAGTAATGGTTAAATAAGATAGTGATTTTATTCGTATTTCTGCCGTAATCAAACCCAATAGAGTGGTTCAGCGAAGGGCTTATGTTACCATAATTTTTCACTGCCGCGAGGAGTTTAAAGAGCTTGTACTCTCCTCGTTGCGTCGGTCTGGATCATTCCTACTGCTCCCATCATCCATCATGGTACGTCCTCCTTGCTGGACGGGTTCCTGGTCTGGGACAAAATGTACATGCGGTCGGTAGTCACTATTGCGGTCGTCACCCTCAATGCTACTACTCCTCCATCGTCCTCCTCTCATGCTTCCTCTTTCTCCACTGTAGCTGTCTCTACGTTGGTATCGTCGCCTTCTATCGGAGTCGTAATTAGCTTGTACATAATTTGCTCGTCGATATTGCGACGGTTGGTTATTCCCGCCTTGGTTTGGTGGTCGATTAGTGTTGTTATTACAATTGGGTCGCCGGTTATGGTTATTATTATTGTTATTCGGGTTATTTGGCCTATTATTATTGTTGTTGTTATTAGCGTTATTATAATTTTGGTTTATCGGACCGTTATTATTATTAAAATTATTTCGAGAATTTCGAGGGTAGTTATTATTATTATTATTCGTATTGCCGCCTGTGGTATTAAACTGGTCATTTCGTCGACGACTCCTCCGGTAATACCCCTCGTGCTCCTGATCTTCGAGCAGCGCTGACATAGCTGCTATTGTCTTAATCTGTCCCCACTGACGTGCTTTTGCGACACCCTCTTCAAAGTGATAAGACAATTTTGTGACAAGACATTCCTCCGGTATCTTTGTTTCTAGGTTTCTTGCAAGACATACTTGACCTAAGAAATATGAAGTCATGGTCCCTCCTCGGTTCGCATCGTATCTCCCGTGGCATATATGGTCTCGTACGATGTTTTGCGTCGCCTCGGACCAGTATTTTGCGCGGAATTGAGTTTTAAATTCATCGTAGCTGTGAACCTCGTGGCGTGTTGCGGTCCACCAATTGTCGTAGATTTCTTTAAAGTATTCATCGATCAAACTTTTTATGTTATTCCACCTAGTTTCTCTAATCCGCGCCAAGTGTTCCTCCACACGTGCTAAAAATTCAATGGGATTACGTCGATAATTTCTAAAATTGATAGCGTCGCGGTTATCATTCGGTAGTAAGTATTGACCTGGTATCGGACGGTTGCGGATAATCTCAATCTCCTCCCGCATTTGTACTATTTCCTGCTGTCTAAGTTCTTCAATGCTCTCTCGATTTGCGACCGTTACATTCCTCACTGCATCCACAGAGGTACTCACTTCTTCGCAGCGCTCACCTACGTCTAACCTTACTCGTTTAATTTCATCTTGGTTTGTCCTTTTTAAAGACTCTATCCTTGCTTCGGTCACCTCCTCCATGGTATTGAATCTCCCGTCGACCTCTTCTCTGGTTCGCTGCAAGTCCTGGTCGTGTTGTTCGCACCTTTTATTTACTTCGACGATTTCCTCCCTCACAACGGCAATCTCCACGTCGATTCTGGTGTTTATTTTATCACTGCCTTCTTCCATCCTCCTGCTAATTTCGATCAAGGTAGTGTTCAATTCTTCTCTAATGGCCTGGCTGTTATCGTCGATTTTACCGTTCAGCGCGTCCATAGACTTATGAGTATCGTCTATCCTTTTATTCAGGTCCTCCTTCAGCGATTCCACATTTTTACTAAGCGATTCCAGGTTTCTATTTAAGTCCCGATGGTCCTCCCTTATCGACTCTATATTTCTATTTAACACCTCGACATTCCTTTGATTTTCTTCCCGGGATTTCTTACCATCTTCCTGTAATGCTTCCATATTTTTATTCATTGATCGACTATCTTCCTGTAATGCTTCCATATTTTTATTCATTGATCGACTATCTTCCTTAATCTGTCCGAATTGTTCCATCATCATTCTCATCATGTGATCCCATCTCGTCTCTTCGGATGGTCTGCCTGGTTGGTCGCTGACAATCATTTCCATCTCTGGTTCTACTTGAGGTGTTTCGTCGGTACTAGTCTCGATATTGTTGATTGTAATAATTCCTATCTCGTCTGTGGGTTGCTCTTCGTATGTATCTACATCCCGTTGCATCTCTCCTACCCTACTGTCCTTATATCTTGTATCGTACTGATGGGTGTGCGGCATGTTAATTTTTTCGTGTCTACCGGGCTAATATAAAATATAAAAAATATATTTATTTAATATTTTTTAAGCCACACTAGTTGGTGCGCCAATTTATAATCCAACGATTATTAGGGGTTGTTATTAAAATTAATATGTTTATTTGTTTATAGTAATTGTACTAAAATAATGGTTAAATTCCGTTTAAAGCCACACGGATGGTCTAACCTATTTGTAATAAAATGAAAACGTGTGTGTTTACAATTAACTTGAAGTAAAATAAAAGAGTGGTTGTTGTTTAAACTTAAATTCGTGGTTAAAATATTAAAAGTCTCATTAAAACAAAATTCATCTATGGGTGAAGTGTTCTTTTGAGATAACTCAATGTTGAGAATGGTTATTTCTAATTGAAGGTGGCTAATGTAGTAAAGTATTTTACCATAAAACATTCAAAGTTACTCACAGTGTTTACAATGGTTTAATTATACTTGTTTTTTAAAGAATTCCCTTGTATTAAATAAATAAATAATGAAGTTGATTATATTTAAATGCTAGATTAACTTAAGTTAAAACATGAAGTATAGCAGTTGATTGCTTGATAATAGTTCTCGTCTGGTTGAAACTGGTAGTAGGAACTTCTTCTGATTGCAGGTAGTCTGAGTATGTCAAGTCCCGTAAAGTCTGGACAATATTATAAACAAACATATACTTTTACGTACCTGATTGTGTTTACTTGAAGTTCACTAAACTGTCAACTCAGCTTACAATCATCAACTCCCTTTGGTTGCAAGGTTATGTTACCTTGTTTATTAATTAGTGGGCGCCACACGGATTTATTCAGGGAAAATCCCGTGTAAAACCCACACATAGAAATTACTAGATGAAAAGAAAATTTAAAATAGTTGAGTACCACTTTTTGGCAATGCTATTCCAATATGTTAAACACAACAGAAGGTTGTTTAAGCTTATTAAAAGAAAATATTCAATTATCCAAAAAAAATAAATCAAATCAGGTGATGCTGTTAATAATGGGTTTATTTGCACCCTTATAGTGAATTCAAAAAAATACACATAATGTAAACATACAAAGTTGTACAATTAAAAGTTAGTTATTATATGCCTCATACGGCTTGCTCAGAACATGAATTATAAATCTGGTTAAGTCCAGATACTATTTATTTTTAATATGAAAATTATTATTATTATAATTATTATTATCTCAGTTGTGAATTCTTTGAGACACGAAAGAAAACAATTATGCCTACACAATATCCAATAATCCCTTTGATGTAAAATTGATCAACAAGGTTTTAGGTTACCTTTGCCAAGTAACTTAAAAAAAAAAAACGATCTGTTGAAAGATCGCGCGTTTCATCAACGCTTGCTTTTTTAGTGACAATATTTATCAATTGAGAGCCCTTACAACTAACATATAGCTTAATTACTAATAACAAATTTGTATAATAAATCGAAACGTGGTGTAATCTTAAATAATGTTTTTGTGTTTTGCGTCAGTACAGGTTATGGTTGCAAAAAATACAGGTTATTGCACTCAGATCAAGATTAATAATAATTGCACTTTTACCTTCTGAGTTTTAATTATTTAATTAAAACTTCTTATCACTTAAGTAATCGGATTATAATGATTACTTGGTTTCGGCACTAAATTCGCACAAGAACAGAATAATGCGATCCTCTTCTGATTAAAATGGATCGTGAATAATGACAATAAATTATTTTCTGTTCGTTATTCCCGCACAAAATTAAAATAAAACTGCACTTAATCACTGTTGTTGGTTGTGGATGAATGCGAAGTAAACGTTTCTTGTTGTTGAACTATTGGTTCCAATGTGCTATGTAACTGACGCTAAGTGTTATTAAAAAACGTGGAGACGACGGGCGTACGTCTGTACTGCATGCTAGTTAGTAAAGGTCTCTGTCAAAATTCGCTGGTTTGTCTTTATATACCCCTCTCTTGGATCGGCTTTAGGTAAAAATGTTGATTACTAACTAATTTTCTGATTGGCTTTCGCCGGTGAGTCGGCGTGACGTGTCACTTTTTGACAGTTGATAACGGCTTTTCCTAACCGTCAAATGTTGCGGTAGCAGCTAGTTGTCATTTTTGTTATTATTCATAAACAGTTTCCCGATGTACATTTTTAGAATGATGCTAACATCTCTCCCGCACTAAATACAGTTGCGATTGGGTTAATATTACTATCAAATTAAAGATTGTTCTCTCTCCTTCAATTTGATATCACTCATTCTCGAATTACTTTCACTCTAACCGACATTGTTATAAAACCAACGTTCGGGTACATTATTCTTACTGTCGTCTGCTCTTTATAAGTCGCCGATTTTACACTTTTGGTTAACCTTGCTTGTATCCACATAACATTTTATTAATCAAATGTTTATGCGCGAACACCATTAATGCTGTACTGACGTTTTTTTTGCTGAACATTACTTGTACACCTTAATTCTATACATTGTAATAAATGATCCTACTGACTATGACATTTCGTTTCCCGTTAATTTGTTTTAAGCTACTATTTAACAATTAAAATTACGATTAAACCTATTGTTTTAATAACATTTTTTGTTATGTCAATGCATAACCATAGTTCTGTGCATTTTAGTTTACACTTGTGATAATCATCGATAGCTATTTTACTGACTAATGTTTGGTCTAAGTTTGCTAAGGCATATCGCCTACATTGAAATTTGGCCTTAATAATGCCTCTTGGTTCTCAATTCGGTAAATTGTGGAGACATCTTATTTGTATAAGATTCTCTCTTATAAATGGTTCTCTTTTCTAACAAGTATATTTGATGCTGAAATACATCTTAGTTCCTACTATATAGCCATTGTTAACATTGGTTTTGGCATTCATTATCTACTGTTCATTGTCACATCTATTATCAGCAGAATGCTGATTCTGCTTTCACAGTATTTAACTGCTCATTAGTTCATTTGTCATTTACAAATGACATTCGGTTTACATCAACCATTTACTGAATTGACAGTTGAATGTAAATTTATTCTGTCCATTAGTTCGTTTTAGTCTCAGTCTAGTTGTAGTGTCAAACAGCTCTTGGGTTACTGTTTCATATGGCACTTCTGCTTCATTCTTCTCTCTTGGTTTCTTCTTTCTTGTTTATTTCGACTATTCTATACCTATTTACATGGTTATTCTGTTTTTATAAAATCTGCTAACATACACATAGGTTAGGTGACATCTTGTGATGTTACAATGTACTTATTGATCAATACAATTAGTTTTAAGTGTCCTACAAGCGGGACATGTTTACTTTAAACTACGCAACGAGAACTAGATGTAGTTAGATTTTTTTTCTTGTAGGGTTTGATAAGTTTTTTTTGCATTGCAGGTCACTGAAAATATTGCAACTAACAAAAATATACACAAACAGAGAAGATTCACACCTAAAAACAAACAAAACAAACTTCGAAAACAGGACACGAACTCCAAGGAGCAAATCCAAGCAATTGCTTTGGATTTGCTTGTTAATAATCAAATTACATTAAGGTACTACATGAAAATTGAAATTTTTATTATTAAATAGAATAATATAATAAATGTTAAAATATCATATAATAAATGATTATAGTATATTGTGAATTAATAAGGTAAATGTTGTAAAACACAGAAAAGTACCAAAATAGATGGGGTTGCAACATTCCTTATAGCACATAAAATAAAATTATAGAACTATCTATATTATAAAAGAAACTCTATTCTTTATTATATCTAAACCACGATTTAAGAGTGGACAGTAAAAAGATATAAACTATTAACATTCTCAGTTTTAGTCTTAACCTAAGCATTGTATTTTTATAACCTACACACTGTGCACTAATTTTATAAAGCACTCTGTGATTATATTCCACAAAGGTATTTTGGTACTTTTCCGGTTTTTTTCTTTGTGTTTATTCCGTGGTCAAACGAATGCACAATAAATAATTATATTTATTACTGAAGTATATAATTAGCGATCCCTGACAACAAACCGCTGACATTACCAACTGAGCAGCCGGAAATAATTAACGAATTGTATTCAATAATATAACTTTATAAGATTTTGAATATAAACCAAGAAAAATAAAATATATTATTTAATAATAATATCATTGCAAGTTTTCCTTTATTTTAGCTGCAAAGATAATAATATAAGTGGTCATTCCTCATTCATATAACAGAGTACCGGAGTATCACAGAAGGCTGAAGTTGGCGAGCCTGCCGCTCAAACTGGTGTGGCGAAAATTTGAATTAATTAGTGAGGAGTTTGATTCTATTATAATAAACTTACTATTATAATTAAAATTTTAAGAAAGGAAATAAAAGGATATTATTTTACTAATTAATTTAGTAACAAAACAAAACTAATTTTTCTGGTATTACTTTACATATTAATTGACCCCCAAACTAGTGGGACTTAGAACATTTCTACATCAACAAATAAAAATAAATATTACAATATGCAACACATATATTTATACATTCCTTTTATTCCTTATTACTATGTCTCTCCCTGAAGTGGATGAAACTGATTTGATACTTTCTTCACGCTGCTACATTATATGGAATATAATTATATAATTGTAAATTGTGATTTTTGTTGTTAATTTACTAATTGTGATTTACTAATTAATATGCCTAATTTTATTTTACAGGAAATAATAAAGAATTTTGAAAAACTAGGACATAAAACATCAAGGTACACAGATAGAGGCTCAATAATTTGTGCTCTTGCAACTAAAAACAACAAAATTTATGCAAATGCGGATTACCGAAAGGGAGGCGAAGTATATGGAATCAACTGACAACTAGGAAACATTTTCTTGGCAACATATTTTTCATCAAGATCTCATTAACAATTATGTTTGTGTATATGAGTACTGCAAATACTGAAAGATTAATCAGTATATTTCATTGGTCTAAAGGCAAAATGTACTCATTGTTCCTGTTATGTATGTGTACCAGTTTTAAGAAATTAATTTAAATTTAGGTTTAGTAAATATGATAAACTAGACTGTCAGATGTGCTTGTGAAGTACAAGCAAGTTGTAAAACACTCTTTAGCTTTAGCATTCTTTGTCAGTGCTTGTCATACAAAGATCTTTAATAAATATTATAACTACTCGTTTCTTATCTCACGTTGGATTTGTCAATCTGTAACGTTAAATTCTGGTCGTATCTGTAAAATGTGTACACGTGTTTTTTATGTGTAGAAAGTGTTAGTGTGATGTGTTCGTCTCACACCTGTCGTTACATTAATGGTTGTTGCTACCGAAGTCCGTAGCGTGGTCTCAATTACCAGTACAACCTACCTGTTTATTCATAGGGGTTGCGAGTCCCGGGTGGCGCCAAATTGTTTATTTTAAAAAAATTAAATTTGTGAATTAACTAGTTAGATTGGTGTTATCAGCGTTGACAGCTGGAGCGTTCAAATGATTCCCGGCTCTGTACAGCTTATTGTATTGCCCACTTGGCAAGGGCGCTAGTTGTCTGCTCAGTGAAATTGCTAACACACACATATATTATACAACTTCCTATGAAATAAAACAATGGTAATGCTCTGTACTGTGATTTTATTTATGGTTTGGTCATTAATCAATTTGACAAAAATATGTGTCATAGTTTTTATATTTTATTTATATTTAAACATTTTATTTAGTATGAAGTATATTTACATTAAAAATTATCTTTTTCATCCCTGGTACTGGGGTGGCTTATTTGTGTTGTAACAATGTCAATATAAAACAATAAACAATTTTTGAAAGTTCATACTTATATTTATAATTTGGTAAACTCCATCAGTGCAGACATCTGAACTGAGCTTTATACACTTTGTAATCACAGTATTATTATCAAACTTGTGCATTAAGAAACAATAGATTTTAGTAAGATTTATTCTACTAACATCTTGTGTACTGGTTAAGTATATGGAAGCAGAAAATATTATATACTGTAGGTCATTATAAAAAGTAATTTATTATGTAAAACATGCTGTATTTACCTCTTCCTATTTCTCACCACACACACACACACACTTTTTATTTGTTTATAAGTTATGTAACTTTTTATTTTTTCGACTTTGACACATATGTCATTAATCTTTAATAAACATTCTTCGTGCTACACAAACTTATGCCAGAATATTTCCATATGTGTCTAATGTCTGAGGTTTAGAGTAAATATATAAAATGTAAAATATGACTTCTGTAAAAATTAACATATTAAAATATATATAATTTGTGATGTTTTCAATTTGTTTCTTCTGCAAGTAGATAATATTGTATATTCTTTTTAACACCTGACGCACGTTTCACTGAAAAATATCAGTATCATCAGAGGTTTCTAAGTGAATTAATTAATAACAATCGAAATAATTCTATTAATATAAAATTAATGAATAATCGAATTTGTATTGATTTTAATGTAAAATAAAATAACTGACAATCGATTTAGGTCGATTAGTTAACGATTGTTTTAATGTTTATTTTCTTCAGCAGCTGTTTTCTCGGTTATATTTGAAATTTCGTTTATATTTTATTCATTTTTATTTTTATTTTTTAGTAAATTTATAATTTTAAATAGATCGTCTTGTTTTGTTTTTATTTGGGTTTGTTCTTTAATTAATAAATTATTGTTATTGTGTTTGTAAATGTTAAGATTTTCCCAAATATTCATTTTTTGACGTTTTTGTATGTTTTTAATTAATTTTATATTTTCAATGTTTGGAAACTGGTGGTTATTATTTAGACAATGTGTGGCTAAATTAGATTTATAAATATTTGGTTTTAAATATGCATTGCGGTGTTGAACGAATCTATCTCGTAGTTATTTTCTTCGTCTGGCCCACATAAAATTTATTACAATCTGGACATTCTATTTTATATATTCCATTTTTATTGTGAGTATTGGATTTAGTTTTAGGTTTTATTTTATTAAAAATTATATTATCTGTATTATAAGATATTTTTAAATTAGTATCTTTAAATATTTTATTTAGTTTTTGAGTTATATTTCCGTAATAAGTGAAGGTTGTATATTTTATATTATTATTAATAGATGAATTTTTAAATGTAGTGTTTTTAGGAATTTTATTAGTGATTTTATGTTTAATTTTATTTTCTAATTTATTAATAGTTTTTATTTTGTATCCATTTTTAACTGCTATTTGTTGGATAATTTTTCTTTCTTTGTTTCTTTCTGTGTTATTTAATGGGATCCTAAGCATTCGGTAAATCATGGAATTAAATACTGCCATTTTGTCTTGGGAAGGATGATTAGAAGTATTTGGTATTACTAAGTCAGTTTGAGAAGGTTTCCTGTATATTGCGTATTCAAAATTTGTTTCATTTTTCTTTATTGTTAAGTCTAAATAATTTAATTTATTATTAGATTCTTCTTCTAACGTGAATTTTATTTTAGAATGTAAATTATTTATGGATTTGAATATTTTATTTATATTTATACCATTGTTTTGGGAAATGTACAGAGTGTCATCAACGTATCTAAAATAACAAATTTTATTATTTCCATTGAGGCTTCTGTTCTTATTTTATCTTGTTTTTCTTGTTCTACATTATTAATTGCATTTTCAGTTTCGACTATGATATTATCTATTACATATTTGTTTACATTTTTAAGATTTGTTTTGTTTGATGATTCTAGGGTAGCTATTTCGTTTTCCGTGAATTTAATATTAGATAAATTTACGAATTTTGGGTAAAAAGTGTGGTTATTATTTAATGTGTGTAAATTTTGGTTATCTTCTTTAGGTGTACTATTTATTAGTAGATTTTTAAG
Organism: Magicicada septendecula; assembly: GCA_034769895.1. Taxonomy (NCBI): domain Eukaryota; kingdom Metazoa; phylum Arthropoda; class Insecta; order Hemiptera; family Cicadidae; genus Magicicada; species Magicicada septendecula. The sequence goes on from CM068368.1 coordinate 455,624,755, forward strand.
TTTTTTATTGATTGTGTTAAATTTAATTGTTTTGTGTTTATTTAGTATTTTAAGCATATTAATATATTTATTATTCCATGTATGGTAATCAAGTGTGTTGGCTAAAAGAAGATGTAAATTAATTAATTGTTTATTAATGTAGTCGATTATAAAATAATATAATAATATATATATTATAATATATATATATATAATAAAATATATATATAAAATTTCTAGCCCATCACTTAACTTAGCCATTAAAAGGGGGATTTACATACACAAATACCGAATTTAACTTGTTAGTCCAACATATACTGGTAACCCAGAATTTTGCGTGCCTCTTAATTTGTACTTAATTGTTAAGAAAAGTGTATTGTGATCTATTTATTAGTATATTAAGAAATTTATAAGTTAACGGGTTGGTGCTGAAATGTTGAAAATAAACTGCTTGTTATGTAGAAGATATAAACAAAGTTGTTTTGTAAGTGAATGTACAGTATGAATAAAGAATATACATGGTTTTTAAATAACACATAATGTTTGAGTATTCATTCATTCTGTTATCCCTTGACAAGGTCCTTTAGTTAGTGAAACAGATTGATCTTTTATTTAGTTTTGCTAAAACTATTAAAAAAATAATGCAAGAAATTAAGACAATTATTACGACTAATTTCAAACTAAATATTAATGATTTTTACTTCCATGTTCCTTAAGGAAATGGAAGTTTGGTGATGGCAAAAAAAAATCGTGCTTGAGATTTTTGCAGATTTTGATTGTACTATCTTCAAAACATGAAAAAAAGTCATTTTTTGAAAAGTGTGTGTGTGAAGATTTTTTTCTATGGCAAACAATAAAAGCTGCAAATTCAAACAGAATCAAATAATTTTTTGCATGCAGCCTGATTTGCAGAGTAGTCGCGAATTATTGTTTTTGGTGAAGATCAGTTAAGGGAAAGGGGTAGTTTACCTGCAACGTTTCATGTTTTTATATGTGTAGTACGTTATCGGCAACAATGAAGTAGTTTAGTGTGAAAATTTCTTCCCGGGCTGTTTGGGCACAGTAGGCCTACAATGTTTTCTGCAAAACCAGACGTTTCGGCAGTGCCATCGACTGTCATCATCAGTGAAAATCGAGTGCGATAATGTGAGGTGGTATAACGTTAGTGACCACATGCAGTGTACTGTGCTTAAGGCTGAATCAATAAGTAGAAAGAAGTAGTTTCTATGGAAATATTTTATTTCCATTATGATTTTAAATATAAATCTTAGAACATGGAAGTAATGTATGGTTCTCCATACCGATATTTAAAAAATGTTACAAATATAAATTTAAATTAAGAAAATAATTATTTTCCCACCTTTTGGAGAGTCTAATTGGCTGTCAATGGGTGCAATTGTCTTAGAAAATATTTTGCTTTTTCAGGATAGTTGATATCCAGGATGTAATATCATGATACTTGATATCCAGGATTTAATGTCAGGATACCTGACAGTTTTTAATCATTTTATAACATGCGAGTTAGAAAAAATACTGTTTTGTAAAATTGTTCGCAATTTTTATAAACAGTTGTTAAGTGTGTCAGCAGGAATACTGAATTTATCTGCTATAACTCTAATTCAAAATGGAAAATCATAAAAATTTTAAATTTCAGTTGCAGTTATAGACAAGTATAAAAGTAAACAAAAAAAATGTAATACAAACACTTTTGATAACAGTTACCACATGTAACACTGCTTAGTTATATGACGATAAAAATGCTGGACTTAGAAACCATGTCATTCAACAGCAGACATCAAAACATATTTGTGTAACTTCTAGGATGAAAACCTTCAAGCTTTAATGTGTTTCTAAATTTGCTGTCGTGTATAGCACACCATAAGTCTCAAATAAGTGGTTTCAGAAATCACTATGCTGTCTATACTTAGAGCACAATTATTTTACAATTTAGTTACAGACAGCAGAGTGCTGAATGTGTCAAACTGAAATATCACCACTGTTCCATAACTGTGAAGAGTTACTCTCTTATGCGTGCTACCTACTTGCCAACACCAGCTATAGGTATTTGAATGTTTAAGAGATGAACATGAATACTACATGAATTCGTTTAATTTTTACTCAGTAAAAGGTAAAAAATTTAGGTGCTTAAAACGTATAATTGAAAATATTAATATCAAAAGTTTTAAAATATGTTATAAAGAACGATATATATTCATATATTTGATAATGCAGTCTGAGTAAGTACTGGTATTTTCTCCATTCATGTGTAAGTACTGGTATTTTCTGTAAAACCAATAAATTGTACATTTAATACAGTAAAGTATTTTTATCACCTTATGTGCATAATTTGGCCTCCACATTTGTTATTTATTTAAAACAAATAATTATTCGCTATGCGTACTAATAATTGTAATAGCAATTGAACAGAGCTTAATTAAGTACAATCCAACCATGGCCAGATTCTGTGTGATTAATTTAACTTGTGATTTAGATAAGTGTATAATTTGGAACAGATGTGTGAAGACAGTTAATTAGTAATCCTCAAACTTCAAGTAACACGCTGTTACTGAGGTTATGTCAGACAAAGTATGAAACATTCGCATTCTGTAGCGCTGAGCGATTACATAAAATATTGTAAGTATTTCTGCTTACGAGAGAACACACGTAGGAAGACCGCACACAGCTAAACAAACCGAAAATAAGCTACAGGTTTATCGTCAAGTCTACAAAGACTCGGATAGAAAGCAGCCGCATCCCATCCCATCTATTAATCGTACGGGCAGACGCTTGTTGGGATGGAACGTTCCAGGTGGAACGGTTTTCGGAATGGTTTTTTGTTTGGAACGGTTCGGGACGGAACGAGAGTCTTGGAGTTTCTCGTTCCACCTACTGGAACGAAAACAAACGAGATTTCACTTCAATCATTGGGTTCCGGTTTCACGTTCGTTCCACCACTGATACCAACAGCAGGTAATAAAGTGACCACCCTGGAAAATCCAATCGACTTTCATAGTTATGAAGTATACCTCAACCTGATAGAAGAAGATGTTAAGAAGAAGACAAGATCTCCAGAGGAACTAAAACAGATAACGCTAATAACCATCAATGAGCGATTTCCGGAGGAAAACTGTCTACATGTGTACACCAATGGATCCTTGGCAGATGACGTGGGTTGTGCTGGAGCGGGAGTGTTCTCCTCATTGTTTTCCCACTACACTGCAGAGGGACAAAATAAATCAAGTCCCTCTGCATATTCTAAATCTGCATAAAATGAGTTTTTCAACACTTTTGAGGACAGTTTACATTAATTTTTTGTCGTCCTAGTAAAAGCCATTGGCAACATTATTATATCTAAAAGGAAGTATCAACACAGCTTAACAATTTAGTTTTTGCTTCAATTCTCTACTGCAAATCTCAAGGGAGACATTCCACTTGGCATAAATGCTGAAAAAAAACAAGAAATACGTGTAGCCATGAGGTTCTACGAACCAGAAATTATTAATTCTTACTAGGCTTTCATTTACTGCAGGTCTAAACCTTAAATTGTAGATAAACTTTTATAATATTGTAGGAGTTGTACAGACTTGAAATTAATTGCCAGGGGGTGTTCATTCACTGGGGTCTTTATCTTGTGAATATTATAGATATAACTTATTAATTGTAGTTTGTATAATATTATATCTTCTAATTGATATGTTAAGGCGCTATGCCTTGTTCCTTTACGGACTGTTGAGCAGAGGTTTATTTATTTATTACAACTCCTATAGGATTATAAAAGTTTATCTACAACTTAAGATTTTGGCCTGCATTAAATGAAAGCCTAGTGAGAATTAATAATTCCTAGTTAGTAAAACCTCTACAGTCACTGATTCAGTGACGCCCATACACACATCTGTAGTTTGTTCTATTTGCCGTCAGTGTTGTATAAATAATTTACTAAATATATAAAAAGTACTTGTAATCTGCATTAGTTTCCTCTCCTACATTTTTTCTGAATACTCAATATGAGGGAATAGGTCCATATAAATTCAGTAATCTTTCCTTTTCGAAACAGAGTATCGATACCGCAACGCGACAACGCATCAGTGAAATTGTAAAAATATCTTTGGCATAATAATCGGCGTCATGGTATCAACACGTAGGGATGGCAACATTGATTGGTATATCGATATATCGAAAGACCGATATATCGTAACAGCTATATCGATATATCCGATATATTACGATATATCGGTAAATTTAGAACACCTCTTGGATCGTATGACTTTCAATGCTCCATTGTTTATTTGTGTACCTTTTCATAACTTCATGTTCATCATTCTTTTATGGAGACGTTTATGTGAAGAGTATGAGATTCATTTTAGGTAAACTGGTTAAATGAACCCTAAAATCATGATTTCTAAATAAACGGTTTGCAGTTTCGTAAGAATGTATGGCTTGTGAACTTTAATACATACGTAGTACTGTAACTAATGTTTAGTCTTGTTTTGTAGACTAAACATGAACACAACACTTGCCATTGTTTTGTAATTTTGTAACCAGTGACTTATCGAGTTGTATCTGTTACAGTGTTTCTCCAAAGTCGAGCCTAGACATCAACAATCGTATATTTTGGAATGTCTACACTTTGTGTACATGTTACGATTCACGAAAAAGCGTAGTAGTATATGGTTGACCCCAGTCAACGAAAATTCATTTATTTCAGGTTTCGTTTCTCTGAATATTTACCTAAAAATTTTTTTAAAAAACAAATTCCTTTCAGGTACATAAACACACATCAATCCAGAAGAGAAAGATAATAAGGTGTATCCCACAATCCAAGCATTATCATATTCAAGAACAAAAAATCCTTCCAACATCAGGCTTGACTGCCTGAGGAAGGGGACTGTTAGATCCTCGAAACATGTAGTGATATTGTAACTTTAAGAATAATTTTTTCCAATAGACTGATAATTGTTATAAATTTTATAAATTGATTTTAATTTTTAAAAAATATATTCAATAAATGTTTTTAATAATTTTTGTTTTTTAAAATTTTAAAATTTTTAACCTGCTGGATGAACCAAAAAAATACAAATATAAAATTTCCTCTTCGTTGCGATACTTTAATAAGGCTACCTTCTGACTTGGATTTTTCCGACTAAACTTTTAATAAGAAATACCCCACTATTCTCCTTTTAACAGAATGAGTTTTTCCTAATTATTGTCAGTTCCCGTCTTTCAGTTACTTCAGTGTTATTCTAAAGTTAGCACGCGACGCACTTTTGTGAATTTCCAAAGTGATTTACGTGATCGCGCTTTGAGTAAGTTGTGTTCTATTTTTTTTTCGTTGATATGTCTAAAAGATTTAAAATAAACCCCATTTGGGATCATTTCACTTCCCAAAATGAAAACTTAGCAACTTGCAACTTGTGTAAAAAACTAGTGAGCTACAAATCAACTATCGGCAATCTAAAGAGACACATTCAAAGGAACCATCCGGCAGTTAATTTAATGTACATTGACGGAAACGCTGAACGTATTTCAAACTCGGATAATGTTCTTGTTGAACCAACATCTGTTACCATACCTGTGCAGCATTGCCCCTCACCAGCTCCGCAAGTCCAAGCGACCGCATCAAATGAAGTGAGTACTTTTTTTAATACTGAACTAACACCCAATCCTGTTTCTAAGGAAAAAGAAACTTCCGCTGTTGATAGTCAGAGCCGCACAAAAGTTTTAAAACAGCCGAAAATAACTTCAATAAAAAAATTTTCAGCAAAATATCAAGCTTCGATCGACCAACAACTACTGAAATTATTTATTTGTGACTTCCAACCATTTTCAATTGTGGAAGATAGTGGTTTTCGGGCGTTTGTACATGCACTGAACCCTTATTATGTGCTCCCAAATCGGAAAAAAATAAGCAATTATTTTATACCGGCAATGTATGAAACATGCCAAAGTGAAATAAAGATGGTTTTGACTAATGCGTCAAAAGTTACTATCACTACAGTCTGTTGGACTTCCAAAAAGAATGAGTCCTTCATCGCAGTAACTGCGCATTTTATTCTGGAAGCCGAACTAAAACTATTCTCCTTTCTTGCCACGGTATGGACGCAGCACATACTGCTGAAAATTTAGCTTTGGAAATTGAAATGGTGATGGCGCATTGGGACAGTACAGACAAAATAGTTTTAGTTGTCTCTGATAATGCTGCTAATATATTACAGCAGCCATTGAGCAACATCTTAAGCTAAAACATTTGGGATGTGCAGCACATAAATTAAACTTGATTGTTGACGCAGCGCTCAAAGAACCGTTGGTTGCTGAAATTATTTCGAAAGTAAAAACTATTGTTCGATACTTTCGTAAGAGCCCCAAGGCTTTCAAGCTGTTTAGTGACAACCAAATTAAAGAGGGGATCCCAACTCCGAAAAAATTGATAATGTCTGTGCCGACGCGTTGGAACTCGACATATGACATGTTCCACAGATTTGTTGAATTGGAAATTCCACTCAAAACAACATTGGCGCTGACCGACAAAGTTTTGCCAATAATTGCTGCAACAGAGTGGGTAATAATGAAAGAGGTGTGCCTTATTCTCGAACCTTTTAAAAAGCTGACAGAAAGGCTCAGCTCTCAAAAGTACCTAACGGCATCTTCTTTGATTGTGTATATTGACGGGCTTCTCGACGTATGTTTCACATCATTAAACGATGCTGATTATGCACATTTCGATAGTTCAGTGAAATCAATGATTGGAACATTAATTGAAGAAATACAAAGAAGAGACCGGTTTGGTATGCTACAACAAAGCAGAACTTTGACAATGTGCACTTATTTGGACCCAAGATATAAAGACGTGGCCTTCGGGGACCCCGACAATGCTAAGACAATAATTTAAAAAAAATTGATTGCACTAATTAAGAAAAAACTTGACGAAGATACAACGAAGAAAATGCAGAATCCAGATATCCAAGTGGAAGGAACGGAGGAGAAGAAATTGGATTTTCTTAAATCGTTCAGAAAAGCCGTCCAACAAAAATCTCCTAAAGGTAAATAATTATGTAATTTATAACACCTTAGCGCATAGATAACTTTTTACTTTTTAAATGGTAAAATTAATATTTTTATTACTTTTTTCTCTGCAGAGACAAATGCGGCAGAATCAACTGCCATACTGGAGCTTGAAACATATCTGAGGGCCAGCGTTCTGTCTGAAGAAGAAGACCCAGTAAAGTGGTGGTACACTCAGGGCTACAAATTCCCATACGTCAACATACTGGCTAAAGAAATGATGTGTGTAGTTGCCACTTCTGTGCCTTGTGAAAGGGTTTTCTCAAAGGCTGGTATGATTTTAAACGAGCGTCGCACTAGATTATCAACAACAAAAACGGAAAAACTTGTTTTCCTTAATTCAAATATGAAGCAATAACTCTATTGTACATATGTATATAATTTAATTTGTTAATATTACTTTGTGTTAATTTACTGTGAATACTTGTAAGTAATCTGCATTATTTTCTACTTTTTATTATGTCTTTATCATAATAAATATATCTGTATTATTATATTGTACTTCCTTGACTGAAGCTCAATGTTTGAAATTTTATTACAATCATGTGTCTTCAATTTCACATTTTTGTTTTGTTTTGCGAAATAATTGTTTTCCCTAATTCATTTTTTGAATTATTGACTCAATTGTATATGTGTATATAGTTTAATTTTTAATATTATTTTGTGTTATTTTATTGTGTATACAGTCTACATTATTTTGTACTTTTCATTGTGTTGCTATCATATTGATATATTTATTTTACCTTCTTTTTTTATAAATTATATTACAATATTAGTACATTGACAGTTTATTTGTAATCAAATTTAAAAATTATTGAGGTTCCGTAAAAAAAAAATAAGTAAAGAAAAACATTTATTTTCATCTTCCTTGACTGAAGCTCAATGTTTAAAATTTAATAACATGTTTGTTCAATTTCATATTTTAGTTTGTTTGAGGAAAAAGTAACACTTAGAATTCCATTTTTGTATTCCAGAGAATAAAAAATGTATGCAACAATAATTAATCTATTTTTTTATTTATTACCTGCTGTATGCTATAGTTTAATGTACCTATTAGGTAATTTATCTAAAAATAAAAGGCGTGGTGTCTTGTGATAACATTAAAAAACAAAAGAAGAGGGGGAGGAGGTGTGAACGGCAACATTGAAAGTGAATCAGAAGAACGAGAAATGGAACGGTTTTTCAGTCGGAACGGAACGATGGAACGCATTCCTTTCAAAAGATGGAACGACCCATCCCTAGACGCTTGTCAGCCCAGAATGCGAATGTATCACACAAGCAGCGTCTGCCCGTACGGTTAACAGATGTGATGGGACGCACCTTCGCTCGCCCCTCCAGTGCCCCCACCACGTCGCCAGATTAGTCGGTCCACAGCTTGGATGTCCGTTGTGTAGACGCTTGTCAGCAGGCGGTCAGGTCTGCGTCTGACGCTGGAGACGATAGCGCCTCTAGCGACAGACGCTTGGAGGAAAACGGAACTATGAGAACCTGGTTAGAGCAGTAGATGGCGATGATCGCAACAGCCACTCCGAGCAAAACTAAGCTTAAGACTGAACAATATTACTTTAAAGAGGCTGAAATCACTCCTATTAAAGTAAATGGTAATATCACATTAAAAATAAGCGTTATTGGAAAAATTTTTACAAGATATTGACTGAATCGATTTTCCTATATTTCAAATGTTTATATGCTAATGTTGCATAATTACTGGTTGTAGGGCTATATTAAAAAAAAAAATACTACTATATTAGCATACACAGCTGAATAAAAGTAAATGGCCTAAAAATTAAGAAATTAACCAAATTTGTCAACTTTTTGACCCTCTAGGGCGGTCTGGTCTTGTTCAACCCCCCTTAAAATACACCCCTGTGTTAAATTATAGAAACATGAATGAAGAGGAATGATCCAGAAAACCAACGATGTAAACACACACACACACACACACACACACACACACACACACACACACACACACACACACTTAAATATGTTTATAACAGTTCCTTTTTTATACAAATAACTTTATACTAAACTAATGTGTGATCAACACATTTTTTACTTAGAACATGATTAGAGCATTAAGCAGTATACTCATCAATCATGTTGATTTCCAATCTGGTACAGTATGTGTATGCTGCTTGGTTTCTGGCTTTGTTGACATGAGGCTTATTGGTGTTATTGTCATCAGACATGGTGTATAAATTTATTGTCTGAGTACTTCCAAAGTTTAGTGATTTCAAAATTGTATCGGGTTTTGTTTTGACTCTAATTGTTCTGGTATTTGTTTGTTTTGTGTCTTATGTTTATACAGTTGTGCAGGTTTCCCCAAATATTCATTATAGTGCCTTTGTATAGTATTTGTTTTAATAGTGTCATGTTGCTGATGTCTGGGAATTCATGTCCTATATCTATTATGTGTAGGTTAGACAGGCTTTATGTATGTTTGGTTTTGTCACCATTTTGTGTTCAAAGTAATCGTTTTTACTTCCATGTTCCTTAAGGAAATGGAAGTATGGTGATGGCAAAAAAAATCGTGTTCGAGATTATTGCAGATTCTGATTGTACTACACTCAAAACATGAAAAAAAGTCGTTTTTCGAAAAGTGTCTGTGTGTCTATGTGTCAATAGATTGTTTTTCTATGGCAAACGATAACAGCCGCAAATTCAAACAGAATCAAATAATTTTTTGCATACAGCCCTGATTTGTAGAGTACTCACGACCTATTGTTTTTGGTGAAGATCGGTTGAGGGGAAGGGGTAGTTTACCGGCAACGGTTTCTTTTTAAATCAAGGGTAATTGTTTTTTATGGCAAACGATAACAGCCGCAAATTCAAACAGAATCAACTACTCTTTTGCATACAGCCCTGAATTACAGAGTTCTCAAGACCTATAGTTTTTGGTGAAGATTGGTTAAGGGAAAGGGGTAGTTTACCAGCAACGTTTTATGTTTTAACAAGGGTATTTTATATGGCAAACGATAACAGCAGCAAATTCAAACAGAATCAAATGATTATTTGCATACAGCCCTAAATTGTAGAGTTCTCAAGACCTATTGATTATGGTGAAGATCGGTTAAGGGAAAGGGGTAGTTTACCGGCTACGTTTTATGTTTTAAAAGGGTATTTTCTATGGCAAACGATAAGAGTCGCAAATTCAAACAGAATCAAATAATGTTTTGCATACAGGCATGATCTGTAGAGTACTCAAGACCTATTGTTTTAGGTGAAGATTGGTTAAGGGAAAGGGGTAGTTTACCAGCAACGTTTTATGTTTTAAAAGGGTATTTTTTATGGCAAACGATAACTGCCATAAATTCAAAGAGAATCAAATAATGTTTTGCACACAGCCCTTATTTATAAAGTACTCAAGACCTATTGTTATTGGTGAAGATCGGTTAAGGGAAAGGGGTAGTTTACCAGCAACGGTTTATGTATTAACAAGGGAATTTATTTTGGCAAACGATAACAGCCGCAAATTCAAACAGAATCAAACAATTGTTTGCATGCAGCCATGAATTGTAGAGTACTCACGAGCTATTGTTTTTGGTGAAGATCGGTTAAGGAAAAGGGGTAGTTTACCAGCAACGTTTTATGTTTTAAAAGGGTATTTTTTATGGCAAACGATAAGAGTCGCAAATTGAAATTGAATCAAATAATGTTTTGCATACAGCACTGAATTATAGAGTTCTCAAGACCAGTTGCTTTTGGTGAAGATCGGTTAAGGGAAAGGGGTAGTTTACCTGCAACATTTTATATTTTAGCAAGGGTATTTCCTATGGCAAACGATAAAAGCCGCAAATGTAAACAGAATCAAATAATGTTTTGCATACAGCCCTAAATTGTAGAGTGCTCAGGAATTTTTGTTTTTGGTGAAGATCGGTTAAGGGAAAGGGGTAGTTTACCAGCAACGTTTTATGTTTTAAAAGGGTATTTTCTATGGCAAAGGATAAGAGCCGCAAATTCAAACAGAAACAAACAATTATTTGCATACAGCCCTGATTTGTAGAGTACTCAAGATCTATTGTTTATCGTGAATATCGGTTAATGGAAAGGGGTAGTTTACCTGCCGCGTTTTTTGTTTTATCAAGGGTATTTTTTATGGCAACCGATAATAGCCGCAAATTCAAACAGAATCAACTACTCTTTTGCATACAGCCCTGAATATAGAGTTCTCAAGACCAGTTGTTTTTGGTGAAGATCTGTTAAGGGAAAGGGGTAGTTTACCGGAAACGGTTTTTTTTAATCAAGGGTAATTGCTTTCTATGGCAAACGATAACAGCCGCAAATTCAAATAGAATCAACTACTCTTTTGCATACAGCCCTGAATTATAGAGTTCTCAAGACCAGTTGGTTTTGGTGAAGATCGGTTAAGGGAAAGGGGTAGTTTACCAGCAACGTTTTATGTTTTAAAAGGGTATTTTCTATGGCAAAGGATAAGAGCTGCAAATTCAAACAGAAACAAACAATTATTTGCATACAGCCCTGATTTGTAGAGTACTCAAGATCTATTTTATTTCGTGAATATCGGTTAATGGAAAGGGGTAGTTTACCGGCAACGTTTTATGTTTTAAAAGGGTATTTTCTATGGCAAACGATAAGAGACGCAAATTCAAACAGAATCAAATAAGTTTTTGCACACAGCCCTAATTTTTTGAGTACTGAACACCTATAGTTTTTGGTGAAGATCGGTTAAGGGAAAGGGGTAGTTTACCAGCCACGTTTTTTGTTTTATCAAGGGTATTTTGTATGGCAAACGATAATAGCCGCAAATTCAAACAGAATCAACTACTCTTTTGCATACTGCTCTGAATTATAGAGTTCTCAATACCAGTTGTTATTGGTGAAGATCGGTTAAGGGAAAGGGGTAGTTTACCGGAAACGGTTTTTTTTAATCAAGGGTAATTGCTTTCTATGGCAAACGATAACAGCCGCAAATTCAAATAGAATCAACTACTCTTTTGCATACAGCCCTGAATTATAGAGTTCTCAAGACCAGTTGGTTTTGGTGAACATCGGTTAAGGGAAAGGGGTAGTTTACCAGCAACATTTTATATTTTAACAAGGGTATTTTCTATGGCAAACGATAAATGCCACAAATGTAAACAGAATCAAATAATGTTTTGCATACAGCCCTGACTTGTAGAGTACTAGACGACCTATTGTTTTTGGTGAAGATCGGTTTAGGGAAAGGGGTAGTTTACCAGCAACGGTTTTTTTAATGAAGGGTAATTTTTTTCTATGGCAAACGATAACAGCCGCAAATACAAACAGAATCAACTACTCTTTTGCAAACAGCCCTGATTTATAGAGATCTCAAGACGTATTGGTTTTGGTGAAGATCGGTTAAGGGAAAGGGGTAGTTTACTTGCACATTTTATGTTTTGACAAGTGTATATTCTATGACAAACGATAACAGCCGCAAATTCAAACAGAATCAAATAATTTTTTGCATGCGCCCAGATTGTAGAGCTCTCAGGACCTGTTGTTTTTGCTAAAGATCGGTTAAGGGAAAGGGGTAGTTTACCTGCAACGTTTTATGTTTTAAAAGGGTATTTTCTATGGCAAACGATAAATGCCACAAATGTAAACAGAATCAAATAATGTTTTGCATACAGCCCTGACTTGTAGAGTACTAGACGACCTATTGTTTTTGGTGAAGATCGGTTTAGGGAAAGGGGTAGTTTACCAGCAACGGTTTTTTTAATGAAGGGTAATTTTTTTCTATGGCAAACGATAACAGCCGCAAATACAAACAGAATCAACTACTCTTTTGCAAACAGCCCTGATTTATAGAGCTCAAGACGTATTGGTTTTGGTGAAGATCGGTTAAGGGAAAGGGGTAGTTTACTTGCACATTTTATGTTTTGACAAGTGTATATTCTATGACAAACGATAACAGCCGCAAATTCAAACAGAATCAAATAATTTTTTGCATGCGCCCAGATTGTAGAGCTCTCAGGACCTGTTGTTTTTGCTAAAGATCGGTTAAGGGAAAGGGGTAGTTTACCTGCAACGTTTTATGTTTTAAAAGGGTATTTTCTATGGCAAACGATAACAGTCGCAAATTCAAACAGAATCAGATAATATTTTGAATACAGCCCTGAGTTGTAGAGTTCTCAAGAAATGTTGGTTTTGGTGAAGATCGGTTAAGGGAAAGGGGTAGTTTACCAGCCACATTTTATGTTTTAATAAGGGTATTTTCTTTGGCAAACGATAACAGCCGAAAAAACAAACAGAATCAAACAATGTTTTGCATGCAGCCCTGAATTGTAGAGTTCTCAATACATATTGTTGTTGGTGAAGATCGGTTAAGGGAGAGGGGTAGTTTACCTGCAACATTTTATGTTTTAAAACGGTATTTTCTATGGCAAACGATGACAGCCGCAAATTCAAGCAGAATCAAATAATGTTTCGCATACAGCCCTGTATTGTTGAGTTCTCAAGACCTTTTGTTTCTGGTGAAGATCGGTAAAAGCAAAGGGGTAGTTTACCTGCCACCTTTAATGTTTTAACAAGAGTAATTGTTTATATGACGAACGATAACTGCCGTAAATTCAAACATAATCAAATAAGTTTTTGCATACACTCCTATATTGTAGACCTCAAAGCCTGTCGATTTTGGTTAATATCGGTTACGGGAAAGGGGTAGTTTACCAGCAACATTTATGTTGTAACAAGAGAAATTTTTTCACGAACGATAACTGCCGTAAATTCAAACAGAATCGAATAAATTTTTATTTAAATATACAAACAGTTTTATTATACAGCATTTGCGTATATGTTTGATATATGAAATATAGGAAGATCAATTCAGTCAATAAGTATCTTCTAAATAATGTTTCAATAACGCCTACTTTTATCGTGTTATTTTAGTTTATTTTATTGGGATTGATTTCAGGATGTTATCACACGTTTTTCAAACAGTTTAAAGATAGCAATGTTGTTTAGTCTTAACCTGTTTTACTTCCATATTCCTTAAGGAATGGAAGTATGGTGATGGCAAAAAAAATCGTGTTCGAGATTATTGCAGATTCTGATTCTACTACACTCAAAACATGAAAAAAGTCGTTTTCCGAAAAGTGTCTGTGTGTGTGTCTGTCTGTGTGTCTGTAGATTTTTTTTCTATGGCAAACGATAACTGCCGCAAATTCACACAGAATCAAATAATTTTTTGCACACAGCCCTTTTTTGTAGAGGACTCGCGACCTATTGTTTTTGGTGAAGATCGGTTGAGGTAAAGGGGTAGTTTAACCTGCAACGGTTTTTTTTTATCAAGGGAAATTTTTTTTTTCTGGCAAACGATAACAGCCGCAAATTCAAACAGAATCAAAAGATTATTTGCATACAGCCCTAAATTGTAGAGTTCTCAAGACCTATTGTTTTTGGTGAAGATCGGGTAAGGGAAAGGGGTAGTTTACCTACAACGTTTTTTTAACAAGGGTATTTTCTATGGCAAACGATAACTGCCGCAAATTCAAACAGCATCAAATAATTGTTTGCATACAGCCCTGATTTGTAGAGTTCTCAAGACCTATTGTTTTTGGTGAAGATCGGGTAAGGGAAAGGGGTAGTTTACCTACAACGTTTTTTTAACAAGGGTATTTTCTATGGCAAACGATAACAGCCGCAAATTCAAACAGAATCAAATAATTTTCTGCACACAGCCCTGATTTGCAGAGTACTCAAGACCTATTGTTTTTAGTGAAGATCGGTTGAGGGGAAGGGGTAGTTTACCTGCAACGTTTTTTATCAAGCGTATTTTCTATGGCAAACGATAACTGCCGCAAATTCAAACAGCATCAAATAATTGTTTGCATACAGCCCTGATTTGTAGAGTACTCGCGACCTATTGTTTTTGGTGAAGATCGGTTGAGGGGAAGGGGTAGTTTACCTGCAACAGTTTTTTTTATCAAGGGAAATTGTTTTTTTTTGGCAAACGATAATAGCCGCAAATTCAAACAGAATCAAATAATGTTTCGCATACAGCCCTGAATTGTAGATTTCTCAAGACAATTTGTTTTTGGTGAAGATCGGTTAAGGGAAAGGGGTAGTTTACCTACAACGTTTTTTTAACAAGGGTATTTTCTATGGCAAACGATAACAGCCGCAAATTCAAACAGAATCAAATAATTTTCTGCATACAGCCCTGATTTGTAGAGTACTCAAGACCTATTGCTTTTGGTGAAGATCGGTTGAGGGGAAGGGGTAGTTTACCTGCAACGTTTTTTATCAAGCGTATTTTCTATGGCAAATTCAAACAGAATCAAATTTTCTCACTGCCGCAAATTCAAACAGAATCAAATAATTTTTTGCATACGTCAGTGAATTGTAGAGGACTCAAGGCCTTTAGATTTTGGTGAAGATCAGTTAAGGGGAAGGGGTAGTTTACCTGCAACCTTTTACGTTTTAACAAGAGTAAAGTACTTGAAAATTCATTTAAACTTTTTCAAACAATGGTAATTGTTGAAAATAAAATAATTTTGTTGCCAGGCAGTCTGAAAATTTCAGATTTTGTACCACAAAATCTGAAAAGATTATACGATAGTTTACGAAATGGTTAATAATACGTCAGTGGAAGGTGTAATGAGAAATTAGCAGAAATGGAAACCTGGGGAATGTTAACTGTTCTGTAGATACAATTGTGTCAGAATGTTTGGAAATGATCATCAACATTGAAGAAAAAGTAAGCATATTAAGAAACATATGTAAGTACTTATTATAAAAAAATAATGTTTGTTTTTTGATAAAGTCATTTTGATTATAAAATATAAATATTTACAACAAGAAAAGAATTTTCAGTTTTCAAAATTTAAATATATTTTTATAAAACAATGGGTTCTTCATTGAGGTGGGGACCATGTCACTCACTCCATCTCAAGCCTCCTCTCCCATTTTGCAGAAAAAGAGGACCCTGTCAAGGCTGATACTTTGACGACAGTGACAGGGCTTTCCACCAAATTCAGCAGTAACAGGTAGGCCCAACTCTGATTGGCTCCTCAGATTTCCCCAGCGTTAGTAGGTTCTATGAAAATATTTTATTTCAAAAATGATTTTAAATATAAATCTTAGATATGTTTTATAAATCTCATGTTTTATGTTTTAACATGGGTAATTTTTTATATGACGAACCATAACTGCCGTAAATTCAAACAGAATCAAATAATTTTTTACATATGTGCCTGAGCTATAGAGAACTCAATGTCTGTTGATTTTGGTGAAGATCGGTTACGGGGAAAGGGCAGTTTACCAGAAACATTTTTTGTTGTAACATGAGTAAAGTACTTAATTTTGATAAAGTATCCTGATAAGATCTTAATAATCCACTGTAGAAACGTAGATGAAATATCTATAAATGAAGAGGCTAGTTGAACGGGCTGGGGGTAATTTTCTATAAATCAAAATTATAGTTGAAGGGGGAGGGGATAATATTTTTTATGTGTACTACGTTATTGGCAAGAAAGAAGTATTTTTTTGTTAAAATTCCTTCCCTGGCTGTTTGGCTGAAAATTATTTTAAATATAAATCTTAGAATATGGAAGTCATGTATGGTTCTCCATACCGATTTTTACTTCCATATTCCTTAAGGAATGGAAGTATGGTGTTTACTTCCATATTCCTTAAGGAATGGAAGTATGGTGATGGCAAAAAAAATCGTATTCGAGATTATTGCAGATTCTGATTCTACTACACTCAAAACATGAAAAAAAGTCGTTTTCCGAAAAGTGTCTGTGTGTGTGTCTGTCTGTCTATCTGTAGATTTTTTTCTATGGCAAACGATAACTGCCGCAAATTCAAACAGAATCAAATAATTTTTTGCATACAGCCCTGATTTGTAGAGTACTCGCGACCTATTGTTTTTGGTGAAGATCGGTTGAGGGAAAGGGGTAGTTTACCTGCAACGGTTTTTTTTTTATCAAGGGAAAATTTTTTTTTTGGCAAACGATAACAGCCGCAAATTCAAACAGAATTAAATAATGTTTCGTATGCAGCCCTGAATTGTAGAGTTCTCAAGACCTATTGTTTTTGGTGAAGATCGGTTAAGGGAAAGGGGTAGTTTACCTGTAACATTTTATGTTTTAACAAGGGTATTTCCTATGGCAAACGATAACAGCCGCAAATTCAAACAGAATCAAAAGATTATTTGCATACAGCCCTAAATTGTAGAGTTCTCAAGACCTATTGTTTTTGGTGAAGATCGGTTGAGGGAAAGGGGTAGTTTACCTGCAACATTTTTTTAACAAGGGTATTTTCTATGGCAAACGATAACAGCCGCAAATTCAAACAGAATCAAATAATGTTTTGCATACAGCCCTGATTTGTAGAGTACTCAAGACCTATTGTTTTTGGTGAAGATCGGTTACGGGAAAGGGATAGTTTACCTGCAACGTTTTTTTAACAAGGGTATTTTCTATGGCAAACGATAACAGCCGCAAATTCAAACAGAATCAAATAATGTTTTGCATACAGCCCTGAATTGTAGAGGTCTCAAGGACTTTCGATTTTGGTGAAGATCGGTTAAGGGGAAGGGGTAGTTTACCTGCAACCTTTTACGTTTTAACAAGAGTAAAGTACTTGAAAATTTATTTAAACTTTTTCAAACAATGGTAATTGTTAAAAATAAAATAATTTTCTTGCCAAGCAATAAAATTAAAATTTTTTCATTTTAATGTAAATCATGTATAAGAGAAAATATATCGCGCTTGGCAGGCGATATTAAGATTTAAATATAAATCTTTGAATATGGAAGTCATGTATGGTTCTCCATACCGATATTTTACTTCCGTGTTTCGTAAGGAAATGGAAGTATGGTGATCGCGAAAAAATCATGTTCGAGATAAAGGCTGATTCTGATTGTACTACCCTCAAAACATGAAGAAAAGTCATTTTCCGAAAAGCGTCTGTGTGTGTCTGTATGTAGAATTTTTTCTATGACGAACGATAACTGCAGTAAATTCAAACATAATCAAATAAGTTTTTGCATACACCCCTATATTGTAGACCTCAAAGCCTGTCGATTTTGGTTAATATCGGTTAAGGGAAAGGGGTTGTTTACCAGCAACATTTATGTTGTGACAAGAGAAATTTTTTCACGAACGATAACTGCCGTAAATTCAAACAGAATCGAATAAATTTTTATTTAAATATACAAACAGTTTTATTATACAGCATTTGCGTATATGTTTGATATATGAAATATAGGAAGATCAATTCAGTCAATAAGTATCTTCTAAATAATGTTTCAATAACGCCTATTTTTATCGTGTTATTTTAGTTTATTTTATTGGGATTGATTTCAGGATGTTATCACCCGTTTTTCAAACAGTTTAAAGATAGCAATGTTATTTAGTCTTAACCTGTTTTTACTTCCGTGTTTCGAAAGGAAATGGAAGTATGGTGATCGCGAAAAAATCATGTTCGAGATAAAGGCTGATTCTGATTGTACTACCCTCAAAACATGAAGAAAAGTCATTTTCCGAAAAGCGTCTGTTTGTGTCTGTATGTAGAATTTTTTCTATGGCGAACGATAACTGTCGAAAATTCAAACAGAACCAAATAATTTTTTGCATATGCACCCGAGTTGTATAGGACTCAAGGCCTTTTGATTTTGGTGAAGATCGGTTAATGGAGAGGGGTAGTTTACCTGCAACGGTTTACGTTTTAACAAGAGTGAAGTACTTAATTCTGATAAATTAAGTATCCTGAAAAGAAAATCATACATACAACATCCTTCAATTTGTCAAGCATAAAACACGATTTACAAGGAACACACATAACTTGTTAGAAATTATCGAACGAATTCAAGTAAATGATTTTAAATATAAACATTAGAACATGGAAGTCATGTATGGTTCTCCATACTGATATTTGTGTATTTTGTTTATGTGGGTTAGTAACTTTTCACATTGTCTTTTGTTTCCTCTGTATAGAATTATGATGTCGTCAACGTATCTGTGCCAATATATACGTTAGATTCTTGTTTTTCTATGTGTTGGAGAGAGATCTCTGCTAATATGCTAGATATGTGTGACCCCATGGGTAGACCATCATTCTGTGTATACAATTTATTGTTATATGTGAAGTAGTTTTGTTTTATTCTTCTTTTTTTTACTTTTGCGCCCTGATTGTAGAGTTCCCAGGACCTGTTGTTTTTGCTAAAGATCGGTTAAGGGAAAGGGGTAGTTTACCAGCAACGTTTTATGTTTTAACAAGGGTATTTTTTTTGGCAAACGATAACTGCCGTAAATTCAAAGAGATAATGTTTAGAACACAGCCCTTATTTACAAAAGTACTCAAGACCTGTTGTTTTGGTGAAGATCGGTTAAGGGAAAGGGGTAGTTTACCAGCAACATTTTATGTTTTAATAAGGGTATTTTCTTTGGCAAACGATAACAGCCGCAAATTCAAACAGAATCAAACAATGTTTTGCATGCAGCCCTGAATTGTAGAGTTCTCAATACATATTGTTGTTGGTGAAGATCGGTTAAGGGAGAGGGGTAGTTTACCTGCAACATTTTATGTTTTAAAACGGTATTTTCTATGGCAAACGATGACAACCGCAAATTCAAACAGAATCAAATAATGTTTCGCATACAGCCCTGTATTGTAGAGTTCTCAAGACCTTTTGTTTCTGGTGAAGATCGGTTAAGGGAAAGGGGTAGTTTACCTGGCACCTTTAATATTTTAACAAGAGTAATTGTTTCTATGACGAACGATAACAGCCGCACATTCAAACTAAATCAAATAATGTTTTGCATGCATATCTGAATTGTAGAGGACTCAAGACCTATTGATTTTGGTGAAGATCAGTTATGAGGAAGGGGTAGTTTACCGGCAACATTTTTTGTGATAACAAGGTTAATTTTGTCTATGACGAACGATAACTGCCGTAAATTCAATCATAATCAAATAATGTTTTGCATATGTCCCTATATTGTAGAGAACGAAAGGCCTGTTGATTTTGGTGAACATCGGTTACGGTGAAGGGGTATTTTCCCAGAAACATTTTTTGTTGTAACAAGAGTAAAGTACTTAATTTTGATAAATAAAGTATCCTGATAAGAAGATCTTAATAATCCACTGTAGAAACGTAGATGAAATATCTATAAATGAAGAGGCTAGTTGAACGGGGTGGGGATAATTTTCCATAAATGAAATTTATAGTTAAAGGCGGAGGGGATAATTTTTATATGTGTACTACGTTATCGGCAACAAAGTAGTAGTTTGTTGTTAAAATTCCTTCCCGAGCTGTTTGGCCGTAGTCCAATGTTTTCTGCAAAAACAGACGTTTCGGCAGTGGCGTCGACTGCCATCATCAGTGAAAATCGAATGCAATAACGTGTGGTGGTATACGTTAGTGACCACAATACTGTGGTTAAGGCTGAAGCAATAAGTGGAAAGTAGTAGTTTCTATGGAAATATTTCATTTCGTAAATGATTTTAAATATAAATCTTAGAACATGAAAGTCATGTATGGTTCTCCATACCGATATTTTACTTCCATGTTCCTTAAGGAAATGGAAGTATGGTGATGGCAAAAAAAATCGTGTTCGAGATTATTGCAGATTCTGATTGTACTACACTCAAAACATGAAAAAAAGTCATTTTTCGAAAAGTGTCTGTGTGTGTGTCTGTCTGTCTGTGTGTCTGTCTGTAGATTTTTTCTATGGCAAACGATAAGAGCCGCAAATTCAAACAGAATCAACTACTCTTTTGCATAAAGCCCTGAATTATAGAATTCTCATGACGTGATGGTTTTGGTAAAGATCGGTTGAGGGAAAGGGGTAGTTTACCTGCCACGTTTTTTGTTTTAACAAGGGTATTTTCTATGGCAAACGATAACAGCCGCAAATTAAAATAAAATCAAATGATTATTTGCATACAGCCCTAAATTGTAGAGATCTCAAGACCTGTTGATTTTTGTGAAGATCGGTTAAGGGAAAGGGGTAGTTTACCTGCAACGGTTTTTTATCAAGGGTAATTTTATTACTTCCATGTTCCTTAAGGAAATGGAAGTATGGTGATGGCAAAAAAAATCGTGTTCGAGATTATTGCAGAATATTATTGTACTACACTCAAAACATGAAAATAAGGCATTTTTCGAAAAGTGTCTGTGTGTGTGTGTCTGTCTGTCTATAGATTTTGTTTCTATGGCAAACGATAACAGCCGCAAATTCAAACAGAATCAAATAATTTTTTGCATGCAGCACTGACTTGTAGAGTACTCGCGACCTATTGTTTTTGGTGAAGATCGGTTGAGGGAAACGGGTAGTTTACCGGCAACGGTTTTTTTTATCAAGGTTAATTTTGTTTGTTTGGCAAACGATAACAGCCGCAAATTCAAACAGAATCAAATAATGTTTTGTGTACAGCCCTGAATTATAGAGTTCTCAAGATTTGTTGATTTTGGTAAAGATTGGTTAAGGGAAAGGGGTAGTTTACCTGCAACGTTTTATGTTTTAAAAGGGGTATTTTCTATGGCAAACGATAACAGCCGCAAATTCAAACATAATCAAATAATGTTTTGCATACTGCCCTGAATTGTAGAGTTCTCAAGACCTTTTGATTTTGGTGAAGATCGGTTAAGCGAAAGGGGTAGTTTACCAGCAACGTTTTATGTTTTAAAAGGGTATTTTCTATGGCAAACGATAAGAGCCGCATATTCAAACAGAATAAAATAAGTTTTTTCATACAGCCCTGTATTGTAGAGTTCTCAATGAACTCTACATTGGTGAAGATCGGTTAAGAGAAAGGGGTAGTTTACCTGCCACGTTTTTTGTTTTGTCAAGGGTATTTTATATGGCAAATGATAACAGCCGCAAATTCAAACAGAATCATATAATATTTTGCATACAGCCCTGAAATGTAGAGTTCTCAAGACCTGTTGGTTTTGGTGAAGATCGGTTAAGCGAATAGGGCAGTTTACCAGCAACATTTTATGTTTTATCAAGGGTAATTTTTTTATGACGAATGATAACTGCCGTACATTAAAACAGAATCAACTACTCTTCTGCATACCTTTTTGAATTATACAGAACTCAAGGTCTGTTGATTTTGTTGAAGATGGGTTAAGAGAAGGGGTAGTTTATCAGCAACGTTTAATGTTTTAAATATCGGTATGGAGAACCATACATGACTTCCATGTTCTAATGTTTATATTTAAAATCATTTACTTGAATTCGGTTCGATAATTTCTAACAAGTTATGTGTGCAAATTCAAACAGAATCAAACAATTTTTTGCATGCAGCCCTGAATTGTAGAGTTCTCAATACATATTGTTGTTGGTGAAGATCGGTTAAGGGAGAGGGGTAGTTTACCGGCAACATTTTATGTTTTAAAACGGTATTTTCTATGGCAAACGATGACAGCTGCAAATTCAAACAGAATCAAATAATGTTTTGCATACAGCCCTGTTTTGTAGAGTTCTCAAGACCTTTTGTTTCTGGTGAAGATCGGTTAAGGCAAAGGGTAGTTTACCTGGCACCTTTAATATTTTAACAAGAGTAATTGTTTCTATGACGAACGATAACAGCCGCACATTCAAACTAAATCAAATAATGTTTTGCATGCATCCCTGAATTGTAGAGGACTCAAGACCTACTGATTTTGGTGAAGATCAGTTATGAGGAAGGGGTAGTTTACCGGCAACATTTTTTGTGATAACAAGGTTAATTTTGTCTATGACGAACGATAACTGCCGTAAATTCAATCATAATTAAATAATGTTTTGCATATGTCCCTATATTGTAGAGAACGAAAGGCCTGTTGATTTTGGTGAACATCGGTTACGGTGAAGGGGTATTTTCCCAGAAACATTTTTTGTTGTAACAAGAGTAAAGTACTTAATTTTGATAAATAAAGTATCCTGATAAGAAGATCTTAATAATCCACTGTAGAAACGTAGATGAAATATCTATAAATGAAGAGGCTAGTTGAACGGGGTGGGGATAATTTTCCATAAATGAAATTTATAGTTAAAGGCGGAGGGGATAATTTTTATATGTGTACTACGTTATCGGCAACAAAGTAGTAGTTTGTTGTTAAAATTCCTTCCCGAGCTGTTTGGCCGTAGTCCAATGTTTTCTGCAAAAACAGACGTTTCGGCAGTGGCGTCGACTGCCATCGTCAGTGAAAATCGAATGCGATAACGTGTGGTGGTATACGTTAGTGACCACAATACTGTGGTTAAGGCTGAAGCAATAAGTGGAAAGTAGTAGTTTCTATGGAAATATTTCATTTCGTAAATGATTTTAAATATAAATCTTAGAACATGAAAGTCATGTATGGTTCTCCATACCGATATTTTACTTCCATGTTCCTTAAGGCAATGGAAGTATGGTGATGGCAAAAAAAATCGTGTTCGAGATTATTGCAGATTCTGATTGTACTACACTCAAAACATGAAAAAAAGTCGTTTTCCGAAAAGTGTCTGTGTGTGTGTCTGTCTGTAGATTTTTTTTCTATGGCAAACGATAACTGCCGCAAATTCAAACAGAATCAAATAATTTTTTGCATGCAGCCCTGATTTGCAGAGTACTCGCGACCTATTGTTTTTGGTGAAGATCGGTTGAGGGAAAGGGGTGGTTTACCTGCAACGGTTTTTTTTAGCAAGGGTAATTTTGTTTGTTTGGCAAACGATAACAGCCGCAAATTCATACAGAATGAAATAATGTTTCGCATACAGCCCTGAATTGTAGAGTTCTCAAGACCTATTGTTTTTGGTGAAGATCGGTTGAGGGAAAGGGGTAGTTTACCTGCAACGTTTTTTTAACAAGGGTATTTTCTATGGCAAACGATAACAGCCGCAAATTCAAACAGAATCAAATAATGTTTTGCATACAGCCCTGATTTGTAGAGTACTCAAGACCTATTGTTTTTGGTGAAGATCGGTTAAGGGAAAGGGGTAGTTTACCTGTAACGTTTTATGTTTTAACAAGGGTATTTCCTATGGCAAACGATAACAGCCGCAAATTCAAACAGAATCAAAAGATTATTTGCATACAGCCCTAAATTGTAGAGTTCTCAAGACCTATTGTTTTTGGTGAAGATCGGTTGAGGGAAAGGGGTAGTTTACCTGCAACGTTTTTTTAACAAGGGTATTTTCTATGGCAAACGATAACAGCCGCAAATTCAAACAGAATCAAATAATGTTTTGCATACAGCCCTGATTTGTAGAGTACTCAAGACCTATTGTTTTTGGTGAAGATCGGTTAAGGGGAAGGGGTAGTTTACCTGCAACGTTTTTTTATCAAGCGTATTTTCTATGGCAAACGATAGCAGCCGCAAATTCAAACAGAATCAAATAATTTTTTGCATACGTCCCTGAATTGTAGAGGTCTCAATGACTTTCGATTTTGGTGAAGATCGGTTAAGGGGAAGGGGTAGTTTACCTGCAACCTTTTACGTTTTAACAAGAGTAAAGTACTTGAAAATTTATTTAAACTTTTTGAAACAATGGTAATTGTTAAAAATAAAATAATTTTGTTGCCAGGCAATAAAATTATAATTTTTTCATTTTAATGTAATATAATATTTTTCATTTAAGACAGCAATAAAAAGGCAGGTAAGACACAGCCTGGCTGTTTGGGTGAAAATGATTTTAAATATAAATCTTAGAATATGGAAGTCATGTATGGTTCTCCATACCGATATTTTTATGACGAACGATAACTGCCGATAATTCAAAGACAATAAAATAATTTTTTGCACCCTTTCCTGAGTTGCAGAGAGCTCAAGGTCTACTGATTTTGGTGAAGATCGGTTAAGGGAAAGTTGTAGTTTACCTGCAACATTTTATGTTGTAACAAGAGAAATGTTTCCATGACGAACGATAACTGCCGCACATTCAAACAGAATCAAATATTTTTTTGCATGCATCCCTGAATTGTAGAGGACGGAAAGTCTATTGATTTTGGAGAAGATCGGTTAAGAGAAAGGGGTAGTTTACCTGGAACATTTTATGATTTAACAAGAGTAAAGTACTTAATTTTTATAAAAAAAAGTATCCTGATAAGAAGCTCATAGTAATCCACTGTAGAAACGTAGATGAAATATCTATAAATGAAGAGGTTAGGTGAACGGGGTGGGGGTAATTTTCTATTATTAAAAAGTATAGTTGAAGGTGGAGGGGAGAATTTTTTATATGTGTATTACGTTATCGGCAACAAAGAAGTAGTTTTTTGTTAAAATTGCTTCCCGGGCTCTTTAGCCGTAGTCCAATGTTTTCTGCAAAACCAGACTTTTCGGCAGTGCCATCGACTGCCATCATCGGTGAAAATCGAGTGCGAAAACGTGAGGTGGTATACGTTAGTGACCACAGTACTGTGGTTAATGCTGAAGCAATAAGTAGAAAGACGTAGTTTCTATGGAAATATTTCATTTCGAATATGATTTTAAATATAAATCTTAGAACATGGAAGTCATGTATGGTTCTCCACACCGATATTTTACTTTTTCTATGGTAAACGATAATAGCCGCAAATTCAAACAGAATCAAATACTTTTTTGCATACATCCCTTATTTGTAGATTACGCAAGATCTATTGTCTTTGGTGAAGATCGGTTAAGGGAAAGGGGTAGTTTACCTGCAACGTTTCATGTTTTAACAAGGTTATTTTCTATGGCAAACGATAACAGCCGTAAATAACAAACAGAAACAAATAATGTTTAAAGGGATAGCTTACCTGCAACATTTTATGTTTTAACAAGGGTAATTTTTTCTATAACCAACGATAACTGCTGTAAATTCAAACAGAATCAGATAATTGTTTGCATACGTTCCTGAATTATAAAGAGCTGAAGGCCTAATGATTTTGGTAAAGATCAGTGAAGGGAAAGGGGTAGTTTACTGGGAACATTTTATGTTTTAACAAGGGTAATTTTTTCTATGACCAACGATAACTGCCGTAAATTCAAACAGAATCAACTACTTTTTTGCATACCTTTTTGAATTATACAGAACGCAAGGTCTGTTGATTTTGTTGAAGATCGGTTAAGGGAAAGGGGTAGATTACCAGCATCGTTTTATGTTTTAACAAGGGTAATTTTTTCTATGACGTACGATAACTGCCGTATATTCAAAGAGAATCAAATAATGTTTTGCACACACCCTGAATTGTAGAGTTCTTAAGACCTTTTGTTTCTGGTGAAGATCGGTTAAGGCAAAGGGGTAGTTTACAAGCAACGTTTTATGTTTTAACAAGGGTAATTTTTTCTATGACGAACGATAACTGCCGTAAATTCAAAGAGAATCAAATAATGTTTTGCACACAGCCCTTATTTATAAAGTACTCAAGACCTGTTGTTTTTGGTGAAGATCGGTTAAGGGAAAGGGGTAGTTTACCAGCAACATTTACGTTGTAACAAGAGAAATTTTTTCACGAACGATAACTGCCGTAAATTCAAACAGAATCGAATAAATTTTTATTTAAATATACAAACAGTTTTATTATACAGCATTTGCGTATATGTTTGATATATGAAATATAGGAAGATCAATTCAGTCAATAAGTATCTTCTAAATAATGTTTCAATAACGCCTATTTTTATCGTGTTATTTTAGTTTATTTTATTGGGATTGATTTCAGGATGTTATCACACGTTTTTCAAACAGTTTAGAGATAGCAATGTTGTTTAGTCTTAACCTGTTTTTTACTTCCGTGTTTCGTAAGGAAATGGAAGTATGGTGATCGCGAAAAAATCATGTTCGAGATAAAGGCTGATTCTGATTGTACTACCCTCAAAACATGAAGAAAAGTCATTTTCCGAAAAGCGTCTGTGTGTGTCTGTATGTAGAATTGTTTCTATGGCGAACGATAACTGTCGAAAATTCAAACAGAACCAAATAATTTTTTGCATATGCACCCGAGTTGTATAGGACTCAAGGCCTATTGATTTTGGTGAAGTGTCCATGTAAGTCCTAGTCATCTGGTCACTAGTCCTAGTCCTAGTTTTGTTGCTTTTCTGCATATGTCTGTGATGTATGTATAACAGATTCTCTTGTAACGGGGCAAAATTTGTATAACCGTCCTTTGTAGTAATTTTCAATGTTGTAATGATTTATGATAGTTCATAATAAAAGACAACAGAAGCATGTCTGGTTAGGAGGGAGAGGCACATGGTGATAATTTCAATCCGTAGCTGGTGAATCACAGAAAAGGAACGTGGCTGACGACACAATATTCAACGGCGACACAATAACCAAGCTCAGGTGAATCATAAGGTACAGCACGATGTAGACGGACCATATAAGGTGAGAAATGTTGTTAATTATCATCACGTCACCTCTGAATCATAAGAGCACTACGTGCTTCTAACTATGCAGAGAGTTTCCTGTTGACGAACAAGACCAGAAATATTCAGCACCTAGGAAGAAACGAAGTGTGGGAATCTGCTTAAAACTGGTTTTATATGCGTCACCAAGCGGAGTTTTTAGCATTGAGACATTATTGTAGAGCGTTAAGATCAGGCAGTCCAGCACACCTCATCAGTCCGAACGGACATAATACATTAGTGTCCTCAGGCATTTTTGGTAGGCCGAAATAATCACAGTAGGCCTACCAAAGTGTATTGAAATGTAATACAGCAGTAAACAGTTTTAAGTTAACAACAGTGGCGATTCTGTAACAGTTTGAACCGGTTGGGTTGAGTGTTTTACAAAAAAGTGTAATACATCAGGTGGTATAACCATTTGGATATCGTATGAAGATAAGTAACTGATCAGTGACAAAATTAATTGGCCAAAAGTTTATATGGTAAAATGAGATATCAATAAAAGGGGGGTGAAGTGAAATGGAGAGAGAAAGAGTGAGAGCGTGTGAGAAAAAAAAGGGGGTTAAGACAAAGAGTGAAAGAGAAAGTACTGATTTAATCATAAAACTTTGCGTATATAGAATTTTTGTGTTTTATAACTTTTTGTAGTGTCATATAAAAAGAAAAAAGAAAGAAATTAATAGTTTTTTGATTAAAATAAATAAGATTTGTTTTGGATATAACCATGTTAGTGTAATTGTTACGCCGGAACCATAACCTATATTCTGTACCAAAACCTTGCTTAAACGAACTTGGAAGAGTTTTCTTATATAAGGGATTTCAATTGTCTAAATTATTTCTTTTGGGAAGAGTGTGATTGGTTATACACTTCCTCCTCAAAATGTATTGGCGGCCCTGGATTTTTGGTGTTGGAAAGTTTTTAATAAGGTAAGTCGTAAATGAGATCGCAGTAAACGGAGTAAGTATCTTCTTTTGTCTTTATTTGTAAAGTTACAATCGGCGACCCTGCCAGGATGCTCATATAAATTTTTATATGAGTTAGGCCTGCTTGGAGGTAGGGAATTAGGTTTTTGGGTGATGGCATTTGTTTGAATAATTCGTATAAGTCACAAAGTGTGTATGATTAAAGGTTATGATTATAGGTTACAGGATATAAGTTATGTTCAGGCATGCTACACGCGGTGCACCGTGTTCGTGTAATAGAACGCCTTTATATGTTCTAATATATTTTTGTATTTATTTATTATGTGTTTGTTTTATTGTGGATTTTTTATTTTTTAACGAGCTCCTCTTGGAGCGATGGTCTGAGGATGGGCCACATGGCCTGAAACGCGTAACCAAATACAAATTACGCTTGACATCACTGGACGGAAATTAAGGCAAATTATATATAAATATAAGTTATGATATAACACATTGTGTTTAAAATTTTTATGAAATTTTGTTTATGTAATTCATAGTTACAATGGAAAATAACGAAAATGAAAGTATTTTAACAGATTCTGCCATCATGAGCGATTCTGGAGTACATTCTACTCCGATGTCTGCCGGTAGTAATAGATCTAATGATGAAATGAAGAACTTTTTTCGTGAGTTAATGGGGGAGATTAAAGAGGTCAAAGAGCAACAAAACGTAAAATTTAATGAAATGAATACTAATTTAAGGAGTGATATTAATGAAGTGAAAGAACGAAATGTTAACTTCGAAAGTAATTTCAATGAACTAAATGAAAAAATGAGCGATAATACCAGTTTAGTAAAACAATTTGATAAACGTTTGAGTGCTTTTGACGAGCAATTAAACAGTCATCTTAGTGCCTGGGAGAAACAAATCCAAGATAATGTAAATGACATTAGAAAAAGAAAGGAGGAGCAGAAACGAGAGGCAGAGAAATTAAAGGAATATAAAGAAAGTGAACTAAATCAGGTAATCGATGACAAGGTAAGTGATGTGAAAATAATAGTGATAACTATAATAACGATATAATAAGTAATAACGATGATGTAATTGAAAATGTGGTATCAGAGAGTGATACATTGAATAATAGTAGTGATAATGAGAGTATAAGGTGAGTAGAGGTTAGTGGTGAGGTAATAGTTGTTGATGAGATTGAAAGAGTGTGTAAGGAGAGTTTAAGCAAGTATGGTGGGCAGAGGGCAAATTTTCCCAGTGGTATAAGTGGAGTAAAGACCCCACAAGTTGTTTTTGAGGACGAAGGTTCCTCTAGAGTTTATGTGGGAGACAAGGTGTCTCCAAATGGCCCCTTTAAGTTTTTGTTGTGATGTACCTGGAAAAGGCAGGAAGTGGTGTTTTAATGATTTTGTGTTGCCCTTTGCGTGGAGCGAGATAGTTCAGGGGGCTTGTGAGAGGTATTATGATGAGAGAGAGAGAGAGAGAGAGAAAGAGATTTTTAAGGTGAACAGAAGCTATGAAATGTTAGTGCAGAGTTTAGATATTGAGAGAGGTGAGAAAATTGACTTACCTTGTGATGTAATTAGTGCAGCAGTAGATGATGATAATGTGATAATATTGAATACTTACCTTGTGATGAAACTGGTGTACTAGCAGATGATAATAATGGTGAAATTGTAACCTACCTGATTGTGACAAATAATACTAAGGGCGACTGGACTATACCCGATGGTGACAAGTTATATGATATAATAATGTGGAATAATCCTGTGGATTATTATTATGGTATTGTAGAGGAATATGAGATTTTAGATGATGGTTATATTGATAGAGGCACTATAATAAACTTAAACAAAAATAAATTGTGCATGTATAATATAAGACTAATTTTTGATGATGGACATTTAATTATTTTAGTTAATGGTTTTAATACTTGGCTTGATAATGTAATGATTTTTGGTGAACAATGACATTTTATGTGAAGTAGATTGTATATAAATTTGTATTGGTGTTAGATGTATTATGTATTAGGTTATGTTGTTGTTATGGTAAGGATATGAGGATACATTTTTGTGTGTGTACATTGTATTTTGTGTAATCAATGTTTATAATTTTGATTGAATTTATTATAATATTGATAATTGATGGTTTAAAATAATTGACATTACTGAATTTTATTTTGGAATTAAATTAATTTGAAATGTTTTAAAAGATGGAAATTTAGGTAATAAATTTGAAATTTTTTTTTAGATTTGACTTGTATAATGAATGGTAAATGGTATAAAATTTGATGATTAAAATGTTTAATAGAAATTCAGAGTTGAAGTTATAATGTAACAATTGGAATATTCAATAGAAGATGAAAACTAAAGTTGTGTAATGTCTGTAATTTTTATTCAAATTCAGAATTGAAATGTTTATTTTAATGTGAGGTTGGTAATGTTTATTTTGAGATGTTGCATTTATGGGATATACAACATGGTTGTATAAAACATTTATAATATGATGTATTTGTGAGTAGATATAAAACATGTATTATATGTTTTAACTGTTTTTAAAAGGAGATTCCCCAACTTTCGGGTGGTCACGGCCTCACCAACCCTGACCGCGGATTTGGCTTATCTTTAACAAGCTATGGGCAGACTTATTGTACCCTGACCATAGGTTGTTACTGTCAAAATTGGTGAACACAGAAATTTAACTGGGAAAAAATTTGGGGGAATCTAAACAACTTTGGAACTGCGGATATACAACTAAGGGGGTGATAAACCGTTTAAGGGTGTATGGATAATTCATTTACTGCTACTGCTGGTGTCCTGTACACCAGTAATACCGAATTTTATGTAAGGCCGAAGCAAGATGGAGTAAATAAAAGAAAAAAATGTTTACTCCAAGCCGGTACAGTTCTTGTGGAAGCAACTGGGCGAGACAATCCAGCCATGGGGGGCAATAGTGCAGTGGATAGGGGGTAGCTGCGTTACAAGCTACGTAAATAATGTAATTTCGAACTAGGATGAAGCCGCTGGTTAAAACGCCTGGAGCTTATTACACAAAATTGTAACGACTTCGGTTAAGGGGTTTTGAGGTGGGGTGTTAAGAAATAATGTACTATTGACGGTTTCCGTTAAGGGAAATAAAAGTAAACTGGAAGCATTATAAAATTGGATTTCTCATTGAATTTGAGAATTTTATAATGAATCATAAATAATTAGAGTTTGATAATTGAAATAATTGAGAGAAATTTAGAGCAGGAGTTATAATGTGAACGTCAGATTTGTAATGGTTATTTTAATATGATGTATTTGTGAGTAGTTGTAAAAGAGGTGTTTATGGTTTGTAATGGAGTATTTGAGTACATATTTTTGTTGTCTATGTATTTTTGTATAATCATATTTTCTGTTGGGTAAAGGCAACAGTGGTAATCTGAATTGGCAATTGAGATTAAAATGGAATTTTTAAAGGGAAATGCAAGATGGAATTGTTGTAAAATTGAATTTATAATTGGATTTGAGAATAATTTTTTGGAATTTGAATTATTTTGAGAAATATTTGTTTCTGATATGACTTGCAAGTGTATGTTAATATGTTATGTGTTTTAAATAAAATGTGTGTTATGTTAGCAATAAGACTACCTATTGTAGAACAATAATGTTATATGTGTATTCAGATATTTAAGATAACAAATCAGTACTTTGATAAATGCAAATCAGTAAGTCTAGGAGGAACCCAAATCGGTTAAGGATATGGAATAATGAAAGACCACTTGTTAATGTTTTTACTTTGTTGTTACAGAATCTGGGCGGTACTGTGGAGGCGAACCTGTGCTGGCCAGCGCATCAGGGCAGGGTCGCCAAGTGCCTGTCTGCTGGCTTTATGGTGTTGGGATCCTGAGGAAGGAAGTCCAGTAAAGTCATGCAGGTGCGGCCACAGCCACTGGATTAAGGGGGGTAAGTACCCAAATTTTAATCAGGAAGTAAGGGGGGTTGTGGCGCCATATCCTTGCTGATCCTCAAGGTTCAGGCAATGAGAGTTATTATGTCTAGACATAAAACCTCTCATTGGGGGGGGGGGTCTTGTAACGGGGTAAAATTTGTATAACCGTCCTATGTAGTAATTTTCAATGTTGTAATGATTTATGATAGTTCATAATAAAAGACAACAGAAGCATGTCTGGTTAGGAGGGAGGGGCACATGGTGATAATTTTAATCCGTAGCTGGTGAATCACAGAAAAGGAACGTGGCTGACGACTCAATAACCAAGCTCAGGTGAATCATAAGGTACAGCACCTTATAAGGACGGACCATATAAGGTGAGAAATGTTGTTAATTATTGTCACGTCACCTCTGAATCATAAGAGCACCATGTGCTTCTAACTATGCAGAGTTTTCTGTTGACGAACAAGACCGGAAATATTCAGCACCTAGGAAGAGACAAAGTGTGGGAATCTGCTTAAAACTGGTTTTATATGCGTCACCAAGCGGAGTTTTTAGCACTGAGACATTATTGTAGAGCGTTAAGATCAGGCAGTCCAGCACACCTCATCAGTCTGAACGGACATAATACATTAGTGGCCTCAGGCATTTTTGGTAGGCCGAAATAATCACAGTAGGCCTACCAAAGTGTATTGAAATGTAATACAGCAGTAAACAGTTTTAAGTTAACAACAGTGACAATTCTGTAACAGTTTGAACCTGTTGGGGTTGTGTTTTACAAAAAAGTGTAATACATCAGGTGGCGTAACCATTTGGATATCGTATGCAGATAAGTAACTGATCAGTGACAAAATTAATTGGCCAAAAGTTTATATAGTAAAATGAGATCTCAATAAAAGGGGGGTAAAGAGAAATAGTGAGAGAAAGAGTGAGAGAGCGTGTGAGAAAAAAAAGGGGGTTGAGTGTTTTACAAAAAAAGTGTAATACATCAGGTGGCGTAACCATTTGGATATCGTACGCAGATAAGTAACTGATCAGTGACAAAATTAATTGGCCAAAAGTTTATATAGTAAAATGAGATCTCAATAAAAGTGGGGTTAAAGAGAAATAGAGAGAGAAAGAGTGAGAGAGCATGTGAGAAAAAAAGGGAGTTAAGAGAAAGAGTAACAAAGAGAAAGTACTGATTTGATCATGAAGCGTATATAGAATTTTTGTGTTTTATAACTTTTTGTAGTGTCATATAAAAAGAAAAAAAGAAAGAAATTAATAGTTTTTTGATTAAAATAAATAAGTTTCGTTTTGGATATAACCATGTTAGTGTAATTGTTACGCCGGAACCATAACCTATATTCTGTACCAAAACCTTGCTTAAACGAACTTGGAAGAGTTTTCTTATATAAGGGATTTCAATTGTCTAAATTATTTCTTTTGGGAAGAGTGTGATTGGTTATACACTTCCTCCTCAAAATGTATTGGCGGCCCTGGATTTTTGGTGTTGGAAAGTTTTTAATAAGGTAAGTCGACAAAAAGATCACAGTAAACGGGGGAAGTAGCTTGTCTTTATTTGTAAAGTTACACTCTGACAGGTATATAGAACCAATGTTGAATCCAAAAGGCTAAGTAGAGAGATAGCATTAAGCAGGGATATCATACTCATTTGCCAAACCTTGTGATGAAAGACTGACTTCAAAACCCAGATATTATTTTGGCTATGGCAGGAATATAAAATTTCCTTAATGAAGGTATTTTAAAAATAATTTAGATCTCACAGTGGTATCACCTCACAGCAGTGGTGGAATTATCTTGGATACTAGGTAATTTCAGCTTGTTGCATAATTACGTCCATGTTCTATAAGGAAATGGAAGTATGGTGATGGCAACAAAAATCATGTTCGAGATAACTGCAGATTCTGATTGTACTACCCTCAAAACATGAAGAAAAGTAATTTTTCGAAAAGTGTCTGTGTGTAGATGTTTTTTCTATGGCAAACGATAAGAGCCGCAAATTCAAACAGAATCAAATAATTTTTTGCATACAGCCCTGAATTGTAGAGTACTCAAGACCTATTGTTTTTGGTGAAGATCGGTTAAGAGAAAAGGGTAGTTTACCTGCAACATTTTATGTTTTAAAAGGGTAATTTTTTTATGATGAATGATAACGGCCACATATTACAAGAGAATCAAATAATTTTTTGCATACATTCCTGAATTTTTAAGTACTCAAGGTCTGTTGATTTCGGTGAAGATCGGTTAAGGGAAAGAGGTAGTTTACCTGCAACATTTTATGTTTTAACAACGGTAATTTTTTCTATGACGAACGATAACTGCCGCACATTCAATTCAAACATAATCAAATAATTTTTTGCATACATCCCTAAATTGTAAAGGACTGAAGGCAAGGCCTATTGATTTTGGTGAAGATCGGTTAAGGGAAAGGTTTGTTTACCTGAAACATTTTTTTGTTGTAACAAGAGTAAAGTACTTAATTTTGATAAATAAAGTACCCTGATAAGAAGATCTTAATAATCCACTGTAGAAATGTAGATGAAATATCTATAAATGAAGAGGCTAGTTGAACGGGGTGGGGGTAATTTTCTATAAATGAAAATTATAGTTGAAGGGGGAGGGGATAATTTTTACTTCCATGTTCCATAAGGAAATGGAAGTATGGTGATGGCGAAAAAAAATCGTCTTTGAGATAACGGCTGATTCTGATTGTACTACCCTCAAAACATGAAGAAAAGTCATTTTTCGAAAAGTGTCTGTGTGTGTGTGTCTGTCTGTGTAGAATTTTTTCTATGGCATACGATAACAGCCACAAATTCAAACAAACTCAAATAATTTTTTGCATACAGTCCTGAATTGTAGAGTTCTCAAGACCTATTGTTTTCGGTGAAGATTGGTGAAGGGAAAGGGGTAGTTTACCTGGAACATTTTATGTTTTAACAAGGGTAATTTTTCTTATGACGAATGATAACTGCCGCACATTCAAACAGAATCAAATATTTTTTTGCATACGTTCCTGAATTGTTAAGTACTCAAGGTCTGTTGATTTTGGTGAAGATCGGTTAAGGGATAGGGGTAGTTTACCAGCAACACTTTGTTTTAACAACGGCAGTTTTTTCTATGACGAACGATAACTGCCGCACATTCAAACAGAATAAAATATTTTTTTGTGTACGTTCCTGAATTGTAGAAAACTCAAGGCCTATTGATTTTGGTGAAGATCGGTTATGGGGAAAGGGTAGTTTACTGGCAACATTTTATGTTTTAGCAAGAGTAAAGTACTTAATTATGATTAATAAAGTATCCTGATAAGAAGATCATAATAATCCACTGTAGAAACGTAGATAATATATCTATAAATGAAGAAGCTAGTTGAATGGGGTGGGGGTAATTTTCTATAAATGAAAATGATAGTTGAAGGGGTAGGGATAATTTTTATTTATATGTCATGTGTACTACGTTATCGGCGACAAAGAAGTAGTTTGTTGTTAAAATTCCTTCCTGGGCTGTTTGGGCTTGATACAATGTTTTCTACAAAACCAGACGTTTCGGCAGTGCTATCGACTGCCATTATCAGTGAAAATTGAGTGCACTATCGTGAGGTGGTATACGTTAGTGATCACAGTACTGTGGTTAAGGCTGAAGAAAGAAGTAGTTCTTATGGAAATAGTTCATTTCGAAAAGTATTTAAATATAAATCTTAGAACATGGAAGTCATGTACAGTTCTCCATACCGATTTTTTTACATTATTTTACTTCCATGTCCCATAAGGAAATGGAAGTATGGTGATGGCGAAAAAAATCGTGTTCGAGATAATGGCTGATTCTGATTGTACTACCCTCAAAACATGAAGAAAAGTCATTTTTCGAAAAGTGTCTGTGTGTGTAGATTTTTTTCTATGGCAAACGATAACAGCCGCAAATTCAAACAGAATCAAATAATTTTTTGCATACACCCCTGAATTGTAGAGATCTCAAGACCTATTGTTTTTGGTGAAGATTGGTTAAGGGAAATGGGTAGTTTACCTGCAACGTTTTATGTTTTAACAATGGTAATTTTTTCTATGACGAACAATAACTGCCGCACATTCAAACAGAATCAAATATTTTTTTGTGTACGTTCCTGAATTGTAAAGGAATGAAAGCCTATTGATTTTGGTGAAGATCGGTTAAGGGAAAGGGGTAGTATACCTGCCACGTTTTATGTGATAACAAGGGTAATTTTTCTATGACGAACGATAACTGTAATCATAATCAAATTATAGAACTGTAAACAAATTCAAACATAATGAAATAATTTTTTGCATACATCCTTAAATTGTAGAGAGCTCAAGGCCTGTTGATTTTTGGTGAAGATCGGTTAAGGGAAAGGGGTAGTTTACCTGCAACATTTTATGGTGTAACAAGAGAAATTTTTTCATGATGAACGATAACTGCCATAAATTCAAACAGAATCAAATAATTTTTTACATATGTGCTTGAGTTGTAAGGACTCAAGGCCTACTGATTTTTGGTGAAGATCGGATGAAACATTTTTTGTTGTAACAAGAGTAAAGTACTTAATTTTGATAAATAAAGTATCCTGATAAGAGCTTAATAATCCACTGTAGAAACGTCGATGAAATATCTATAAATGAAGAGGCTAGTTGAACGGGGTGGGGGTAATTTTCTTTAAACAAAAATTATAGTTGAAGGGTGAGGGGATAATTTTTTTTATATATTGTAATGACGAGACTCTGATGTCGTCTTTTTCAAAGTGTAGGTTGTGTTTCGTGTGTTCGCCTCACACGTTGTGGTCGTTACTTTATGTTTGCGCTGACGATGTCCGTAGCGATCTTTCTCGTAGTACACACGAGTGGGAACCTTACCTGTTCTGTAATATGTGGTTGTATTTCCCGGGTGGCCCCAAATTGTTTAATCTGAAAACAATTAAAAAGAATAGGACGATTGAGCGTTCATTCTATGACGATATGGTGAATTCAAATTACTCCCGCCCTGTGCGAATTTCTTAATCTCGCTGGTAGTTTGCTGAGTTTCCGACGTGAGTGCTTACCGTCACTTTTGCTCGTCTCTGTAATACACAAATAATATAATGCACTTTTCTATGAAATAAAAAGAACAGAGGTTACAACTCTGTACTAGTTTATTAGATTGTGATTAGTATTTATTCAGTATTATACAAAATTATATTTTGTTATTAAGCAAATTTGCTCAGACAGTAAAAGACAATTATATCTCAAGGCTTGGCGAAATCGATTTTAAACGAGTTATTTAGACATGACGTCTACTGAATGTTTATTATTAATTTCGTTCAATTTGATTTCAATAAAGTACACTACCTTACATTACTGGTACTCATATACTATAATGTGTAATTAGGGGAGACTAGGGAGGGTTGACCCACTTTTCACATTTTCTTTTTTAATAAATCACTAAAGAGCAGCAATATAAATCCAATATATGTAACAGGTAGCTACTTTTCTTACATGCAAGATATACTTTTTGCATGCACCAAACTATGCCCTGTTTCCTTCTTTGAGTGTTATTGTAATTCACTGAATTTTGGGTCAACCTTCCCTATTTCAGGGAGGCATGACCCACTCAAGGGAGGTTTGACCCAGTGAAATATTACATATGATTTATGCACAAGAAATAAGTGAAACACTCAATAATGTCACTGCCACTGAAAATATGTATATTATAATATAATGAGTACGTACGTCTCGTTCGAACCCCGTTTGTGTGTTGATTTATATTGATAATCTATCTTTCTCTAACACCTCACGTTGTTGGACGCCAATTTATAATATAACTTCTTCCTTATTCTTGTATTAATGAGCCAATTTCTTATGTATCTGAATTTAGTATGTGTTTTGTAATTGGCATTATAATAATTTGTTTAATTTGAGTTTATTTATTTGTTATTATTAATTATTATTAACTTCTACTAACTCATTAGATTGTATTTAGTATTTGTTACTAATTTCTTTACCTAACCTTTCTGATCTGATTTACTATATAATGTGATTGGTTGTTAGGCCTATCATTATACCTTGATCTACTTCTGAATTTAACTTGTTACTATCTGCAATATTATAGAACCTTTTATCTTTTTATGATATGGTGGTATTAAACTCCTTTGGTACCTTGTTAACAATTATAGCCTTTTTATCCAAGTTTACGATTATAATCATCTTATTATCTAAGTACATGTATACAAATAATTAACTTTGTAAAATCTAACAACAACTTTATCTTGACCTATGGATAACACATAAAAATGAAATTAATTAGTACTCAATTACTGATTTCAACCACAGCTCTACAACGGTAAATTAATAATACATAATACTTAATTACCTGATATTCTATCAACAGAAAAACTTTCACATGATAACATAAAATATAACATCACGGTCATGATAACAATATAACATGATACAATTAATAACAAGTATTTTTGAGTAACT
This sequence comes from Magicicada septendecula, assembly GCA_034769895.1. Classification (NCBI taxonomy): domain Eukaryota; kingdom Metazoa; phylum Arthropoda; class Insecta; order Hemiptera; family Cicadidae; genus Magicicada; species Magicicada septendecula. The sequence goes on from CM068368.1 coordinate 455,663,384, forward strand.
TAGGTCATACACTATTTACTCGTTCTCATCTATTTTAAAAACATCAATTATTCTGAAATAGTCAACATTAGTTTTTTTTACCATATTATGTGTCAATGTCTGTTATTTACCTCTCACTGAACCTTGAGGTTTATTACTATTAACATTATTATTTGCTTATCTTTTTTTATTACCTTGCATTCTTATTACATTTAAATAATCATGGGTTGGGTTTCTGACCTTTTTATTAGTGTGGAAAATTAATATATTTTCTTCCCTATTCTAAATTTTATTATTTTATTTATGTAACGTTGAGGACCGTATTTCTGTTACGTTACAATATTGAATATAAGGAAAATAAGAATAATTAATTTACAATATATAAAATAAAGTAAATCAGACTGAAATACATAAATATTAATAATCAAATAACCTAAATAAAATTTACACAGAGCAAAACTTAAACACAAATAAAACATTTGAAAAAACTCAATTTCTTACAAAACACATTTTCAAAGTATATTGAAATTTAATTTTGAAGCTGCCCTTTCTGTCCCTTTTTCTGTAGCAGGATCTGGAAGCTTCTGAATGTCTTCATAAGAGACAAAGCCTTCATCATCCACAAGAGGAAAGACAAAATAATCTGATTTTGGTTTATACCGACGCATAAACTGGACTTTACATTCCCTGTCTCCATCATTGGTTTCAACCACTTTACCAATGAAATGAACCAAAGCTGTCTTTGTTGCAAACCTCACAATAACAAAATCCCCTATATTTATTGTGTGAACACCCCAGTCATCTGACAGGCAAGGTTTTGTCAACTGTTCGTCCAGACAGACTTCTTTCATTTCACTTCATGAACCAACAATTGTCTCTAACAGTTTCCGCCTCACTGACATTTTCAATTTTTTCTTCTGGTGTTCTTCATAATCTGCAGTGATTGCTTCTTTCACAGGTGCGCTGGTTAGTATTCTGCTTTGTTCTTTGACGGCCAGCTGATCTTTTCCATGGACCTGCTTTGGGGAATGGCCGGATATCTTCTGGAGAAGTACCAACACATCGAGATTTGGCTCTACTGAAAGGGACTTGTACTGTTGGTCCTGGTGCTATTGAATGTGTATGAGGAAGAAAAGACCCATCTTCTTGGACAGTGGCAGAGGTTGAAGGAGAACTGCTGTGAATAGGTAGTGAGGAGGGAATTACTGAAGTCTGATAATCTAGATGTGGACGATCAGTCACATAGGAAGTGAGGAAATCAGTAGCTGAAAAGATGTCTGAATCGAACGGCCAAATACCAGTGCACCTGAACCCACTTGGAATGTTTACAGGTGTGAATGCTCGTGGGAATGCAATTCCAACCAGGAAAGGAATAGTGTAAATATCAATTGTTTTCCCTGGATGGGTGGCCATAAAATCATCAGCAGCACTATTGTACGCAGCTTTAAAAGGAGCAAATACAGAGCGATCCAGAGGCTGCAGTTTATGACTTGTATGTGGCGGCAAAGAGACAAGCGTAATACCATTATCTTTGCATTTCTGCAGTGCACATGGACTTATATGAGATTCATGGTTATCGAGAACCACAAGCACTGGATGCTCTGGTGAGCATTTTACATGCTTAATAAAATGATCCCAGTAAGCCACAAAACCTTCAGAAGTCATCCATCCAGATGGGCTCCCCATAGCAAAAGAGCCTGGAGGTGCTCCAAGAGTCATACGATCACCAAGTCTTTTACGAGGAAATACAAAGAATGGAGGTACACTGTTACCTACTGCACAACAGATTGTTACAAGTGTTCCTCTCTCACCAGACGTAACTTTGAAACTTGTTTTTCTCCTTTGGCTGCAATCATTTTACTGGGTTTATGAACAGTGGTTAACCCAGTTTCATCTATATTGTAAACAGATTCAGGACCAAATCTGTACTTTTCATATACAGACTTTAAATTAAAATAGAATTCCGCTACAGTTGTTTCATTAAATGCAGTACCACTTGCTAAACTGGTTGCTTGTGGATTCCTGAGTGACAATTCTGGGTGACGACTCATGAAGCCCCTTTCCCAGTCACAGCTTGTAGCATTATTTTTATTCCAATTTTCAGGAATTTTCTTTCCTCTGGCAGAAGCATACTGAAATGCAAAACTACGCATTGCTTTTGGTGATAACCCATAATTTAATTTTGATGCTAAAATTAAATAATTTTTCAGATCTTCTTCATCATTTGAAAAACTTTGGCAAGTATTATAATTGGATTCAAAAGTTGTTTCTTTTCCTTGTATAATACGACTATAATATCTGCCTAAAGATTTCCTGTCTACATCAAAGTCTTTGGCTGCTGATCTAATGCTTTTACCCTCTTCAACAATACTCCTAACAGCATTCTTCATTACTTCTGGATCCACTGTTTTTCTAGGGTTCTCTCCTACCTTCCACTTAAATGGCATTCTGAAATGAAAGAAGGTAGACCCTTTATAATCATAGTCTTCTTGAAACAGACTGGGTCAAACCTCCCTAACAATTATGGGTCAAGCCTCCCCTAGTGAGGTACATTTATTAAACATAACCTTAGTCCCAAAGTATTTATGATTCTTGCAATGTTATTATATCAAAATAAAGCTAAAGGTATGCTTATTATTATGGTACATTCAAAATTATAATGTAAATTAATTTAACTCGCCTACTTTCTTAGATTTACAGAAGAAAAACAACTAACAACGATGACAAAATCATAAAACACCTGGTAACTTTCCGCCAAAGCTTTCCACTGCCATATGAATTTCAGAGATACTTTAACTAACCTCTTTGTCAGTAGTAAACACAGCTGATACCACAGGTGGGAATTTCAAATACTGTGAGTGGGTCAACCCTCCCTAGTCTCCCCTATAATTCGTTCTTGAAGTGTTAAAAAGTGTATTTCAAAAGTTCGTAATTTTTATACAGGTTATTTTCTATTATTTATATACATATATATATATTACATTTAATATTTATACATAAATTTACCTCAAGATGTTATTTCTCTATTTGGAACATGTTTCGGGTACTATCTTGTACCCATCCTCAGCCTTCCGGTTTTTTTGTCTGGTGAAGTACATATGGCTGGTAGAGTTATACAGACCACAGGCCTAAATATTGTATTTAATAAGATCAAAAAATAGTAAATAATAGCCACTTTGTTATTATTGGCAAGTAAATAAGTAAAAAAGTTAAAGAAATGTATGACTAGAAAACGAGGAAACCAAATAGTAAACAATTATGTACAAAATAATACTGACATAATAATAACACATAAACAGACCCAAAACACAACAATAAATGATACAACCAATTATAATAACAAAATAAAACCCATTAGGCTAAAAGGAAATGTAATTTGAATGAAATAAGTCAAATACCATAATGGGTAGTTAGGCCTAGGAAAATGCCTAACTGTCAAAAACAAACAACTACAAATTGTAATAAGTTAACTTAGAAATTAGCAAATCCGAGGCGAAGGACTCGCCAAGGATAAAGTGCAAATCATTTTTAAGACAAAATACAGTAGAACCCTGTTAGTCCGAACCCCGCTAGTCCGAAATTCCGGATAATCCGAACCACCTCCAGGAACCAAATAGGCAAGGAAAGCTATAAAAACAACTGTAGATTTCATGAAGTGACAAATGATTTCATTACATTTCTAATAAAATGGTTACATTTTGCAAAATCAGTAAAAAATAATACTAACCACTATAATACATATTGTATTAATCAGTAGGCCTAAAATTACTGGAATAAAATTCTTAAACAAAACTACAAAAACTACAAACTACGAAAACAGAATTCAATTATTGTACTGTACATTACTTAGATTACAGTTTCTATACTTTATTAACAGAATTTCCAAATAAACACTTCAATATTAACACTTCACTTATTCACTGGTTGCACAAAATCAGTTATCCTCTGCTGGCGTAAAGACGTGAATCTAGCAGACGATGCAATATTCCACCAGCGTCTCATGAACATGATGTCCGCTGCTGTAGCGTTGGCATGCTGCTCCACATACTGCAGGGATATTTCCAGCGCCTTTGCTGCTTCTGAATGTGAAATGAGATGTTCTGAATCATCGGCTTCATCCATCACATCAGAATCTTCATCGAAGTCTTGTCTGATCAGGGAAACGATTTCCGTATGTCAAAACTTGGTGGTCTTCCGTGTCAGCTGCCACCCACTCGTTCACATCTGTTTCGTCTGCTTCTTCACAGCCTGGAATTTGATGCATGAGCTGTAAAACTTCAGTCCTGTCATCAGCTTGTTCCGGACTATCGATGTAAGAGAGACTTGGCCATAATTTTTTCCACGACTTTCTCAGCAGCTGTTCTTTGAGATTGTCCCATGCTTCACCTAACCAATAGATAACATCTTTGATGTTGATTTTCTTAAGACTTTGGAGAATGGTTTGTGAACTGTCTTCATTTTCAAGAAGGGACCTTAGAAGAATTTTTTTATACACACATTTCATGTTTTGTAGCACCTCTTGGTCCATGGGTTGTAACAAAGGTGTTACATTCGGAGGGAGAAAAATAGTTTTTATATCTCCATTAACAAGTTCTTCCGTCGAAGCATGTAATGAAGCGTTGTCAATGACAAGTAACGCCCAGGGTGGCAGACCATTTTTTTCACTGACCTTTTTACTGAAGGAATAAACTGGACATGAAACCATTCCTTAAATAAAGCACTGGTCATCCATGCCTTTTTTTGATGCCTGTAGAATACAGGAAGCGAGTTCACATTGATGTTCTTAAATGCTCTTGGGTTTTTGATTTGCCAATAACCATTAGTGGCAACTTATTAGTCCCAGCTGCATTACTGCATGCTAAAACAGTCACACGTTCTTTGCACATTTTGAAACCAGGTGCATTAAGTTCTTGTTTGGCGGCGAGGCTTTTGTTTGGCAATGCCGTAAAATTTAACCCAGTTTCATCGCAATTGTATATTTCTTGAGGCGAGTAATTTTGCGATGAAACTATGTCTACGAATTCAGTGATGTACTCTTGTGCAACCTGGTGATTCGCTGATAGTGATTCACCGGTAATGGATAACTGTCGTATTCCATGTCTTTTTTTCCACCGGTCCAGCCAGCCGTTACTCGCAATGAATTTAGGATCACCATTCATCAGCTTATTGAGGTGAACTGCTTTTTCTTGGATTAGGGGACCACTCAGTGGAGTACCTCTCTGCCTTTCTTGTGAAAACCATATGAAAAGGGCTTCATCAATTTTGTCAAATTGTGACACTTTTGATGTATGATGCTCCTCGAGAGTCTTCTCGGATGTTGTCGCACAAAACTGTTCAATCTTGGACCGGTTTTTCTTCCAGTCACTTATTGTTGCTTTACCCACACCAAATTCGACTGATAATTTCGTTCCACTTTCACCCTTGTCCAAACGTTTCAACACTTCAAGTTTGTCTTTTAGTGCACATGAACTATGTTTCCGCTTACCAACCATTTTTATACAATACGCACTTAAAAAACAACACTGAAAATGTATGTAAGTTGGAATGCACACACAATGTCTCAGACTGACAGGTGTCTCACTACTGAAAACAAGGCCACGAGAAGAAACAAACAAGAGTGGGGGAAGTGGGATTACTAAGAAACTGGCATGAGTCATTGACGCCCTGGCGCACCCGTGATAGTAAACAACAATACTGCACTAGAAAGCCACCGAACGTCATTATCAATACTGTTCACCTCATCTGTACTGTATTACAGTACTGTACTACGTAATATTTTATGAAATATTCAACTCTTATAAACCGTAAAATGCATTCGTTGAATAAAAAACGGGCATATATGAGTTACATATAAGTTAAAGACCATATTTAAATCAAATAAATAATTATAATTATTTCGGATAATCCGAATTTTTGCCAATCCGAACCGGCCCCGGTCCCAATTAGTTCGGACTAGTGGGGTTCTACTGTATTATAATAAGCATTTGAATTCAAAAAGAAATGTAATTAACAAGTATTAAAGTAATTGTAAAAACATAAAACCTAAAATAACCCAAACTTGTGGGGTATCAAAATAATCTATGAAAGGAAATACATACTATAGTGACAATATTTAATAATTAGGAAGGAAGATAGAGGAATAACAGCAATCAGAAGATATACTAGGATTTCAAAAAGAATTCAAATTTTGATAACAATGGATTTATATCAATCTCAGCTAATCAGAATTCTTTAGTTACCATAGAAACCGACGTTGGTGGCAAAAATTGCCGTTGAATACCGTTACTCGTAAAGCGTCATTCTACCAGGACAGAAGCTGAATTTTGGAAGACCAAATTTTAATTAAATAATGTAAAACAGTGAACGAAATTCAAAACCATGACTGGATAAGAAGCAGGCGAACCATTAGAGCAGTCAACTAAAGATCAAGGACCATAAAACAGAAAAATAAAAGAAAATTATGACCACATCCTATATGAAAAGGACGCCAGACCTACTTAAGTCCAAAGATCAATGAAAATAGAACTTATTGCAGCCCAATCCTCTTCCGATCCAATGAATGAAAACACCAAGTCATGCTGATGTGTTAAGTACCATTGAATTACCTTATTTCCAAAAATAAAATCACTCTAAATTTTATTAAAAGTAATTTGATCTCACTATAAGCCGAATATTTATCTTTCAAAGATTATTTAAGAAAAATAAACACACTGAAAATTTGTTAACATAAAATTTAACCTCTTGTTTAAATACGAACTTTTGAACCACATTTAACGACACTACAGAACAGATTGTAAACACACACCTTATTATTTATGTACACTTAGAGTAAGGTAAAATACTTTTATTGTAATCATAGGAATTCTTTGCCTTGTAATCAAAAGAATCCACGATTTTGGAACAAAAAGTATTATAATAGCTAAACACCTCAGCTGCCATGCTGATGCGAGCACATCGTTCCTCAATCAATTCGTCATCCTGAGTATATTGTTTTATGTAAAAAGTCGGTGCAAAGTTGTTAATCAACTAATATAATTTAATTTTCAACATTGAAAATATTACTTATAAAACATTAAAATAACTAGTACAGGTAGTAACCGTTGTTATTATTTCATAGGGAGTGCCTTATATTACTTGTGTTTATTTACGAAAGCTAGGTTTGATGATCAGCGCTCAAGTTGCAATTTGTACAACTACCTACACGATTCAGAAGGCTGGATGAGCGGGAATTATTTGAACGCCCTGACCGTCATAGCTGAGAACACTCTATTAATAAGTTTAATTGTTTTAATAAACAATTTGGCACCACCTGGGATTAACACACCCCTATATAAGAACAGGTAAGGTTACTGCCGTGTTGTACTGGTAATTACCGCAACGCTACGGACATCATTAGCGCAAAATTGATGTGACAAGAAAAACAAATATTGAAAAACACAAGTTAAATTTACTTAACTAAATTTTTCTTACATTCTACTAAACAACCCAGTACCTTTACTTTTGCTTATATTTTCCCTTATTCCCTCACACACACTCACTCGCTCTTTACAATTTGGATATTCCCCCCTTTTTATTTTACTGAGCTCTTTTTTCCCATAGTTTAATTTCGTTTCATTAAATTTAACATAGTTACTTTCCTGCTTTACTCATTCCTGTTGTGGCCGTCTACACGTTGTTTCACCATTACCGTTAGTTCGCTTTTATTCACTTTATGTCCGAAATCTTGTTTAAACTGTTCCAAATTTAAAACTGTGATGTATGTTAATTCTGATTACCTACATTTTTTATTACTGTTTTACATTAATTCAAAGCACTTTTTGTTGGTCGACCATAACTTTGCTCGCGACCACTGGTATATATGGAACCGCGCGTTAACACACCCGCGCGGCTCTGAATTTGGATGCAGACTGCGGCGTTCCAAAATGGCTAAGCGTCTCTGCCAGGCCACCTGCTCTTGTTTTTAAACCGGAAACAGGTCCATACTCCTTTGTAATTGGTTGCAAGATTTCCTAATTAGCATGACGTATTGGAAATCAGTTCAGCATCACCGCCTCGTGGTCATTTCTACGTCGCAAAAGGTGGCACACACGCGCGCTCATATGCACAAATACACAATTTGTTGACAATAAACATTCTGTACTGTGCTGTGCCTATCACGGAGCTACAGTCAGTGACTAAAAAGTACACACTGGGTAAATAAAAAGATTACCTCAAAGGTTGTCTACAGATGGTAAAAATGAAATTCCTGAAATTACAAACTCCCCTTAGTTTGCCCCGTTACAAATATAAGGGTAATTTCTTTGAGAAAACACAAGAGTATAATGATGACAAGAATATAATTACATTTTGTTATATTTCATAAAATGTCCAAAGAGTTCTACAAAATACCTTAGTCCTCAAATATAAAATAAAGTAATGAGCCTGATGTGAAAAAAAATACTGAATTAAATAAAAGTCCAGCAAAAACAACTGTAAGAAAAAAGGAGAGTTCATTAATTTCAGAAATTAGAGGTCAAGGATATGGTATGGCACCCAACATACAGAAGACTCAGGCTATACTCAGGACTTCAAGGAAGAATTAAGTAAATATGCAAGCAAGAATCTGTCATTTAATATATAAATATGTGCATTACTGTGCTCATATTGTACATTAAATTTACTTAATGACTTTGACACTCCTGAAATGAGAAGTTTTTATGTTAAGTCAGCATTCTTTTATATAAAAAAATTAGGATTCTTTCTTTTTAGTTTTGTATCTCAATGGGCGTTACTGAAAGAACTCAGCATTTGCAGAAAAAACTGTTAAGGATTAGCCTACTCAATGGACCAATCAAAACCAAGCACTTGATACTCTTTATAGTGTTTATTTTATTGTCCTTAAATAGTTTGATATATTAAAGTTTACTGGAAAAAAATCAAGAAGAAGAAACAGCATGCAAGACTACCAATAACTTATTTGGAAAGTTTCCTACATTCATCAGAGGCGGCTCACTCATAAGGGCACATGGTAACGTCCCCCACCAGAAAATCACGAAATAAATAAATATTGTAGAAACGTCCTCGTTTCAAATGATAGCAGTAGGTTGTAACAGTGAGAAGTCTGGAGAAATGTGGCAACGCGAAAACAAACGTGGCAACATAGCAACGGTCACAGCGACCGTTGTGACCCAGGTAGCACTACTCCCTTCCACTTTCTTAACTCTCTTGTGGTGGGAGAGTGTAATGCTTAATTCCTATAGCGTTCGGTCACACTAGACTATGTGACCAGAAATTAACAGTTTTAAGTAGTACAACTCTGAATCCTGTAGGTGCGCCACATTACTGCAACTAACGGATATGAATCGGAGCTATTTAGTAGACTAATACATTTTACCACCATCTGAGCTGTGCTATAATACTGATAATTACTGTTACTTTCTTAGTATATATTGTTACAAAATAATGTTATTATAATGTTTCTATCGTGAATATGCTTATATTAATTTTTGTGATTTTATATAATTTTAAATTATATTCTCATTGAAGGAAATATTAAAATAGAATGTGTACCTAGAGCGGTTATGTTATGTGCTACACGATAATTGTGGTGGCAGTGCTTATAGTAATTGCATAAATTGTAGTGTTACAAGTGGTTTTCAGTAATCAGTGTTACACACACGTGTAAATAACGATGTTGAAAACATTCAAGTGTTGGTATTTTGTGTGCCTGTGTAAATCTCTGAGACAAAATGAATGATGTCAAGTATTTACAGAGTAAAACTTTGTGCTATGAAGATAGGTTAATAGCAAAACAATTGGGTCCACCAAGACCGCAGTTGTCTATCAACCAAGTGTTTAAGGACAAAAACAGAATGTATAATAGAACTTTCAATACCGCAGTATACGAAAAATGGGTATGGATGTGCGGATGCCCCACAATCAATGCATTACTTTGCTTTGCTTGTCTTCTGTTTGGCTGTGAAGACACATGGACTAAGTCAGGCGTTAAAGATCTGAAACATTTACCAGAAAAGAGTAAGAAGTATTCCCTGTCTGAATGTCATTTAGACAATGAAATGAGTTTAGCCGTGCTAGGTATTGTAAATATTAGGTTGCAACTCGATGATGGTTACAGAATTTCTGTTCGTAAACATAATGAACTTGTAGACAAGAACAGATACATCTTGTCTTGAATAATTGATGGAATTAAATTTTGTGGGGAATTTGAATTAGCTTTATGTGGCCACGATGAAACAGAAGAAGCAGACAACAACCCAGGGATTTTTAAAGGACTAATCAATTATACTGCAGCACTTGACAGTGTTTTGAAAGATCATTTAGAAAATTCAACAGTGTTTAAAGGAACCTCGAAAACAATTCAGAACGAACTTTTAGATGCCATTTTGTCAGTGTGTCAAAAAAATATTGTGACAGAAATTTCTACGATAGACTTCATATCACTTCAGGCTGATGAAACAACTGACAGTTCATGCAAAACACAGATGGCACTGAGATATCTCATTGAAGGGAGAATAATTGAAACGTTTTGGGTTTTTTGAAGTCCCTTTTGATAAAAGTCCTCGAAGTTTAGCCTCGACAATTTTAGGACAGTTGGAAGAAATAGGAATAGACAAGTCCCTGGAAAAACTAATTTGTCAGACTTACGATGGTGCATCTGTTATGAGTGGTCAGAAAGGAGGGGTCCAGTGTTTGGTTAAAGAGAAGTATCCAAATGCAAATTTTATTCATTGTTATGCCCATCAAGGGAATCTGATTCTTCAAAACTCAACATCGTCTGCCTCCCAGAGTAGAATATTTTTTCAAGACCTGCAAGGAATAGGACCATTTTTTTCAAGATCTCCAAAGAGGATGGATTATTTAGTAGAAATTGTAAAAAAAAAAAAATTGGGTCTAATTGGGTCTGTGCCTCCTACAAGATGATACTTTCAACACAGGGCTGTTAATACTGTGTTTGAACATAAAGATAATCTAATAAAATGTTTTGAACACTTGGATTTCGTTGTCCATGACGTGTCCGTTACTTAACTAAATATCACTATAATATTGACGACTCGGAACACAAAGTTTTTTATAAGTAAAAACGTAAAGTTTTACCTTACAGCCTAAACCGGCTTTCACCTATAGAAGGCTTCATCAGAGGCTGTCGTTAGTAGCGTTGTTCGTCTTGTTGTTGGCGACGAGAAAGTGTTTCGAAAGATTGAAGCTGTGTGTGTGTGTGGTGAGATGTGTTCGAATAATGCATGCGATTTGAATTGTGTTTGTTCGTTTAGGATGTCGTTTTTATTTGTTTTTGTGTGTTTGTATATTTCTAATTGTTCTAGAGTGTCTAGTTTTCGGCCTTTTGTGTGTACGTGTAGTATGTTCATGTTATTGTCGATGTTTTTACATGTGTGGTTTGCTTCAATGAGGTGGTTTGCGAAGGTAGATTCTGTCGCAAACAGAATCTACCTTCGCAAACCACCTCATTGAAGCAAACCACACATGTAAAAACATCGACAATAACATGAACATACTACACGTACACACAAAAGGCCGAAAACTAGACACTCTAGAACAATTAGAAATATACAAACACACAAAAACAAATAAAAACGACATCCTAAACGAACAGACACAATTCAAATCGCACGCATTATTCGAACACATCTCACCACACACACACAGCTTCAATCTTTCGAAACACTTTCTCGTCGCCAACAACAAGACGAGCAGCGCTACTAACGACAGCCTCTGATGAAGCCTTCTATAGGTGAAAGCCGGTTTAGGCTGTAAGGTAAAACTTTACGTTTTTACTTATAAAAAACTTTGTGTTCCGAGTCGTCAATATTGTAGTGATATTTAGTTTTGAACACATAAGGGACACAGAGATTTCTGATAAAAGTGCTTCTAGCCAGGCTGCAGGATTTGTACGAACTTTGAGGGATCCTCAGTTCATTTTCTGTTTGACGTTTTTCCACAAAATTATGCCTCATGTGGCGATTTTCTTTGATTGCATTCAACAAAGAAACATTTATGCAATAAAAATGAGAGCATTTGTTAAAAATTTTGTGAGTGCAGTGGTTAATATTCGTAAGACCTATGAAGACAGTGAAGTGCTTACTACAAAATATTAAAGTAAGTATTTTAAAGTAGTCCCTGGTTAAGCTGGCATGCTTTGTCAAAAAATAAAATTGTAACCCATCTTTCTACAAAAAGGATAAGATAGAAAAATGAAATATTTGATGAACTACAAACAGGTAATTATATTTCTGATAGTGAGAAATGTTTTGTAATTAAAATATTGAACTAATGTTTCAATACTGTATGAAGATAAAAGTAGATGCCAAAAATTGAAAAGAAAAGTGATGGTAAAAAATATAATCTTCTCATTTAAATACTGGTAGTTGTCTGGTAGCTGAAGGATGATTAAAATTTGTATCCTAATTGTCACTTATATCGTCGTTACAAGCAGGAAACAAATGGCCTTCAAATGTTTATTAAGCCCTCAGTGTATTGAACTCGGTTTACTACATTCGTAGTGCAGTAACTTATTCCACAGCAACTTACAACATTTTTATAATAAACAGCCTTTTGTTTGCTATTTAAACTTTACACAGATGTGCCTCCTGTTGTACATATTTCTCCCATCTGTACTTAATAACTTTTTGTGTTTTTGTGGCGGTTTATTACTATTTTGAAGATAAATCAACAATTAAAAATGTTGAAACATGTCCGTTATTCCATACATATGTACACCTAAAACTAAACATGGTGTTCAGAACACCGCACCATTTACAAACATTATTAGTGAACTTGTGTGTTGTTACATTCAAAATTTATGGCCAACCACTTATTTCCGCACCCCATGACATAATTTTGAAATGTTGTTTTTGACATGTTTTTACAGACATGTACTAATAGAGAATTTTTTAAAAATTCGTACAACACATTTAATGCTATCAGTGTCTGCAAAAATGAGAGAAACACTGCCAATTTTCTGGTATCATTTATTTTATTTATATTGCAATTTAAGATGCCATCCTTACTGTTTCATGACTTTGTTATATTTTATATAACTATTAATGTAATCCCTTTGTCTTCACTCTTACCTTTTAATAAGAACAAAATAAGTAGCAAGTAACAGCAAATAGTAAATAGCAAATTCTTTTTCTTTTAACTTTTGTAGTTTTATTCACAAAAATTTAACCCACCCTCCTCTAGAAGGAAATCTTGTCTGTACCCTGCCTGCAGAATATGTAGAAAGTTTTAAAGCAAGAAAACAGTAATTTGCAAACTATCCATCTGAACATTTCTCTAGGTCTCCAAGACTAGATTAGTATTTTTTGTAACCAACTGATTACAATTTCTACTTATGTTACTGGTAGTTTAAAAGCTACATGAATGCAATCATTATCACTACCAATATTTATAAAGTCGGCTTCAACTCTTCCTCCTCCTCCTATGGCACTACAGCCCAAGTCGGGCCCTGGCCTCCACCAATCCCTACCTCCAATCCACTCTATCCACTGTCCCCATGTCCCTCGCGTCCTCTGCAACGCCATCTTCCCACCTCTTCCTCGGTCTGCCTCTAGGTCTCGTTCCCTCCCATGTACCCAGCAAAGCCCTCTTGGGGTTCCTGCCATCCTCCATTCTCATAACATGTCCGGCCAAACGCAATCTTTGTATTCTTATAAATTTTGAGACTGGTATCTCTTTATATATTTGACTGCTTCAACTATGAATTATAATTCTCAACTTCTCACCATGGTTCCATTCCTACCTTGTTTTATCATATTTCTTGATCAATGCTTGATGTACACCAAATAAGCTTCCATATTTGGTTCTATTGCTGTGAGGATAAGTGAAGATCATGTCTGTATGGTGACTGCATGATTGACTGAATGAATAACTCAGCTGACTGAAACCTGATTCTATCACATGGGAAGTACAAATGACATGAAAAACAATATTGCTTTTTTTTGTAAAGTTGTGGAAACTTTTGAGATATTATACTTTTTATAGAAAAATTATGTTTCTCTTAACTGAAAATTACTTTTGCTGATGTCACTGTGCTGTTCTACGAGTCCTTCCTTGCAAGAAATATTAATGCCATTTTTCATTTGCTATTTCTTTAGCAATAGTCCATTGAAGGCTTTTGTTATGCAACTAGTTAGACACTGTTGGTAAAGTACTGTGTTGAGTGAATACAGAAATACACATGCATTTTATCCTACCATGTATACAAAATACCCTATGCTGCACTTCAGTTCTTTCTGTGGATTGCCTAGTTTCATAGTGATTAGACTTTTACATGATTTTCACATGTATGCCTTAGAATTTACTGGATCCCCTACGGGTTAAGAATCACTGATCTAGTTTATCAGTTTTAGATGCAGAATAAATAAAGTGAAAAGAGAACATTCCTTGTATTATGTTTTCTTAAATTTTATTTTTGTATTATTATATATATAGTTCAAACAATTTCTTCTCTTAAAACAATGTTCTGCAGGTTACCTGAAACAATAAAAATTATTAATAAGTAATTGTATATAGTGTAATATTCGAATGGTACATATTATATTAATGGTAATTATAATACAGTAGAGTCTCGTTTATCCGACCTTCGCTTATCCGACATTCCGTATTATCCGACGTCCCACCGCAAAAAACAACAACAACAAAACGCATTAATCGGCAACAAGAGCTGCAAGTTGCGAGTGTGAGCGTGGTCTATTTTTTGTTGCTCCCGACACTACCACAGCTAATTAGTTACCCCAACTGTACAGTCTACACTATGATGTGTCTGTCATTCGCCCCACCCTCACTCACTCACTGTCACAACTCACTACTCAATGCAGTGTAGTTTATCATTGTATGTGGATCGGTTTATCGTCTGTTACATGCGTATGTGTCTGTGTGTGTTAATTTGACAAACGTTGTTGTGTTATTTAAAAGTTGAAATTTACGCAAGTATGGCGACGAAAAGAAAGAAAGTTGTTGTATTGATGGAACAAAAACTTGAGGCAATCAAGAGACTGGACAAGGGAGAGACAATGCAGAAGGTAGCTGACGACTTTGGCGTTGGATGGGTAACAGTACGAGACTGGAAAAAAAACGAATAGAAATAGAAAAATGGTGTGCATCAAGAGTTACGGAGGGTGCATTAAAAGAAAGAAAAACTATGAAAAAATGTGACTATAAAAAAGTTAGTGAAGCTTTGTATGTTTGGTTTACACAGTTCAGGGACAAAGGTGTGCCTATTTCAGGGCCTATTTTACAGTAAAAGGCGTTGCATTTTCGTAATGAATTCAATGAAGGGGACCCAGATTTCACAGCAAGTGTCAGTTGGCTTGACCGATGGAAGAAGCGCTACGGTATCCGTCAGTTAAGTGTTTGTGGTGAAAAACTATCATCGAATTTTGAAGAAATGTAAGGATTCAAGAAAATATTTCAGGAATTTATTGAAACTGAAAGCCTAACGGGTGATCAAATATTTAACTGTGATGAGTCAGGCCTTAATTACTAAATGTTACCTAGTAAGAGTCTTGCAGCCAGAACTGAAGCGGCAGTCCCTGGCTACAAGCGTAGTAAGGAAAGGCTGACAATTTTAGCATGCAGCAATGCTACAGCAAACCTCAAAATGGACCTTGCAATGATTGGAAAGTCCAAAAATCCTAGAGCCTTTAAAACAGTTTCAAAAAACGCTCTTCCTGTAAAATACTACAGTCAGAAAAGCGCATGGATGAGCAGTGAAATTGTCAAAGACTGGTTTTTTAAGGAATTCATTCCTTCAACAGAGAAGTTTTTGAAAGAAAATAATTTACCCAGAAAAGCAGTTTTGTTGGTAGATAATGCTCCAACGCACCCTGATGCAGAGGAGCTTCAAGATGGTGACATTAAGGCAATGTTTCTGCCCTCCAATGTAACCGCCATATGCCAACCTATGGATCAGGGCGTTTTGGAAACAATAAAAAGGAACTATCGCAGGAAGCTAATGTCCACAGTGATAGAAGAAATTGAACAAGGACAAGACATGATTGAAAAATTGAAACGCATCAATGTAAAGGATGTTGCTTGTTGGGTTGCAAGGGCCTGGGCCGACGTAAGGGCTCCAACAATTGCCAAATCATGGAAGAAGTTGCTAGGCGATGATGAAAGTATGGAAACGGAAAGCACAGATGAAACCGAAGAAACCATTCTACCTTTAGTGCAACGTATCCCTGGATGTGAGGATGCATCTTTGCAAGAAATCGAAAGTTGGATGAAGGATGATGATCAGTATGTAACTGATGGAGAAATTGTCGCTCTTGTCAATTGCAATGACAACGAAATTGAAGATCAAGATCAAGCACCAACTGTTGAGCCTCTCACAATTTCACACAACAACGGAGTTAAGGCTCTAGAAACTGCAATTAAATACATTGCCCAACAAGAAGAAGCTACAGTGTGCCGCGACTAGTAAAATAACATCGTGGCGAGTTTTATTTATTTTAATTTTACGTCTATATTTCGCTTGGACATAGTTTCGGCAGCGAGCCGTTCAGTTATGCAATGTCATGTGCTCTGTTCATTAATTGCCGTAATTACGGTCTCCCTCGAACGGGTTTTCCACGTTGGGAAGCGCTCAGTTGCCTTTCATACCTCAAACAATTATCATCAGCGCCGGCAACGAAAAAGATTTCTGTCTGTTCTTCTACTTTCTGCCATGGGCGAGTAAATGTATTAAGGACCTCTGGTGAGTTTCTTTTGATTATACTTTGTTATTAAGTAAATGAAAATGTGCGTAAATATATTTATAAATCGGATGGGATTGGATCAAGGTGTGTGCGTGTTTCTGGTCTGGTACAAACATGGTGAAGCCACATGGCAAAATCTTTTATAACTGCTTTAAAATTAATAAAACAGCTTCAGTATGATTGATTATATTTGATACTTATTGATTGTAGCGTAAAGGTGCCACTGATATATTCACAAACTGGTAATCCATCGAATGACTTAGCGTAACTGAAGCCACGTGGCGAATTATTTTATAACTGCCTTAAACTGATTAAAAATATACATTTGTAAACTAATTACATTTGTTAATTACTAAATTGTGGAGTATTAGTGTCAGTAGAATATTAAAATAACCACCGACCAACTGAGATTAACTTATGTAATTGAGGTCACGTGGTGAATTCTTTAGATGAAAGCATCTGATATTACAAAGTACTAGCCTTAACTTTTTGTATAAGAAATGATTATAGCTTTTACTGTGGCACAGTTAATTAGTAAAATGTAATTGGTTCAATTGTTAAAACTCTGTGCGAGCGACTTGTATCTGAGGTGTGGTGTGTAAGTGAGACACTAGGGTCGAGTTTGCTGTTTGTGAATTGTTATTATTGACGTTTTCTACAAAATACATGTGCTTATAGGGTTCCCGAACAAGCCAGGGGCTTGAGACAGAACCGATGGCGATGAGTACATCTATCGCCATCAGCTGAGCATTGCGGCATAACTCTCCGTTCGTCGCCGGACGTTAGGGATGGGACCCGCAATAAATACAGGATGAATCTCCTGGATCCTGAACCAGCAACTCGCTATACATCGAGGCATGAGCTAACCATCTACCTCAGCACGTGGTAACAGCCTTACACCAGGTGAAACAATTCAAATTATGTAAAGTCGACCTCGCGACACATTTTGCCACACTATTGCAGTGAAACTATAAAAGAATAGAGAAGTTACATTCCGTTTTTTGAGTTAAATTGCAGTTAAACAGTAGATGATCAAAACTGAACATGTCTGTTCATTATGTGCAAGTTTATAATTCAGTGGTACTAATCTGTAAATTATTAATAAGTCAATAATTGTATGCCAGACTAGCAGGCATGTACAGAGCGATTGTTTCATTCCATTTTCTACTTATTCAAATTCTTTCATTTCGTCGGATTAACTGTTTGTGCGGGTTCATGAATTATCATGCCAGGGGAGCTCTTGCTGTCGGCCATATTTAACTGAAAGTCATTTACTATAGTAAATTCACGTGTTACCTTCCTGCCTTTCGTTTCTCATGTTTTATTTAGTTTCGTTTAAGCATTTTCTAGTTTTCAGTCCAATCGGGATGTGCATGCTTGCAGCCTGGGCGAAACTCGAGCTGTTGTTATTGTTTGAGAATTCCATGAAGATGATAGTATATTTATATATAATAGTGATTAATATTGAGAATGCCTATAAGAATTTACCTACACTAATTGTTAGCATACCCGTTGGGTCATTGTGAGATTATTATTATTTGTCAGTAGGCATTATGCCAATTTAATTTAGTGACGATTAATCATTACCTGGAGTGGTCGCTATAATTTAAATGGAGTGCTAATTATTGAAGGTTTAAAGCCTTGGCTTGGTATTAAATTGGTTTAAATAAAATGCATTGGCTTGGTATGGGTGCTGGTTATGTGCAGTATTAATTGAAGTTTTTCAGTATTCTGAGTCCCCGTAAAGCAACAAACAGAATGATTAATCATTGCTGGGCTCTCGTTCTGTCACTTAAGAGTGAATAATTTGGTTGGCTGTTATAATATTGTAATTTGATTTACGATGCTGAATTACCGAGGGCCTTATGAATGTTTAAGCTGAACTATAGAATATTACTGTCCTACAATAAATGTATGTATAACATTATTGGATACTGTTGCTATAAGATCTAAGATAAAATAAATGTTATGTTAATCCTGACTTTTATTTGCAAGTCCTGTCACAATGGGCTCAGTGCATTTTATGCTTCGTCTAGGCCATCTGCCTAGTCCTAAAAGTTATGGGTCGCCTTCCCCTTTTCAAAAAAAATTAAAAAACTTTATTTAAAAAAAAAAAAAAAAAATTTCTCAAAAGTTTGAGAAGGGGTAATGAGGCGGCTCAACAGGAATCGACATAATGATGCTGCAAAGATGGCAAGACTTGGCAGCGAAGAAACGGCACTCGTCAGGAAGCAGACTATGATAAAAAATTTCTTTAAATCATCACAGGACTGAACTTTTAAGTGTATTTAACTTCAGACAATTCTGTAACTGTAAGTTCATTTTTTCAGTTAAGTTTTTCTGTTGTTTTGTTGTAAAACATGATTATTAGGTTCATAATGTGTAAAATTATAACATAGTTTGAAATTATAACATAGTTTGACGTTTAATAGGCTTTTTCTTAACACCTCCCTATTATCCGACATTTTCGCTTATCCGACGTTTATGTCGGATAAGCGAGACTCTACTGTACTAGTAAATCAGTCACTTGTAATTTTTAAGTATACTGTAATAGAAATTACTAACTTGTAATGAGCAAACACAGGAAGTGGTTCTGGAGGGAGGTCAGGTGTAACTTACACTTAGTAAACTAATTATTATTATTTAATAATAAATAGAAACAATACTTTGTAACGGGACAAAATGGGCTGAACCATTGTTTTTAATAATTTCCAGTAATTCAACATATGTAATAATTTAATGAAATCCATTGCTAGGGACGCATGGAAAGTTACAACACATTAAGTGAATCATGTCCCAAGTTGAAGAGACATTACCCTATAAGGTGAGGAATTTCTGTAATTAATCTGACGTCACGCTGGGGTCATGAGAGAACCACGTGTTTTCTAATATTAAAACGCAGTTTTGGCTTCGACAAACTTCTGGAATGTTCGATGGGTGATGGCAAGGGACGAAGTGGGGATCCAGTGGAACCATGTGGCCGATGCGTAGACAGCTTGGATAGTATACAACTGCGAGCCCCAGTTCAAGGCAGTCGGCAGAACACCTTGATACCATACAGTCGCATCGTAATAGTGTCGGGAGGCCTACGCTGTAAATTAAGGGTAGGCCTACCAATGTTGGTTGTATAAGTATAATACAACAGTTAACAATCTTTAACAATGAAGAAAAATGTAATAGTGAACAGTATATAACAGTTTTAAAACGTTTTGTGGAGTGTTTAATAAAAAAGTGCGATGCATCTGGTGTAACATCTGGGATATCATCAGCAGCTAAGTACTTGTAAAAACTAGATCGACTGGCCAAAATTTAATAACAATTTGTCTTTTCTTAAATTCAAAGTCCTAAAGAATAATGAGATCTCTAATTTAAGGGGGGTATAACGAGTGAGAGAGAGAGAGAGAGAGAGAGAGAGAGAGAGAGAGAGAGAGAGAGAGAGAGAGAGAGAGAGAGAGAGAGAGAGAGAGAGAGTGCAAAGTACTGGTTTGCAAAGTTTATAATTAATTCTTAATAGTTCTATCTGAATAGTTTTTATGTGCTCTCAATGTTGAGCAATTTGTTAAGAAATGAATTTGATTGGTAATTTTTGAACTACATAATTCAGAGAAAATAAAATAAGATTTGTTCAGTAACATAATCATGTGTCAGAATAGTCATTGCGCCAGAACCTAACCTATTTTCTGTGTCGAAATCTTGCCTAGTCGGACCTGAGTTTTCTGAATTAAGGGATGTAAAATTAACAACTAACATAATTAATGGGAGGAATGTTATGGTTTCGATGTATAACCTAAAAACATCGTGGCGACCTTGTAATTGGGATCTTCAAAGATAATAAGGTAAGTCGTAAGACAGTTGGTCAGAGTAGGGGTAAGTAGTAGGTTTGTGTATATAAATAAAATTTAATACCTTTACAACTTGAAACTATCCATTCTGTAATTATGGATAACATGACTACTTCTATATTATTTGTAAATCTCTACTTTAGTAGTCACTGTCCAACAATAAATTTTAATAATGTAAGGTTTAGCAATCAGTCAATAAGTATAATGCATATTGTAAAATTTGTGCTATACATATGGACTGATTCTCATTAAACCTTCCATCGTATAAATTATTTGTAAAGATACTAAAAGGTAAAGAATAAGTAAAACAAACAAAAAAACTAGTGGATCCTGAAAAACACTGAATTAAAATTATTTATATTTTTGTAGTTATACGAAAATAATTAAAAATTGGCACCTAAGCTTTTTTATAATTTTACTCAGCATTTCATTATACAAAAAGAATGCTACTCATATGACAGTACCCAATCATTACATATAAATTAATAAAATAATTTATTTAAATTTTGGCAAGTGTGCGAAATATATGACAAAATGAATTACGCCACGGTATATAATATAAAGATGCTCACATGTGTAAAATCTAGTGCAAAACAAATAATGCATTTTTATGCAGTGTAAATAAAAGTGAACAATAATCAGAATAATTAAAATATGCAAAAACTATTAATATACGATTATACAAATACAAAAAAATTATCAATCTTTTGAACATCATGTCGTAACCAAAAGACTTTGCATGTTGCAAAAAGAATTAAAATAAGTGTGAATAAAATAAAACGAATCTGTAAAGAGACGCTTAACAAACTTTGACCATTCAAATCTTGTTCAGAATTGTCAAAACATGATTGTTGCGCCCAACAGTATAAATAAGCGAGACATCACAAGCCTCGAGGCAGTCTACCGAAACGTTTGTGCAGCTGAAGGCTATGCCCGACTGCATAGCGAAGTTTTATATACCCTAGGTCGATATCCAAGTACGTATGGAGCAGTAACACGCTATGAGTCATCTGAGTTGCTGAACAGACCAGGAGGACGGATGACAGTGGATCGACGCTGGACAAAGACACAGGAGTCAGGATCATGACGATGAATCACAGACTATTACCTCATTAATAATAAGGTGACATAAAACCATACTACTTGTCAACAAACATTTCATAAAAAAGTATCAAAGAGACAATGACAGACCCTATACACTAATCGCGTAAATAGAAATAATTGTAAATTTTATATTGTTAAATTAGGGTAAAAGATTACACAATTTTTATAATGATTTTAATACTTACAAATTTTTGTATTATTTTTGAAGATTGTAATGTATTATAGATGTTTAACTGATTTGAGACATAACCATCACAAGATACAATAACCACCTACAATACGCAATATGTAGAAAACCAACTTCCACTAACATCATTATACCTAACCATTCTGACCACCTACCACAACATAAAATGGCAGCATTCTATTCACTATTTAACAGAATGTACAAAATACCCCTAAACAAACAAGAAACAGACAAAGAAAGAAATATAATTTACCAAATTGCTTATGAAAATGGATATAATAAAAATACTGTAAACAAAATAGAAAATAAAATCAAATATAAAATAAAAACTGAACAATTAAGAGTTAATCAAAATGAAGAAAACAAAAATAATAACAACTATAAAAAATGGGCAACATTCACATACATAAATAATAAAATGACAAAGCTAACAAGACTGTTTAAAAACACAGACATTAAAATAGCATACAAAACTAACAAAAATTATCTACAAATACTAAATAACCCACACAACAAAGATAATACAACAACCAATGGTATATACAAAATTGAATGCCAAGATTGCAATAAATGTTACTTAGGACAAACAAAAAAACAACTGAAAAAACTTTATTTTGAACACCTAAACACCTACAAAAAAACCAGAAATATACAAATCTAATTTGGCCACACATGCAATAAACAATGGACATGAATTTCTAGATATAACCAACATGACACAAATTAAGCACATACCACACCATGGCACCATAATGAACATTTGGGAAAATTTACAAATATACAAACACAAAAGAAACTCATACCTGAAACAAATACAAATCAATACAAAACATGACACAATTTTCAAAGCACTCAACATCAAATATACAAAAAATACTAATACATACACCACAATCACACACAATAATACCACTTTAAAATACCAAAGACCAAAAATAAACCACAATAACGACCAGCCAACACACAAATACTTGACCAGACGCAAAATCACGAAGGCTGAAGATGAAAACACAATGGTTCTCGAAACATGTTCCTAATAAGGACAAAAATATCTTGAGGTAATTTCAGTATAAATATTAAGTATATTATATACATCAAGAAACGGACTGTAGCAAAAAGTATTTTGTATATATATATTATAACGATTCATAATAGCGTCCTATCAGAGCGTTATATGAAAGCTATAGACAGTACGAGTGTAACGCCGTAAGAAAGAGAGAGAGCGTATAATCGCAGCCATCTCACTCTAACCACGTCACCGCTACATTAGAATCCAGTTCAAATAGGCAATTTTACTCAAAGCGAATTATCAGTTCAACCTGCAATAACTTAAAAAGTAGTAAATATACGGCAATTCTGAAAACAGCATTGTATTCAGCAAGAAAAGCTTTATAAGTAGCCACAAGCTCAGTTAATATAATTAACAAATAAAGAAGTTATACGGATGACGCACGCCAACAGGAATAACGAGAGAATTATGCTACGTAGGAATAAGGTGCTTTCACACACACACACACAGAGATAAAGACCTAAGCAACAATATTCTGTGGTCAGATCTTCGGAAACACATTTGCAAATACCTGTAATCAATCGATTTGCAAATACAGGAAGTACGATTTTGACAAGAATTTCTCTGCCGTTTGAAACCTGTCACAGTGTGTTTGAGCGACTTGTTCGAGTTTGTCGAAACTGGAAAAACGCATGATTTATTTGTACAACCAATCAGCAGCCCGTATTTAAAACAGACGCCAGCTAAAAGTGAGGGGTAACATCACTCTTCGTTCGGTACTTAAACACACTAGACGTGTATAATTCACATACAGAAATTTTTAAATTTACACAACAGTGCAAATTAAGTTCTAAATCGAGAAGTAGTCCGCAGTGTAGATGAATTAACAACATTCAATAACACTAGCTGTGTAAAACAACCGTTAATTAATTAATCAATCAGCCGTGAAGGACCTGTGCTACAGAAGGCACAGCATCTATAATTGCCAGGGCATCTTCCACAACATTGATCAATCCATTCTTCTGTGCAACATCATCGAAAGGAGGACCTCTACAGATTCCTATCTTCGGTCAACGCATCAAACAGTAAGAAATAGATTCATTGATCAATGACATAAGCGCTAAACAAATTAATAAAACAATAAACAATTTTAAAAAGACACTAAGAAAAGCACACATTGTATTTTACTATAAGATTAGTTCTAATATAGGATAGGAGTGTTGAATGGAAAGTGGTGTGTAGTATTGGACGTGCAAATTATTGCAGACCTGTTCTTTAGCACTGGTTTGGGAGATAGAAATCTCTTAATCAAACCAGATAAGAGCTATAGGTCGTTTGAGCGTCTTAATCATTACTTTCCACACTCACTCAATAATTATAAGGTTAGGGTAGAATTAAGTCCTACCATTAACAATTTAAAGTTTAAAAAACATTTATTAAAACATTAAATATAATAATCAAGAAAAGCTTAAAGTGTTATTTGTAACGATTCCCCTTGAAAACCACAATCACTGAACGAATCCTGAGAAAGAGTGTCTCCATGCGCTGAGCTAAGCTGAAACCGTGTCATTTGTATCTGGGATTTGTTCTGGCGCCCAGGTAAAGTAATATCACGGGTAAGTAACTTTTTATCTAACATCACAATTACTAGATAATTTTGTTAGAGCGTTGTAATATATATATATATATATATATATATATATATATAATGTTGTGATGTTATTCAATTTGTTTCTTCTGCAAGTAGTAAAATTTTGTATTTCTTTTAACACCTGACGCACGTTTCACTGAAAAATATCAGTATCATCAGAGGTTTGTAAGTAAATTCAATTTACTTTGAGTTACATATATAGAAAATGATATATATATATATTGTGATGATACATATCATCACCATGCATATAAGAACTGTTAAGATAAAGAAACCATAGTTAACTAGTACTAGTGTAAATGATAAATGAAAGGAAACTTACAAATAAGTGTGTATTAAGCAGAGTATTCTGGTTCCATGCTAAAACAAAACAATGGGTGAAGAAAAATAAATGTTAAAGAAATGTAATATCGTAATTATGTTGAAAATTAGAAGAAGAGAACTTAATAACATGATAAAACCCAATAGATATGGTAAGTGAGAGGTATAAACAAGTCGAACGACGAAACAACAAATTAAATAAAGACATGAAATAAGCAACAAGACAGTGAAGACCACATTAATTACAAAATAACATAAATGCATGAAGAACTGAAAATAAAAAATAACAAAAGGAACTAAACTAAAAAAACATGTTAATAACCAGGTAAAAAATAAATAAAAAAATACTCCATAAATTAATAATAATAATAATAATAATAATTAAAGAGAAAAGATCAGACAGTAGGTAAAGTTATAGAAAATGCAATACAATGGTATAAATAAGAGTAAAAAATATGTGCATTAGTCTAAGGAAAAATTGTAAAAACTTATATTGTAAGGGAGTGAAGTGATAAGTGTACAAAGAAGGAAATAGTGATGATCAAAGATCATGTTATAAACCAGTGGGGAAGGGAGAAAGTGAAGTAATGGTCTTATGTATAAACTAATACATATTAAGAACCAGTAAATAAAAGTACTATGTGTTTAAAGGGTTTTGTATACCCGTAGGATATTATGTTATACTTAGTTGTTTAAAGGGTTTTGTATACCCATAGGATATTATGTTATAACTAGTTGTTTAAAGGGTTTTGTATACCAATAGAATATTATGTTATAATTAGTTGATTAAAGGGTTTTGTATACCCATGGGATGTTATGTTATAATTAGTTGTTAAAAGGGCTCTATACACCCAGGATTTTATTATGGTAGAATGACTTGTTAAAAGATTTGTTAACTTTTCAAGAACAGTAGTTGTAAAAGCTGTTCAGAAATGTCAATATCAGGTAAATGAAGAAACATCATATTATGTAAAAAATCATTGTAAAGGAATGGCAAAATGCTAAGCCTATAGGCCAAAAGAGATGAGCTGAACTTAAACAACACTAGAATATCCAGAATAGTCCTAACCAAACCAAATAAAAGTAAACAGAAGCCTGACCTTAATGAAACAGGGAAGGTATTGGTAAAATTATATGTCAAAACGCACAATAGCAATAACCAGATGGACAGAGAAAGTATTAGTAGCACATCAGGCAAGCCATTGAGCTGACATGTTGCCAATATTATTGTTATTATAAGAAGCTTATGCATAGGTATTTAAAACTGTAATGTTATATATAAATGTAGAAGTATCAGACATTATTGTTAGAAATAAGAACAACCCTATTAGAACATATTAAAGTAGAAAAAACAAACAATAAGAAATGTTAAGAAAAATAGGTCAAAGCCTAAAAAACTCAAAATTATAAAGGTGATAAAACATTTAATGATGGACCGAAATGGGCCACATTCGGTATCAAAATACTTCTATTTGCCCAAACAACAACATCGTATAATCAAAATTTAAATGAATCTAAAAATAAACAGGGAGTAATCTGAGGTGACAGATATAAATTTCAAAGATTTCGAATAATTAACGTCATGTGACCGGGGTCAAGGAAAATGGACCAATCAGAACTCACAAAAGCTTGGTCATAGCCGTTAGCTAAATGGATTTTTCGAATTACTCTATTGTTAACTTTCGAACTGAGCAGATCAACTCTATGTAGCAGAGAGTCACATTTTGATGAATAACCACACGTAAAATATAAAGAGATGCAATAACCAAAATAAGAAAAAAACGTTAAAAATAACACAAGCAAACCGTACTAATAGAAGAAACCTAAAATCGAATGAAACAAAATGATGATGTACTCAAACTAATACGTTCCAAATAAGAAAGGTGTATCAGCAAGCTGGTGAGATTTGGATAACATAATAACAAAATAATCACACCTTTACACAACACGAGATTCACCAAAAACACTGTTAAACTATACACTTGTGAACTTCAACAAAACTTTATTCAACAACATTGTGGACATAAAATTATTAAAACACTATTTAGTTTAAAGAAATTAGTCGAAGCAGATTTCAGGGACACATAGATACAGGCCGACGGCCATTTTTATTGACAAACTCCGCCATTTCGATTGACGTTTGGAAGAGAATCGTGAATAGTAGTACATTTTAACTTAAACATTATTTTAATTTTATTATTTATTAAGAATGCTGATTAACCAATTGTGATGTATTGTATTTTATCCTGAAGCATTTTCTGATCTTTCCTAACAGCTCAAAGAATCCATGACCTGATATTAAAAATAATATTGTAATTTATTTTAAACATTTTATTGTTCGAGTCGAGTTTGGTGAGCGAGTCGATACGGTCACTATCCCATTCGATTCACGAACCGTTGAACTGACCCATATTTTAAACATCAGCAAATAAACTAATTTGTTAATTTAAAAAACATTTTATTTTTTTTGAAAGTGAATAAAGATAAAGGATTTTCAGGTGATAAGTAAGAAGAGAAATATGGCGAGAGTGAAGAACATTGAGAAATTATGGGACACAAACAAGATAACCTACAAGACTGAATCGAATCATTAATCGATCGTGGAAAAACCACACAATCTATTATACTTATAAAGAACAATTACTTCGGCGACATTTTCAAAACAGTGCAGACGTGAACACCACTCTAATAACCGTAAACTCTATAACGACCTGTCATTACCTGATCATTCTATTGAATTAAAGTAACTAAATAAATAAAATCAAATAATAAATATAATTCAGTAAACAATAAATTTATTTCAAAGTAGACAAGAATTTATAAAACATAAAAAAAATAAAACTTTACAAAATTGGGACCGCAACTTGGGGCTTTCATGGACCACATCAAATTTAAAACTTTACTATATATATATATATATATATATATATTTTCAATAACTTTCTGCTACAGTCCGTTTCTTGATGTATATAATACATTTAATATTTATAAAGAATTTACCTCAAAATATACCTTTTTTTTCTCCTTATTAGGAACATGTTTCGGGTACCATCCTCAGCTTTCTGGTTTTTGTGTCTGGTGAAGTACATATGTGTTGTTGGTTGACTATTATTATTGTGGCTTCCTGTTGGCTTCTGGTACTTCAAATTGGTTTTATTGTGTGTGATTGTGGTGTATGTGTTAGTTTTTTTGTGTATTTTCAATGTTGAGTGCTTTGAATATTGTGTCATGTTTTGTATTGATTTGTATTTGTTCAGGTATTAGTTTGTTTTGTGTTTTATGTTTGTATATTTGTAAATTTTCCCAAATGTTCATTATGGTCCTTTGTGTGGTATATGTTTTATTAGTGTTACATTGGTTATGTCTGGGAATTCATGTCCTGTGTTTATTGCATGTGTGGCTAAATTGGATTTATATATTCCTGGTTTTTTGTATGCGTTTAGGTGTTCAAAATAACATTTTTTCAGCTGTTTTTTTGTTTGTCCTATGTAACATTTATTGCAATCTTGGCATTCAATTTTGTATATACCGTTAGTTGTTGTATTATCTTTGTTGTGTGGGCTATTTAGTTTTTGTAATTAGTTTTGTATGCTATTTTTATATATGTGTTTTTAAATAGTTTTGTCATTTTATTATTTATGTATGTGAATGTGGCCCATTTTTTGTTGTTGTTATTATTTATGTGTTGTTCATTGACACAATATTAATTGACACAATTATTTATGTGTTAACACAATATTCAAAGCACCCAGCCTAACCTCACTTTGCACTTCCCCAGTGTTTTTGTTGGAACTCACTTCACTGTTATCTTTTTTATATCGCTTATTTACATTGCTTATATTCTTTTGTTTGATGTTGTCTTTATTTTTTATGATGGCCTACCCATACTTATAACACTCAATATAAAACACAATAATGGTATATTCACTCACTGTTTACAAGCAGCAGACAACACTGCTGAGAACATCAGCTGACTGTTTTTGTATTTTGTTGTTCATGTCAGCTGATTATAGTTGCAGTGATGACTTGGTTAGTGGCTAGTAATCAGTATGCATGCACGCACACACGCACGCGCGCACACACACACACACAATGTAGTTCAATATTAACATACTTGGAGCAGAGTTTAGTAGTGTATATGCTAATATTGGGTACATTATTGAACAAATTACTTGCCAACTGCCAATTTCGCATTTTGGTATGGTTCTAAAAAACTATAAAAATATGACACTTACTACCTTCAGAAACATGTTTCATCACATTTCCCTGTTTCCTAACATTCCATAGATAAAAAAAAAATTTTATTGAAAATTTTGAATTTTTTGGTGATTTTTTAGTGTCATATCCCCTTAACCCTTGATACAGCATATGGGAAACTCATAGCTAATATCTCAGACTAGCGTCACCTTATAGAAGAACTTGTTCTGACACGAAAAACTTGCACAGAGAGTACGTCTTCACGAGATGAGTTTCGAGTTTTAGAAGCAGACTGACTGATGTTCATTATAGACCAGAGACTAACTCAAATGAAAATTGTATTTCCTGATTGGTTGAAATTAGCAACACCTGATAGATTTTCACAAAGATTAGCTTCAAATCATGTACGACTCTGTTATAATTGGTAGAATCCTGGCTAAAAAGCTAAAATTTTTATGAATTACATTGAGATAACATGATTACAGGAAAGTGAATTCAGTTAAAAAACACAGTAAAATTGTATGTTTTGAGCCTCTAACATTCAAAAAATGTAGCACTAAATACGATGCACATGCTGTCCAAGTTTCATTCTGAAATGTTAATTAATGTAGGAGTTATGCGTATTTACAAAAATATGAATAACACGTGCACCAAAATTGCACTATACATGAAAGAGAATACATTTCTGGGCATTTTGATATATAGCACGTAACTACCCATCTCTTATTTCACAACTTATAGCTAATTAACATAAAATGAACAAAAACAAATTAAAACTTGTCTATTAACATCATAAAACGTGTAACACTCATTTATTGTGGCTTTATACTGTGTTCTATTGCAGGAATTAGAATTAAAAATCTAATTCCCTATTCAATATCCCTAAAAATAAAAATCCCTCCACGTATTAAAAACAAATTTGTTTAGATGTCCACAAATTTTTTTTTATAAACACATAAATAATATCACCTCCATTCAACAAAAACAAACTAATCCAAAATAAATAAATAATACTTCCAAAACTAAAAATGCTCCCATGTGAACATGGTTGCATAAAAATGCATCACATGTGGTAATGTTTTGGTATCACTGACCTCTTTGAGATAAGTCATATTAAATAATTCATGACGTCATATCACCTACTTTCAAGCATCAATCTCATTCAGGGGCATATATTCTAGGCTAGCTGCGAAGCCCAAAGATTAAAGCACAAAAAATCTATTAGGAATTTGCATGAAATTGTTCATTTTATCGAAATCAGACGTGTTTCCCTCACGTGCTTACTTGTTTCGTAGTAGCGTAATTACTAATTACAGACAATACAACTTCGCATATAACGGCGCCTGAATCGCTGCAACTTGCTTTACTCAGGCTTGCAAGTAACTTGCAAAGCCTTTCCTCGTCACGATTCAATGGCGTTGCTATGACAATGGTGAGGGACTTGGTGGGGGCAATGACGTTTATCGTAGGCTAGGCTTCGCTCCTTGGAGAGCTAGCCAACAGTAGAGGTGGGCTAAACTGTTATTTTTAAATAATAGGTATGAAAATACCGTTCCAAAAAAATAACAGGTACAAATACCGCATAACCTACATTATTCTTTGTAAGTAACTCGTTTTGAGTTGCCTGCAGGTCTCCTATGTACTATCTTTCAAATAAATACACTGCAAGTAGATTTATTTTCACTTAGATAAACCTATTAATATATTAATAAACCTACTTGCTGTGTATTTATTTGAAGATATTATATAACCTATACTACATAATTTGTTATAAGAAATAAATTGAAACTAAAAGTATTAACAGTGTTACTTTACACTGTGACTTTATTTGACTATTACTGTTTAAATGAAAATAAGAAACAAGAGAATTTATAGGCCTATCTTCCTTTGGGAATACCAATTTAAGTTTTCACTAGTAGTAAACAAACTAACATTGGTTAGACAAATCAGTTGCGAAACTCGGGGCAATTAAATAATTTAGAGTAGGCCTACACATAATACCACAAAAAATAATGTGAAAAAACATCAGAAACGTATAATAAAAAAATAACAGTAAGCCACAAGAGTGAATGAGAATAAACAAAATTTTACAAATAAAAATAAAAAAACAAATTCTAATAAAATAAATATAAATACATAAATAAAAACTTATAAATAATAAGCAACAACAAAAGTAAATTAAATGCATTACAGATATTTAAGGAGCAGGACTAGATAAAGTGCATAAATGTCCATTACAACAATCTCATTATTTACGTGAGATGTGTAGTGAAGTTAAAATCACATTAATAAAAAGTATAATATAGCTTATCAACATCAGCCACTCTATAGGTTATAACTCAATATAATTAAATACAACTATTTCACTAACGACTCGGAACACAAAGTTTTTTGAGTAAAAACAAAGTTTTACCAACCGATTTTAGTTACAAGTTGGTGACTAGTATAATATATAATTTATTAGCATATAATCTGTATATATATCTGCATATCACACGAGAATAAATGTAACAGCAGGATGAATTATTTCCTTTATTAAAAACAGCTTCGTCTCTTTGCGCAAAATGAAGTATTCAGGATGAAAAAATGGCTTTGTACTAATTTCTACTCGAAATACGCTTGATATAAAAATACTACTTGTTCCTAAAATACTAGGTGTTCCTAAAATACTACTGTTCCTCTGATACGCTTAGTATTTGTAATATGCGTTGTTCCTTGTGTATCGGTGATACCCCTAGTATTTAAAATACCTAGTATTTGAAATACTGGTTGTTCCTTGCATACCAGCGATATTTTTGTACGCCTAGTATTTGGCCTTGGCGTATTCGTTTACTTGTTACTTGCGTACTTTTTGTGTCTGTATAGGAGTGTAGGGGGCGTGCCTCAACTCGGAACAGCGGGGGGGGGGTCTTGTTACTTGCGTACTTTTTGTGTCTGTATAGGAGTGTAGGGGGCGTGCTTCGACTCGGAACAGCGTCGCCGCGAATAACAGGTATTTCAACTTTTCAGTCACTGTTACATCCGTTCCACAAAAATATCATTCCAAAATACCTTTTACAGATATATCGGCCCACCTCTAGCCAACTGTAAGACAGTAGGCCGTGTGGCACGCAAAGCAGTGGTTCATTTTAAAATTAGTTATAATTTTGTGAATGATATTTTGTGCTGTGCGGTTTTAATAATAAATTAAGATGAGTGATATAGTTGTAATGGGGCAAATAAAGCTGAGGGCTTATTTTTTATTTTTTAATAATAATTGTAATAATCTGGGGCCAACTGGGCTGTGCAACATTTATTGTCACAAAAGCTTGATTTGTTAAACACCCTATGATTGAAACCGTACGAGGCAGAGTCAGGTACGAGAACAATTAAGCTTCGAGGAATGTGTAAGAGCGCGCGTGTGTGCCGCCTCTTGCGACGTGTGCTCAGAGGACACAAAAGGTCATGAGAAAGTATGTACTCTTGAACCCGAAGTTAATAACGGAAGGAAGACGAATTTAACTAATTAGCATGTGACGTGGTGCCCTTTGAGCCAATGAGAGAACAAGCTGGTCAGTATCAAGAAGGCGGTGGCCATTTTTCTGGACGCTGGTGTTAGCCTCTGTCGTTTAGCCATCACCCAACCGGCCGGTTGAAGATAAAAGGCTCGCGAACCTAAAATTCATTAAACATCAAAATATGTTTTAAATTTATAAGAAAGTGATATAAATGGTGTAATAACAGTGAATCTTCAGTGATAAAATATTTAGTAAAGACTTTCGGAACATTTACGTAAAACTGTGGCGGACGACATGAGGCGGAACCAGTGAGCACGTGCAGTAAGAGTAACTAAGTTTAATATTTGGCCAACAATGAGAAACAATCTCTTTTTAAAATTGGAAAAATTAATCAATTATAATGGGAGTGGGAAGATAAAATATAATAGGGGGCAAGTATGAATGAGTGAGCAGGTACTGGGTTGTCTATATATAATATAGTTAAATGTTACGTTAAGGTAGAATATTTACCATGTTCAAATAGCCTCAATGATTGTTTTGTATTTTTTTTTTAAGAAGAGTAATTCAGATCAACAGTAACTATTCGAGAAGAAAATGAATATTAAGTAAATTTAAAAGAAAATTAAAACAGATGTTGAAATCGATTAATAAACACAGCTTATTAACATAGACAATGAGCGTAGTTATTACTATACATAACCCTAAATTACGCTTAAAGGTCACAAGTTCGTGTGCAGAATCCTGGGCTATACAAGGTAAGTGAAATTTGTTATTATAAATTAAATAAAGGTAAAGAATTGTAAGATCACAGTTGGCGCATCCGAACTTGGACTGTTTATAAAATAATTCATCCGAACTTGGACTGTTTATAAAATAATTTATATAAACCACACCTACGAGCGGGTGTAAGCGTGATTTGGAGGTTAAATGGTAATGCGTATTAATTACGTATAAAGAAGTGATGTTAAGTTATAGTTAAGTGGTACTTATATTAGACTATATTGAATAATACTGAATACATTTAAGATTGATTTTTTTTTTGTAGAGGAAAATCTCATAATTAAGATAAAAATGGATAATAATGAAAATAAAGTCAGTATGATTGATGTAACTGTCACGGGGGAGGTAGAAATAAATTTAGATCCTAATACAGTAAAAGAAAGTATTGTAAACGAATCAGATGATATAAATGATTCAGGAATGGAGACAACTCCAAGCCTGATAGACGAAAATTATTTTGTCGCAATCGGTAATAATGAGTGAAGCAAAAGCAGACTCTACTCCTGTAATAAGTAAAGTAAAAGAGTTGTCACTGGACGATATATATAATGTGAAGTTAATTATTTATTAATACATTAAATCATAAAATTATTTGTTTTCCACTTACCTTAAAATCTTCCCTTAGCCCAGAGTTACGTCACACGAACGTTGAGATGCAAGTATGATTGCAAGGTTGTATTAATAACGTACGCAACTCGCATTTATGAAGAGAAACAATTAAAACTTTATTTTATTCTTTAAACTTTCAAACTTCGAATTATTACTTATTCATTTCTTTACCTCTTAAATCAGTCCATTACTTCTTGCCAAAATTCAGGATAAATAAAACATTCTTGGAATATTTATGACATGATCTAATACCACTAAAATTTAATTAAACAACTTACCTTAAAGAAGCAGCCCAGCCTGCTCATACTCACATTCACATCATTAAGAAAAGAAACCTCTTTTATTTAGATAGGCCCCATTTTACTCAAAAATAAGCACATATTTTGTGGAATACGGTTACTCAATACCCCTGCCGGCAACGTGGCGTCTCCCCGACCTCGTGGCACATCACTCATAAAATCCGCTCTATGTGTCCGAAACAATTTATGATTTCATTTTTTTCCGAAAAACTGCACTCACTTCCGCATTTCTGAATACTGCGCTCACTTTTACTTGATACTAAAATTTTATTGTTGAGCCCCGTTTGGCGGGCTGCCTGGCCAGGCTTCGCTTCGTTGGGGAACTGCGAGTAGCATCCACCAAGTACCCCCTCCCCACATCTCTTTTAACAAGACGGAAAACAATGCCTTATGCGTTAAAGTCTTCGTCACCACACATTCAACAAGTGCAACTCCCGTGTGTTGGACGTCGGCAAAATCTCACTGCCTCTCTGCACGTCACACAAATGGGCTTGACTTATCCATACTTCCACCAACTTGGACCACGTGCGAACAAAATTAGTTACTTCGTGCCATATTGGTTTTTTGTCGAAGCGTCCCGTCCGCGCGCCTGGTTGTTATTGCGCGTTGGTGTGTGTAACCCAGCCCTTAAGTTCTGCGAATTCAATTGCGTTGTCGCACACCGGACGCATTCCATTGTAGCTGGTTGTTAGCTACAAAGTTTTTACTCTTCTCCCCAACGGAAAGCACAGGCATGTGCGCACTGGAATTCTGTGAATTAACTGTTGTTGACCACGCCGCATCCAACGCACTGAACCGTTTTATGTAGGTGACTCGCTGTTTTGGGCCCGTATAAATTGAGATATTTGCCAGTGAGTTTAATGAATTTGAACAGAGTATTGAGAGAATGGGAGTGTGAGGAATAAATACAGGTAAGAGCAATACAAACGAAAATAACAGAAAAATAAACGATAAGGTAAGAAATGTGGTTAAAACAAGCGAAAATAATGGAAATATAAGTGTTAATAGTAATGGTGTTAGTTTGAATGCAAAACAGGTGGTGGTAGACAAGGTGAGTAATAATGATGATTCTAATAATGAGTTAACAAGTGATAATAATGATATAATTAAAAATGTGGTGCTAGAGAGTAAGGTGGTTAATGTTGAGAGTGATAATGAAGATTGTGGTGAGGTAGAGTTGTTAGCGAGTGCTGATGAGGTTGTGAGAGAGTGTGAAGAGAGGTTAGGTGGGCAAAGGGCAAGTGAGGTTTAGAGGCAATAGAGGTTTCACAAGTGTTTTATGAGGACAGAGTTTCCTCCAGAAGTTGTGTGGGAGACATGGTGTCTCAAAATGGTCCCCTAATTTTTTGTGGTTTACCTGGTAATAAGTATTTTGCTGTGCCCTTTGCATGTAGTGAAGTAGTTCAGGGGGGTTGTAACAGGTGTTATGATGATGGGAGATATTTTGAGAGAGAGTTGTGTGTTGATGGGGAGACAGAATTATTTAGGTTAAAGAGAAGTTATAAAGAGTTGATAGAGAAGTTAGAATTGGAGAAAATAGACGATATGAAATGCTTACCTTGTGAAATAGATACTGATGATTATTTTGATACTACCGTTGTCGATGATAAACACTTACCTTATGTTGACAAAAAATACCAAGCATGACTGGACCAAAAATTCCAGAGTAAACAGGTTTTATGAGTTAATAAGGGAGAATAATCTGGTGCATTATTCTTGTGATAGAAGGAATAAATTAATATTCAAGGGTTATTATATAAATCATAATAACGATAAGAGTGTAGTTAAAGATGATGTTAACAAACTTCTTACTTTATTTTTATTTTTCACTGACTTACCTTTTGTAATATTGTTAACCTTTTTAACCTTTACACTTTGTTTACCATGCTGATTCACCATGTGTTGCTGTTGCCAACATAATATTTTTTACGTTCGGGTTCCAGGATACTTTTTAAACGAGCTAGAGACTTTTTAAGGTTGTATGGAAATAATATACTCTGATTTCATTGTTAAAACTTGTGTTTTAATTGTCTGGAATTTTCAATCTTTCAATAATAAAACAGAAAAACAAGATGGAGTCGTACTCCTTTGGTTAAATCCAAATACAAAATGGCTGCGATATATTTTCGCTTCATCTGCCTTTAGGTATGATACTTTACACTTTATAATGTTCGATATTTCGAATATCGAACCGGTCAATTATTAATTTTCCGAGGTTGGCACTATGGTTTTTGTAAAGTCGATACATCCACGGGCCGGATTTCTGTCAGGTAGAATCCATCTCATGTAACCTATCCTTTATTCCAACCAGTCTTCTCTGCCTGGGTGTCAAGAACAACTATTCATGAGATTTCGGTAAGTCAGGTTTTTCTAATTACTTGATTGCTAGCAATTCTGCATGTTGCACTGCTTAAAGAGCTCACCAGAGGATAAATTATACCGTAAGAATAAACTTCTTACCTTCAGATTGTCAATCTTTTAAAAATAATATCGCACAATATACTTTAATCCCAATTGATTCTGATTACCTATTTAAATAAATTTCTGCCATTACTGCAGTTTTAACTTCAAGTTATTACTTATATTAATCACGTAACGTTAACCAATGCTTGTGATTATATATATATATATATATATATATATATATATATACACACCGGTATACACGCACACATGCTCACACACAAACTAATTTTAACGGTACATTTTTTGACATTTTAATTGAGCTCAATGAATATGTTTCTTTAATTTAACTTTTTGTGAAAGGTTTACTTTCCTGCTGTTGTTGACCGAAGATCTTGTCTGGCGTCCTCATGGTTCATCTGATGTTTGGCCAAAATATTAAATGTTTTTCTCCTTTTTTACTGAACCCACTGACTCTAAGTTACATTTTTATACTGTTAGTTCTCCAATAGTTTAAATTTTCACATTTTTGTTACATTTTGAATACTTTTGAATACTTGCTGGCTAGCACTTTATGTAGCGTGCAGTTCGCATGGAAGATCTTTTTCGACTGAGAATGGCAATATGGCGCTTATTTCCCAAGTGGAAAGGTTGTCGTGTCATCGATCCTATTGTTTTTTGTGATGACGTCTTTGTTTTTTGAGATGCAGCGATTACGTCCGGCATACTTTTGATGATGTATTTTAGGAGTGGCCGGTTGTTGTTAGCAAAATCGCTGTCGTTTGGTCACGTACGCCACTGACCTTGATGCCAACTCGTCCTGGCTTACTGCGTTGTTTCATATGTTTGGGAAAACTTTACTCTCACCCGTATAAAATTTAAATTCACAATAAAATTATATCTGTTGTTTACCCAAAATCCCTATATGGACCTATTTGTACCGTTACAATACCCCCTCAATGAGGGGGTTTATGACAAGGCATAAAAACTCTCATTGACTCATTCATACTTCCTAAAGGGATCAGCTAGGATATGTCGCCACAACCCCCTGTATTGTTTATACAAAAAGAATATCAATCACTTACCCCTTGGTCCAATAATGGTGACAGCACCTGCATGACTTTACTGGACTTCTCTTTCGAGATCCCAACACCGCAAGGCCAGTCAGGCACTTGACGTTCCTGCTCTGACGCGCTGGCCAGCTCAGGATCGCCGCCACAGCATCACCAAACTCTGAAACATTGAAATAAAAAATCAAATAGTGGCCTTGTACAATGCCATATCCTCAACTGATCTGTTTCCCCTTAGCTACATTGGTTTATGTTAATAAGCATTGGTTTTTTTCCTTAACTCCTAATATCTCTAATACATAGATGAAAACAAGATTTATGATAGATGTATCCTTCTCTAATTTCATTCCTACATATTTATCAAAATTTCGACTCCAATCGATAATATTTAAACTCTTTTCCATTTCAACAGAAGAAATATAAATCTTTACCCTAATGCAATGATATTTAAAACAATTAATTAAGTTTAATAGAATCAACAAAACAACCTGTCTATATAATTCCTACATATAACAAAACACAAGTTCACCACTTCAGAACACCCTATCTATTAAAATTATTGATCATCTTTCATGATCCTCTTCCTTTAAAACAAAATCATAACTATCTTTATGACCAACATCGTCATTATATATATATATATATATATATATATATATATATATATATATATTATAACATGACCAAATATCATTAATTTGGAGTTATATGTTAAGGGTATACTATATTGATGTTTAAATAAATTTTAATAGTCGAAACTCCACTCATATGTTGTAGCGATTATGTTAACGCATTGTACAGGCGCACATGCCTATGCCTGTGACCGTTACATAATCAACTCACTGTGTAACGAATAGGACCACGCCAAAACTTTCAATTATTAATGTTTCGGAAACCGGTAAATTCAGGCGAAATCCATTATAGCCAAAATGTTTGCCGAAATATTAATAATAGGGTGTGCGAATTTTATGCAATATAATTAAATAATAACAGAGTTAATTAATTTTATGTTAATAACTTCCATAATAATTAAGCTACATAAAAGAGCTTTTAATATGTTATAGCTATAAGAATTATCTACCAAATGTATATTTTAGAATTAGCATAACTTGGCTTGAAGCCAAGATAATTGCAATATAAAGTGCCACCGGAAATCCTGAACGACAATTCAGTTCCGTTGTGTTAAGAACATTAATAATAATATAAATTCTCAGTCTGTGGGAAAGTAGTTTCGTTCTCACGGGGTGAGGTGATTCAAATTTTGGGTAGTAGGGAGAGTGTGTCAGCCAATCAAATCATTCGAAGAAATTGGAACTAACGCGGAGTTTTGGGGCTGATCAAACACTCGACTGCCAGTATTCAAGAAGAACAGACGTACATCTTCAATCGTCTCAAAATCATAGTTTTGTGAAGACTCATCTGAAGACTCTACGTGGTCAACACGCCTAATTACGATCATCATAAAACAGATCAACTGTAACGACTCGTAATTACAGCATCCAGTCAAGATACTCTTCCACATCAACAAACAAGCGTATCGTGCACTATATAAACTGTGGCGTACGCTCGCAAGAGATCTACAAGACTGCAAGACAGTACTTCAAGAATACGACAGAGAGGCCGTCTAAACCACTTGTGAATCAGCTGACGAGCAGAGCAACAACTCGTAACGAGACACACACGCTGATGTGGAACGTGAATCGACGAGGGACCTGAAGCAGTTCTCGCAGAAAACTACAGACGTAAAAACTTCATCAATAGCAGGAGAGCAGAGTGTTGCTGATTTCCGAGCTCACCGCCAAAACCCAGGACGCTCAGTAGATCACCATCTCTAGCCGATTGGACAAGGACAGCGAGGGACTTCCGGAGCATCTCTACAATCCTCTTCAGAACCAGGAAAGTCAGAATCACATTATTTATTTTTCAACAGTTCAATTTTTCTTTCTTTTTAATTAAAATCAATGTAATATAAATCATTCAGATGCCATAAATCAGAGACTCTAATTAAATAAGAATTATTCACGTGTGATAATCTGTATAGCCAGTATAAGTAATTAATAAGCATTAGTTAAGAATTAATAGTAGATAAAGAGAAAAGCGCTATACAAATCTTAACAAAGAATTAAATAATTTGCTCATACTGCAGTATACGTGAGTCAGATCACTAGTAAATAAAGAGGCGTGAACTAGATTGTCACGCCTAGTTTATTTTTGAATATTTTCAAGTAACTTTAGAGTTTTTATTTCATTAGATCATTTTAAAATCATTGAAATTAAATTGAATTAAATTAAATTGAATTAATTAAATTCTTAGTTAAAATAACTTCTTTGAAAATAACGAGCTCAACTTCTGAAAATTATTAATAATTCAGAAAACATTATACAAGATTTATTTACTGTTTAGTTTGTAAGAAGATTTGAATTTATAAGCATTTCATTCTTGTGTGTGATTGGAGTAATAAACCCCGTTTTTATTACCCCACATTGTATTTTTATTGCTGTACTACGGAGCCTACCAACCTCACAAAACTCTTCACTTTTAAAATAACAAATTTAGTGTGCTGTTGTTATACACTTGAGTTTACATACTTGCGAAATCAAATCCAAAATCCATACGCCCTAGTCGGAAGAAAACCGCAAGATCGGACAGCAGGTAGGTGCTCACACATTTACACAACACAACAACACTTTTAATATTGTTATAATATATATTTATTATCCATTAAACGTTACTACCCAATTAGTAATCTCCTTCCAATAAACAATTCACATTTAAATAATTTGTATATAAAATTATAAATATTACAACTTGAACATTCTCTTGACTCTGTTTATATCAAACTTTAATTTTAACATATATTGTACCATTATATTCTCAAAAAAAAATTCAAATTTATTATCAACCTTCATGTTACATAACATTTCATTTATCATTACATTTCTACTATGAATTTTCTATTTAACATTTTGATCATTAATTAGCTTGGGTGACTCAGTTATTCACAATGATTTGATTTATATGGGCATTTGTATATATTTATAAATTTATATAAATATAAATACCTTGTAGTCCGTCTTGCGGTCTTGTAGTTTTTCAATTTTATCACTACACGTTTCGAAAGTAAACTTTCATCATCAGGTACAATGTAAAACATCCTCCTATTTTCTAGGGCTCGTCAGTGAAAGTAAAAAACAATAAATAAATAAACAAAACACACAAATATACTAGTCAATACGAATAACGTCGACATAGTCTCTCGTAGCAGTGTGCACTGTACTATTGTCAATACACAACTGAGTGAGTCTCAAAGTGCATTATTTATCTTCATTATTGTGTCGTATAATATATTGGATTTAAAAAGGAGTTGGTCATTGAGTAAACATTTGTTGTTAATTTTGGAAGCTCTGTAGATTCCGAATTCTTCTAGAGCATCCATGAGTCTGCCTTTGCTACATATGTTTAAGGATACTAAATTATCTGTGAAACTAGTGTAACTATGGTTTTTATTTACAAGATGCATGGCGAATGTCCACTTCAAATTTCTAATGTCCCTTTTCGGTATACGTTCTTTGAATCTTTCTACAAATTTACGTCCAGTTTGGCCGATATAGAACTTGTCCCAGTCACTACATTGTATCTTATATACTCCTGAACTGTTTTCTATTGCTCTAGGTGGTGTTAGTTTAAACATATTTTTTAGATTGTTGTTTGTTCGAAAGGAGACGTTAATATTAAGTTTTTTGAATACATTGCTAAGTATATTAGGCATCACATTGGTGTATTCTGCTGTGACATAATAGTTCTTGTCCTTGTCGGTTTTTGTTTTGTATTTATTTTTATTTTTCATTTTGTATTTGTGTTTACGTATAAGCTTGTCAACTATGTCACTTTTGTACCCATTATTTATAGCTATATATTTAATGGTATTTATCTCCTCCTGATAGTCATTACTACATAAAGGTATATTCAATGATCTGTGTATAAAGGTATTAAAAGGAGCCAATTTCCGAGTTTCAGGGTGATATGAATGAGCGTTGATAACCATGTCTGTGGTCGTTGGTTTTCTATAGATCTTATAGGTTAAAGAATATTCTCTTTTTGTACAGATAAGTCCAAGAAATTTAATCAGCCATTGCATTCCAACTCCATTGTGAATTTGATCTTACTATTTAATCTATTCATATAACTGAGTAACTTATCTATTTGTCTGTCTGTACCATCAAATACAATAAAAGTATCGTCTACATATCGTGTGTATGAAATAATATTTTTGGATAGTGTGTTGTTAGTAGACAATAAATATTTATTCTCATAAAAGTTTAAGTAAACCTCTGCCAATAATCCACTCAAGGAGGAGCCCATTGCTAAACCTTCTTCTTGTATAAAGAATTTATCATCATATGTGAAATAATTCTGTAGTAGTAAGATTTTTAAAACCGATAAAATTTCATTAATCTGTTGTATGTTTAGTATAGCTGTCCTAATAAGGACAGTTCTAAGAATATCAATCGTCTCCAGTATTGGTATATTAGTATATAGGTTTATAATGTCGAATGATATCAATTTATACCTTGGTAACATGTCAATATTTTTAACCCTTTCAATAAATTCCATGTTGTTTCTAATGCTATAGTTGTTTTGTAGTTCGATACCGTTTTTTATTATACGTTGTAGTGTTTTTGCCAATTTGTATCCTGGTGCAGAAATGAAATTAATCAGTGGACAAATGGGTATATTTTCTTTGTGGATTTTTGGTAAACCTTTGAACTTAGGTGCCTCGGCATTGATTTGTTTAACGTAATTCTTGGTATGTGTGTCAAATAATGTGTTGCAATTGTTGATAGCCAAGTTTAATATTTTTGTGTAGTTTCGTGTGGGGTCCTTGTCTAAGGATCTAATGTTATTGTTATTAATAAAATCATATCCTTTTTGTATGTAATCCGAATAGTTCAGGAGAACAACCGTGTTTCCTTTGTCAGCATTAGTTGTTACTACTTTATTCTTGTCTACTTTATGCTTTATGTTCTCGGCTATTTTGTAGTCCTTTTTATATCCGTTGGTGGCCCCTATGTTTGTTTTAAGAACTCGGTTAAGTTTATTATTGACCATAAATCGTGTTTCACATTGGTTATCTTGGTTGTCGATGCATTTAATTGCAGCTTCCGCATTAGTTACTTCCCTCAGTAAAACACTTTTGTTGAGAATTGGTAAATTATAATTTAGACCCTTTGACAATAAAATTTCTTCGTCAGCAGATAAGCTTATGTCAGAGTAGTTAACTACGCGTTTATGAAAAATATGATTACATTCAATCTTATCTTGTTTGTGTTGTGCATTGTTTAATCTATTAAACTTCTAATCGTGTTTGGCTAAAATATCTTTAATTATGTTCATAATCTGTGTGAATAACATGTCTGTCGGCATCCAGGTCACTTATAATGACAAATAATTTATAATCTGTGTGCCTACCACATCCATGGCTTTGTTTACTATGACTGGGTGTAACATGTTTAACATTTCCAAATGTGCCCTGTACAGTAGCTGGTTCAATTTGTTTTTCTTTATGTATAGTTGCTTAATTTCTTCTTTGAGCCAGGTTTTTTGTGCAATGTACTTGGCCTTAATTGCTGCTACAGATTTGTTATTTATATTTACATTTGCAAACTTTGGTGTTATGTTATTATTTAAACATCTCCTATTGAATTTAATATTAAGGTTGGTTCTTATCACTTTCACTTTGATGTTTTTGTATTTATAGACCATATTTGCCTGACCGGCTTCAAGATTCATTATAATTGTATGGTCTCCAGACCGCTTTAATAATTATAAATTTATATAAATATAAATACCTTGTAGTCCGTCTT
Source organism: Magicicada septendecula (assembly GCA_034769895.1). Classification (NCBI taxonomy): domain Eukaryota; kingdom Metazoa; phylum Arthropoda; class Insecta; order Hemiptera; family Cicadidae; genus Magicicada; species Magicicada septendecula. The sequence continues at coordinate 455,706,912 of CM068368.1, forward strand.
GCGGTCTTGTAGTTTTTCAATTTTATCACTACATGTTTCGAAAGTAAACTTTCATCATCAGGTACAATGTAAAACTTCCTCCTATTTTCTAGGGCTCGTCAGTGAAAGTAAAAAACAATAAATAAATAAACAAAACACACAAATATACTAGTCAATACGAATAACGTTGACATAGTCTCTCGTAGCAGTGTGCACTGTACTATTGTCAATACACAACTGAGTGAGTCTCAAAGTTCATTATTTATCTTCATTACTGTGTCGTATAATATACTGGATTTAAAAAGGAGTTGGTCATTGAGTAAACATTTGTTGTTAATTTTGGAAGCTCTGTAGATTTCGAATTCTTCTAGAGCATCCATGAGTCTGCCTTTGCTACATATGTGTAAGGGTACTAAATTATCTGTGAAACTAGTGTAACTATGGTTTTCATTTACAAGATGCATGGCGTCTTGTAAATGAAAACCATAGTTACACTAGTTTCACTTACAATGGCGTCTTATAAATTTAAACATAAATTTATATTTATATAAATTTATAATTATTAAAGCGGTCTGGAGACCATACAATTATAATGAAATTTGTATATATAACCTTACTCACTTTCGTTCTACTAACAACCACTAACAGATTCGCATAGGGTGACACTAATCTCTCAATAATAACCCCGTTCAACACTAATTTCACTTACACCATTCCCCTCTTACAATAAAATATCTAACACCCTCTTTGTAACTAGGATGTGTGTTCCCGACCTTGGCAATTCCATTCATATCCTTTTGCCCTTACCATAATCTCGGCAAACACTCCTCGACCCTTCACAATTACCTGCCCAACAAAGCACGTTGATCACTCCTTACCACCTCACCCTCACTACAAAATATCACCATCAACTATTTACTCTCTAATTACATTACTCTCACTTTCTACATATATGCACTCCCACTACTGTGTCCCTACTATTTACCCGTTTCTGTCTTACTTGTATTTCAAAATTCTTATTTCACTAACTCCCATTACAGTTAGCTTTGACTGACTCAAATGCCTTATTAAAATACTCATTACCCAAACTCTATCTCTTTCCACCTTTTACCTCAATATGATCATTGACAATTACCCTAGAAAATTCATCACTTACCTCTTAATAACAATGTAACTCAATTTTCACACATATTAACTGTTGAATCATATACTATTCATTAGAGAATCTCTTCTGTACAGGAATAATTAATTAATTAATCTTCAAAAAATGTTTCAATTCAATCAGTTATTTAAACACAGCATTACTTCAATTACCTTCTTCCAAAACAATTACAATTCATTTAATACAGACTCTCATTATTTATTTAGTCTGAGAGAAAAAAAAAATGTTATAAGTATTATTAAAGCAATTCCTATTACCTACATACATTGTTTACATAAAATACATTTCACAACACAAACACAATTAATTTCACTATAAATTTATTTACAATTCTTCGTCATTAATTTTCTGTTACCATACCTCATTTCGTAAGTTAGCAGGGTCATCGCCATAAACTAAAATAATTAAATGTTCATGAACAACACAATATCTACCCTCCATCATCATATAATAGTCTGATCTTATTACTACACCATTCGTTTACAATTACAGACACATTTTTATTATTATAATTATAAAAATCATCATCATTGCTTTTTTCCATTGTATCAATATTACTGATAATACAAATATTATCGCATACCATTCTTTCAAAATTCCTGTCGACATCGTGTATGGTAATTTCTCCTTCAGTATTTTCTGTCACAGTCAGGTAAGTTACTAATTCGTCAACTACAGCTGCTACATCCGTTTCAACATAAGGTAAGAACTCACTATAATTATCAACTCTCTCTCTAAATGCTGTATAATTCCTCCCCTTCTCAAACAACTCTATCTTACTATTACCATACCTCTCTCTCTCAAAATATCCCTCATTATAACACCAAGTCACACTCTCTCTCTTAATATATGCAGGGGGCTCTAAATCATAAAAACACCTCCTGGTCATTCCAGGAATATCACTAAAACTCAAAAGGACAATTATTTGCAGACCATATGTCTCCCAAATACACTCGTGAAGCATTTCTTCACCCCCAACTACAACATCAGAGGAAAAATTTACCCCCTGCAACCCCTCTACCTCTATACTCTCTCTCCACTTTCTCTCTGACTCATCAACATACACTAACATTCCATTATTACATTCTACTTCCTCTAAAACTTCCTCACCACTATTTTTAATTATATCATCGTAATTCTCAACACCACTTACCTTATCGTCTTTATATGTTAACTGACCGTCTTTCTTTTCATTTTCGTTTAATTTATCGGTCTCTTTACTATTCTCTACCTCCATTTTAATCTCACAATTGTTATCTACTTTATTCATTTTAAAGTTATTAATTATGTCACCTACTCTTGCATGTTGTTTCTCGAACACCTGATCTATCGCTTCTATGATTTGTTCTTGCATATTCTCATAACGTGCATTCATTTCGTTTATTTGTTTATTAAAATTAACATTTCGTTTCTTAATTTCATCTTTTACTTCGTCAAATTTGGCATTTAAGTTATTATTTTGCTCTTTCATAAGGAATTTCATCATATTTATTATGTCACTATTATCGTCTTTTTTGTTTTCATGACAAGTTGAGATGGGTGTTACTTGTATTCTATCTAACTCTACAGATTCGGTAGCGCTAGACCCACCGATCTGGCTAACTGGGGTTGAGTGAACCCCCATCTCACTCGTAAATGTTTTGTCAGTCACGCTGACATCTACTTTTTTGTCTGCCATCCCAAAATATTTTAAATATATTTCTTTTCAGAATATTACTATATATCTAACATATACTACGTATAGTTACATATCACAACATACATTTGTTAACAAACTTTACTTTATTTTTATTTTTCAATGACTTACCTTTTGTAATCTTGTTAACCTTTGCACTTTGTTTACCATGCTGATTCACCATGTGTTGTTGTTGCCAACATAATATTTTTTACGTTCGGGTTCCAGGATTCTTTTTAAACGAGCTAGAGACGGAATGGTTGTATGGAAATAATATACTCTGATTTCATTGTTAAAACTTGTGTTTTAATTGTCTGAAATTTTCAATCTTTCAATAATAAAACAGAAAAACAAGATGGAGTCGTACTCCTTTGGTTAAATCCAAATACAAAATGGCTGCGATATATTTTCGCTTCATCTGCCTTTAGGTATGATACTTTACACTTTATATACTTTAATCCCAATTGATTCTGATTACCTATTTAAATAAATTTCTGCCATTACTGCAGTTTTAACTTCAAGTTATTACTTATATTAATCACGTAACGTTAACCAATGCTTGTGATTATATATATATATATATATATATATATATATATATATATATACATATACCGGTATACACGCACACATGCTAACACACAAACTAATTTTAACGGTACATTTTTTGACATTTTAATTGAGCTCAATGAATATGTTTCTTTAATTTAACTTTTTGTGAAAGGTTTACTTTCCTGCTGTTGTTGACCGAAGATCTTGTCCGGCGTCCCTCATGGTTCATCTGATGTTCGGCCGAAATATTAAACGTTTCTCTCCTTTTTTACTGCACTCACTGACTCTAAGTTACATTTTTATACTGTTAGTTCTCCAATAGTTTAAATTTTCACATTTTTGTTACATTTTGAATACTTTTGAATACTTGCTGGCCAGCAATTTATGTAGCGTGCAGTTCGCACGGAAGATCTTTTTCGACTGAGAACGACAATATGGCGCTTATTTCCCAAGTGGAAGGGTTGTCGCGTCATCGTGATTTTGTGATGACGTCTTTGTTTTTTGAGGTGCAGCGATTACGTCCGGCATACTTTTGATGACGTATTTTAGGAGTGGCCGGTTGTTGTTAGCAAAATCGCTGTCGTTTGGTCATGCACACTACTGACCTTGACGCCAACTCATCCTGGCTTACTGTGTTGTTTATATGTTTGGGAAAACGTTACTCTCACCCATACAAAATTTAAATTCACAATAAAATTATATCTGTTGTTTACCCAAAATCCCTATATGGACCTATTTGTACCGTTACAATGATAATTGTTATATAAAAGTAAGACTAGTTTATGATGATGGGGGTTAAATAAAAAATCAGTGAATGGACATTTAATTATTTTAGTTCATGGTGATGACCTAGCTAACTTATGAAATGAGGTGTGGTAAACAGAAAAATAATGACAAAAAATTGTAAATAAATTTACAGTGAGATTAATTGTGTTTGTGTTGTAAAAGGTATTTTATGTAAACAATGTGTGTATGTAGTAGGAACTGATTGTATAATAATAATAATATTTTATCAGATTAAATAAATAACAAGAGTTTGTAATAAAGGAATGGTAATTGTTTTGGAATAAGGTAATTAAAGTAATGTTGTGTTTAAATAACTGATTGAATTAAAATAAATTGTAGATGAATTAATTGATTTAAATGTAGTAGAAATAAATTTTGATAATGAATTTAAATGATGTTTCTGAGATTTGAGCTTGAGAATAAATAGTAAATGAATAAATGTAAAATGTGTTAAGTTGTGGAGTCATATGATTGTTATGTTTCATAAGGTACATATGGTTGTACATGATATTTGTGGTAATGAATGTTTATAATTTTGTGTCTATGACAGGAATCATGTGTTTATTCAATTGAGCAAGGTAATGTAAGTATGAAGTTTATAATACAATTTAAATAAAATAAAATGTTTAATGTTTGAATAATAAATTTTAAATGTGTTTAAGAGGGTTTATATTAAAGGATGAAATTAATTTGAGGTAGTTATGAGTTTTCTAGTGTAGTTTTCATGGTTAACTTAATGTAAGATATTGTAAAAGGCAGAGTTTGGGTGATAATAATTATTTCAATAAGGCATTTGAATTAGTCAGAGTTAACTTTAATGGGTGTTAGACAAAATAAGAATTTTGGGAATAAAAGTAATACAGAAAAGGGGTAATAGTCGGGACACAGTAGCGATAGTGCATGTATGTAGAGTAGTGAGAGTGAGGTAATTGGGGAATAAATAGGTGGTGGTTAAATTTTGTAGTGAGGGTGGTGTGGTAAGGAGTCCTCAACGAAAGGTGTTGTCGATAATGAAGGAAACTGTCAGGAACAATTTTTGCACTTCACTGATGTCAGTTTAGACCGAACTGCACAAGGATTGTTCCAACATGTCACCAAGGTTGTGGATGATTTAGAATGTTCAAAAAAACTTATAGCCCAAACTTTCGATGGAGCAGCTGTTATGGCCGGTCATGTGTCTGGACTTCAAACCTTGGTGAAAAATAAGTACCCATCAGCAACTTTTATTCATTGCTGTAGTCACAGGCTGAATTTGGTTTTGTCAAAGTCTACAAATTTTGTAGCAGAATGTAAATGGTTTTTCATCACTTTATCAGGAATACCTAGCTTTTTTTCACATTCTACAGTCCGCACAACTGCTCTAAAAAACTTTATGGAGAAGAAACTACCGAGAGTGGCACCAACAAGGTGGAATTTCTCATCAAGGCTTCTAAATACTGTCAAAGAATATAGACATGTTCTTATCATGTTCTTTTCATCAATAAAAGATGAACCCGGTGACTGGACAGGTGAAGAAGTGAATACTGCTTCAGGCTTTGTTTGTTTTTTTACGTAAATTCGACACTAGATTTCTTCTTCTTAGTTTCAGCAAAATATTTGCAATTTCTGATGTTCTGTTTGACATAATGCAAAAAAATGTTTGGACATTTCTTACTGCATGAACAAAGTCGATGAATTCTATGATACTCTGCAGAAAATTAGAGATGAGGATTTTGATCTTGTATGGACAGAAGCTACAAGTAATTCTGAATATGAAGATAAAGAATATGAACCAAGACACAAAAGACAGAGAAATGATGACTGTTCCAAATGGCAGCGCATTTTTAATGAAATTCTGGACACAGTGATGTCCCAGATAAAATTCAGGTTTGAGTCCCAAAAGGATCTTAAATTCGTGTCTTTATTGGATTCAAACAATTTTGATACATTTTGTAAAAGTTTCCCACAAAATCTGATGACAGAACTTAAAGAACCATATAGTTCATACTTTGACATTGTTCACCTCAAAAATGAACTAAATGTGCTTTATACTCTAGACGAGTATAAGAAAAAATCAGTGAATGAGATTACTATTTATATAAAACTCAATAATTTGGACATAGTGTTTAGTGAAGTGTACAAACTAACAGAATTAACATTGACATTTCCATCTACAACTGCAACTGTTGAAAGAAGTTTCTCCGCTCTAAAGAGGATTAAGACTTACCTCAGAGCCACACAAGGACAAGTCCGGTTAAGCAACTTGGTTGTTATATCTATTGAGAAAAACATTCTTCTTAATATGAAAAAGTGGTCAGAAGAAACATTTTATGAAAGTGTAATCCTAAAATTCACACAAAAGGAGAGAAGAATGGAGTTCTTGTTCAAATAAGTCTACACAGAGCTGTCGTCGAAGTAAGTCAAACTTTCTTCAGTATAATTATATATTATTTCCTCATGATGTAATGATATAGTTCTTGCTTTATGTAATCTTTTATTTGTTTCACTACCGCAGTCCGGCCCTAGTGGCTTCTGCGGAACAAACGTATGCTATTAAATAAATAAATGAAGTATTGAAGTTCTTTGCTTGCTTTTGTCTTTCTAATGATGCCATTTCATAATTACAGTAAAACCCCGGTTAACCGAACTAAAGGGGGGGAAGCCGTTTCGGATAACAATTTTTTCGGTTAAGCCATGAACATCTAATACTACAGTATTTTGTATTGTAATTACAGTACGTATTTTTTAAAGGTTTTGAAGGTCAAACGAATTCAAAAATCTCTTTGTAGGCTACACTTATGTTCTTTATTAAAGTTAAAATTACATTTTTCGGATTACAGTACATCAATATACAGTATACAGTCATCCCCCGAGAACGTAATTAATGCGGACTGTAGACTTTTGCGTAACTCTAATTTTACGTAAGTCGAATTTGAACATTGCTTAAGTGTACCTACGTACTTATTATTATACAGACATATGTATGGGTATGTACGGATACATGAGTACGAACAAATCACTCTCGGCAAGCTACACTAATGACGTGAAACAATACATCTAGAAAAACGAGCGATAAACATGTGCTCGGTTCCGCTGCTCAACCTTCACTGAGTAGAAGAAGTTTTCCGAGAAAGAGTGCCCGGTACGCTTGCGTTCGTGCTTAGGCCGAAAAGTAAAGGATTAGCAGAGCAATAAAGTAAGAGAGAGTGTGTGTGTGTGTTTGTTTACAAAGAGAGAGTGAGAGTGAATAGTGTATTGACGCAGTCGCTACAAGGTACAGTTTGCATGCTTGAAATAGAATACAGTACAGTAATTCTTTGTAAAATTGTATGTTACTCTATTCAAAAATTTTTCCATTTTTTGAAATTTTCATTTTACGTAACTGCGAATTTACGTAAGTCGCGTGTTAACGTATCTCGGGGGATGACTGTACTGTACTTAATAGTTTGGAGCATATGGACTACTACTCATTTAAAAAACTCAGTAATTTTTGTTTGTTTCTTGCGTCCCTCCCAACGTTTTCGAACAGCGATGTCCCGCCATCTTTTCATTAGAAGGACGTCAGCCGGCGTTGACTCACTGCATTGTTCAACAAATCTTAGGGCAACCTAACAACAACACATGTACTGTACTGTAATTTTTGTGTTATACTATACCCAGTAGGTTTTTGAAAGATAACAAATTCTTAATTTAGGCTTACGTCTAGTGCTCGAAAACCATCGTCAGCTGTTACTCCGTCATCCACGTCATCTACTTTGGTCTCTTCGATCGCGTCAGCATTTGACTGCAACACTGTTTCTACAATTTCTTGGTCCGTGATTTCTTGCGAATCATCCGCGACAACCCACTCATCCACCTCGCACGTATCCATGTCTTCGCATCCAGGAATTCTTTTTACCATTTCTGTCAAGTTTTCAAAATTTTCTGAGTCGTCTCCTTCAAGCCCATCATACAGTTTGCTCCAGCACCTTTGAAGAGTTTCTGCTTTCACATTATCCCAGGCTTGCGCACACCAGTAAATTACGTGTTTCATATTTACTGCCTTCAGCGCTTCATTCATGTTTTTGTTTTGCATGTCACTATCTTGCAGGATGGTTCTCAAAAATAGCCCACGGTTTAAATGTCGCTATTACGCCCTGATCCAGTGGCTGAATTAGACTGGTAACATTTGGGGGAAGGAAACGCACAACAATATCGCCACTTTTTAACTCGCAAGGATGCGTAGGCACATTGTCAATTAATAAGATCGCTTTTTTAGGCAGACCTTTTTCAGTTAAAAACTTTTCAACTTTCGGTACAAACTGATCACTAAACCATTCAGCAAAGAGTTCACAAGACGTCCAAGAACTGTTTTGGGCTCTATAAAAAACTGGTAGCGCATTTCGGGCAACATCCTTCAAGGCCCGAGGTTTTTTCGACTTCCCGATACACATTGGGGGCAGTCTATGTGTGCCAGAAGCGTTTGATGCCAAAAGAACAGTTATACGTTCTTTTTGCATTTTGTGTCCTGGGGCAGACGTTTCTTTTGAGGAAGCTAAGGACTTTGTAGGCAACATCTTGAAATTAACACCCGTTTCATTGGCATTGTAAATTTGGTCCTTAGTGTAGCCTTGGGTGTAATCTTCAAACTCTGTTTTGAAAACAGCAACCGCGTCTGGGTCTGCAGATAACTTTTCTCCACATACATTCAATTGCCGAATGCCGTATCTGTTTTTAAACCTGTCTAACCACCCAGAGCTTGCACAAAAATCTTTTCCTTCCTCACCTAACAACTCAGCTAACATTTTAGCTTTTTCTTGCAGTATCGGGCCAGTCAAAGGCATGCTTTTTTCTCGTTGTTGGGTGAACCAAAGATAAAGAGCTTCGCGTACTTTTTCAAAGTCAGATGTTTTCAGTGTTTTTCTATGAGAATTTTTCACAGCTTGCTCTAGAAATTTAGATTTAGACTTCACCCATTCTGAAACGGTAGAAACACCAACTCCGTAATTAGCTGCAACAGTTTTCAATAAACTTCCTTTTTCAACTTCTTTGATAGCAGCTAATTTATCAGCGAAAGTAATCACAACACGCTTCCGCTTAGTCGCCATAGCACAAAAATACACACGCAACGGAAATAAACAACCACTTGAAGGGACTATTGTATCGCAGATCCCCACACTTGTGTGTTGACAGCTAGTGACTGATGCGGGCGTCATGGTCTTGGGAGGGGTTGGAGAGTTGGCAGTGTAGCTATATTTAGACTGGTGAGCCGGTGGCTGGGGAAGCAACTCAAGGTCGGGCGTTCACCTCTCCCCGCTAGCCATAGCCCAGCACACTCTCGCCCTCGAATTATTTCCGTGCAGTACAGTACTGTATTATTTTTTGGATTTTCGATTTTCGGAGGCATTTCGGATAACCCGGGTTTCGGTTGACCCGAGTTCGGTTAACCGGGGCTTTACTGTATTGTTGAAGTATCAGTCATTACCGGTATTATATAAGTTAGAATGCATTGGCATGGTGTCACAAAATCACATCACTTCAAAAAGCTTGAAATGTGAACGAGGGGGACCCCCTCCAGTGCATTTTCTTCAATTCTAAGGTGAGCTAGCCCAGGTCTCGAACTCAGCATACACCACTGATCTCATTATTCCAACAAAATACATACATTTTCAATCACATTTTTTTTTCATTTTATTACATACTTTGCTTATTACAGTCATTCTTTCATATACCCAGATATACGTGAACAACTTTAATTTTTGACATAATACGTTCGTAATGATGACACATGGAATTTTCCAATAGTCTAGTTTGTTATATGATTCACAACAATGTAAGTGTTCTTTCCTACTTGTTCAGATAATAGGAGTGGACCATTATAAAATCTAAAAAACTTAGCCACCGTATTATCAGCACTACGACCTACATTTAAAGCTTAAGTAATACCAACTCATCGACCTTAAATGTCTGAAGTTTATGCTCAGAATTAAATTTTTCTACTCGTTGTTCTGCATATTTCTTTATCTAATCTTTAGCATCCAAATGCTTAATCACATTTGGAATAGGTAAATTCTGAGTGGCGATACGTTTAACATACTCATTCCATACACGCTTAGGCTGCTCATCAGATTGCAATTCTAATGGAGTATATCCAGTCGTCGTATTGTAATTACCATTTATGGTGTGCTAGAAAAACTCAGGATATTCAGGCCATTTACTTTGATTAGTATTACAATATGTCATAACTAAACTCCCTATTGACTTTCTCTGCAAGATTACCTTGAGGTCTCCTGATTGATGTCAACACAGCTTGTATGTTTCTTTTCTCCAACTCAGTTTTCCAGTTTTTATTTTGGAATTGTTTTCCTTGATCGGATAAGATCTTCTTGACCTGACCATATTTTGGAATATATTTATCCAAAATTACCTTAAGTACAGCCTCCATCGTTGGTCTACCAACAGCATACAGACGTACATGAGTGAAAGTGTCAGTACACCTACCAGATTCTGTAATGGGTCAAATGGGAAGGTTTTTTATTTTATTGATTTTGGTCTCGATTTTATAAAGATTTTAAATTCACTTCATGTATGTAAGCCACCCCAGTTTAATTTTATATTAATTTAAATCATCATTTTAAGCACTTTCAAATTGCCAGACTTCACCTGTGAGGAGCCTCCAGTACAGCAATGCACATTATTTAGCCAAAACAATTGCCAGACGTGTTGCGTAACCACCCAGCAGCAGGCTTGTGTGAAACCCAGTCTACAGTCTACAGTTTGTCATCAGATAGTGCACAACACACAGTAGTAAGCAGCTTCAGACAGTAAAGTGTGCAATTTAAATTAAAACCAGTGGCCTCGGGCATAAGATAGGCCTAGATTAAATGGGCCTATCTATTTAAACAACTCAAAAAACAGTTCCAGTCGACTACCAATACAGACCGCGTGCGGTCATCTAAACTTTCTGCCCGGGAAAAATTTTCATTTTATTAAGTCGGCCGACTAACCAAGTTGGTATCAGAGTTTATAAAACAATTCAACAGTTGAGAGTAATATGTAACGATGTAAAAATCAAGTGAGTGTGTAGAAAACAAAAAGTGAACTATCAAACGTTTGGACATAGTGCGAGAACGTTACAGGACGCGCCATGAGGTCGGCGGGGACGCTACTGCAACAAGTTACAGTATTCCATTCAAATATTTTCTTATAAAGGCCTAAATTAAGTAAATGTGGGGGTTTTAAAAAATTGTCTGAATGCGAGAGTGTGGCAAGCTGGGTTCGCCTTGATTAATAAAATATACATTAGAATAAGAAAATGTTTAAATAAATGTGCCTGTTTTATCTGTTGAAAAAAGAGAAAAGTTGAGTTAGTTGAAATTTTATTTAAAATGAAGTAATGATATAATAAATTTTTTATTACATCAAACAAATGAGTGTGGCGTGCGTTTGTTGTGTAACCCTATAATAATACTTGCATTTTAATGTTCGTGTTGCGGACTCTGGCAGAAGACTAAACAAGGTAGGTGGAAGATCAAATAATTCTATGTAATTCTATTAGTATTAAAATGTAATTAACTTCACATCTGGCGCCCGAACAGGGACTCGAATTTGAATAATTAAAATTCCACACCTACGATAAATGCAAGTTTGATTTGAGGGTTGAATAACTACGTAAAAATTACGCAGCACATACAAATTAGTACATCAATGTATAGAGGTTAAGAGTTAAGTGGTAGATGTTTTTATGTAAGTAAATCTAGATTAATAAAGTTATAAAAATGGCAGATAACGAAAATAACATAAATGAAACGACTAGTGTCGAAAATTTTGACGAGTCAAACATGAGTAATTTTGAGATACATTCAACTCCAAGTGCGAGTCAAGAGAAAACAGAGTTAAATTTAAGTGACCAGAGTAATGTAACTGAAGATTCGGGTGTGCCATTGACCCCGACTTCAACGAAATGTAACGTCCAATTCAATAGTGATGTAACGAGTATGTTACAATTACTCTTAGAACGAAGCAAAGAACAGAAGAGTGATTCTGACGCTAAATTCAATGTATTAACAAATCAGAATAATGAGTTAGATATGAAATTCAAAGTACAGAATAACAAATTTAACTAATTAAATAGTCGTTTTGACAATAATGACATAAAATTAGACAGACAAAGTAGTGAATTAAATAATCGTATTGATGAAATTAAAAGCGAATTTAATTGTAAATTTGACGTACTTAAATTTGACATTGATTAAGTAAAAACAAAATACGAAAATAGTTGTAATGAATTGAAACGAGACATTGAGAAAATAGTAGAGTCAGTAGCAGAACAGATTAAAAGTAAAACTACAAATGATGACAATAAGGTCGAAAATGAGAATATAATTAACAATGTGGTAGGAGAGAGTAAGATAACAAATAGTAACAATGATATTGAAAGTGGTAATGTAATTGAAAATGTAGTATCTGAGAGTGAAACGTTGAAAATAGATAGTGAAACAGTGAGTGTGAGAGAGAAAGTTATATGTTGTAACGAGGTAGTAATTAGTGTTGATGAATTAGAAAAAGAATGGAAAGAAAGAGTAGATGAATGTGTAGGGCAGAGGGTAAATTTTCCCCTTATTTGTGGTGAACCAAGGTGTTCAAATATGTTATTATTGGAGGGCAAGAGACCCTTATTAGTGAAAGATTTGAGTTGTTTATTTTTGTTGAATAATTTTGTACCCTCTGCATGGAATGAGAGAGAGAGTGTGATATGGCATTATGATGAGAGAAGTTTAAATATAGAATGGTGTAGTGAAAGAGAGACAGAATTATATAAAGTAAAGAGAGAATATAATGAGTTGAAAGAGATGCTAAATGATTTGAAGTACTTACCTGTTAAAATAGAGAGTGAGAATTGTTTTGATGATACCTGTTTAAATAATAATAATTTACCTTATGATGAAAAATTAATTGATTTGATAAGGAATATAATTACTAATGGAGACTGGACACAAACAACTAATGTTGACCTGGTATATGATTATTTTGGTAAAATGAATAAATTTGGTTTTTATGGTGACGACACACAAAACAGTAATTTGTGTGTTAATGAAATTGAACAATGCTATATAAAACAAAGACTTATCTATGACGATGGAGGTTGAGCCTTAAATTCACAAATGAACACTTTTAGATAGTTTGTTTATTGGTTCAGACCTCGCAACCTTGGACAATGAAGTGTGATATAACTGAATAATAATGACATAAGATTTGTAAATAAATGTTTAGCAAATTTATATATGTGTATTGTAGAATGTTAAGTAAATTGTTTCATGAGATTTGATATTAATTAATAAATAAATGCTAAATTGTTTGGTATGAAATAATATTGTTGTTAAATGTTTCAGAGGTTACGTGGAGATATTGGTGGGTGTGTGTGGTGTGTATTTTGTGTTCAGGTTAACAGGTGGATAATGTATTGTAAGTATAAAGTCCATAATACCAATCAAATAGAATAAAATATTTACTGGTGTGAAAGAATTTTGGATTCAGATAATGGTATTAAATAGAAACTGTAATCAAAAAGTAATAATAACTGAAAGGTGAATTAAAGTATATTTGGTTTGAACTGTAATAAATAGACTTTGATAAATAGGTTAACAAAAAGCTGTATAGAAACCAAAAAATTTGTAGGAAGGATATATGTCAGTGTATGATGTAACCATGAATGCTGAAACTGAGAATGTTTATAACTGTGCTTACTAAACAAGTCTTGCAGACTAGTGTTTATATGAACAGGTGTGGTATGTTATGACTAATGTCTGTGGTCATGCTTGGTGACAATAACAAAAATGTTGTAGTCTGCTGAATCAGTATCTGGAGCAAAATCTTATTGTGACAGAAAAGAATTGAAATTAAATTTTTACAGACAAAATAGTAATGAGGTAATTATTGTAACTTAGAGTTTGAGAAATTAAATAAAATTAAATTAATTTGGTAATTAAATTAATTGAAAGGATGATTTTAATAATGAACTTGTAATAATGAACTTAACTTTATTTTCATTCGAATTCAAATTGGAATTATAAAGTAAATGCTAATTGATGTAAATACTGGTTAAAATATTCATTTAAAATTGAAAAATGAAGGAAATCTTGTATAGATATAATCAAAAATGTTCAAGCTGAAACAGGGTTTGGAAAGTAAGACGTGTATATTACTGCTCATATAAACTTTTATAATTGTCAATCTATGTTTTATGTTTAACTGTAGATTCTCCACCTAAGTGCAGCCATGACCTCACCGGACCATGACCGTGAAAGTAGTTAATTGTGACAAATCATAAATTTTACTTGATATAACCAGCTTGTGGTTTGTCTTATTTTGTTAACCCGGTGGTTTGTTAGATTTAGTAGGGGGGTTATTTTTTGGGGAATCTACCTAATTTTGGAACAGGTCTATTTTCACCCAGATAGGGGTGGTAGTCCATTAGGGGTGTATAAATAAAAACTAGTAGGTATAATACCGAATTTTATTGTAACGCCGAAGCAAGGATGGGGGTGGAATAAAAGAAAAAATGTCCACCCCTTCCGCATCAGTCCTTGTGAAAGCAACTAGACGCTACAGTCTAGGGGGGGTAATAGTGAGTGTGGATGGGCGGTGACATAGTTACAGGTCACGAGGGAGATGTGGTTTACGGCGAGGATGAGGCTGAAAAAGGCCAAGAAGCCTCGCGCAGAACACATTAATATGTAACGGGTATCGGGGGTTAAGGGATTAAAAGGGGGGTAGAAGAAAAAATATATATATATCTATTTATTTGTATATACTTTTTGTGCCTGCCATTAAATTGATGTTTTGCATTTTTGGTTGTATTATTGTCTATGAGTATTAATAGTGTTATTGAATTATATTGTTTAGGATATATGTATAATCAAATGTTAGGATAGGGCAGTCCATGTTTTAATTAAATATTCAATTTATTTGTTTTTTTTTTTTCAGTAATAATAAAGAGATTTAATCTATTCAGATAAGAGATTTGTTTTGTTTTGATACAATCTGATTTTGACTTAAATTTTAAATGATGAGTCTGGGTAGAAAACATTATAGGGGTATGTATGCGCCCAGTATTTGCCAAAGGCGACCCAGTTTGCATGTAAGGGGGAACATATCGGTTGAGGATCTGGCATGATATAAGCCAGGGATTTGGATTTTTGGGGAAACATGATAGAAGGGGAGGTGCGCGGTGGTGCGTGTCTGTTCGATTTTTCGGTGTTGGGATCTCGCCCACAGAAGTCCAGTAATCTCGTTCAGATGCGTCCATGGTCGCCGAGCCAGGGGGGTCATTTACCCATGAGGTATAAGAACAAATGGGGGGTTGTTGGCACCAGTTCCTCACCGGTCCTCTTAGGGGTTTAGCAATGAGAATTCTTCTGTTTCGACAGAAGACTTCTCATTGGGGGGGTATTGTAATGGGTCAAATGGGAAGGTTTTTTATTTTATTGATTTTGGTCTCGATTTTATAAAGATTTTAAATTCACTTCATGTATGTAAGCCACCCCAGTTTAATTTTATATTAATTTAAATCATCATTTTAAGCACTTTCAAATTGCCAGACTTCACCTGTGAGGAGCCTCCAGTACAGCAATGCACATTATTTAGCCAAAACAATTGCCAGACGTGTTGCGTAACCACCCAGCAGCAGGCTTGTGTGAAACCCAGTCTACAGTCTACAGTTTGTCATCAGATAGTGCACAACACACAGTAGTAAGCAGCTTCAGACAGTAAAGTGTGCAATTTAAATTAAAACCAGTGGCCTCGGGCATAAGATAGGCCTAGATTAAATGGGCCTATCTATTTAAACAACTCAAAAAACAGTTCCAGTCGACTACCAATACAGACCGCGCGCGGTCATCTAAACTTTCTGCCCGGGAAAAATTTTCATTTTATTAAGTCGGCCGACTAACCAAGTTGGTATCAGAGTTTATAAAACAATTCAACAGTTGAGAGTAATATGTAACGATGTAAAAATCAAGTGAGTGTGTAGAAAACAAAAAGTGAACTATCAAACGTTTGGACATAGTGCGAGAACGTTACAGGACGCGCCATGAGGTCGGCGGGGACGCTACTGCAACAAGTTACAGTATTCCATTCAAATATTTTCTTATAAAGGCCTAAATTAAGTAAATGTGGGGGTTTTAAAAAATTGTCTGAATGCGAGAGTGTGGCAAGCTGGGTTCGCCTTGATTAATAAAATATACATTAGAATAAGAAAATGTTTAAATAAATGTGCCTGTTTTATCTGTTGAAAAAAGAGAGAAAAGTTGAGTTAGTTAAAATTTTATTTAAAATGAAGTAATGATATAATAAATTTTTTATTACATCAAACAAATGAGTGTGGCGTGCGTTTGTTGTGTAACCCTATAATAATACTTGCATTTTAATGTTCGTGTTGCGGACTCTGGCAGAAGACTAAACAAGGTAGGTGGAAGATCAAATAATTCTATGTAATTCTATTAGTATTAAAATGTAATTAACTTCACAATTCTTCATCCCCCGGGATGCACGTGGTAGCGGTCCAAGGAAATCAATACACAATAATTCATTTTTATTTTACGTTATGATGTTTCCCATTTCGACATACGTATGCTGATTTGGGTACTCGGCTGTCTGACAGGTGTGACAGGTACGTAGAATTGACTTAACCTTCCTATCCACGTTCATCCAAATGAAGTTTTCATGCAGCGCCAAGTAGCATTTATATGCTCCTGCATGAGCTAGACTCTTGTGACATGCCCACGTCAGGTCCTCGATGATATAGTCTGGATTCATGATCTTCCATTGACCATCTATTAGTTTGTACAAAGTATTGTTAAAACTCTGGAACTTCGGACTTTCTTTAATTTTAATTTCATTAATATATTTTATTTTATTTTATCATCCCGTTGTTGTTCCATCTATTGTTTTTAAGTACTGTTTTTAAGTTCATTAGGTAACACGTACTTAACAGCTAATATCTGGATTTCATTTATTTCACAAGAATAATTGTCCTGCTCCACCAGTGGATAACGACCCACAGTATCAACCATTTTATTGTCATTAGCTTTACAATATTTTATACTAAAATCATACTCTTACATTGCCATTATCCAACGGGACATATGAGCGTTCGAGAGTTTACCCTTTAATAAAAATGGCAAAGCTTGATTATCAGACAATATTTCAAAATGTTGACCTACTAAATAATATCCAAATTTACTTATACAATAAATAATAGCTACCATTTCTTTTTCTAATGTGGAATAATTTCGTTCAGCACCTTTCAACAATCTATTTACATGTGCGATTACTTTATGGTCATCCTTATCATTTCACTGGTACAGAATTCCACCAATGGAGTAATCAGATGTATCGCAGTTTAACACATATTTTCCCTCCTTCTTGGGATATAATTATTGAGGGAATGGGCTAATACTTTCAAATACGTTACTAGTCACTTTCCTCTCACCAGCCTTATGCTATCCCTGCCTTATCTCCACTACAACCTGTGTGCCTGCTTCATGTTTGATGTTACGAATTCTACAAACTTGCTTTATGTTTATTGACTTACTTGTAAAGCTTGTTCTAGCACACCATTACTTTACTGTAGGCTTGCCAGGAGTTTTAATTTTACTTTCAGAATATTTTTGAACTTCCACTATTATTTCTCTCCCATGATTCTTAAATTGTGGACCCTTTACAAAAATATTTCTTCTCAGAAGACCCACATGAATTATTTTAAGTATTTGTTATTCCATCAAGATACATTTTGTAACTTGACTAAATTACTTTAGAAAGTGGAAACTTATTAAAACATAAAACACATAACAAGCACAAGGAATAACTGATCACAATGCCAGTAGTAATCAAACCATGGTAAGTTGTATTTCTTATTGCAGAAATAATTAAGGAGAGAAGTGCAAAATACATCATTAAGAATATTTTGTTTTGTCTACTGTGGAAGTACACTTTGCAATGTATCACTCGCCAGGCATTACAGCTCTAAGCATAATGTCCAATCGAGTCCAATGTGTAAGCAGCAAGTCTCTACATAAAAAAAAAACCACGTACAAGAGTTTAAATTAAGATCAATGCATACTTAGGTATGCAAGTGCCTATCTGTAAGTATTCAGCACATTATTTTAAACATCAACCACGATTTAAGTACTATAAAAATGGTACAATTGAATCTCAATGCTTTGTGTGTGTACACAATGCACGTGAAATTTCTTCTTCTTTCTGGCTATAGTTTGACACTAGGAAAAAATTGGTCGCAGTTCGGAATTCACTGTACAAGCGGACACAAAGATTGCTTCGAAATTCTACTAAATATCAGTTAAAATATTAAGTTACACAAATTAGGTAGATGTGCTTACTACATTTTTAGTATATTAGTAGCCATTAGTATAATTTTTCCCAATTATAGTGCAAAAAGTACTTCTTAAAGTATAGCTGTTATGGAATTGGAAAAAAAAATTAGTAACATCTAACAGATTAAATACATAAGAATAAAAAGTTTACTTATTGTCTAGAACACATGGTAAACAACTTTTTGACAGGAAAGTTTTTTTAAATACCTTTTTCTACAACAGTTACACAAAGCTGATGCTTGTAATATAAAAAAAGTACATTACACTCAACTGTAAATTAACAGAAAATGTAAATTAACAGAAAATGTAAAAAAACAAAAGTGCATAGTCAAAAAGAGAAATAAACGAGGATTCAACAGCGTGTTTGATTTTTATCTCAGATGTTGTTAAAGTTAGGGGTCTTCTGCAGTTAAAAAAAAAAGTTTAATGTTGAAAAGTTTGAAGTGATAGGTTAACACTCCTTTTTAAGAAACAGAGTTCATCATTTACTGTTCCCTTATTAACATGAAAACAATATTGTAAATTTCCACATTTTCAATGTTGTTATGCTTTTTTCTTTTGATTTGTATTTTAGCTACTAAAATGTCTGATGCACCATAGTGAGATTAAACAGGGGTGTATTTGGGGGGGGGTATGAACAGGACTATAACCCCAGAGGGTCAAAATGATGACGAATTTTGTTAATTTCTTAATTTTTAGGCTGTTTTATTTTTTTTTAAGCTGTGTATGCTAATATAGTAGTAAACCCTTTTAAATATACAAACAGGTTTATTACACAGCATTAGCATATACATTTCAAATATGAAATGTAGGAAAAACCAATTTAGCCAATAAGTATCTTGTAAACAATGTTTCAATAATTTGTATTTTTATTGTATTATTACTGTTTACTTTAAGGGGACTGATTTCAGCTACTTTAAAGATAGTAATGTTGATTAGTCTTAACTTGTTTTTTTCTTTTGTATGATGAGATCAGAATCCCCCCCCCCCCAAAGAACAAATTCTAAATACGCCAATTCTTTCTGGATTAAAAGACAATTTAAAGGTAACTGCCTCTCGTTCGTCAACAATTTAATTAATTTAAACTGCATATATAGTACTTTTCTAAATATATATTCTCTTATTCCAAAGGGAAAGGCCTGACCGAGAGGTAATTGAAGAGAAGACAACAAAATATTGTGTTGAATGACAGTAAGAGAAAGGATTAAGAATTGGAGAGAATTCTAAAGGAATGGTCTTTAATATAAAAGTTGGAAATATATGAGCTGTCCAACAATGGGAAGCCTTAAAACAGGTGGGAACAAATTTAGATGAAGACTATACGTCACTAACACAAACTTACGTAAGACTGTAGTTACTATACTGTCCATATCAGAAGGCAAGTTGTAATTACGTCTGTTACTAGGTATTATTTCCAAGTCATAGTCTGGCCCAAATTCTGTGAAGAACTAGAAAAAAAAACATTATTTTTGTTTACATTATGTTGATACTGATGATAAGTATAATAAAGTATTAAATACCAGAAAACTATGTAAAAAAAACACACACACACACACACACACACACTGGCAGCTCACGGTTTGAAAATTAGGTAAGGTCCTCCACATATGTTAAGACACAAAAGGTTTGAAAAATCAAATTTCCTAATATGTTATACTTATTGTTTGTTAGACTATTAGAGTAACTTATTTGTTTCTTGGAAAATAAATAATTTAAATGAGTCAACACTACTTTAGCTGTTTGCTTCTGAAATTTGGTGACATAAACAGTTGCTTTGCAAATTAACACACTGTAAGTTCACATCGTCATCCTTCTTTCATTGCATTTCGAGTAAACGTTTGTATTATGTTCAATGTAGAGAAATACTGTTGTGCCTCTCCATTGTTATAAGTATGGTCTTTATTGTTCCTAAAAGTTTGTGAGTATTACGCAGAAGTCTCACAAAATTATTTTCTTAAAAGCAGTTAAATGTGGTTGACACACCTGATATGTTTGAAAAATCCAACTGTGAAGTATATAACTGTGAAATACAATTTTCAGAAATTGAGTTTGAGCACCACAACAGATGTTTTAAACTCTTTTTTTTTTAGAGAAGACAACGTGGTGTTAACCAGACAGGTACATTATAGTAATTAAAATTAGTTTGGTATTGACAGTTGGAACTGTTGAGTATACAACTGACTGTTACTTGGATGTAACCTGATAGCAGTACTGAAAACTAAACAGTAAATCCATCAACGCAACACGGTTGCCAAGATGTCCCACAAATGCTGTTATCAAAAACAGTGTGGACTGTAACACCATGGAGTTAACTGTTAGTTGTATGTAACGTAATCTATTTGTTGATAGTGCTGTGTTTTCGGTTACACTTTGTGATTATTTGTATTTATATGTTAGTTTAGTATTTAAATACTTGTGTTGCAGATACAAATTGATTACTTTTTTATTTCTAATTACTTAATTAATTTCTGATAAATTATCTAAGAACACTGAAAATGCATGAATCAATTATTAACTAAATAAAAAACAGCATCTTTAAATGACTTTTTTATCCAAGCATAAATATACTTTACTTTTTTAAATTTACAGTACATAGTGTCTGCATCTTTTTATTTAAAAACAATTATTTTTAAATATCTAAATTTTTAATTTAGTTAAAAAAAAAACATAACAACTTTAACCTTTACTTGTTTACATTTAAGAAGATGGTATTGTAGTATGTCTGAAAGTGAGGAAGCAGGAAAAACCTGGTCTACCAAGAAAACACATATTTCCGGTTGCGGAGTACCTGTTAGAGGGCAATCCAGATAATTCATTTGTTCTCTACAAGTGTAATGGGACAATTCTGAAGGGTATCTATATTTTATTTAAGCGAATAATTATTTCAGGCCAATCTATGTGGGCACCCTTTATGGTCATTAAAACCTGAGTTGTGTAACATCCTATATTCACTTCGTACCAGGCAGAGGCTAGTACACAAAAACAATAACATTGGAATGTGGCTGTGAGTGTGCGCTCGTGTGCCGTTGTCGATAATCTTGACCCCAAAGTTGTTGGTGGAAGTGACCACCACGTGGCTAATTAACCTGCCACGTGACGAAATCGACGAATCAGAGAGTGAGCCGATGGATGTGGTTTTACCGACGCTTAAGTAGCGTCAGGCAGTCGACTACCAATACAGACCGTGCGCGGTCATCTATATCTTCTGCTCTAGCTAATCAAGGTCTGCCAACCAATCCAGTGTATCAAAGATGTGTAAAATTTCAATTTAAATATGGAACCCAGTTAAACAAGTGAAAAAATTGTATCAAAAGTAAACGAACAACCTTTGGGACATAGTGAGAGAACATTACAGGACGCGCCACGTGGTCGACGGGGACGCCGCTGCAGCATGTAACAGTATCAAACCAAATTTATTCTTATTTTCTATAAAAGGGCAAATTGTATGCGTGTGTGAGTGAGCAAGCTGGGTTGCTTTCAAAAAATTTAGTAGTATTTAAGTTATTCTTTTAATATATATTTTTTTTTAACCAGGAGGCAAACCAATATAAAATGTATACCTATAGTTGAAGTAATCAAGTTTATTTGTTAAAATGTTTAACGTCTAATATTATCAAACTTTTGATGAATGTGGAAAGAATTACAAACAGACTTTTAAAGAAATATAAAAAATGAAATAAATGTGAGTTCTATTGCATAAATGAGACTAGTGTACGTTATTGATGCAACCTTGAAATCACGTTGGTATTCACAGTTCGTGTGAGAATCCTGGACTCAAATTAAGGTAGGTGGGATATTTAAATATTATTTTATGAAATGGAATAAAACAGAATATTACAGATGGCCCCTCGAACTTCGGACGAGTTTTTATAAATTAAAGTTTATAAAAAAACCGCACCTAAATGTGAATAACGTGATTTGAAGGTTAAGTAACAATACGTAAAAATTACGTAGCATACATAAAATGGTACGTCACTGTTTAAGTGTTAGATGTTTTTTATGTACGCAAATTTAAATCAGTAAATTTATAAAAATGGCAGAAAATAGTGATAATGAGATAAATGAAATAGTTGAATTTAATGAATCAGCTGTTATGAGCGGCCTGGAAGCCTATTCGACTCCAAATGTGGGTCAAGACAATAAGACAAGTGAATTTAATATTACAAGTAAAATAAATGTTTCAGATGAGCGGGGATTCAAATAACCCCAAAATTAAGTAGGGAAAATAACAAAAGTAATGATGAAGTCAGCTTCACTGACAGTAATACAGAAAGTCAGTTAACAGAGTCGAAAATAATGAAAGACATTGAACATCAATTGACACCTATCCAAAATAAACAAGCGGTAGATAGTAATGAGAAGGTAATGAATATGTTGCAATTAATTTTAGAGCAACAAAGTATTAAATTTAACGAAGTACAGAGTAGTTTTGACGCCAAATTTGACGTTCAAAATAGTAATTTTAAGCCAAATTTGATGAACAAAAGAGTAGTTTTGACACTAGATTTGATGAACAAAGTGATAAAATTAAAAATAATTTTACTGAAAAATTGAATGAAATCAGAGATGAAATTAAACAACAGAATCTTAATTTTAGTACGCAAGTAGAGGAAATTAATACACGTTGAGATGGTATTAAAAAACAGATATTAGAATCAGTAAACTGTAATTTCGATGAACAAATTTGTGAAATCACAGAAAATATTGAAAGTAAAATAAAAATGATGTAAATGAGAAGATGACAGACTGAATTAAAACTCAAGTTAAAGAACAGTGTGTGGAGATAGAAAGTAAATGTATAAATAAGATTAATGAACATAATAATGACATAGAAATTAAAATAATGGAGGTAGAAAATGTGTGTAAACAATCTGTGCACGAGAGTATGGGGGCTACGAGTAAACATAACCTTCAATACGAAATTAAAAATAATAACACATTAAAAATAATTGAGAAAGACATAATAGAAATTAAAGATGAATTGCATGTGGCCGTAAGCCAAAATTTAAATAGTGTTGCGGAGCAAGTGTTGTATACTCGCAAAGCAAAAGATGATACAGAACTTGAACAATTTAATTGTGGCAGCCGGAGAGTACACCCGATGCAATTTTTGAGTAGGGCAAGGGAATTTAACTGGTTTAATAGCAGTAGTTGGGAGATAAAATTGTTAAAGATTTTAAAGTGTTTTAAAGGTAATTCCGAAATATGGGCGGAAGTACATAATACAGAGTGGAGTAGTTATGAAAAATTCAAGTCAGCATTCCGGAATAAGTATTGGTCCGAAGAAGATCAGGAAATTTTACGCAGTAAAATCATGGGAACCAGGAATTTCGGGGGAATAAACAACCACCTAACTATGTACGTAATGAGAATATATAATGAGGCAAAATATTTAGAGCCACCGCTACCGTTCCGATCGTTTGTGCATCTGATAAGTAAGCATTTGCCGAGAGATACAAATTACGCTGATGACGCGAGAAATTATGGAAATTACAGAACTAGAAAAAATATTAGACATATTTCAGAACATAAAAGAACGGGATATGAATAGGCGTCCGAACCTACCAGCGCCACATGTTAATGGGAATTATAATCAGTCCAGGGGAATGCCAACCTTTCAGGAGGGGCGAGTGGGGGAAATAGTGGTAATCGAGACGAGGGTTGGAGATGTTCGGAATGCCACGTTGAAAATTATGCTGTAAGAATGACATGTTTTAGGTGTAATAAGGCGAGAGACTGTCAACGAAATGAGAGAAATACAACCAGCAGAATCAGCTGCAGAGAGCAACCGAGGAGCGCCGAGAGGTAGTGGAAGTGGCAACAGAGGAAGAGAAGGATACAACCAAGCCGTGGCAGGTCCATCCACGGGAAACTAGAAGAGACAATGGGGAACCGGGCCCAGCCATTGTCGACGGAGACCCTGGGGTCCAAGAAGAGTGCAAATACCAAAGTAATATCATTATCAAGGACATGGCGAAGGAGTTATTGGAAGAAGACGACGCAGAAATGATGGAAACAAAAGCAGGGTTGACAGAGGTAATCGTCAACATAGAAGGTAAGAACTATAAAACATTAATAGATACAGGAAGCGAAATATCAGTAATTTCAGAAAACGTACTGGGAGAATTACAAAGGGTAAATAAACATATTCCACCATTACCAGTTGCGGGTGTAACAGTAGTGGGGGTAACCGGGGTACGGAGTAAAAGGGTTACTAGACAGGTACAATTAAATATATACATTAGTGAAACCGAATTTGAAAATACCTTTTTAGTGGTTAAGGGACTGAATTTAGATATAATTTTGGGAAATGATTTTTTGGACAGAAATAAAGCAGTAATAGATTTTACTTCCATGTTCCTTAAGGAAATGGAAGTATGGTGATGGCAAAAAAAATCGTGTTCGAGATTATTGCAGATTCTGATTGTACTACACTCAAAACATGAAAAAAAGTCGTTTTTCGAAAAGTGTCTGTGTGTCTGTCTGTCTGTAGTTTTTTTTCTATGGCAAACGATAACAGAATCAAATAATTTTTTGCATACAGTCCTGATTTGTAGAGTACTCACAACCTATTGTTTTTGGTGAAGATCGGTTGAGGGAAAGGGGTAGTTTACCTGAAACAGTTTTTTTTATCAAGGGTATTTTTTTTTGGCAACGATAACAGCCGCAAATTCAAACAGAATTAAATAATGTTTCGCACACATACCTGAATTGTAGAGTTCTCAAGACCTATTGATTTTGGTGAAGATCGGTTAAGGGAAAGGGGTAGTTTACCTGCAACATTTTTTTAACAAGGGTATTTTCTATGGCAAACGATAAAAGCCGCAAATTCAAACATAATCAAAAGATTATTTGCATACAGCCCTAAATTGTAGAGTTCTCAAGACCTATTGTTTTTGGTGAAGATCGGTTAAGGGAAAGGGGTAGTTTACCTGCAACGTTTTTTTAACAAGGGTATTTTCTATGGCAAACGATAAAAGCCGCAAATTCAAACATAATCAAAAGATTATTTGCATACAGCCCTAAATTGTAGAGTTCTCACGGACTTTCGATTTTTGTGAAGATCGGTTAAGGGGAAGGGGTAGTTTACCAGCAACCTTTTACATTTTAACAACAGTAAAGTACTTGAAAATTCATTTAAACTTTTTGAAACAATGGTAATTGTTAAAAATAAAATAATTTTGTTGCCAGGCAATAAAATTGTATTTTTTTCATTTTAATGTAAATTATGTATGAGTTAATATACATGTATAAAATAATATATCGTTCGTCGCAGGCAAGCATATCTCAGTTATGTAATGTTTACGTTTCCATTTTATTATTATGACTACCGCAATAAAAAGGCAGGGAAGACACACACACACACACACACACACACACACACACACACACACACACACACACACACACACACACACACACAAAATTCGCGTTATTTCTGGCCTCACTAATGTTTATTTTCTTACATTTGCACACTTTTTAAATGGTAAGTGCCGAAACCCATACCAACATAACGCGTGCAAGCCGAAAAAGTGTCCAGCGTGGATAGTGATTTGCTTCCTGTGGATCGCTGGGCAGTGTAACTGCACGTGTTTACAGAGGAACGATTCATAGACAGACTTTTCGTCTTTAGGGAATGCTGAGAATAGAACGTCTTTTCGCTATGAATGCGTCTCTGCAAGATGCTGAGAGTCCATGAGTGACTTCGGAGCACTCCTTCTTTTTCACGTGTTTGTTCTGTGAAACATACACTGTAGATTCGCAGCTTGATAGGAACGCTGCAACTAAGAACACTGTAGCAACGCTCAATAGGAAATGTTGAAAATTTTTGTCCACGGTGTACCCTCATACACACTAAACCTGCTCTGATGTTTTAATTACGGACATCCTAATATTAAAACTTTGCAAACTTGAGCACTACTTAATGGAGATCAAACATTAACTTATACAAGCCATTAATTTCATGCAATTTTTTATATATATTGTACAACGTTATCGGCAACAAAGAAGTAGTTTTTGTTAAAATTCCTTCCCGGGATGTTTGGCCGTAGTCCAATGTTTTCTACAAAACCAGACGTTTCGGCAATGCCATCGACTTCCATCATCAGTGAAAATCGAGTGTGATAACGTGAGGTGGTATACGTTAGTGACCACAGTACTGTGGTTAAGGCTGAAGCAGTAAGTAGAAAGAAGTAGTTTCTATAGTAATATTTCATTTCGAAAATGATTTTAAATATAAATCTTAGAACATGGAAGTCATGTATGGTTCTCCATACCGATATTACTTCTATGTTCCTTAAGGAAATGGAATTATGGTGATGGCAAAAAAAATCGTGTTCGAGATTATTGCAGATTCTGATTGTACTACACTCAAAACATGAAAAAAAGTCATTTTTCGAAAAGTGTCTGTGTGTCTATCTGTCTATAGATTTTTTTTCTATGGCAAACAATAACAGCCACAAATTCAAACAAAATCAAATAATTTTTTGCATGCAGCCCTGATTTGTAGAGTACTCAAGACCTATTGTTTTTGGTGAAGATCGGTTAAGGGAAAGGGGTAGTTTACCTGCAACTTTTTTTTTTAATCTAGGGTAATTATTTTCTATGGCAAACGATAACAGCCGCAAATTCAAAGAAAATCAAATAATTGTTTTGCATGCAGCCCTGATTTGTAGAGTACTCAAAACCTATTGTTTTTGGTGAAGATCAGTTAAAGGAAAGGGGTAGTTTACCTGCAACGTTTTTTGTTTTAACAAGGGTATTTTCTGTGGCAAACGATGACAGCCGCAAATTCAAACAGAATCAAATGATTATTTGCATATAGGCCTGAATTGTAGAGTTCTCAAGACCTTTTGTTTTTGGTGAAGATCGGTTATGGGAAAGGGGTAGTTTACCTGCAACGTTTTATGTTTTAACAAGGGTATTGTCTATGGCAAACGATAACAACCGCAAATTCGAACAGAATCAAATATTTTTTTGCATACAGCCCTCATTTGTAGAGTACTCAAGACCTATTGTTTTTTGTGAAGATCGGTTAAGGGAAAGGGGTAGTTTACCTGCAACATTTTTTATCAAGGGTAATTTTACTTCCATATTCCTTAAGGAATGGAAGTATGGTGATGGCAAAAAAAATCGTGTTCGAGATTATTGCAGATTCTGATTCTACTACACTCAAAACATGAAAAAAAGTCGTTTTCCGAAAAGTGTCTGTGTGTCTGTCTGTCTGTCTGTGTGTCTGTCTGTCTGTAGATTTTTTTTCTATGGCAAACGATAACTGCCGCAAATTCAAACAGAATCAAATAATTTTTTGCATACAGTCCGGTTTTGCAGAGTTCTCGCGACCTATTGTTTTTGGTGAAGATCGGTTGAGGGAAAGGGGTAGTTTACCTGCAACGGTTTTTTTTTAGCAAGGGTAATTTTGTTTGTTTGGCAAACGATAACAGCCGCAAATTCAAACAGAATCAAATAATGTTTCGCATACAGCCCTGAATTGTAGAGTTCTCAAGACCTATTGTTTTTGGTGAAGATCGGTTAAGGGAAAGGGGTAGTTTACCTGTAACGTTTTATGTTTTAACAAGGGTATTTCCTATGGCAAACGATAACAGCCGCAAATTCAAACAGAATGAAAAGATTATTTGCATACAGCCCTAAATTGTAGAGTTCTCAATACCTTTTGTTTTTGGTGAAGATCGGTTAAGGGAAAGGGGTAGTTTACCTACAACGTTTTTTTAGCAAGGGTATTTTCTATGGCAAACGATAACAGCCGCAAATTCAAACAGAATCAAATAATTTTCTGCATACTGCCCTGATTTGTAGAGTACTCAAGACCTATTGTTTTTGGTGAAGATCGGTTGAGGGGAAGGGGTAGTTTACCAGCAACGTTTTTTATCATGCGTATTTTCTATGGCAAACGACAACTGCCGCAAATTCAAACAGAATCAAATAATTTTTTGCATACAGCCCTGATTTGTAGAGTACTCGCGACCTATTGTTTTTGGTGAAGATCGGTTGAGGGGAAGGGGTAGTTTACCTGCAACGCTTTTTTTTATCAAGGGAAATTTTTTTTTTTTTGGCAAACGATAACAGCCGCAAATTCAAACAGAATCAAATAATGTTTCGCATACAGCCCTGAATTGTAGATTTCTCAAGACCTATTGTTTTTGGTGAAGATCGGTTGAGGGAAAGGGGTAGTTTACCTGCAACGTTTTTTTAACAAGGGTATTTTCTATGGCAAACGATAACAGCCGCAAATTCAAACAGAATCAAATAATGTTTTGCATACAGTCCTGATTTGTAGAGTACTCAAGACCTATTGTTTTTGGTGAAGATCGGTTAAGGGGAAGAGGTAGTTTACCTGCAACGTTTTTTTATCAAGCGTATTTTCTATGGCAAACGATAACAGCCGCAAATTCAAACAGAATCAAATAATTTTTTGCATACGTCCCTGAATTGTAGAGGTCTCAATGACTTTCGATTTTGGTGAAGATCGGTTAAGGGGAAGGGGTAGTTTACCTGCAACCTTATACGTTTTAACAAGAGTAAAGTACTTGAAAATTTATTTAAACTTTTTGAAACAATGGTAATTGTTAAAAATAAAATAATTTTGTTGCCAGGCAATAAAATTATAATTTTTTCATTTTAATGTAATATAATATTTTTCATTTAATACAGCAATAAAAAGGCAGGTAAGGCACAGCCTGGCTGTTTGGCTGAAAATGATTTTAAATATAAATCTTAGAATATGGAAGTCATGTATGGTTCTCCATACCGATATTTTTCTATGGTAAACGATAGCCACAAATTCAAACAGAATCAAATAATGTTTTGCACACACCCCAGAATTGTAGAGTTCTCAAGACGTGTTGGTTTTGGTGAAGATCGGTTAAGGGAATGGGGTAGTTTACCTGCAACATTTTATACTATAAAACAGGTTAATTACCTTCCGTCACGCTTCTTAAAATCCGAACACAGGATTACTCGAGTTTCAACACATTGAGTGTCATCATCAGATCCTCAATGAATATTGGTAAAACTACATTTGTCGATGTTTGCACATCTCGTCAAACGATAAAAACAACACATACATAATAACGAAATTATTTAAATAAATTAACACACATTAAAAACAAGACAAAACAGAACGAAACACAATACACGCGGCCGCCGCGGACCTGCGCAGGAACACGGTATACAGTAAAATTAATCGATATCGATTTGACCTTTGATAAACTTTATTGATCTGACACAGCTAATATCTCGTTCTATATCGTTGACTCTATTAAATAAAATATTATTTTTATATATTGACTTTTCATTTAGGATGCGATCGTAATTCTCTTTAGTGGTCTTATATATTTCAAACCGTTCGAGAGTGTCCAGTTTAAGAGATTTCTTGCATTTATGTAATATGTCCAAATTCTCACTAATACTTTTTATGTTGTGATCTTGTGAGCTTAAATGTTCAGCGAATGTGGATTTCCTATATTTGACTTACAGCTTGGGATGTGTTCTTTATAACGCAATTTGAACCTGTTTTATAGTCTTAAACGCTCTTGGAGGCAAATAAAATGTTCAAAACGTTTTATATTTTAACTAGGGTATTTTCTATGGCAAACGATAAGAGCCGCAAATTCAAACAGAATCAAATAATTTTTTGCATACAGCCCTGAACTGTAGAGTACTCAAGACCTATTGTTTTTGGTGAAGATCGGTTAAGGGAAAGGAGTAGTTTACCTGTAACGTTTTTTTATCAGGGGTAATTTTTTTCTATGGCAAACAATAACAGCCGCAAATTCAAACAGAATCAAATAATGTTTTGCATACAGCCCGAAATAGTAGAGTTCTCAAGAATTGTTGGTTTTGGTGAAGATCGGTTAGAAATCACGTTGGTATTCACAGTTCGTGTGAGAATCCTGGACTCAAATTAAGGTAGGTGGGATATTTAAATATTATTTTATGAAATGGAATAAAACAGAATATTACACAAGATTATTTTGACAACGAAAAAAGAACACGGAGGGCCTATGATTTCAATTAATTAAGTTTTCGACAAAACAGCAGCTGTACTCTAGAAAAGTAAAAATATGGAGGTAACAAAAGACAAGAGGTTTAAATCCGAAGAAGCTGGCGTTTCTAAACTGGAAACACCCAGTAAAAAAAAAATATCGGTATGGAGAACCATACACGACTTCCACATTCTAAGATTTATATTTAAAATCATTTTCGAAATGAAATATTACCATAGAAACTACTTCTTTCTACTTACTGCTTCAGCCTTAACCACAGTACTGTGGCCACTAACGTATACCACCTCACGTTATCGCACTCGATTTTCACTGATGATGGAAGTCGATGGCATTGCCGAAACGTCTGGTTTTGTAGAAACATTTTATTTGGACTATGGCCAAATATCCCATGAAGGAATTTTAACAAAACTACTTCTTTGTTGCCGATAACGTTGTACACATATATATAAAAAATATGCATAAAATTAATGGCTTGTATAAGTTAATGATTGATCTCCATTAAGTAGTGCTCAAGTTTCCAAAGTTTTAATATTATGATGTCTGTAATTAAAACATCAGAGCAGGTTTAGTGTGTATGAGGGTACACCATGGACAAAAATTTTCAACATTTCCTATTGAGCGTTGCTTAGAGTAAAGCTGCGAATCTACAGTGTACGTTTCACAGAACAAACATGCGGAAAAGAAGGAGCGCTCCGAAGTCACTCATGGACCCTCAGCATCTTGCAGAGGGTTCATTCCCTAAAGACGAAAAGTCTGTCTATGAATCGTTCCTCTGTAAACACGTGCAGTTACACTGCCCAGCAATCCACAGGAAGCAAATCGCTATCCACGCTGGACACTTTTTTGGCTTGCACGCATTATATTGGTATGGGTTTCGGCACATTCCATTTAAAAAGCGTGCAAATGTCAGAAAATAAACATGAATGAGGCCAGAAATAACGCGAATTTTGTGTGTGTGTGTGTGTGTGTGTATCTTCCCTGCCTTTTTATTGAGGTAGTCATAATAATAAAATGGAAACGTAAACATTACATAACTGAGATATGCTTGCCTGCCACGAACGATATATTTTCTCTCATACATGATTTACATTAAAATGAGAAAATTATAATTTTATTGCCTGGCAACAAAATTATTTTATTTTTAACAATTACCATTGTTTGAAAAAGTTTAAATGAATTTTCAAGTACTTTACTGTCGTTAAAACGTAAAAGGTTGCAGGTAAACTACCCCTTCCCCTTCACCGATCTTCACCAAAATCAAAAGGCCTTGAGTTCTCTACAATTCAGGGACATATGCAAAAAATTATTTGATTCTGTTTGAATATGCGGCAGTTATCGTTCGTCATAGAAAAAATTACCCTTGTTAAAACATAAAAGTTGCAGGTAAACTACCCCTTTCCCTTAACCGATCTTCACCAAAAACAATAGGTCTTGAGAACTCTACAATGTAGGGCTGTATGTAAATAATCTTTTGATTCTGTTTGAATTTGCGGCTGTTATCGTTTGCCAAAAAAAAAATTACCCTTGATAAAAAAACCGTTGCAGGTAAACTACCCCTTTCCCTCAACCAATCTTCACCAAAAACAATAGGTCGTGAGTACTCTACAAATCAGGGCTGTACGCAAAAAATTATTTGATTCTGTTAGAATTTGCGGCAGTTATCGTTTGCCATAGAAAAAAAATCTACACACACACACACACACACACACACACACACACACACACACACACACACACACACACACACACACACACACACACACACACACACACACACACACACACACACACACACACTTTTTGGAAAAAGACTTTTTTTCATGTTTTGAGTGTAGTACAATCAGAATCTGCAATAATCTCGAACACGATTTTTTTGCCATCACCATACTTCCATTTCCTTAAGGAATATGGAAGTAAAAATGGTAGGAAGAAGCATTACATATCTAGATGCTTTTGAAGAAGATGCGATTCTTTTTCACCTTCCAATATTGAGGTGAAGACCATAACCGTTTTTCTGGTGGGACATGCTAACAATAACACTTGACATGAGGAATGCATTTAACTCTGAAAGGTAGAGTGACATGCTTCACACATTGGAACCATGTTTTGCGTGCTGATATACCTCCTAAAAATGAACAATTACTATCTTAAGAGTGACACCTTTCTCTACTAGACCACGGAGGAACAGAGTGCAGTGGTGGTAGTGGCTAGGGTGGCCTAGGGTGCTATGTTAGGGCTCGATCTCTGATAATGTTGCACAATTGGTGGTTTCATCCATTTCAATTGTTACATGACTAGTTTTCAATATTCCACTGTTTAAAATTAAATTTATGCACACCTCAAAAATTTAGTTGAGTAATTAATTTGGAATTGTCTTCAAGAGATATATGAAAACATGGTTTTCTGTCTTCTCTATACCTGCTGTTCTGAGGGACGATTATGCTCGGACACTAACGAAGCCAGAAAAAATTCAGGTATTGCTATAACTTTTAATCTCATTGTGCCCCTTCAATGTGAACTTAAACTTCCTACACAATTTAATACAGTCTTCAATTTGCTAGAATTGATTTTTAAACACATTTTCATTTAATTGTATAATTTTCACATTGTAAGCAATTTAACGTCTACTTTCCTTAATGTAGAAAATTCTGTACTGCTATTTATGGACTTTGGTTTTTTACTTTACCATGGAAATTTTTCTTGTTGGTAACTTTTGACATGGTCTATCATTATGGTTTATCATTTGCTTTTTTAATCAAATATGTAAAATGTACCAAAATGTACCAAGTCATATGTAACCAATCACCAGCATCATCTGCTGCCATCTTACTGAAATTCTAGCAAAACTACTTTTGTTTTTACACTACTTCTTGTTTTGTGATATTTTGAGTTCTGGTCTTGGTCTGAAAATCAACAGAACTTTTCTGAATGTTCTGAATTGAATACATTTTCGTCTAATGGAATTAGCCTTCAGAAATTATATAGTAATAACAATCTTCACACGACACATAACTGAACACCATTGAACTCCAACTGAATTTCAGTATAATACATAAATTGTAAACCCTTACACTGGCCAGACAGAGTCTATGGTGACAATTCCAGCACCTACTCAGTCAGTGAATGGAAATTCCCTCACTTTGCCTGAAACACCACTTCACTAGCAACAGAATGTATTCTTATGCCATGAGATAAGCAACATGAGTGACTTAGTGGCATTTGGTCTGCAGGATGTATGCAAGGTTGAAGTCTTACTCGTGTTTAAACGATTAAAATATTTAAATTGTGTCACCTACCACTAGTGGGACGTCAATTGAAACAACATTAAAACTTTGACGTTCTTGTGTAAGTTAACCAAGGTGTCGTCTAGTGTACTCAGCAGAGAAAAACAGGTCAATGCAAATAACAAATACATATTGATAATTTCATATAAAACATTATTTTATTTCGTTTTACTCTGTCATTTTTGCTAAGCTACCACATCAACAATTTCGTCTTTCACTACATTTTGTATTATGAAAACATATTCTGAAATATAGTTAGAAATAATTCCTATAACCTTATATTTACTTATATAGATTATATATAACCTTATTTACTTAACTAGATTATATCTATTTTGGAAGGCGATCCAGTTTTGCTCATGCTCTCAGTCATTCATCATACATTTTATATCGTGAAATGCTTTTTATTTAATTTTCATAGTTAATATTGGTGTTCAATTTAGTTAAAATTGAAATCTTTTTGTCTGTTCAAACTGCTTATGTTAGGTACTCATCCTTTCATCGCCGTCTCATCCACGTGGTTACGCCATCACTGTTAACTCTCGATTTTGCTAACACACTCCGAAAATAAGTTTAGACTGTTATTATTTGCAGATTACTTCTGATTGATCACTATGACATGATTTTCTGTTGTTTTAAACTAAAATCACATGATTTACTGGTCGGCCGACCCTAATTTGCTCGAGCTAAGTTTTTATACGGCCGCACGGTCCACTCACTGTAGTAAGATAGCAAAAGACGCTAACTGTGTTTTTCAAGATGGCCAGTCACTCCATTCGCGGCTACTTGGCTTGACATTGGCCCAGGAATGAACCACGTGACACAATAATTACGCTCCTTTCTGTGGCGAGTCTACCGAAAGCTGGCGGGCTCACCATAGTCTTGGGCTCGCAAAAACGTTCGTGCTTATTCAAACGCGCGAGCAAGCAGGCGCGCACTTGAAACATTCCAGAGTACCTGCAAATGGCACTTGTTGACAGATGTTCTAAACCAACATGCGGATGGGCGTCACCTACAGGAATGTCTATTGTTATACATTGAGGCCTCGTGTGGGTAACTACTGCGTTGTATTCACAAATAAAAATCTATCGCACAATTCTG
Source organism: Magicicada septendecula (assembly GCA_034769895.1). Taxonomy (NCBI): domain Eukaryota; kingdom Metazoa; phylum Arthropoda; class Insecta; order Hemiptera; family Cicadidae; genus Magicicada; species Magicicada septendecula. The sequence continues at coordinate 455,741,828 of CM068368.1, forward strand.
CCCCATTACAAGGTTAAGTATTGACATAGAAGCCCACCTCTAACTAGGCAGTAATTCTCAACACATCACTTGGAAAATGATAAGATTATTCACTTACCTCGGCAGTGTATAAATGTAAGTACCAATGCCCGGCCAAGAATAGTTTGAGACCTGTGATATTAGAGTGTGTTTCAGAGTGACTGTTGTTGTCACTTGTGGTTTAGTGTAAAGTAATTATTGTATATTAATTTGTGTGACACTGTTAGTAAGGTGACATTTATTGTTTGTTATATTATTGTGTGTTCAACAGTCTTTAGCACGAAGAACTGTATACAATCTCTTTGTATATTTTTAACTGTAATTAAAGTCTGTAATTAGTGACTTCAACTGGTGTTAGTTTTTCTGTTTCTAATGAGGATCCATATGATCGTTGTAACATTTGTGTCAGAAGTGAGATATGATTTTTAACAGTAGAAACAGGACAATCTCAGAAAAGTTAGTGTACTTGATAAGAGATTTACAAAAATGGATACTAGTCAGATGGTGAAAGCTTTAAAAATGCTGCTACTGCAAAGAGATAAATAACAAAGAAGAGAATGCAAGTGGGAAGTAGAAGAAGCAGAAAAACAACATGATAAAAAATGGTGGCAAAAAGCAGATGAAGCACAAAATGACACGACAAGAAATATAAATAAGAAAGAGATGATGTAAAAGCACTCAAAGTTACAGAGCAAAAGCAATTACAAGAGCGTACTACTGCAGATTTGGGTCTCCCACATGGCGACTTGGGTGAATTACATGGTATCTTCAATGGGCAAGAGGTAAGATTATCTACAGTAACAAAATATCAATAAAAATATCCATCACAGAAGAAGGGTTGGTTGCAAATATAAAAGAGAAAATTAAAAGTGAAATCAAGCATTTAATGAGAAAACAGTCATGTGTTTCAAAAGAAATTGTTCAACAAACAGTACCAACGATAAAGACAGAAAGATACATAGAAAATAAGTAACAGAGAAAGTGACTTTGCCTGGAGTTGGGGCAGTTCATGTCACGGCCCCAGTATTTGATGGAAGCATTCACTAAGATCTTCATCAATTTGAAGGCTGTGTATGTTCAAATCATTGGGCGGAGAAGAGAAAACAATTCACTCGTTTTTACTTTAAAGGACCCACTGAAAGCTATTAAAGTATCACTGCTACCCAGAATGCTAAACTGATAAAACTCTAGAACTATGGTAGGGTGACAAACATTAATTTGTGCAATGTGTACTGCACACAGTTGAGAGCAAGACGATAGCATATTAGCAGGAGTCTTCAAGAGTTTGAAGGAAGTATTGACAGACTTATTAGACTGGACTATCCTAAAGCATAGGAGGATATAATGTAAATTATATATTGCAACAGTACAAACAATAATGATACTGTGCATTGCCCAAATAAATAATAAAAATGAATAAATATGATTCAGATTGCATAAGCCGAATCGTAGCAAAAATAGGGAGTACAGAATTCATGCATGGACATGCAGTTTCGACACACCTGTCGCTAGCATTGTGTACGTGCGTATTTTATTAGTGTGTGTGAAACCTGTCCGTTCCTGAAATGTAACCAACCCTTCTCAAGTAGAATAGTTATATGTTTATTGTTAATTATAAGAAAACTATGTACGATAGGATAAAACAAAAGACACCAAAGTGTGTAGAACTTATAGATAAATAAAATGTTAAATAACCATACAGAGAGGACGAAAAGTGCAATTACTATACATAAAAAATGAATAACTCTTTTTGTGAATACCATAAAGATGTGCAATTTACATATAGTAATCACATAAAAATCAGTGATCGATTGAGCATCGAGTGAGGTGAAACAAACTTCGTAATTCGCAAAAATAGGCGAAAATAGTGAATTGAACCAGAGTGGGGGTAGTAACGCCTCGACAGAATCTGACAAGTTGAAAAGTGTTCAAACAGGAATTTTTGCACGACCTGACTATAAATACCAGGTAGCGCTAATAAAGTTTCTTCTTCTCGATTCAACCACTGCCGCAGGAGGCTGTGTCAGTCGACGACACAAATTCACAATTATCATAAGAGTCACCGGATCAACTAGCTATACAGCCAGAGCTGCAAACTACATACGATGAGGTCTATGGACACACCAGCAGCATATGACGTGAGACGAGGCGACTATTAATCAGCACACACGGAGGACACAACCAGAGGACCAGCAACACATGCAGAGGACACGACACGGAGGACGTACAGATGAATAACCACGTCAAACGAGGTGATAAAAAAAACATTTAATTACAGACAGTTGAAAGACACTAATTAAAGCTTGAATGGAAGACATTCAACCAATATTAAAATAAATAAATGTAAAAGCAGTAAAAATTAGAATAATATTTCTTGTATAAATTTAGTAATTAGTAATGTAAATGATAAGAGAAATAAGTAATTTTTGAATTAACGTAATTAGTAAAGTCTTTGATGATAAAGAGAAAAAAAATGCATATGCAGTAGAAAGTAAAACAAAGAAATACAAAAGAAGTTTGAATAGAAGTAAATTCATTTTTTGGAGCTAATGAATCAGCAATTGCAAAAATATGAACACACCATGAGTAAGCCGAGAGCAAAATAAACATTTTAAAGTAATTACAATTAGATAATAAGAGTTGTATATAACTTATGTATGTAATTTGTTAGCAATAAGTTATGTACAAAAAATTTGTACAAACGATTTAATAATGAGTTATTGTTTAATATCCAATATGAGAGATGTTTAAATAAATAAATAATGGAACGATTTTAAACGTAAATAACGTATCATCTTCTTATTATGATTACACCCATGAATTTAATACACAATATGTAAATGCATTTAAATTGGTTAACTTGCGTTATATAAATAATTGTCTCCCAAAAGCATGAGGCTACACAAGTTAAATTAACTTGAATCGATGTATTTGTATTGTTGTAATTGGCGCTCCAAAAATCATGGGGCTCCACAAATTTAAATAAATATTTAAGTGCAATTTGTATTGTTGTAATATGTAATATATGTACATTTATTTACATAATGTAAACTATCTGATGTAAGTTCATAAACTTCTAAAGTTATTGTGTAATTTTTATTTTTCTAAATTAATGATTGTTTTTAATACCAGTAGTGAATGAAACATGTTAAAAATAACTTTAAATAATTACATAGTTGAACATCCCTTAATCTGTTTTTAGTTATAATATATTTTACTATGCTATATTACTATGATACATACTGGTATATGTATAAACATTTTCTGTACCAATCTAATATCTAATTGTTGATTATTGCTTTTATAATTAATTAAAAATACTATTACATTATAATAATTTAAACTGTAATAGTGTATAAATTAAGTTCTGTGATATAATTTTCTCACTGTCGTAAAGAAAACATTTGAAGATGTAAACAAACTATCTCAATTCCTTCACACACACACACACACACACACACACACACACACACACACACACACACACACACACACACACACACACACACACACACACACACACACACACACACTTGTTCTGTTGTGTTTGACATTTCTTTTGTATTCATACACAGGTCCTGATGATGACAATAAACACTGTTGAATAGTTGACACAAATAAGTTAAAATTTGTGTTATATTTCTGACTGATCCTCACAAACCCTTCACTGAAAAATTAATACATAATTATGACATTTATGATTGTGTTTTTACTTTCTGTTAATGAGTATATGTAATGTAACTTATCTTAACAGTCAACACTGTCGTTATCGGAAGATTCACTCTGTGTCTGGGACTGTAGTTCAACATCGCCGTTGTTGGTCTTCCAACACACATCATCCAGTGTGTCAACACACTCTTCCATCCAGTGCGTTTGCAATGCACATCTTAAAACGTTTTACTACCACATCCACAGATATCTTGTTCAAAGATTTCAGGATCCATTGGCACACTCACTCGATATGGTCATTCAATTTTTCTGGTAAGCGTAAACATTTGCTCTGCTTCGCACATCTACATCTTTGAAAGGCTTGTTGGCTGACACATCAAGTGGTTGCAACATTGAAGCCAAGCCTCCCAGAATAAAGACAAGATCAATCTTTCCTTCCTTTATGTATCCTTCACATTTTGCATTAATGTCCGTGGAAACTATCAAGAACAAGAAGAGATCGATGTCACAATAGTCCTCCGGGACGTGTCTTCCACACCTTTTCTGCCCAGTCAATTACCAATTTGTTCTCTATCCATCCTTGTCTTGAACAACAACATGTATTCCTGACAGAAATGTTGTTCCTTTCAGTACTGTTTTCTGTTTAAAGGTAATGTAAGTCAGAGGTTTGTTACCTTTTCTGGTCCTGAAGTGTGGATTAATACGCTTCTTGTCTATCGTGTTCCACATCATATATAAAAAAGGAGTTTGATCCACATTGCTAATCTGTTAGAAATCACAAAATTTATCTTGTTACATTTTAAATATATAACACTGAAATGAAATCAAATGTTCTGTGTAATCCTTTGGTAGTATGTGGCAAAAATGACATACATCTTCTCAGCAAGAACCACTGTCTACCTGCTATAGAATCTGTTAAAGAACCGTTTAAATTTCTGGCTATTTCTAAAGCATGAGACATAAGCATTTTATGAGTGACGGCACAGCAGTTGTTTTATCACTCGTAAACATGTTTAACTAGTTCCTTTTCTAAATCATGATATTTTCCATAATATGGTCCCTGTAAAGCCTGTTTATCACTATTAGCATTAAAGAGAGTATCCTTTTGTTTTCGCCAGTGACGAACATGCCCTTCACATACACCAAATTGTCTTCTAGTAGACTACCGCTACTTTCTTCTGCGTTTTTTAAACACTAGTTATACTTTAAACACCACTGTAAAACTATAGTATTTCAATGTAGTCGAATTCATATTTATGTAATTGCTAGGTAAACCGTTGCTCGCATGACCTACACAGTGTTACCACCAGTTAGGATAGGAACAATCTGGCCTAGTTTGTATGACTGTATACCAAAATTTACACTGGATGACCGGACATGACTCATAGACACTCACAACCTTTTGATTGGGCTTTCTGGAAACACACTCTTTGTTTGTCTACTAAAATAGTATTACTAATAATACACTTAGCTTAAATTTCATGAAAAACTAGTTAAGTACTACCTAATTACAATTTCCGCTAAAAGTACGAGGCAGTTAATACATGCATTTTATATATAGCAACTGACATACGATAAAGCATTCCAATAAGGAGTTCAAAAAACGTAACCATGGAAATTCCTCACTAGTATTATCTATTTTGTTTCTCAGACTCTTAATTTTTACCTCTATTCATAATAATGTATGATATTTGTTACCATGAGTGTAAAGTATTCAAGAGTGTATCAAAAACGGCTATTCACAATGTTTTTATTTTTTATTTTGATTAACGGAACTTTTTCGGTCATGGAGAATCAGGTGACTTCCATTGGGCACTTCGTCACTTTGTTTCACGATCATACGCAAAGATCTAGGTTTCAACACCTGTGATTATTCGGCCCAAAACTTCATCTTGACTCTCCAATAGGTCTGTGCAAAGTTCAACTCTCCTTTGCTTTTGTTAATCGTGTAACGGGACAAAAAGGAAGGGTTTTTATTTTATTAAAAATTTGTAACAATTCATTTTCATCTGCGTGGCCAGTCACATGTTGAATCTAAATCGTAGCAAACAACGAACGGTAAGGTGAAGTCAGTACAATGGAATGTGCGTGTCGCCCACAACTGTAAAGTTCTCAGAACGGTAGTACCGTGTAATGCGCCCAAATGCACTAACATCGGCGGAGCGCAGAACCCACGCTAAACTCAAGTCGCACAAAATGGCTTGGGCAAAGTTTGTTCAACAATGTGCTTGGGGCAAGGCGGATATAAGATTAAGGGAACGCCTTTCCAATGACGTCAACTAGTGGACACCAAATTTCATCAACGTCCAACACACGAAAATCCCATGTGTCGTGTGTGCAGCTACTAAGAATTTGAGAACGAAGGCTGGGAACAGCAACAAAATTGTTAGCAGGCAAGGCAGTGATGTCCGCCCGCATGTAGAAGCAGTCGAGATACCGTCGCGGCCTCGGCTGGACGCTCGATACAACTCACTGGTCCCAAGTAAATTATTTAAAAATGTAAAAAGTAATAAACCGGTAACAACAAGTGAACGTACATCAGAATGGAGTTAGTGCCGTGAAGTGAAGAAAGTTAAGCGTGGAAAACTAAAACTTTTGGACATACTTTCAGTGTTACACAACAATGGATAAGTAACAAACAATCATAATATTTTATAATTTCATAAAAGTTTAATAATAGAGAGCTCGAAATAAATGGGGTTTTAAAGAATGAATGTGAGAGTATAGCAAACTGGGTTAGCCTTAATGTTATTAAAACTAAATATTGAAATAGATATAAGATATGAAATAAATGGTTTGTGTTATTCCTATTTACAAAAGACAGTCAGATTTGAGTTACAGATGGATAGTCACTAAAATATGGAGTAATAATTTTATTCAGACGAATAACAAATAATAGAAGAAATTAAAAGGTCTTGTTTTATATAACCATGTGTTAGTTAGTTATTTCGCCATTACCACTTCCTAATGTTCTGTGCTGAAAGATTCGTCTAACGTTCCGGGTTCTTCTGAATTATTATTTGGGAGGTAGTCAGATTGCAAAATTGTCCCATTTTTTTATTAGGGCAAAAGTGTAAAGGTTTCGATATATAACCAAAAAATATCGTGGCGACTCTGGGCTTCTGATTGAAATTTATGCAAGGTAAGTAAGCGAAGTAAGATCGCAGGTAAGTTTCTGGCAGTATTTTTTATTTATTTATTTCGATTAAGTTTGTTTCTCAACAATCGGTGAGCTCATTTGGGACTATTTTGGCATACAATTTGCACATGTCAAGGTCTTCAATTAAAACTTTCTGCACAGTTTCCCCGTCAGTGTTCACTTGGTCTGATATGGACCTAACAGTCAGTGGCCGATTTGCGTGCACAATTTCATGATTATTGGCAATGTTTTTGTCTGTTCAGCTTGTTACTGGCCCCATTACCCTTTCTCCATCAGTCACTTATTCTCTCCCCTCAGGAAACCGTTTGTACACTGCTGTTTTCCTCAAGGCATTATCCCCGTTCACTCCCACTCTTGCCCAGTTTCACCAGAAATTTGATGTTTGTTCGTTGCTCTAATTTCAGCTCAGAAATTTTCATCACACACACACACACACACACACACACACACACACACACACACACACACACACACACACACACACACACACACACACACACCAATGCACACCACTCACCACAAGTCTGCCATGAACACTGCTGTGAGACACTGAAATACCAAGGTTATGAAATCTTACAGAGCTGCTCCTATAGTGCTGCCCTCAGTGCTAAATGATGCCAAGTTCACAAACTTGTCAGATCTCACAAGTTCATTCTAAATAATGTCTTGACTTGTATAATATTGTTTTCTTCATGTATTTTAAGAAAACAAACTATTTCTTAATATTTGAAGAATGCAAACTACATACACACATACCTTATTATCTGGTATGTCAGATGATATGTTTTGATTACAAATTGAAGCCGTCAGCAGGGCCCAACATCGAGCTGTATTACTGATATTATAACCACCTAAAACAAAAATTATATACAATCTACAGTAATCATAAATCCCATAAATAAAAAATGAAACTTAAAAAGTCAGTGGAATCAAACTGTTATGTTTTTTAAGTAGTTAAGGCAGCTTTGATGGTTAATACAAATACTTAGCTTGCACACACACACACACACACACACACACACACACACACACACACACACACACACACACACACACACACACACACACACACACACACACACACACACACACACACACACACACAGCGAATATTTTACTAAAAATAGTCTAGTTTTAAAACCAACTGATTTTGGCACTATTAACAATAATAAATTAACACCTATATTTATATATATTGATTTTCCAGTGAGAACCATTACACTAACTCAAAGCATGACATCTTGTCAACCATTTAATATGGATTTATTGCTATCTGTTATAGTAGTGTCTGTATTTGAAGGCACTTCATGGCATGATGGATAAATGTCAGGTTTTTACAAACATTAATTGTACCAAAGAAGCAACTTTAATTGAAACACTAGAATTACATTACTACCACTAGCAGTTGTGGAAGTCTCAAAACCTATATAGATTTTATGTAATTAAAAAAAGGTATTATAAGAAACAATGACTGGATTATATATTACAGGGTGTTCAAGAAAAAACAGGTAGCTCAAGCTACGAAAAGACGAAATAAAAATAAATATTGATGATAATACCATAAATTACATGATACAACATTATTATTTTAATTATCAATATGAGAGTAGTTTAAAAAGTACTCAGCCTGACACAGAGATAATGCCAGGAATATGAAATACCTATGACTGTTCAGAAGTTCAATCCGTCGGATGAATTACCATGTTGTTTAAAACAGCTATATTTACAAGCTTGACTGTCAAAATCAGAGTAACCAAAATTGGTGTTTTCATACAGTGACAATATAGTAAAACTTATGAAAATCAATTACATGAACATCTACATATGAAAGGCTTTAATCTTGATGCTTGTGCTGTTTTCGCTAATGGTCGATGAGAAACGTATTCAAATGAGCATGTCTCAAGAGTGCTTGGACATGTGTGAGCATAATTCACCCGAGTTTCTGTGACAATTTATCACTTTTGATAAAAGATGAATTCATTGGTACATGTCAGGGGTAAACAAGAAGTCCAGACAGTGGGTAGAAGTGGACAATCCAGACAATGGGTCCTCTAAATAAGAAGAAAGCTGTTTCATCAACTGGAAAAGTGATGGTGTCTTTTCTTGCTCACATTTAGCAACTGCAGTCACAAAGCTTCATGAATCTTCTTCTTCACTTTAGGGTTCAGGCTTACAGCCTGTTCCTCTTCTGTCATCTACTCCTGAGTTACCTACATCTCTTCTTCCATGTGGTCTATAATTGTCACATCAGATGGAATCAATTGGCACTATAAGGATTAAACGTTACAAGAGATATATGGAAGTAGGATCAGGGCTGTAGTTAGAGGCTTCGGGGTCCCTGGGCAACAAGTGATTATGGGGCCCCCTTTTTATCTCTCCCCTTCCATTGCCTCTAAACCACTTGCATTTAGTAAGTCTTTATTTAATAGGGTTGCTATTTGGTGTTTTTTTTTCTTGACAAGTGAAAAGAATGGGCATTCAAAACTCATAAAACACATCTTAAGATTTCACACTGAGTTTAATATAAAATTTAGAGTTACAATGTTGCTCCGTTGTGAAATCAAATTAATTTGATGCAGTAGATTGCTAAGATTATTAGATTACTTAAGCAGAAACAACTAAGACTGAAAATTAATTGCATGACTCATGAAGAATTGCAAGGTTTATCTTAAAATGACAATTGAAATAATAACACAAGTTAAAAAAGAAACAGCAAATTTTAAAGAAAAAAAACAAACTGTTTAAAAATCCGTATACTTCATAAGCAATATCTCAAGTCTACACAGGTTGAGTTTTAGCTGAAAACAGAATATTACAGGAGCTTCTGTTTCCTAACTTGTTTAGAAGCAAAGTCATTAATTACTTTATCAAAGTTAATTTGTTGAGCTCTATCATTTAAATTGAAAACAAAACTAGATTCCTCAGCCTTTCCTGTCCCATAGTGCTTTGTTAGTCATTTTTGATCAATTTTAGTTTTGAAAATGAGTGTTTGGTCACAGGAACTGTCAAGTTCAGAATACATGCTGTACACATATCAAGATAAGTTGGCGAAAGTGAACTGTGATCAATTTACTAACAGATCTGCACATTCCTTGATGCTGCTCATTTTCTCAAGTTTGTCTTTAAATGAAGTCTTAACGGAACATATCTGGGATAGAAATGATGGAGACACATCATCCGGAAACCTTCTAACAAAATCAATTGCTTTCTTGTGGACCTTTCTTTTCACTAGTGTTGACAAGAAATTCAGGCTGCATTACTTGATAAGTATCACGACCAGCTTGCGTACCCTAAAAATGGTTATCTAGTTGAGTACAAGTTTCCATCACTGGGTAGAACACTTACTCCAAAACAGGATTCTGGCTCTTGTAACCTCTCATCTTCACATAGCTCATCAAAGTGTTTTTACTTCCACGTTCCATAAGGAAATGGAAGTATGGTGATGGCAATTTAACTTCCTAATCCTACTCTGCCACAAACCTTGAGATATTTCCCAATGTCCACAAATCTCAAAACCCTTAGGCACTATTCCTCCAAATCGTCCATGCCTCTCATGATTTTAAGTACAGCATTCCGTAATAACTCATACGCATAACAGATCTATGGTCTCAGATTGCAGAGACTTTGATATGATGCTAAGGACCTCTAAAACTTCACACTGTATTGCTAGGAGTAATACAAGTTCAAAGATCCCAGCTTTTTCTTTATTTGCATGGCTTCATCCTTTTTTTTGTAGTCAGAATTAGGCAGCTTAGACATTTCACTACATCAGAACCTATGTTTAAGGGCCCTTACTGTGCCAATATGCCAGCCCAGCGAGTTGGATTTAGGGTTTTTAATGTCCTACTTTTAAAGGTCCATCATTTTTAATTTCTCCCAGCAAACAATGCTATGACAAAAAAAAAATATATAGATACATTCTGGATGGTTTCAAAAAACTGGCAAATCTGTTTCCTTCAACAACATCTTTCAGCACAAGGTTAATGTTATGCACCACATAATGTACAAAGTAAGCATATGCGGCTTTTTCTTTTACAGTAAAACCCCGCTAGTCCGAACTAATTGGGACCGGGGCCGGATCGGATTATCCGAAATAATTATTATTAAATAATTATAATTATTTATTTGATTTAAATATGGTCTTTAACTTATATATAACTCATATATGCCCGTTTTTTATTCAACGACTGCATTTTACGGTTTATAAGAGTTGAATATTTCATAAAATATTACGTAGTACAGTACTGTAATACAGTACAGATAAGGTGAACAGTATTGACACTGACGTTCGGTGGCTTTCGAGTGCGGTATTGTTGTTTACTATCACAGGCACGCCAGGGCGTCAATGACTCATGCCAGTTTCTTAGTAATCCCACTTCCCCCACTCTTGTTTGTTTCTTCTCGTGGCCTTGCTTTCAGTAGTGAGACACCTGTCAGTCTGAGACATTGTGTGTGCATTCCAACTTACATATGTTTTCAGTGTTGTTTTTTAAGTGTGTATTGTATAAAAATGGTTGGTAAGCGGAAACATAGTTCATGTGCACTAAAAGACAAACTTGAAGTGTTGAAATGTTTGGACAAGGGTGAAAGTGGAACGAAATTAGCAGTCGAATTTGGTGTGGGTAAAGCAACAATAAGTGACTGGAAGAAAAACCGGTCCAAGATTGAACAGTTTTGTGCGACAACATCCGACAAGACTCTCGAGGAGCATCATACATCAAAAGTGTCACAATTTGACAAAATTGATGAAGCCCTTTTCATATGGTTTTCACAAGAAAGGCAGAGAGATACTCCACTGAGTGGTCCCCTAATCCAAGAAAAAGCAGTTCACCTCAGTAAGCTGATGAATGGTGATCCTAAATTCATTGCGAGTAACAGCTGGCTGGACTGGTGGAAAAAAAGACATGGAATACGACAGTTATCCATTACCGGTGAATCACTATCAGCGAATCACCAGGTTGCACAAGAGTACATCGCTGAATTCGCAGACATAGTTTCATCGCAAAATTACTCGCCTCAAGAAATATACAATTGCGATGAAACTGGGTTAAATTTTACGGCATTGCCAAACAAAAGCCTCGCCGCCAAACAAGAACTTAATGCACCTGGTTTCAAAATGTGCAAAGAACGTGTGACTGTTTTAGCATGCAGTAATGCAGCTGGGACTAATAAGTTGCCACTAATGGTTATTGGCAAATCAAAAAACCCAAGAGCATTTAAGAACATCAATGTGAACTCGCTTCCTGTATTCTACAGGCATCAAAAAAAGGCATGGATGACCAGTGCTTTATTTAAGGAATGGTTTCATGTCCAGTTTATTCCTTCAGTAAAAAAGTTCAGTGAAAAAAATGGTCTGCCACCCTGGGCGTTACTTGTCATTGACTACGCTTCATTACATGCTTCGACGGAAGAACTTGTTAATGGAGATATAAAAACTATTTTTCTCCCTCCGAATGTAACACCTTTGTTACAACCCATGGACCAAGAGGTGCTACAAAACATGAAATGTGTGTATAAAAAAATTCTTCTAAGGTCCCTTCTTGAAAATGAAGACAGTTCACAAACCATTCTCCAAAGTCTTAAGAAAATCAACATCAAAGATGTTATCTATTGGTTAGGTGAAGCATGGGACAATCTCAAAGAACAGCTGCTGAGAAAGTCGTGGAAAAAATTATGGCCAAGTCTCTCTTACATCGATAGTCCGGAACAAGCTGATGACAGGACTGAAGTTTTACAGCACATGCATCAAATTCCAGGCTGTGAAGAAGCACACGAAACAGATGTGAACGAGTGGGTAGCAGCTGACACGGAAGACCACCAAGTTTTGACAGATACGGAAATCGTTTCCCTGATCAGACAACACTTCGATGAAGATTCTGATGTGATGGATGAAGCCGATGATTCAGAACATCTCATTTCACATTCAGAAGCAGCAAAGGCGCTGGAAATATCCCTGCAGTATGTGGAGCAGCATGCCAACGCTACAGCGGCGGACATCATGTTCATGAGACGCTGGTGGAATATTGCATCGTCTGCTAGATTTACGTCTTTACGCCAGCAGAGAATAACTGATTTTGTGCAACCAGTGAATAAGTGAAGTGTTAATATTGAAGTGTTTATTTGGAAAGTCTGTTAATAAAGTATAGAAACTGTAATCTAAGTACTGTACAGTACAATAATTGAATTCTGTTTTTGTAGTTTGTAGTTTTGTTTAAGAATTTTATTCCAGTAATTGTAGGCCTACTGATTAATACTGTTACGACGGTCTACTCGATCGTCGTAGGTACAGTGGAAACAAAATAAGTACAAGACACCAATCAAGTCACTAATCACACCTTTAATTGTTACAGTAAAACAGTTCGTAATTAACAACACAGTCTCTACAGCAAATCAAATGAAAATTGTTCACACGCAATAAAATGTCCACTAATATTAAAACTCAATTGTATATTATTATACCGTCCGAATATAAAACGCAACACTTCACTACTAACTACTTGAACGTACACAGTAATAACTCGAACTGCTCTGTAAATATATCGCACTAATACTGTCGAACCGCACTATCCAATATCTCGCTGAAACTGAAAACTAAGGCCGCTACCCGATGTATTTATAGTCACGCTCACACACCAGAAGCTTCCAAACTACGTCTTATCTCTCGTGAACTACGTAATTACTATGGCCTTGACACAGTCCGAACGCCCGAGCGAAGCCTGGCACAGTCGAGAAGATTCTCACAAAATGCGTCTAGTAGCACGTACACCACACGCTTACATCGAGATCCTTCTGACACATTCGATAAACGCGTAGATTGTTCTGTGCTGTCGTAGCAATACGTATTACAGTGGTTAGTATTATTTTCTACTGATTTTGCAAAATGTAACCATTTTATTAGAAATGTAATGAAATCATTTGTCACTTCATGAAATCTGCAGTTGTTTTTATAGCTTTCCTTGCCTATTTGGTTCCTGGAGGTAGTTCGGATTATTCGGAATTTCGGACTAGCGGGGTTCGGACTAACGGGGTTCTACTGTATATGTTGTTGCACACCATGGTATACTCCACTCATTATGGCTGCTCCATCATATCCTTGACCACGACATTTCCTCAGATCGAAACCCTTCTCTTCTAGAAAATTAATTATTTCTTTAGTAAGCCTTTGTGCCGACTAATGTTTAACCTCTCTAAAGGAGAAGAAAGTTCACAAATTTTCAACTAAACAGGTTTTCCTGTTTTGTCGTTCTCTATTTTCATGTATCTATAAACTTCACTTAACTGGTCAGCCTTAGATACATCATAGGTTGAGTCCAAAACAAGTGGAAAAAACAAAAGCATTCGTTGTGAAGCTGTAAATATGGTTAATTTTATGAAAAGTCGATCATTACAGAATAGGCTGTTTGCTACACTGTGTGATGAAATGGGCGAAAAGAAAAAAATCTCTTCTTTTCTATACTGAAGGCAGGTGGTTACCATGGGGAAAAGTGGTAACACGGTTACTTGAATTGCAAGATCAATTAATAATATTTTTATAGGATAAACGAACTTCATTCTCAATGTTCTTACAGCATAATGAGTCTATCCAGTTTTGTTAGTTTTATTAGCAGCCATCTTTACACCAACTTTGTCACTATTATTGCCACACTGCTAAATACTTCGTTCTTGACGAGGCCTTTCAGTGTCTCCACCATCTTCAGGTCTGTCGTTTAAGACCTGAAGATGTGGAGACTCCAAAAGGCCTCGTCAAGAACGAAGAATTTAGCAGTGTGGTAATAAGTAGTGACAAAGTTGTGTAATGAGTTGATGTTGGCTTACTTAGCAGATATATTTTTCATTTAAATGACTGGAATCTGAATTTGCAAGTACGCGATAAAAATATTTTATTAATGACAGACAAAGTCCATACTTTCACTAAGAAGCTTGGTATTTGGATTATTCACCTTGAAAACAGAAATTTTGATATGTTTCCACTCACTTCTGATTATATTGAGAAAAATCTGGATCAAGAAGGTTATTATTCTCCGCAGTTTGGATACCATGAAGTTGCATTTGCGAGAGCTAAAAATTCAGTTGTCTGAATATTTTCCAGGCGATAAAAATGCTTTCTCGAAGAGATGGGTACTGAATCCATTTAACGAAAATGTTGTTACAGCTGGTAAGTTACCAGTTGAGACTCACGATCGGCTCATCGAAATGTCTGTCGATAAAACTCTACAACTACAATTCACATCTGAAGATTTAAATAAGTTTTGGCTTGCCTGTTGAAGTGAATATGGCAATTTAGTCACAGAAGCATTGAAAATATTAATCCCTTTAGCCACTTCTTACCTCTGTGAAAAGGGCTTTTCGTCTATGGTTGTGCTAAAAACTAAATACGGGAATTGTCTTTTATCACTTGAAAATAATTTGCTTTTGTGTTTCTAATATGGATCCACGTATGGAGACTCTTTTAAATGAAAAACAAATGCAACCATCTCATTAATTAACTGACTGTATTAATAACTGACTGAATTTTGACAGTATTAATAATAGTTGTAAGTAAAAATGTTTATAATTTAGGTGTTTATAATAAATTAGTTTTTTCTCATAAAATGATTTTACTATATTTTATGTGTTAAGTTATTATCTTGACCCCCAGGTTGAGAAATGCTGAGCTAGACAACATTGTTGATTCTCTTCTTCACAGTGTAAGTCCTTCCCAGTTAGTTGGAAGTTAGGTGAGTGACCATGATGGCGCTTTGGGTTGTACAACCAAACCTGATCTCCTTCTTGGAAACCCACACTATTGCTGCATATGTCATACAACGTTTTCATTTTATCACTGGCTATCTTCAGCTGCCCTCTTACCAAGCGATTCATTTCTCGCAGTTGCTTTTCTCATTGCAAGGAATAGTTCTGCAGCTCTTGTAACTGAACTGAGTCTCAGGTGATCCGAACATCAAGTCCCCAGGAAGACGAATCATGCTGGTTGTATCGTGTACTGATAACCTGTATCCCATTAGGAATAATGGTATACACTGGTCCCAGTCTGTTTGGTTCTCGTCAACAACCTTCTACAGATGCTGCTCAAGTGTCCTGTTGAATCTTTCAACCTTTTTGTTGGACTGAGGATTGAGAGGCACTGTCCTGGTCTTTCAAATTCCGAATAGACAGGATAGTTCTTTAAACACTCCTGACTCGGAAATTCCTCCCTTGAACGGTATGGATTTCCATAGGGACTCCATAACAACAACAGAAGTTATGAACCTTTGTCACAGTGGTAACCTCTTGATTTAGATTTGCATAAGCTCCCACCCACTTGGTAAAATAGTCGCCTACAACCATGATGTACTGGTTTCCATTGTCAGTAATTGGGAAAGATCCAGCTATGTCTATGGCAATTCTCTTAATAGCAGTCCAACATTACACTGTCTTATTTTTCACCTGCTTCTGGTTTGTGGGCCCTTGCTTGCAGCACATATTTCACATGTCCGACCGACATCACTCCTGTACGTCGTGGCGAAGATGAAACCAATAGATATGTTCCGTATTTTTTCAATTGTTTTATTAACACCAAGATGACCTCTAGATGCTCCATCCTGCATCTCCTTCAAAACAGACTTTACTTCGGGGAAATATCAGCTGCATGATCACGGCTCATCTGTCTGCACTTTCCAAAGACCTTTTCAGCAATCTGTTCTCCAACGTTAGAGACTCCCATTGTGCCCAGTAGCTCTTCAGCTCTTCGGAAACATGGCAGACACCTTGCCAATCCAGCTGGCTAACTTCCTCTTTTGCCGTCAAAATAGGTCCAATATCTTTATCAGTTATCTGTTCTTGTCAAAAATCTTGTGTTGTCCAGCCATCTGCCAGGAAATCTATGGTGATGGCTTGAACATATTCAAATGTGTTCTGTTCTTCCTTTCTGCGACAATGTCAACAATCTTCCAAGCATGGTCTTCGGGATAAGCTATCTGCATTACCATGCAGGCGGCCCTGCTGATGTTTTATCTTGAAGTTGTATACTTCCAGACATTCAAACCACCTTGACTGAGATGCTGCACCTGCACGGCTAGCCGAGTAATGGGTGGAAGGATGCGCTCGACTCTTCGAGTGTTCCATAATTGTCGTACCCATACATACTGTAACGAGAACCCTAACGAACAGCCTAGAACTTCCTCCGTCCATCCCTTCCCAGCCGAGCAGGTGTGTGTCTGTTAAGGCCACGCACAAGTAAGTTCCAAAGTCCTCTGGAGAACACTTGAATTACGTGTTCAGTTAAGGATGGAAAGATTCTAGAACACATACACTACATATATAAGGGACAGAGGCTGGCTTTGTGGATCAGTTGACAAAGAGTGATTTCATTAGCGCGGATCGAGTGTTTGTAGAAGTATTGTAGCGAAGTGTTACTCTGTTATAATTAGTGCGGAATTCTTTATTGTTGACATTATTATTGATTATCTTGTTGATTCATCCTCTTCGTTCACTTTATTAAATTTATTAATATATATAAACTTTCATGTATGAACTTACTATTCGTTGTCACTTCCCCAAACGTTTCGAGGTGATGTTCCTCTTCCTCAGTGGGAGTAATACTGAATGTCGATTACAGAATAACCATTATGGACTATAGGTGTGTATGGTGGGGGTTGATGGTGGGAAGGGATTGGCGCTGAGGTTCAAATTGTGTGTTTGGATCAGTGTATCGAATAGTGTATGTGATTTATAATGTAATTGTTCGTTTAATATGTTGTTTGGTTGTAGTGTGTGATGTCTGTATATTTCAAATTGTTTAGCTGTGTTTAGTTTTCTACTTTTAGGTAAGTAGTGTAATATTTCTATGTTGTGTTCTATGTTTGTGTAACTGTGGTTTTCATTATGTAAATGTGTGGCAAATGTGGAATGTATGTAGTTTGTGGTGAGGGCTTTTAAATGTTCTGAAAATCTGGAAGAAAAAGATCTTCCCATCTGGCCAATGTAGAATTGGTGACAATCATTACAATTTAATTTATAAACCCCTGTTATACAGTATAACAGTATTAAATATACAGTATACATATAATATACCTGATATCAGGTATACTAGCCGAAATATTTGTACACACCATAGAACAGAAACATATACTGAACAACAACAAATACACCGATAAAATAATATATTGGCACAGGTATGTTGACGACATTTTACTCCTCTACAACGGCAACAAAAGACAAATAGAAAATTTCCACAAATTCATTAACACTATACACCATAAATTAAAATTCACACTTGAAATAGAACTAAATAATAACATAAACTTCTTAGACCTTACAATCACCAAAACAAACAACACGCACACATACAAAATATTGTAACGTAATCTGCAAAAGGTGGGACGTCCGTCTTTTGAAAGTCTCGGAGATGTCAGAATACCTTTTTGCGATCGTCACTTATGAATTATATTTATTAATGTTCAAAGCCATTGGATTTGATGTTTACCAAACGAAACAGAAATCGAGTATGTGTGATTTGGTAGAGATTAAGGAAGTTGTTTAATCTTAGTTAGAAGAGAGAGTAAGAACAAAGTTGTCACACCCAGAGTATACAATTACTTATTTTCAAATATTCGCTGTTCATAGGATCAGCTGATTTTGACATCAACCTCAAAATGTTAGGTTAAACAAACACCACTGTTCGGTGATACTCCCCGGTGGATTGTCCTCTTCTTGGCTTCCTGAAAATCTACAACAACTACCCTCTACAATAAAGAATAAACGTTTGATTATTTAACATAAAATATTCAGAGTATTTATTTATGTAATACACTGATTTCCTCTTCTTCCAGTATACAATTATTATAATCGATCTTTTCGGTCAACAATACCTTGGATCGATTTAATTAGGTAAACATTTGAATTATCATAAAATATATTTTTTATGATTTTATAATTTTATCCTTTATTAGACATTAAACAACATATAATTCATTTTATTAATTTCCCCAGGGTTAAGGGTAAGTTCTTTGTGTTATGAGATGGTCAGAAATGAATAATTATATACTACGCTTTACAAGATAAAAATAATAAATTTCGAATTTTTGGTTTTTTCCGTAGTATGTAGTTCCAGATTTGTCCGCAAGAGTGCAGATTATTTCTTTATTATACACATGGAATCATTTCCGAAATATTGGAACTGCACAACGATTTGACATGAGGATTTCTTGGTTAATAATTATTAATAAAGTTTATTTTACCTCTTTCCTCGAAGTTTTTACTTGAATGGAGCTGGTTCTAGTGTTGTAGTTCTAGTTGTTTTGTAATTTCGTTGAATGTCCATAAGATACAATCTCGCCAAAAAACTCGAAGTGCGGTTCAGCTAGGCCAGATCTTGGAATTGGTTATTTCACTTTTTATCGGGTAAAGCACGTTATATTTGATATCTGAAGGAGTTTGAACATAAGGTGGATACTGTGAGTTAATTTTTATTCCATTTTGGCACTGTTTCCGAAAGTTTTAAATGGTTTTAATAAAAATTTTGTGACATTAATTTTCCTCAACCGAATGGTTTCCAATCGTTTTAACAATTAATTCATATGTTGTTATACCGTTACTCTTAGTAACCAATAATTTTTATATCATTTTTTATTGGTGCTTCTATTTACTTTTGAGTATATAGGCTGTTTTTAATTATTATAAATTTATTTCTTATTTATAGAAAAATAATTCTTTTTAACTTTGGTTTATTATCCAATTTGATTTATATAAGGGTTTTCCGTTTATTTTCTCATAACCTTAGATATAGGTCTTTAATATTATTATTTCCTTTAATTGAATTTATATATTATTTATTAATTTCTTATAGTATCCTTACACTGCACTATTTTCTTCTGCCATTTTACTCATACAGTATTATTTTATTTATTATTATTATTTTATTTTTAACTCTTTTATATTTAACCCTGGGTTATCTTATATTCAAACATGATTATTCTATTAAATATAAAATTAAACCTAGGTACTAAATTTTAGTTGCCTATACAATACAAATCATACAATATTTAAACAAAACACATAATTGGTTAGTAGCAATACAGTCTACTATTATAATCAATTGTTTCTACATCTACAGCATAAGTCTGTGAGATGCTCCCTTCAAAGTCACTTATTTACTCACTGGGTACACTATAACTCACTTGGTACACTTTATATCAATTAAATATAGTTTATAATGTTTTGTGATATAAAGTAATTTAGAGCTAGGTATATTATATCCATTTCTGACCTTTATGATGGGGTAATTAAGTTATCATTTTTTGGGACTGGGTTATGTAACGTTACAATATACAGCAAACCCACCACATCAGACATGGTCATACATAACTCATCCAACCACCCAACTCAACACAAACATGCAGCTTTCAACTACATGCTCCATAGGATCACTTCAATACCCCTAAACACACATGACTACCAAGATGAATTAAACACAATCAAATATATAGCAGTCAAAAATGGATACAACCCCGAATTAATAAATAAACTACACAAACGAATCCTAAACACAAAAAGTAAAACACATCAGACCAACAGCACACAACCCAGCAAATACATAACACTTACATACTACAATTCCAATACACATAAAATTGCAAACACATTTAGGAAACATAATTATAAAGTAGCCTACAGAACCAACAACACCATTAGAAAACACATAAATAATACTAACAAAGACACTGACACATACAGCAAAACAGGGGTTTATAAATTAAATTGTAATGATTGTCACCAATTCTGCATCGGCCAGACGGGAAGATCTTTTTCTTCCAGATTTTCAGAACATTTAAAAGCCCTCACCACAAACTACATACATTCCACATTTGCCACACATTTACATAACACAGTTACACAACATGGAAATATTACACTACTTACCTAAAAGTAGAAAACTAAACACAGCTGAACAAATTGAAATATACAGACATCACACACTACAACCAAACAACATATTAAATGAACAATTACATTATAAATCACATACACTATTCGATACACTGATCCAAACACACAATTTGAACCTCAGCGCCAATCCCTTCCCACCATCAACCCTCACCACACACACCTATAGTCCATAACGGTTATTCTGTAATCGACATTCAGTATTACTCCCACTGAGGAAGAGGAACATCACCTCGAAACGTTTGGGGAAGTGACAACGAATAGTAAGTTCATACGTGAAAGTTTATATATATTGTAATATAATAATTCAACGAAAAGAGATCAGAGATTGGTATTGTATTATTACTTTAATATTTAATTAGAAGGTGTTGTTGTTTGGTTATATTTAGAGGTAAAATAATGTTTATGTGCTTGTTTAAAAGGACTGTAAAAACTGTTCTCTTGATGTGTTTACCTCCCCACTTACCATCGGTGAATGTTTTCAATCTTCTCAATAGGCTCTATATCACTGTAAAGTCATAACATAACACACAAAATATTTCACTTTGACATGAACATACAAACAGTAAATAAAATGATAGGTATATTTAATCTTGAATTAAAAATTTAAATACTGGCCGCTAGAAATATTGCTGCCACCTTGGGAAACAATTGCTCCTTAAATGAAAGTTACTTGTGCCTATTTTAAAAGAAATAAATACGCTTTGTTCACAGGTAAGATATCTAGAATTTTATTAACATCAGTTAAATTGAAATGAATTCCTTTTAAAACAATGATTAAATTTTTAAAACAACAAAAAAAAAATTATTTTCTGAAAATCCTTCAGCTCAGGGCTGGTAACACTGATACAACATACAATATTATTGTAAATCTTGTTAAGTTAATTTTGGTTATTATTATTACGAAATTTCATGAGTTCTTTGAATTGTCATGATACAAGATACAAAGATGTTTATTATGAATAATATTAATTCGTATAGAATAATCAAAAGACAAAAAATTAACAATAGTTAACCTCAAATACGATATTAAAATTATCGAATTATTGTACAACAGGTGTGTTGTCGTTATTTACTCAAGCATGTGTAACACGTGTTCATAAACGCTACACATTAAAATAATAATACTTGTTTAATTATTATCAATGAAATGGATTTGATAAAAATAGAAAAATTCTTATTATTGAGTCTATTCAAAAAGAATTATTAACTAACTATATGACTCTTTGTCGACATGGAAATATTTGTTGTTTATAGGTTAACTCTACCTATAGTTCAGAGTAAGTTATTATAACAAGTTATTTCATATTATTTAAATCTTAAAACTACATTCAAACATAATTAGCATAATAAGATTGGTAATTAAAG
Organism: Magicicada septendecula; assembly: GCA_034769895.1. Classification (NCBI taxonomy): domain Eukaryota; kingdom Metazoa; phylum Arthropoda; class Insecta; order Hemiptera; family Cicadidae; genus Magicicada; species Magicicada septendecula. The sequence goes on from CM068368.1 coordinate 455,763,963, forward strand.
TCAGTGATAGTTCTCGTGAGTTATATTATAATAAATTCGATTCAACTGTAATGGTAGTCAAGTAAGCGTCTATATTTATATGTGTTGCTTACAGCGTTTAATATTATTTTGACTCCAATTATTCTTTTTCTTGAACAAATATTAAAATATTTCAATTAAACAACATAATTAATTAATCAAGAACTTTTACTCATTGTGCCTGTCAATGTACAATCATTCGCTAGGTTAGTCATGTACGGTGCGTACTTGACTAACGTAGTTCGATATAATCTTCACCGACTGGTGATAATTATATTTCATTTTATTTTTAAATATCGTTAATAGATAGTACTCCCTGTTATTATCACTTTTCATTGCCCTTATTATACACTGGCAATGTTAAATAATTCACACTATCACTCGTTGCACTGTCACACGTAAAGGGATAGTTCCTCAGTTGAGGTTAGCTTCCAATTGTTTACTAGGAAACGCGCACAAATTTGAAATATTTCTTGAAGACTGCTGCGTGCTCCGCTCGCCGTGAAAGTTGGAAAACAATTAACTCTTCTCGACGAAGCTTCTTCTCGCGTCTGGTAAAATCAGATCGTCCCGTTGGTGGAGAAGTCTGTACTCTCTACCCCAAACGCCTTTGTAACATTAAACTTTTAATTTTTTAGCGTCTGTCTTTGGGTTGGAGGCTCGTCTATGACGCGTTCATTCCAATTCGGAAATGATAGAAAATCTTATAACATGTATAATTTTCTTATTATTCGTCTGTTCGATAAACGAATATTCGCATTGTTTTGCGGATACTTGGGTCTTTCTTTTAAGTCCAAACAAGTTATAAATCCGTCCATTAACAATTTACTTCACTTTACACAATACACTTATAGTGGTTCTTAATACAAAATAAGTCTTTACCACTATATTTCGGTGTTATATTAATCTAATACTTATAATTAAATGTTTATAATTCATATCTTCCATTATTTAATACAAAATATTAATATATTCATTGTTTAAGCAAAATGCATTCATGGCGTGTAAGCCATATATGTCCTAACATTTGTATTTGCTTGTATTACCATCATGTCTTATACTATTATATACTTTTGGTATTTAAACGTTACTTAACATCCTTTTATATCTTTGCTGATACTTTACTCCAGCAAATGGTGTCTTATTTAATCATACAGCATTGTTTAAATGCACCATGCTATGATTTCGTTATTTTGTCACTCTTATTTAGTTATTGTTAGTATATATTACATGTATTATTAGCAATTAAAGTGTACACAGACACTGTACACTGTCTGTTTAATGTACTTACTAACTTTTCGTTAGTTGAACTTTCTTTAAATTGCAGTAGGATGGTTATTTACACCTAGTCCTATTGGTCTAGTTAATTGGTTTATTATTTTACTGTTATTAAATTACTTATATAATGATTGTTAGGTATACTCATAGTTGAATTGAACATTCCTCTCACTACTGGTAAACTTCTTTACTTTCTCTTTACAAGTTTTATTAGTGTTTTCAGTGTAACTCTGTAGTCACTGGGGATTTTGTCTGATTTGTCTATTGTTGTTATCAATAATTTGACTTACATAGTTATGCCCCTCAGCTTATAAGGTATTCACTGTCTTATACATTTGTTCTTAATTGGTTTCTGTTAGAAACAATTACTTGTAATTACTTTATCTAATTATTGTGTGTGATTTTATGTTGTAGGTCCTGTTCAGATGAGGTTATGTGTTACTGATTTGACAACAATATGCTTCTTATTTTGTTCGACATTCTGCCTAAATATTGCAATGTCATTATGACATTTTATTACTATTGTTTATTACCATGTTCTACACACTTTGTACACATTTTATACTATATGTTTGTACAACAATACTTGATTTTTACCTATTTATGTTACACATTTTGGTAGGTTTGTATCTTGGCTTGTATACATTGGTTTGTTTCTTTACAACAAATTGTTTTGTTACTACACATTAGCTATAACATTTATTTACATTTTGTCCTGTGTTACTCTGACATTCAGGCACATTTCATATCAAGGATTTTATAGTTTGTTTCATTGGTCTTTTTGAGCAATTATTTCTCTTTTCAGTTCCATTAAATTGGTGGTCTTACTAAGTATGTCTGTGTTACAATCTTGGATTACAATTTGTACACTGAATGTTTGTGTATTTCACTTGATAATCATTGATTTTATTTGTTAACACTTTTTCACTTCCTTTGTCATAAACATTTCACTCATATTGTTTGTGGTGCTTATTTGGGGTAGTGTCATTATATTGGTTATCGTTGCACTCATATAAGGTATTCACTAATATTGTCTGTGATCACTTACTAAGTTTTCAACACTTGGTTTCATTATGTACTTCCTTGATGGATAGTTTCATAGCTATTAATCTGGTAGTCATTATCCTTATTTTGTCACTTTTCTGGTCATGGTGCCTTCCATACTTTGGGAATGTTGTTGTCTTGTTCTAGTTATACATATTCTTCATTTTTCAAGGTACATTTCTCCTTCTTCTTCTTCATACTTCCTTTTCTGGTTACTCGGTAACTTATTCTTCATTTTTAATTTCTTATCACTTATAAGGTATCTTTTGGTTCCTCACTATTTGTGATAACTCATGTTATATTGATAACACAATTATTTACATTATACTCGTCGTTATTTGTCACAATTCACATTTATTTGTCTATTCATCATGTTCACTCAATATAGTTATAATTTTTAACATGTCCACTTACTATGATGAGCATTATTTTATATATGTCTCACTATTATGATAAATTAGTTTATCCTCTCACTACTATGATAACATTTAATATATGTATTCACTATGATGATCATATTTGGGTATATCCCCTCACTATTATGATAAATGTTTAATATGTCCCCTCACTATTATGACCTATTGGGTCTACATTACTAACATATTATATTGATCCTTTATCTTCTCTTTTCCTCCTTCCTACTTGATGATACATTTATTATGGTTCTTCTTTCTTCTTCGTTGGCTTGCTTTAACATTATTCATATATAGATACACATTTGGCTTTTATACTTCTGTTCTTTCTTCTCATGTTCGATGAAATATGTTCGTGGTACATTTTTAATTCGACGTATTATATCATTTCTATGTAACCATTATTTTGATACGTTACATATGCCTTCCTATAAGAATTGATTAATTCTGAATCCGTATACTCATTTCATGAAGAATTTATCAATTGTTGTATATTTCCAGGTTGACTCTTGTGTTTTTCTTATATCCTTCCATTCTCTCTTATGAATCATATTTGTATTTCTCTCCATGTAATTGTCTTCCCTTGTTTATTTAATTCCCTAATTCCCTAACATATTTTAGCTGGGGCAGTTCAGAGTGGCTAACTGTGGCATACATCTCTGCTGGCCATACTAACATTAATAAATTCAGAGGTACATCATCTCTGTCAATAATATAAACGATTGCTGGAATAATTCATCAGTCAATTCATCTTACAATATAAAGTAGTCATTCTTTCGACTATTAATAAATATCCTTGGGATTATTTCACGCATCTGCGGTTTATACATTATTATATTCTTCTCTTCTTGATTCATCTTCATATTTTTCTGGGATAGTTCGTTTACATTTCATCACTGGTATTTTCTCATGATTTCCTTCGTTAGTATATTATTTTCATTTTTCTTCGTCATTATTTAATCTTTTCTTTTGGTATTACATTTAACGTCACTTTATAATCTTCTTCATCTTCATGATCCACGTCTTCGTGTTACATTTCATTTAGTATAGGCTCTCGTTTGGTTTTGCCTCATGTTTTGGGTATCATATATCTGTTTCATATTAATAATATTCACTTGCTTCTGTTTTTCCAACTTCTTATGTTGATTTCTTTGTAGATCATCTCGCATAGTTCCTTCTTTAGTAGTACGGGTAAGATGTTACATTACTAGTTGACTGGCTCTAGGAATTATTATATTTTTTTTTATATGCCATTGGTGTTGGGTGTCCGTCTCGTATAACTTCTTCTTTTTATAACTAGTACGGGTAAGGTGGTATTTACTAGTTGACTGGCTCTTGGAATTTTATATTTTATTTTATATATGCCATTGGTGTTAGGTGTCCGTCTCGTATATTTTCTTCTTTTTTAGTAGTACGGGTAAGGTGGTATTTACTAGTTGACTGGCTGTTGGAAATTATTTATTTTTATGCCAAGTTGGTAGGTGTCCTTCTCGTATAATTTCTTCTTTTTAATTAGTACGGGTAAAGTGGTATTTACTAGTTGACTGGCTCTTGGAAATACCATTTTATGTGCCATTGTTCTTGTTTGTCCGCCTCGTATATTTTTCTTCTTTTTTAGTAGTACGGGTAAGATGGTATTTACTAGTTGACTGGCTGTTGGAAATACTATTTGCCATAGTTGGAGTGTGTCGGCCTTGTATGTCTTTTCATATATTTGGTACGGGTAAGATGGTAAATTACTAATTGACTGGCTCTAGGAATTTTTAGTTTATTTGCCATAGATGGAGTGTGTCTTTCTCGTATATTTTCTTCTTTTTTAGTAGTACGGGTAAGATGGTAAATTACAGTTGACTGGCTGTTGGAAATACTATTTGCCATAGGTGGTAGGTGTCGGCCTCATATAATTTTCTTCTTTTTAATATAGTACGGGTAAGGTGGTAAATTACAGTTGACTGGCTCTTGGAAATTTCATATTTTATTTTATTCATGCCGTAGATCTTCGGTGTCCTTCTCGTATAATTTCTTTTCTTATATAGTACGGGTAAATCACAGTTTTCTTCACATTTTACATTATTTCTTTGGGTTACACTGTTATATCATTATATTAATATCTTGTCAACATCATTTTTACATTTATAATTGTCACTTCCGCACTTAGTATCATCATTGAATAATTTCCATTATAACATTCCATCTTTTTACATTATTCAATCTTCAATATATCTCTTTATTGATGTCTGATTATAATTACCTTTGATTTTCTTCGTTACAGGATCCTGTATTTCATACGTATTGTTCATATTGTCTTTGGTTACAGTGTATGGGCCTGTGTAAAGCAGTAACAATTTCTTGGCAATTCCTTCAATAGCACTTGGCAGTTCTCTGTTTTTTAATAGCACTTTATCTCCCACTTTGTATGTGATTATTTTAGGTTGGGATTTTTTATACTTTAATCTGAGTTTTTACTAATCTCAACTGCATTACTATAAAATTTTACTTTATTAAATTTATATTCGTTTCCTTGTGGGAAATTAATCATCTCTGTTATTTCTCGGGGTGGTATTTTTTCGAACACAGCCGTATATGGTGTTTCATTAGTCGATTGGTGACATGCTAAATTTATGAAATCTTCTGCTGGGGATAAATATTCTCCCCATCTCCTCTGTTGTGTATAGCAGCATGTTCTCAATATTCTTCCCACCTCTCTTAGGACTCTTTCAGCCGGATTGCTGTTAGGGTGGTATACCGATGTCTTGTATGTCTTTACACCATGGTTCATTAATGTATCCTTCCATTTTCGGCCTCTGAATTGCGTTCCATGGTCCGTAATTATGGACTGAGGTTTTCCGATTTCTGGGATGTACTTCAGTGTTATAATTTCCAAAATTCTGCTTGTACTTGCTCTATTTATGGCGTAGAGTTTGGTGAATTTGGTGTAGTGATCAAAAATTATTATTCTGTATTTGTATTGGTGTCTGCTTCCACTGCGTGGAAATGGTCCACAAATATCCACAAACACCTTTTCGAGTTTCTTCACAGATGTAATTGGTATCATAACTCCTTCTTTCTTTTCATTGTTACACTTCACTAGTTGACACAGATGGCAGTGTTGTATGTATTTTCTGACTCTACGATTCATATACTTAAAGTATACGTGTTCTTCTAATGCCTTAACTACTTTTATGGCCCCCATATGTCCATATCTTATATGGTAGTCTATTGCAATTTCTCTTTCTGTATTTTTGGGTATTAATATTTTCCACTGATCATTTGACTGTTTTGTTTTGGTGAACAGTAAATTATTATGGATACAATAATATGGAGCAACCCTTTCGTCTTGTTCTGTTAGTCTCTGTATTATACTTCTGATTTTGGGATCGTTTTGTTGGTTGGTTTGGATATTTGTTATTATATTTGCCAATTCGGTTTTGCTTTTCAAAATATGGTAAACTTTAGCGATGGTTTCCTTCTCTCCTTCGAATGTTTGGGCTTGTATGTTTACTTTGGATAACACATCTGCAGCAACATTGCTCTTACCAGGGACGTATTCCCAATGTATGTTGTATTCTTGGAGTGTTAGTGTCCACCTCGTCAGCCTTCCATGCTTTAATCGGCAATTCTTTAAAAATGATATCGATTTGTGGTCTGTACGCACTGTTAGTGGGTATCCCAAAATGTATGTTCGGAACTTTTCACAAGCGAACACTATGCTGAGGAGTTCCTTCTCCGTGGTGTGGTAATTGCGTTCACACTTGTTGAGTGTCCTACTAGCGAAACTGATTACCAGATGGTTGCCTTCCTCGTCTTCTTGGTATAAGATGGATCCCAGACTTACGTCACAATTCATATAGAAAGTTTTATTAAAGTTCGGGTGGTGTAACATTACGGTGCTTAGGAACTTTTCTTTTATCATCTTGAAGGTTGTGTCCTGTTCGGGTCCCCATCTCCACTTATCTTTGGATGACAATTGTTGGGAAAATTTAGATGTCAATTCCGAATAATTATTCTGAAATTTTCTGTAGTAATTGCAAATTCCAAGAAACGATTGCAACTGTTTCTTGTTTCTGGGTGTAGGAAAGCGCTGTATAGCTTCCATTTTTTCTTGTGATGGTGTTATGCCCGTTTCAGACAAATTAAAACCCAGAAATTGTACTTCGTCAGCTATGAGTTTGGATTTCTCTAATTTGAGTGTGATGTTGTTTTCATCCAACTTTTTCAATACTTGTGCCACCCTGTTGCAGTGTTCCTCCCAATTGTTGGAGGTAATGAGCAAGTCATCAACATAGACTGTAGTGAATTGAAGTGTATTTTGTCCTAAAATCTCATCCATACATTTTACAAAGACTGCTACGGAATTTACTAGGCCGAAGGGTAACCTTTTAAACTGATAGTTATGCCCTTCAAATATAAAGGCCGTATATTTTCTGCTATTGGGGTGTAATTCCACCTGCCAATACCCACACACGGTGTCCCATATACTGATATACCTTATGCCATGGAACTTTTTAAGTATTTCGTCGATTTCTCCAGGCGACGTCCTGTCATTTATTATTGTCTTGTTTATTTCCCTGGCGTCTAAGCAGATCCTTACTGCGCCATTCTTCTTTGGTACTGCTACAATTGGATTTGTGTACGGGGAGTTACTTAATTCAATGATATCATCTTCAATTAAACGTTGTATTTCTAAACGGACTGCTTCTTTTAACGAGAAAGCTATGGGGTATGATTTCCTTTTAAATTCAGCTTGTTCCTTGAATTTTATTTCGCATTGGAAATTTTTCACCTTCCCTGGTGTGTCCGAAAATACATGTCTGTATTTATTGTAAATTTTGATTAATTTTGCTATTTGCTCATCCGCCAGAAACCTGTCGACTCTAGCTGTTTGGAATCTTTTGATTGTGTTTAACTTTTCTATCCACAACGTGTCTCCTTTGGTATGGTGATCCACTTCATTGATCGGTATTTGTTCCCTCTGGTTATGGCCTTCCCGGATGTAATATATGATATGTTCAGGACGGGCCTTTCTGCTTTCAATTAGTTCCGCCGTCCATCTAATGTCGCCTGAGTTCAGAGATACTTTGGCTCTGCTCATATCAATAACGGCCGCATATCTCCTTAATATGTCGCAGCCAATCAATAAATTAAAGGGTAGCCCACTCGCTACTAGAAAGATCATGGGGATAGTTTTACCATTACTAGATATCTCTAATTGGACTTGATTCCGGATGGTCTTGTTCTGACGACCCGTTGCTCCAATCAAGATTATATTGTTTATCGGCAATGTCGGTATTATTGTTTTGTTTCCAGCTTGTATCCGATTTAATTCGACTCTGTCAATCAACGATACATTGGCCCCCGTATCTATCATGGCCGTCGCCTTGATCCCGTTGACGTTAACCGTCACGTATGCGATTTCGTTGTTAACTGCGTCATCGACGTTGTTGTCCTTTTCTTCCAATAAATCCTTACGAATGTTTTTTAAATAATTATTCCTGAGGATGATAATTGATTCCTTTGTATTTTTTATTACGTTAGACCCAATAGACCGGTTCAGTGAGGGTGATGTTTCGGTTTTCACTGCGGCTTTCCATTTAAAGGCAGGTCACCATTGTCCGGGTGCCTGTCTGAGACGTTGGATGCACTCTGCTCTTGGAGTCCTGGTCCATTTCCATTGTGATATACTTCTTCATTTCCTTGTCCCTGCCGATTGTCTTCACTGCTACGGCTTCGGTTGGTGTTATACCCAGATTCATGCTCTTCACCATCGCTGTTGCTCCGGCTGTTATTGCTGTGGTAGCTCCGGCGACCCTGATAGTACGGTCTACTATTGCCGCCCCGACTGGCATTAGCGTAGTGTACTCTTCTATAATTATTACCGCCGTTGTTCCCGTTGTTAGGTCTGTAATTACTATTATTATGACTATTATTATACGGCCGGTAGTAATTATTGTTCGGTCGATAATTATTATTATTTCCTTGATAATTATTTGGCCTGGGATTATTTTGATTTCCACGGTCGTTGTTGTTGGTAGTGTTTCCATTGTTATTTGGTCTGGGATTTTGGTCATTATTAAATCGAGTCAGGTTGTTGAAATTTCCCCTGTAGCTGGGCCTATCACAGTTAGTATTTGGATTATTATTACCTGGTCTACCTCGGTCATAATGTGGTCCTGGGCTCTGACGGTTTCTTTGATAGTACCGCTCTTGTTCGTGGTGTTCCAGGAGCGCGGACATCCCTTGTACTGTTTTTTTTTGGGCATTTAATCTTCCTTGTGACACACCTTCATTGAAATGGTATGCCAGTTTGGTTACCATGCACTCTTCCGGTATAGCTGGCTCCAAGTTTCTGGCCAGGCATATCTTTCCCAAAAAATACGCTGTCATGGATTGTCCGGTATTGGGGTCGTACTTGCCGTTGCTTATATTCTCTCTGATGATGTTTTGAGTGGATTCGGACCAGTACTTCATCTTGAACGCTACCTTGAATGCTGTATAGCTGTGCACTTCATGCCTGGTCACCGTCCACCAATTGTCAAAAACATTTCTAAAGTATTCATCGAGCATCCCTTTGATTATTGTCCATCGACTTTCTTTATTCCTGTTCAATATTTCGTCGACCCTTTCCAAGAATTCGAGAGGATTTCTTTTGTAGGCTCTGAAATCAATGCTCTCTCATCCGTCCAGGTGTGGTAATCCCGTTATTATACTTGGGTAGGTTCTCAGATGGTTCATCTCATCCCTTAGATTGTCGAATTCCCGTTGTTGTCATTCGGTCAGCCGTTCTCTGTCGCTGCTTACTTGGTTCTTTACTGCATCCACATCGATTTCATTTCCTCACATTTTTCTCCTAGGGTGGTGTGTGCGATTACTATGTCTGCTTGCCTACGCTCCACTACTTCCATTTGTTTCGTCCTGGTTTCTTCAATAATATCAATCCGGTTGTTGATATCTGTTTTGGCCTGTGTAACCTCTTGTTTGGTGAGTTCGCATTCTCATTGTACGTCAGACATTTCCCTTCGGATTTCCGTCGCTATCACTTCCATCCTCTCCTCCGTTGCTTCCTGGTTTCTTCTATTTTCTTATCTATCGTTTCGATGGTTGTTCTTGCGATCTCTTCCGTTCTGCAGTTATTACCGGCCATCTGTTGCCATGTCTTCTCGTTATCGCTCTTAATTGCTTCAATTTTCTTATTTATTTGCTCGTTCAGTTCGTCTATCTTCTTATTGGTTTCTCCGATCTTAATTCCCAATTCTTCAGATAAATTTTCTTTAATTAATTCGATATTTTTCTCCAATAATTCTTCCGTCTTTTTCTGTCCGTCTTCTACTTTCTGGTTTATTGATTCTTCCGTCTTCTTATTGGTCTCATCTATTTTATTATTTAAATCTTTCTTCAAAGATTCCATGTTCTTCTGGCTCTCCTTCTGGCCTTCTTCAATCTTCTGGTTCGTAGATAGACTGTTTTCATCCATTTTCTTATTCATCGACCAGTTATCTTCCTTTAACGATCTCTGGCTGTCTTCTATTTTCTTATTGGTTTCTTTTATAGATTCCATAGTTTTTCTATTTTCTTCCATCATCTTCTTCATCCATCCCTGGAAGTCTGCGTCCCATGTTTGTGTGGGTGTCTCCGGTTGTTTAATTTCCGGTTGACCTTCTGGTTGTTGAACCTCCTCCGCCAGTTCAGGTTCTCTGTCTCCCATTGTGATTAAAATTTCTTCCACGTCTTCGGCCGACGTCGCTTCCTTCTCCTCCATTCTGGCTTCTTTTTCAGCTTCCGCCGCTCGCCTCTTTGATGTCGATCTTCTATACATCTCTGTACTCTTGCAATGCAATTGCCGTCGAATTAGGTTTAATAATTATATATTATTTATTTCTTTGTTGGATATTGTCGTCCTAATTCGTGCCCAGACGTTGGGCGCCACGTTGTAACGTAATAAATTTGAGTGGTATTGTTTTTTTTTAATATGTGTATTCGATTTAATAGTGTTTGTAATTGGAGGTATACTCTTCAAACTCCTCATTGAGTTCGTCACTTTGTAATATAAATAACGATGATTAGTGTTGTTGTTTTAAATGATATTTATAAGTAAAATAACGTTTATGTGCTTGTTTAAAAGGACTGTAAAAACTGTTCTCTTGATGTGTTTACCTCCCCACTTACCATCGGTGAACGTTTTCAATCTTCTCAATAGGCTCTATATCACTGTAAAGTCATAACATAACACACAAAATATTTCACTTTGACATGAACATACAGACAGTAAATAAAATGATAGGTATATTTAATCTTGAATTAAATATTTAAATACTGGCCGTTAGAAATATTGCTGCCACCTTGGGAAACAATTGCTCCTTAAATGAAAGTTACTTGTGCCTATTTTAAAAGAAATAAATACGCTTTGTTCACAGGTAAGATATCTAGGATTTTATTAACATCAGTTAAATTGAAATGAATTCCTTTTAAAACAATGATTACATTTTTAAAACAACAAAAAAATTAATTATTTTCTGAAAATCCTTCAGCTCAGGGCTGGTAACACTGATACAATATACAATATTATTGTAAATCTTGTTAAGTTAATTTTGGTTATTATTATTACCAAATTTCATGAGTTCTTTGAATTGTCATGATACAAGATACAAAGATGTTTATTATGAATAATATTAATTCGTATAGAATAATCAAAAGACAAAAAATTAACAATAGTTAACCTCAATACGATATTAAAATTATCGAATTATTGTACAACAGGTGTGTTGTCGCTATTTACTCAAGCATGTGTAACATGTGTTCATAAACGCTACACATTAAAATAATATTACTTGTTTAATTATTATCAATGAAATGGATTTGATAAAAATAGAAAAATTCTTATTATTGAGTCTATTCAAAAAGAATTATTAACTAACGATATGACTCTTTGTCGACATGGAAATATTTGTTGTTTATAGGTTAACTCTACCTATAGTTCAGAGTAAGTTATTATAACAAGTTATTTAATATTATTTAAATCTTAAAACTACATTCAAACATAATTAGCATAATAAGATTGGTAATTAAAGGCAGTGATAGTTCTCGTGAGTTATATTATAATACACGTTTAATGAAGAAATTTGTGTTAGTGGTTGAAATTACAATCAGAATGATCACAGTTGCACACCACTATATAAAAATTATCCCGATTAGCGCTTTCAAGCGTCACAGCCCATCGTCAGATCGGAACAGGCAGAAATTATTTTAAAACAAACCCTTCACCCCTCTCCACCACCCTGCTCACACACAACAAGCTATAATATAAATGACCCTTCCCCACCCCCTAAACCCCTGTCCCACACCATCTGTACAGTTACATATTTTTCTAGCAAATCCCTTGTGTTTCAGTGTTGTGTGTGTGTGTGTGTGTGTGTGTGTGCGCGCGCGCGCATCCTTTTAAACTTACCCTACTTCCTCTCCACACACGTGGGTCAGTCGCACACCCTTATTTTAAACCATCCAATTAGTACTATGCAATATAATTCTTAATCTTATCTATCTGTCCTCTATCATTTACTTCTTAATCATGTTATAAAATATTTCTTCATTATCAAATTTAATTTTAATATTAATTAAATTGTCTAACCCTTTTTCTCTTTCTTTTAATATTTCTAACTCCTCTCTAAGCTTCCTTTCAACTGTGTTATTTACTACTTTTACAATTTCGTATTCTTCCACAGGATTAACAAACTTATGGTTGTCTTCTATGAAATGTCTTGCATATAACGAATTGGTTGTTCTATTACCTTCTCCACGTTTGTGGTCAGACAACCTGCATATGAATTTTCGTCCTGTCTCACCTAGGTACACTTTATTGCAGTCTTTACATTTTAATTTATAAATTCCACTTTTCTGTAATACTGGAATTTTTTCTATATTCTTATTCCTTATCTTATCAAATACCGTTTCACATTTTTTAATAGCTACATCTACTCCATATTTATTAAAACATTTTATAATTTTTCTAGTATGTGAACCTATGTATGTCAATGACCCTGCATAATTCTTTTGTTCTGGTTCTATTTTAGCTTTTTGTATGTTAACCCTTTTCATAACTTTATCCACTATGTTGGTGTTATAATTATTATTCCTTACAATTCCCTTTATCGTTTTTAACTCCCTATCTTTTGATTCGGTCTCTTTTAAACACTTCTGAGCTCTGTAACAAAATGTATTGATATGTAACTGTACAGATGGTGTGGGACAGGGTTTAGGGGGTGGGGAAGGGTCATTTATATTATAGCTTGTTGTGTGTGAGCAGGGTAGGGGAGAGGGGTGAAGGGTTTGTTTTAAAATAATTTCTGCCTGTTCCGATCTGACGATGGGCTGTGAGGCTTGAAAGCGCTAATCGGGATAATTTTTATATAGTGGTGTGCAACTGTGATCATTCTGATTATATTATAATAAATTCGATTCAACTGTAATGGTAGTCAAGTAAGCGTCTATATTTATATGTGCTGCTTACAGCGTTTAATATTATTTTGACTCCAATTATTCTTTTTCTTGAACAAATATTAAAATATTTCAATTAAACAACATAATTAATTAATCAAGAACTTTTACTCATTGTGCCTGTCAATGTACAATCATTCGCTAGGTTAGTCATGTACGGTGCGTACTTGACTAACGTAGTTCGATATAATCTTCACCGACTGGCGATAATTATATTTCATTTTATTTTTAAATATCGTTAATAGATAGTACTCCCTGTTATTATCATTTTTCATTGCCCTTATTATACACTGGCAATGTTAAATAATTCACACTATTACTCGTTGCACTGTCACACGTAAAGGGGATAGTTCCTCAGTTGAGGTTAGCTTCCAATTGTTTACTAGGAAACGCGCACAAATTTGAAATATTTCTTGAAGACTGCTGCGTGCTCCGCTCGCCGTGAAAGTTGGAAAACAATTAACTCTTCTCGTCGAAGCTTCTTCTCGCGTCTGGTAAAATCAGATCGTCCCATTGGTGGAGAAGTCTGTACTCTCTACCCCAAACGCCTTTGTAACATTAAACTTTTAATTTTTTAGCGTCTGTCTTTGGGTTGGAGGCTCGTCTATGACGCGTTCATTCCAATTCGGAAATGATAGAAAATCTTGTAACATGTATAATTTTCTTATTATTCCTCTGTTCGATAAACGAATATTCGCATTGTTTTGCGGATACTTGGGTCTTTCTTTTAAGTCCAAACAAGTTATAAATCCGTCCATTAACAATTTACTTCACTTTACACAATACACTTATAGTGGTTCTTAATAAAAAATAAGTCTTTACCACTATATTTCGGTGTTACATTAATCTAATACTTATAATTAAATGTTTATAATTCATATCTTCCATTATTTAATACAAAATATTAATATATTCATTGTTTAAGCAAAATGCATTCATGGCGTGTAAGCCATATATGTCCTAACATTTGTATTTGCTTGTATTACCATCATGTCTTATACTATTATATACTTTTGGTATTTAAACGTTACTTAACTTCCTTTTATATCTTTGCTGATACTTTACTCCAGCAAATGGTGTCTTATTTAATCATACAGCATTGTTTAAATGCACCATGCTATGATTTCGTTATTTTGTCACTCTTATTTAGTTATTGTTAGTATATATTACATGTATTATTAGCAATTAAAGTGTACACAGACATTGTACACTGTCTGTTTAATGTACTTACTAACTTTTTGTTAGTTAAACTTTCTTTAAATTGCAGTAGGATGGTTATTTACACCTAGTCCTATTGGTCTAGTTAATTGGTTTATTATTTTACTGTTATTAAATTACTTATATAATGATTGTTAGGTATACTCATAGTTGAATTGAACATTCCTCTCACTACTGGTAAACTTTTTTACTTTCTCTTTACAAGTTTTATTAGTGTTTTCAGTGTAACTCTGTAGTCACTGGGGATTTTGTCTGATTTGTCTATTGTTGTTATCAATAATTTGACTTACATAGTTATGCCCCTCAGCTTATAAGGTATTCACTGTCTTATACATTTGTTCTTAATTGGTTTCTGTTTGAAACAATTACTTGTAATTACTTTATCTAATTATTGTGTGTGATTTTATGTTGTAGGTCCTGTTCAGATGAGGTTATGTGTTACTGATTTGACAACAATATGCTTCTTATTTTGTTCGACATTCTGCCTAAATATTGCAATGTCATTATGACATGTTATTACTATTGTTTATTACCATGTTTTACACACTTTGTACACATTTTATACTATATGTTTGTACAACAATACTTGATTTTTACCTATTTATGTTACACATTTTGGTAGGTTTGTATCTTGGCTTGTATACATTGGTTTGTTTCTTTACAACAAATTGTTTTGTTACTACACATTAGCTATAACATTTATTTACATTTTGTCCTGTGTTACTCTGACATTCAGGCACATTTCATATCAAGGATTTTATAGTTTGTTTCATTGGTCTTTTTGAGAAATTATTTCTCTTTTCAGTTCCATTAAATTGGTGGTCTTACTAAGTATGTCTGTGTTACAATCTTGGATTACAATTTGTACACTGAATGTTTGTGTATTTCACTTGATAATCATTGATTTTATTTGTTAACACTTTTTCACTTCCTTTGTCATAAACATTTCACTCATATTGTTTGTGGTGCTTATTTGGGGTAGTGTCATTATATTGGTTATCGTTGCACTCATATAAGGTATTCACTAATATTGTCTGTGATCACTTACTAAGTTTTCAACACTTGGTTTCATTATGTACTTCCTTGATGGATAGTTTCATAGCTATTAATCTGGTAGTCATTATCCTTATTTTGTCACTTTTCTGGTCATGGTGCCTTCCATACTTTGGGAATGTTGTTGTCTTGTTCTAGTTATACATATTCTTCATTTTTCAAGGTACATTTCTCCTTCTTCTTCTTCATACTTCCTTTTCTGGTTACTCGGTAACTTATTCTTCATTTTTAATTTCTTATCACTTATAAGCTATCTTTTGGTTCCTCACTATTTGTGATAACTCATGTTATATTGATAACACAATTATTTACATTATACTCGTCGTTATTTGTCACAATTCACATTTATTTGTCTATTCATCATGTTCACTCAATATAGTTATAATTTTTAACATGTCCACTTACTATGATGAGCATTATTTTATATATGTCTCACTATTATGATAAATTAGTTTATCCTCTCACTACTATGATAACATTTAATATATGTATTCACTATGATGATCATATTTGGGTATATCCCCTCACTATTATGATAAATGTTTAATATGTCCCCTCACTATTATGACCTATTGGGTCTACATTACTAACATATTATATTGATCCTTTATCTTCTCTTTTCCTCCTTCCTACTTGATGATACATTTATTATGGTTCTTCTTTCTTCTTCGTTGGCTTGCTTTAACATTATTCATATATAGATACACATTTGGCTTTTATACTTCTGTTCTTTCTTCTCATGTTCGATGAAATATGTTCGTGGTACATTTTTAATTCGACGTATTATATCATTTCTATGTAACCATTATTTTGATACGTTACATATGCCTTCCTATAAGAATTGATTAATTCTGAATCCGTATACTCATTTCATGAAGAATTTATCAATTGTTGTATATTTCCAGGTTGACTCTTGTGTTTTTTTTCTTATATCCTTCCATTCTCTCTTATGAATCATATTTGTATTTCTCTCCATGTAATTGTCTTCCCTTGTTTATTTAATTCCCTAATTCCCTAACATATTTTAGCTGGGGCAGTTCAGAGTGGCTAACTGTGGCATACATCTCTGCTGGCCATACTAACATTAATAAATTCAGAGGTACATCATCTCTGTCAATAATATAAACGATTGCTGGAATAATTCATCAGTCAATTCATCTTACAATATAAAGTAGTCATTCTTTCGACTATTAATAAATATCCTTGGGATTATTTCACGCATCTGCGGTTTATACATTATTATATTCTTCTCTTCTTGATTCATCTTCATATTTTTCTGGGATAGTTCGTTTACATTTCATCACTGGTATTTTCTCATGATTTCCTTCGTTAGTATATTATTTTCATTTTTCTTCGTCATTATTTAATCTTTTCTTTTGGTATTACATTTAACGTCACTTTATAATCTTCTTCATCTTCATGATCCACGTCTTCGTGTTACATTTCATTTAGTATAGGCTCTCGTTTGGTTTTGCCTCATGTTTTGGGTATCATATATCTGTTTCATATTAATAATATTCACTTGCTTCTGTTTTTCCAACTTCTTATGTTGATTTCTTTGTAGATCATCTCGCATAGTTCCTTCTTTAGTAGTACGGGTAAGATGTTACATTACTAGTTGACTGGCTCTAGGAATTATTATATTTTTTTTTATATGCCATTGGTGTTGGGTGTCCGTCTCGTATAACTTCTTCTTTTTATAACTAGTACGGGTAAGGTGGTATTTACTAGTTGACTGGCTCTTGGAATTTTATATTTTATTTTATATATGCCATTGGTGTTAGGTGTCCGTCTCGTATATTTTCTTCTTTTTTAGTAGTACGGGTAAGGTGGTATTTACTAGTTGACTGGCTGTTGGAAATTATTTATTTTTATGCCAAGTTGGTAGGTGTCCTTCTCGTATAATTTCTTCTTTTTAATTAGTACGGGTAAAGTGGTATTTACTAGTTGACTGGCTCTTGGAAATACCATTTTATGTGCCATTGTTCTTGTTTGTCCGCCTCGTATATTTTTCTTCTTTTTTAGTAGTACGGGTAAGATGGTATTTACTAGTTGACTGGCTGTTGGAAATACTATTTGCCATAGTTGGAGTGTGTCGGCCTTGTATGTCTTTTCATATATTTGGTACGGGTAAGATGGTAAATTACTAATTGACTGGCTCTAGGAATTTTTAGTTTATTTGCCATAGATGGAGTGTGTCTTTCTCGTATATTTTCTTCTTTTTTAGTAGTACGGGTAAGATGGTAAATTACAGTTGACTGGCTGTTGGAAATACTATTTGCCATAGGTGGTAGGTGTCGGCCTCATATAATTTTCTTCTTTTTAATATAGTACGGGTAAGGTGGTAAATTACAGTTGACTGGCTCTTGGAAATTTCATATTTTATTTTATTCATGCCGTAGATCTTCGGTGTCCTTCTCGTATAATTTCTTTTCTTATATAGTACGGGTAAATCACAGTTTTCTTCACATTTTACATTATTTCTTTGGGTTACACTGTTATATCATTATATTAATATCTTGTCAACATCATTTTTACATTTATAATTGTCACTTCCGCACTTAGTATCATCATTGAATAATTTCCATTATAACATTCCATCTTTTTACATTATTCAATCTTCAATATATCTCTTTATTGATGTCTGATTATAATTACCTTTGATTTTCTTCGTTACAGGATCCTGTATTTCATACGTATTGTTCATATTGTCTTTGGTTACAGTGTATGGGCCTGTGTAAAGCAGTAACAATTTCTTGGCAATTCCTTCAATAGCACTTGGCAGTTCTCTGTTTTTTAATAGCACTTTATCTCCCACTTTGTATGTGATTATTTTAGGTTGGGATTTTTTATACTTTAATCTGAGTTTTTACTAATCTCAACTGCATTACTATAAAATTTTACTTTATTAAATTTATATTCGTTTCCTTGTGGGAAATTAATCATCTCTGTTATTTCTCGGGGTGGTATTTTTTCGAACACAGCCGTATATGGTGTTTCATTAGTCGATTGGTGACATGCTAAATTTATGAAATCTTCTGCTGGGGATAAATATTCTCCCCATCTCCTCTGTTGTGTATAGCAGCATGTTCTCAATATTCTTCCCACCTCTCTTAGGACTCTTTCAGCCGGATTGCTGTTAGGGTGGTATACCGATGTCTTGTATGTCTTTACACCATGGTTCATTAATGTATCCTTCCATTTTCGGCCTCTGAATTGCGTTCCATGGTCCGTAATTATGGACTGAGGTTTTCCGATTTCTGGGATGTACTTCAGTGTTATAATTTCCAAAATTCTGCTTGTACTTGCTCTATTTATGGCGTAGAGTTTGGTGAATTTGGTGTAGTGATCAAAAATTATTATTCTGTATTTGTATTGGTGTCTGCTTCCACTGCGTGGAAATGGTCCACAAATATCCACAAACACCTTTTCGAGTTTCTTCACAGATGTAATTGGTATCATAACTCCTTCTTTCTTTTCATTGTTACACTTCACTAGTTGACACAGATGGCAGTGTTGTATGTATTTTCTGACTCTACGATTCATATACTTAAAGTATACGTGTTCTTCTAATGCCTTAACTACTTTTATGGCCCCCATATGTCCATATCTTATATGGTAGTCTATTGCAATTTCTCTTTCTGTATTTTTGGGTATTAATATTTTCCACTGATCATTTGACTGTTTTGTTTTGGTGAACAGTAAATTATTATGGATACAATAATATGGAGCAACCCTTTCGTCTTGTTCTGTTAGTCTCTGTATTATACTTCTGATTTTGGGATCGTTTTGTTGGTTGGTTTGGATATTTGTTATTATATTTGCCAATTCGGTTTTGCTTTTCAAAATATGGTAAACTTTAGCGATGGTTTCCTTCTCTCCTTCGAATGTTTGGGCTTGTATGTTTACTTTGGATAACACATCTGCAGCAACATTGCTCTTACCAGGGACGTATTCCCAATGTATGTTGTATTCTTGGAGTGTTAGTGTCCACCTCGTCAGCCTTCCATGCTTTAATCGGCAATTCTTTAAAAATGATATCGATTTGTGGTCTGTACGCACTGTTAGTGGGTATCCCAAAATGTATGTTCGGAACTTTTCACAAGCGAACACTATGCTGAGGAGTTCCTTCTCCGTGGTGTGGTAATTGCGTTCACACTTGTTGAGTGTCCTACTAGCGAAACTGATTACCAGATGGTTGCCTTCCTCGTCTTCTTGGTATAAGATGGATCCCAGACTTACGTCACAATTCATATAGAAAGTTTTATTAAAGTTCGGGTGGTGTAACATTACGGTGCTTAGGAACTTTTCTTTTATCATCTTGAAGGTTGTGTCCTGTTCGGGTCCCCATCTCCACTTATCTTTGGATGACAATTGTTGGGAAAATTTAGATGTCAATTCCGAATAATTATTCTGAAATTTTCTGTAGTAATTGCAAATTCCAAGAAACGATTGCAACTGTTTCTTGTTTCTGGGTGTAGGAAAGCGCTGTATAGCTTCCATTTTTTCTTGTGATGGTGTTATGCCCGTTTCAGACAAATTAAAACCCAGAAATTGTACTTCGTCAGCTATGAGTTTGGATTTCTCTAATTTGAGTGTGATGTTGTTTTCATCCAACTTTTTCAATACTTGTGCCACCCTGTTGCAGTGTTCCTCCCAATTGTTGGAGGTAATGAGCAAGTCATCAACATAGACTGTAGTGAATTGAAGTGTATTTTGTCCTAAAATCTCATCCATACATTTTACAAAGACTGCTACGGAATTTACTAGGCCGAAGGGTAACCTTTTAAACTGATAGTTATGCCCTTCAAATATAAAGGCCGTATATTTTCTGCTATTGGGGTGTAATTCCACCTGCCAATACCCACACACGGTGCCCATATACTGATATACCTTATGCCATGGAACTTTTTAAGTATTTCGTCGATTTCTCCAGGCGACGTCCTGTCATTTATTATTGTCTTGTTTATTTCCCTGGCGTCTAAGCAGATCCTTACTGCGCCATTCTTCTTTGGTACTGCTACAATTGGATTTGTGTACGGGGAGTTACTTAATTCAATGATATCATCTTCAATTAAACGTTGTATTTCTAAACGGACTGCTTCTTTTAACGAAGAAAGCTATGGGGTATGATTTCCTTTTAAATTCAGCTTGTTCCTTGAATTTTATTTCGCATTGGAAATTTTTCACCTTCCCTGGTGTGTCCGAAAATACATGTCTGTATTTATTGTAAATTTTGATTAATTTCGCTATTTGCTCATCCGCCAGAAACCTGTCGACTCTAGCTGTTTGGAATCTTTTGATTGTGTTTAACTTTTCTATCCACAACGTGTCTCCTTTGGTATGGTGATCCACTTCATTGATCGGTATTTGTTCCCTCTGGTTATGGCCTTCCCGGATGTAATATATGATATGTTCAGGACGGGCCTTTCTGCTTTCAATTAGTTCCGCCGTCCATCTAATGTCGCCTGAGTTCAGAGATACTTTGGCTCTGCTCATATCAATAACGGCCGCATATCTCCTTAATATGTCGCAGCCAATCAATAAATTAAAGGGTAGCCCACTCGCTACTAGAAAGATCATGGGGATAGTTTTACCATTACTAGATATCTCTAATTGGACTTGATTCCGGATGGTCTTGTTCTGACGACCCGTTGCTCAAGATTATATTGTTTATCGGCAATGTCGGTATTATTGTTTTGTTTCCAGCTTGTATCCGATTTAATTCGACTCTGTCAATCAACGATACATTGGCCCCCGTATCTATCATGGCCGTCGCCTTGATCCCGTTGACGTTAACCGTCACGTATGCGATTTCGTTGTTAACTGCGTCATCGACGTTGTTGTCCTTTTCTTCCAATAAATCCTTACGAATGTTTTTTAAATAATTATTCCTGAGGATGATAATTGATTCCTTTGTATTTTTTATTACGTTAGACCCAATAGACCGGTTCAGTGAGGGTGATGTTTCGGTTTTCACTGCGGCTTTCCATTTAAAGGCAGGTCACCATTGTCCGGGTGCCTGTCTGAGACGTTGGATGCACTCTGCTCTTGGAGTCCTGGTCCATTTCCATTGTGATATACTTCTTCATTTCCTTGTCCCTGCCGATTGTCTTCACTGCTACGGCTTCGGTTGGTGTTATACCCAGATTCATGCTCTTCACCATCGCTGTTGCTCCGGCTGTTATTGCTGTGGTAGCTCCGGCGACCCTGATAGTACGGTCTACTATTGCCGCCCCGACTGGCATTAGCGTAGTGTACTCTTCTATAATTATTACCGCCGTTGTTCCCGTTGTTAGGTCTGTAATTACTATTATTATGACTATTATTACACGGCCGGTAGTAATTATTGTTCGGTCGATAATTATTATTATTTCCTTGATAATTATTTGGCCTGGGATTATTTTGATTTCCACGGTCGTTGTTGTTGGTAGTGTTTCCATTGTTATTTGGTCTGGGATTTTGGTCATTATTAAATCGAGTCAGGTTGTTGAAATTTCCCCTGTAGCTGGGCCTATCACAGTTAGTATTTGGATTATTATTACCTGGTCTACCTCGGTCATAATGTGGTCCTGGCCTCTGACGGTTTCTTTGATAGTACCGCTCTTGTTCGTGGTGTTCCAGGAGCGCGGACATCCCTTGTACTGTTTTTATTTGGGCATTTAATCTTCCTTGTGACACACCTTCATTGAAATGGTATGCCAGTTTGGTTACCATGCACTCTTCCGGTATAGCTGGCTCCAAGTTTCTGGCCAGGCATATCTTTCCCAAAAAATACGCTGTCATGGATTGTCCGGTATTGGGGTCGTACTTGCCGTTGCTTATATTGTCTCTGATGATGTTTTGAGTGGATTCGGACCAGTACTTCATCTTGAACGCTACCTTGAATGCTGTATAGCTGTGCACTTCATGCCTGGTCACCGTCCACCAATTGTCAAAAACATTTCTAAAGTATTCATCGAGCATCCCTTTGATTATTGTCCATCGACTTTCTTTATTCCTGATCAATATTTCGTCGACCCTTTCCAAGAATTCGAGAGGATTCCTTTTGTAGGCTCTGAAATCAATGCTCTCTCATCCGTCCAGGTGTGGTAATCCCGTTATTATACTTGGGTAGGTTCTCAGATGGTTCATCTCATCCCTTAGATTGTCGAATTCCCGTTGTTGTCATTCGGTCAGCCGTTCTCTGTCGCTGCTTACTTGGTTCTTTACTGCATCCACAGTCGATTTCATTTCCTCACATTTTTCTCCTAGGGTGGTGTGTGCGATTACTATGTCTGCTTGCCTACGCTCCACTACTTCCATTTGTTTCGTCCTGGTTTCTTCAATAATATCAATCCGGTTGTTGATATCTGTTTTGGCCTGTGTAACCTCTTGTTTGGTGAGTTCGCATTCTCGTTGTACGTCAGACATTTCCCTTCGGATTTCCGTCGCTATCACTTCCATCCTCTCCTCCGTTGCTTCCTGGTTTCTTCTATTTTCTTATCTATCGTTTCGATGGTTGTTCTTGCGATCTCTTCCGTTCTGCAGTTATTACCGGCCATCTGTTGCCATGTCTTCTCGTTATCGCTCTTAATTGCTTCAATTTTCTTATTGATTTGCTCGTTCAGTTCGTCTATCTTCTTATTGGTTTCTCCGATCTTAATTCCCAATTCTTCAGATAAATTTTCTTTAATTAATTCGATATTTTTCTCCAATAATTCTTCCGTCTTTTTCTGTCCGTCTTCTACTTTCTGGTTTATTGATTCTTCCGTCTTCTTATTGGTCTCATCTATTTTATTATTTAAATCTTTCTTCAAAGATTCCATGTTCTTCTGGCTCTCCTTCTGGCTCTCCTTCTGGCCTTCTTCAATCTTCTGGTTCGTAGATAGACTGTTTTCATCCATTTTCTTATTCATCGACCAGTTATCTTCCTTTAACGATCTCTGGCTGTCTTCTATTTTCTTATTGGTTTCTTTTATAGATTCCATAGTTTTTCTATTTTCTTCCATCATCTTCTTCATCCATCCCTGGAAGTCTGCGTCCCATGTTTGTGTGGGTGTCTCCGGTTGTTTAATTTCCGGTTGACCTTCTGGTTGTTGAACCTCCTCCGCCGGTTCAGGTTCTCTGTCTCCCATTGTGATTAAAATTTCTTCCACGTCTTCGGCCGACGTCGCTTCCTTCTCCTCCATTCTGGCTTCTTTTTCAGCTTCCGCCGCTCGCCTCTTTGATGTCGATCTTCTATACATCTCTGTACTCTTGCAATGCAATTGCCGTCGAATTAGGTTTAATAATTATATATTATTTATTTCTTTGTTGGATATTGTCGTCCTAATTCGTGCCCAGACGTTGGGCGCCACGTTGTAACGTAATAAATTTGAGTGGTATTGTTTTTTTTTAATATGTGTATTCGATTTAATAGTGTTTGTAATTGGAGGTATACTCTTCAAACTCCTCATTGAGTTCGTCACTTTGTAATATAAATAACGATGATTAGTGTTGTTGTTTTAAATGATATTTATAAGTAAAATAACGTTTATGTGCTTGTTTAAAAGGACTGTAAAAACTGTTCTCTTGATGTGTTTACCTCCCCACTTACCATCGGTGAACGTTTTCAATCTTCTCAATAGGCTCTATATCACTGTAAAGTCATAACATAACACACAAAATATTTCACTTTGACATGAACATACAGACAGTAAATAAAATGATAGGTATATTTAATCTTGAATTAAATATTTAAATACTGGCCGCTAGAAATATTGCTGCCACCTTGGGAAACAATTGCTCCTTAAATGAAAGTTACTTGTGCCTATTTTAAAAGAAATAAATACGCTTTGTTCACAGGTAAGATATCTAGGATTTTATTAACATCAGTTAAATTGAAATGAATTCCTTTTAAAACAATGATTAAATTTTTAAAACAACAAAAAAATTAATTATTTTCTGAAAATCCTTCAGCTCAGGGCTGGTAACACTGATACAATATACAGTATTATTGTAAATCTTGTTAAGTTAATTTTGGTTATTATTATTACCAAATTTCATGAGTTCTTTGAATTGTCATGATACAAGATACAAAGATGTTTATTATGAATAATATTAATTCGTATAGAATAATCAAAAGACAAAAAATTAACAATAGTTAACCTCAATACGATATTAAAATTATCGAATTATTGTACAACAGGTGTGTTGTCGCTATTTACTCAAGCATGTGTAACATGTGTTCATAAACGCTACACATTAAAATAATATTACTTGTTTAATTATTATCAATGAAATGGATTTGATAAAAATAGAAAAATTCTTATTATTGAGTCTATTCAAAAAGAATTATTAACTAACGATATGACTCTTTGTCGACATGGAAATATTTGTTGTTTATAGGTTAACTCTACCTATAGTTCAGAGTAAGTTATTATAACAAGTTATTTAATATTATTTAAATCTTAAAACTACATTCAAACATAATTAGCATAATAAGATTGGTAATTAAAGGCAGTGATAGTTCTCGTGAGTTATATTATAATACACGTTTAATGAAGAAATTTGTGTTAGTGGTTGAAATCACAATCAGAATGATCACAGTTGCACACCACTATATAAAAATTATCCCGATTAGCGCTTTCAAGCGTCACAGCCCATCGTCAGATCGGAACAGGCAGAAATTATTTTAAAACAAACCCTTCACCCCTCTCCCCCACCCTGCTCACACACAACAAGCTATAATATAAATGACCCTTCCCCACCCCCTAAACCCTGTCCCACACCATCTGTACAGTTACATATTTTTCTAGCAAATCCCTTGTGTTTCAGTGTTGTGTGTGTGTGTGTGTGTGTGTGTGCGCGCGCGCGCATCCTTTTAAACTTACCCTACTTCCTCTCCACACACGTGGGTCAGTCGCACACCCTTATTTTAAACCATCCAATTAGTACTATGCAATATAATTCTTAATCTTATCTATCTGTCCTCTATCATTTACTTCTTAATCATGTTATAAAATATTTCTTCATTATCAAATTTAATTTTAATATTAATTAAATTGTCTAACCCTTTTTCTCTTTCTTTTAATATTTCTAACTCCTCTCTAAGCTTCCTTTCAACTGTGTTATTTACTACTTTTACAATTTCGTATTCTTCCAAAGGATTAACAAACTTATGGTTGTCTTCTATGAAATGTCTTGCATATAACGAATTGGTTGTTCTATTACCTTCTCCACGTTTGTGGTCAGACAACCTGCATATGAATTTTCGTCCTGTCTCACCTAGGTACACTTTATTGCAGTCTTTACATTTTAATTTATAAATTCCGCTTTTCTGTAATACTGGAATTTTTTCTATATTCTTATTCCTTATCTTATCAAATACCGTTTCACATTTTTTAATAGCTACATCTACTCCATATTTATTAAAACATTTTATAATTTTTCTAGTATGTGAACCTATGTATGTCAATGACCCTGCATAATTCTTTTGTTCTGGTTCTATTTTAGCTTTTTGTATGTTAACCCTTTTCATAACTTTATCCACTATGTTGGTGTTATAATTATTATTCCTTACAATTCCCTTTATCGTTTTTAACTCCCTATCTTTTGATTCGGTCTCTTTTAAACACTTCTGAGCTCTGTAACAAAATGTATTGATATGTAACTGTACAGATGGTGTGGGACAGGGTTTAGGGGGTGGGGAAGGGTCATTTATATTATAGCTTGTTGTGTGTGAGCAGGGTAGGGGAGAGGGGTGAAGGGTTTGTTTTAAAATAATTTCTGCCTGTTCCGATCTGACGATGGGCTGTGAGGCTTGAAAGCGCTAATCGGGATAATTTTTATATAGTGGTGTGCAACTGTGATCATTCTGATTATATTATAATAAATTCGATTCAACTGTAATGGTAGTCAAGTAAGCGTCTATATTTATATGTGTTGCTTACAGCGTTTAATATTATTTTGACTCCAATTATTCTTTTTCTTGAACAAATATTAAAATATTTCAATTAAACAACATAATTAATTAATCGAGAACTTTTACTCATTGTGCCTGTCAATGTACAATCATTCGCTAGGTTAGTCATGTACGGTGCGTACTTGACTAACGTAGTTCGATATAATCTTCACCGACTGGCGATAATTATATTTCATTTTATTTTTAAATATCGTTAATAGATAGTACTCCCTGTTATTATCATTTTTCATTGCCCTTATTATACACTGGCAATGTTAAATAATTCACACTATTACTCGTTGCACTGTCACACGTAAAGGGATAGTTCCTCAGTTGAGGTTAGCTTCCAATTGTTTACTAGGAAACGCGCACAAATTTGAAATATTTCTTGAAGACTGCTGCGTGCTCCGCTCGCCGTGAAAGTTGGAAAACAATTAACTCTTCTCGTCGAAGCTTCTTCTCGCGTCTGGTAAAATCAGATCGTCCCATTGGTGGAGAAGTCTGTACTCTCTACCCCAAACGCCTTTGTAACATTAAACTTTTAATTTTTTAGCGTCTGTCTTTGGGTTGGAGGCTCGTCTATGACGCGTTCATTCCAATTCGGAAATGATAGAAAATCTTGTAACATGTATAATTTTCTTATTATTCGTCTGTTCGATAAACGAATATTCGCATTGTTTTGCGGATACTTGGGTCTTTCTTTTAAGTCCAAACAAGTTATAAATCCGTCCATTAACAATTTACTTCACTTTACACAATACACTTATAGTGGTTCTTAATAAAAAATAAGTCTTTACCACTATATTTCGGTGTTATATTAATCTAATACTTATAATTAAATGTTTATAATTCATATCTTCCATTATTTAATACAAAATATTAATATATTCATTGTTTAAGCAAAATGCATTCATGGCGTGTAAGCCATATATGTCCTAACATTTGTATTTGCTTGTATTACCATCATGTCTTATACTATTATATACTTTTGGTATTTAAACGTTACTTAACATCCTTTTATATCTTTGCTGATACTTTACTCCAGCAAATGGTGTCTTATTTAATCATACAGCATTGTTTAAATGCACCATGCTATGATTTCGTTATTTTGTCACTCTTATTTAGTTATTGTTAGTATATATTACATTATTATTAGCAATTAAAGTGTACACAGACATTGTACACTGTCTGTTTAATGTACTTACTAACTTTTTGTTAGTTGAACTTTCTTTAAATTGCAGTAGGATGGTTATTTACACCTAGTCCTATTGGTCTAGTTAATTGGTTTATTATTTTACTGTTATTAAATTACTTATATAATGATTGTTAGGTATACTCATAGTTGAATTGAACATTCCTCTCACTACTGGTAAACTTCTTTACTTTCTCTTTACAAGTTTTATTAGTGTTTTCAGTGTAACTCTGTAGTCACTGGGGATTTTGTCTGATTTGTCTATTGTTGTTATCAATAATTTGACTTACATAGTTATGCCCCTCAGCTTATAAGGTATTCACTGTCTTATACATTTGTTCTTAATTGGTTTCTGTTTGAAACAATTACTTGTAATTACTTTATCTAATTATTGTGTGTGATTTTATGTTGTAGGTCCTGTTCAGATGAGGTTATGTGTTACTGATTTGACAACAATATGCTTCTTATTTTGTTCGACATTCTGCCTAAATATTGCAATGTCATTATGACATGTTATTACTATTGTTTATTACCATGTTTTACAAACTTTGTACACATTTTATACTATATGTTTGTACAACAATACTTGATTTTTACCTATTTATGTTACACATTTTGGTAGGTTTGTATCTTGGCTTGTATACATTAGTTTGTTTCTTTACAACAAATTGTTTTGTTACTACACATTAGCTATAACATTTATTTACATTTTGTCCTGTGTTACTCTGACATTCAGGCACATTTCATATCAAGGATTTTATAGTTTGTTTCATTGGTCTTTTTGAGCAATTATTTCTCTTTTCAGTTCCATTAAATTGGTGGTCTTACTAAGTATGTCTGTGTTACAATCTTGGATTACAATTTGTACACTGAATGTTTGTGTATTTCACTTGATAATCATTGATTTTATTTGTTAACACTTTTTCACTTCCTTTGTCATAAACATTTCACTCATATTGTTTGTGGTGCTTATTTGGGGTAGTGTCATTATATTGGTTATCGTTGCACTCATATAAGGTATTCACTAATATTGTCTGTGATCACTTACTAAGTTTTCAACACTTGGTTTCATTATGTACTTCCTTGATGGATAGTTTCATAGATATTAATCTGGTAGTCATTATCCTTATTTTGTCACTTTTCTGGTCGTGGTGCCTTCCATACTTTGGGAATGTTGTTGTCTTGTTCTAGTTATACATATTCTTCATTTTTCAAGGTACATTTCTCCTTCTTCTTCTTCTTCTTCATACTTCCTCTTCTGGTTATTCGGTAACTTATTCTTCATTTTTAATTTCTTATCACTTATAAGGTATCTTTTGGTTCCTCGCTATTTGTGATAACTCATGTTATATTGATAACACAATTATTTACATTATACTCGTCGTTATTTGTCACAATTCACATTTATTTGTCTATTCATCATGTTCACTCAATATAGTTATAATTTTTAACATGTCCACTTACTATGATGAGCATTATTTTATATATGTCTCACTATTATGATAAATTAGTTTATCCTCTCACTACTATGATAACATTTAATATATGTATTCACTATTATGATCATATTTGGGTATATCCCCTCACTATTATGATAAATCTTTAATATGTCCCCTCACTATTATGACCTATTGGGTCTACATTACTAACATATTATATTGATCCTTTATCTTCTCTTTTCCTCCTTCCTACTTGATGATACATTTATTATGGTTCTTCTTTCTTCTTCGTTGGCTTGCTTTAACATTATTCATATATAGATACACATTTGGCTTTTATACTTCTGTTCTTTCTTCTCATGTTCGATGAAATATGTTCGTGGTACATTTTTAATTCGACGTATTATATCATTTCTATGTAACCATTATTTTGGTACGTTACATATGCCTTCCTATAAGAATTGATTAATTCTGAATCCGTATACTCATTTCATGAAGAATTTATCAATTGTTGTATATTTCCTGGTTGACTCTTGTGTTTTTCTTATATCCTTCCATTCTCTCTTATGAATCATATTTGTATTTCTCTCCATGTAATTGTCTTCCCTTGTTTATTTAATTCCCTAATTCCCTAACATATTTTAGCTGGGGCAGTTCAGAGTGGCTAACTGTGGCATACATCTCTGCTGGCCATACTAACATTAATAAATTCAGAGGTACATCATCTCTGTCAATAATATAAACGATTGCTGGAATAATTCATCAGTCAATTCATCTTACAATATAAAGTAGTCATTCTTTCGACTATTAATAAATATCCTTGGGATTATTTCACGCATCTGCGGTTTATACATTATTATATTCTTCTCTTCTTGATTCATCTTCATATTTTTCTGGGATAGTTCGTTTACATTTCATCACTGGTATTTTCTCATGATTTCCTTCCTTAGTATATTATTTTCATTTTTCTTCGTCATTAATTAATCTTTTCTTTTGGTATTACATTTAACGTCACTTTATAATCTTCTTCATCTTCATGATCCACGTCTTCGTGTTACATTTCATTTAGTATAGGCTCTCGTTTGGTTTTGCCTC
The DNA here is from genome assembly GCA_034769895.1 of Magicicada septendecula. NCBI lineage: Eukaryota > Metazoa > Arthropoda > Insecta > Hemiptera > Cicadidae > Magicicada > Magicicada septendecula. The sequence continues at coordinate 455,794,125 of CM068368.1, forward strand.
ATGTTTTGGGTATCATATATCTGTTTCATATTAATAATATTCACTTGCTTCTGTTTTTCCAACTTCTTATGTTGATTTCTTTGTAGATCATCTCGCATAGTTCCTTCTTAAGTAGTACGGGTAAGATGTTACATTACTAGTTGACTGGCTCTAGGAATTATTATATTTTTTTTTTATATGCCATTGGTGTTGGGTGTCCGTCTCGTATAACTTCTTCTTTTTATAACTAGTACGGGTAAGGTGGTATTTACTAGTTGACTGGCTCTTGGAATTTTATATTTTATTTTATATATGCCATTGGTGTTAGGTGTCCGTCTCGTATATTTTCTTCTTTTTTAGTAGTACGGGTAAGGTGGTATTTACTAGTTGACTGGCTGTTGGAAATTATTTATTTTTATGCCAAGTTGGTAGGTGTCCTTCTCGTATAATTTCTTCTTTTTAATTAGTATGGGTAAGGTGGTATTTACTAGTTGACTGGCTCTTGGAAATACCATTTTATGTGCCATTGTTCTTGTTTGTCCGCCTCGTATATTTTTCTTCTTTTTTAGTAGTACGGGTAAGATGGTATTTACTAGTTGACTGGCTGTTGGAAATACTATTTGCCATAGTTGGAGTGTGTCGGCCTCGTATGTCTTTTCATATATTTGGTACGGGTAAGATGGTAAATTACTAATTGACTGGCTCTAGGAATTTTTAGTTTATTTGCCATAGATGGAGTGTGTCTTTCTCGTATATTTTCTTCTTTTTTAGTAGTACGGGTAAGATGGTAAATTACAGTTGACTGGCTGTTGGAAATACTATTTGCCATAGGTGGTAGGTGTCGGCCTCATATAATTTTCTTCTTTTTAATATAGTACGGGTAAGGTGGTAAATTACAGTTGACTGGCTCTTGGAAATTTCATATTTTATTTTATTCATGCCGTAGATCTTGGGTGTCCTTCTCGTATAATTTCTTTTCTTATATAGTACGGGTAAATCACAGTTTTCTTCACATTTTACATTATTTCTTTGGGTTACACTGTTATATCATTACATTAATATCTTGTCAACATCATTTTTACATTTATAATTGTCATTTCCGCACTTAGTATCATCATTGAATAATTTCCATTATAACATTCCATCTTTTTACATTATTCAATCTTCAATATATTTCTTTATTGATGTCTGATTATAATTACCTTTGATTTTCTTCGTTACAGGATCCTGTATTTCATACGTATTGTTCATATTGTCTTTGGTTACAGTGTATGGGCCTGTGTAAAGCAGTAACAATTTCTTGGCAATTCCTTCAATAGCACTTGGCAGTTCTGTTTTTTAATAGCACTTTATCTCCCACTTTGTATGTGATTATTTTAGGTTGGGATTTTTTATACTTTAATCTGAGTTTTTCAGCTCGCTCAACTGCATTATTATAAAATTTTACTTTATTAAATTTATATTCGTTTCCTTGTGGGAAATTAATCATCTCTGTTATTTCTCGGGGTGGTCTTTTTTCGAACACAGCCGTATATGGTGTTTCATTGGTTGATTGGTGACATGCTAAATTTATGAAATCTTCTGCTGGGGATAAATATTCTTCCCATCTCCTCTGTTGTGTATAGCAGTATGTCCTCAATATTCTTCCCACCTCTCTTAGGACTCTTTCAGCCGGATTGCTGTTAGGGTGGTATACCGATGTCTTGTATGTCTTTACACCATGGTTCATTAATGTATCCTTCCATTTTCGGCCTCTGAATTGCGTTCCATGGTCCGTAATTATGGACTGAGGTTTTCCGATTTCTGGGATGTACTTCAGTGTTATAATTTCCAAAATTCTGCTTGTACTTGCTCTATTTATGGCGTAGAGTTTGGTGAATTTGGTGTAGTGATCAAAAATTATTATTATGTATTTGCACTGGTGTCTGCCTCCACTGCGTGGAAATGGTCCACAAATATCCACAAACACCTTTTCGAGTTTCTTCACAGATGTAATTGGTATCATAACTCCTTCTTTCTTTTCATTGTTACACTTCACTAGTTGACACAGATGGCAGTGTTGTATTTATTTTCTGACTCTACAATTCATATACTTAAAGTATACGTGTTCTTCTAATGCCTTAACTACTTTTATGGCCCCCATATGTCCATATCTTATATGGTAGTCTATTGCAATTTCTCTTTCTGTATTTTTGGGTATTAATATTTTCCACTGATCATTTGACTGTTTTGTTTTGGTGAACAGTAAATTATTATGGATACAATAATATGGAGCAACCCTTTCGTCTTGTTCTGTTAGTCTCTGTATTATACTTCTGATTTTGGGATCGTTTTGTTGGTTGGTTTGGATATTTGTTATTATATTTGCCAATTCGGTTTTGCTTTTCAAAATATGGTAAACTTTAGCGATGGTTTCCTTCTCTCCTTCGAATGTTTGGGCTTGTATGTTTACTCTGGATAACACATCTGCAGCAACATTGCTCTTACCAGGGACGTATTCCCAATGTATGTTGTATTCTTGGAGTGTTAGTGTCCACCTCGTCAGCCTTCCATGCTTTAATCGGCAATTCTTTAAAAATGATATCGATTTGTGGTCTGTACGCACTGTTAGTGGGTATCCCAAAATGTATGTTCGGAACTTTTCACAAGCGAACACTATGCTGAGGAGTTCCTTCTCCGTGGTGTGGTAATTGCGTTCACACTTGTTGAGTGTCCTACTAGCGAAACTGATGGTTGCCTTCCTCGTCTTCTTGGTATAAGATGGATCCCAGACTTACGTCACAATTCATATAGAAAGTTTTATTAAAGTTCGGGTGGTGTAACATTACGGTGCTTAGGAACTTTTCTTTTATCATCTTGAAGGTTGTGTCCTGTTCGGGTCCCCATCTCCACTTATCTTTGGATGACAATTGTTGGGAAAATTTAGATGTCAATTCCGAATAATTATTCTGAAATTTTCTGTAGTAATTGCAAATTCCAAGAAACGATTGCAACTGTTTCTTGTTTCTGGGTGTAGGAAAGCGCTGTATAGCTTCCATTTTTTCTTGTGATGGCGTTATGCCCGTTTCAGACAAATTAAAACCCAGAAATTTTACTTCGTCGGCTATGAGTTTGGATTTCTCTAATTTGAGTGTGATGTTGTTTTCATCCAACTTTTTCAATACTTGTGCCACCCTGTTGCAGTGTTCCTCCCAATTGTTGGAGGTAATGAGCAAGTCATCAACATACACTGTAGTGAATTGAAGTGTATTTTGTCCTAAAATCTCATCCATACATTTTACAAAGACTGCTACGGAATTTACTAGGCCGAAGGGTAACCTTTTAAACTGATAGTTACGCCCTTCAAATATAAAGGCCGTATATTTTCTGCTATTGGGGTGTAATTCCACCTGCCAATACCCACACACGGTGTCCCATATACTGATATACCTTATGCCATGGAACTTTTTAAGTATTTCGTCGATTTCTCCAGGCGACGTCCTGTCATTTATTATTGTCTTGTTTATTTCCCTGGCGTCTAAGCAGATCCTTACTGCGCCATTCTTCTTTGGTACTGCTACAATTGGATTTGTGTACGGGGAGTTACTTAATTCAATGATATCATCTTCAATTAAACGTTGTATTTCTAAACAGACTGCTTCTTTTAACAAGAAAGCTATGGGGTATGATTTCCTTTTAAATTCAGCTTGTTCCTTGAATTTTATTTCGCATTGGAAATTTTTCACCTTCCCTGGTGTGTCCGAAAATACAGGTCTTGTGACAGTACGAAAAACCTGATATAAAATTTATGGTATACAAGGTAGCAAATTATTGTATTTCGATGTTTTTGCATTTATTTTTATGGGTAATACATTTTTCCCTGGTTTTGCCTGCAACGACGCAGTTTCGAGACAACGAAATAATTTCAAGGCCAGCAGTGTACGTGCGAATAAGAACACTTAAAATGGTTACAGCAACTAATACCGGCTCTACATACGTCTGTTTCATTGGCCGACAACGCCAAACATCATTAGCAAAAGAATGACGTGCATAAAATACGTAACAAGCAGGGCGTTTATGTAACGAAAGACAAAGAACAATGACGTATGCACACACATACATACGTAAAAATTGCGTATTGTTCGGCCCAGTCTACACAACTCCGCAGCAGCGGTAACACCTTGCTAAAGGCAACCGGCAATTTATACCGGCCTCATTGTTTTAAACAGTTCAAAAATGTAATCAATATGTAATTATATACTAGCTAAAAGAGAAACTAAGACAGTGTGCAGTAATTGTTTTCAAAATTATACATTAGAGTCAGTGAATATAGTAAAAAATGTAACCACGCCACTTTGGAGAAAGCAACATGTGAATCCGCTTCCAGAACTTCCAGTCTACAAAAACAGGAAAGTGCAAAACCAAAATTTAATTTAAAGAGCTCTTTCCCAAATAACAGATATATGTGTACCCAAAAAAGTAAACTGGTATTGTAAGTATGAATGAGAGTGAGGAAGTTGGGAGTGTATAGTAAATGTCGACATCCAAACGGGGTGTTGGTTTGCGTTTGTTTTAAGAAAATATAATTAAAATCATTTGATAATGAAGCAGCTGCATAGTCAATATATAAATTTTGGTAACATGACGTTTAAGAAGCTATAAAAGAATTTTGTAATAAAAGAGAGTTAATGTAAGTAAACGCTGCCATTTTGATTTCTTCTTTGGGACAATTGGCCATTGTCAGTAAAGAAACAGTCCGGTGTACACATAAAAGAGAATAAACCAATATTGATGTTTAATGTTTTCAAACGAACGTATTTTTATTTCAATGCCTATCTCTGTCAGCAATCACGCTGAGTCGAAACCCTGGACCCTAGATAATAATAATAATAATAATAAGGTTGAAACAACAGGCTTTTCAAAGTATGGTAAGTACCATAATCATGGTGTGTGGGACATACGTGTCTGAAATGAGTAATGTAAACAAAACCAAATATATGTTGCTTGTTATTTCTTCTTCTAAATACATTTATATGAAGATAAAGAAATGTGTAAAAGTACAAATGCCGCCCGAACTGGTGACTATATAAAAATATATCCTGTTGTATTTTATATAATAAGCCTGAATGATGGCAGAGTGGGCATTGAAACTGAGAATGCGGTTGTAGGTTAGGTGGTAACGCTAATATAAAGCAACAAATCATTAACATTTTTTATAATGGCAGAAAATAAAGAAAATGTCAGCATAACTGACAGTACGAATAACAGTCAATAAGCATGACAGAATCACTAGTCATGAGTGAAGGAATTATTCACTCAACGCCAGTCCCAAATAACAGGGCTGAAAATAACGAAATTATGAAAATGATGCAAATGCTTTTCAATACACAGAACAATAAGTTCGATGAGAAATTTAGTAAACTTGACGAAAAATTTAATGAACAAAAAAGTGAAATTAGAGAAATACAAAATAATTTTAACGTAAAATTCGATGAATTAAAAAATGAAATTAAGAAAAGGAATTTTAATGTTGACAAGAGAAGTAATGAAATAGAATTAGAAAATGAGAAAGTAATAAACAAATTTGAATTGAACAAAGAGGACAAGGTAAGTAGTAGCGGAAATGATGATAAAAGAAATAAAAATATAGTAATAGGAGATAATAGTGTGGAGGTTGGTAGTAGTAATGAGGTTTTATGGGGAATAGAATATAATAATAATGGAATGATAGTGTGTGTTGAAGGATTAAAGAGAGGGTGTAAAGAGAGATATATTGAGAGAGAGAAGTGTTGTTGGGAGAGGTATTCTGAGAGATATTTTAAAAGAGAGAGATGTTTTAAAAGTGAGAGGTATTGTGAGAGAAAAAGAGAAGTAGAAATTTTTAAGATAGATAGAAATTATGAAGAGTTTATAGAAAGGTTAGGTGGAGAGAAAAGTGAAAATAATAACAAGTACTTACCTTATAATAAAACTGAAGTACAGTAAACCCTCGATTTAACGGACTAATTGGGGCTGAGGGGTGTCCGTAAAATCGAAAGTCCGTTAAATCGCAAATTTTGTTTTTTGAGGATATATTTAAATCAAATAGGCCTATAACACTTGAAATTTTAATACTATTAATATCATGCAAATACCGTATTGTTCCGAATACAAGCCACACTTTTTATCCTAAAAACATGGTCGCTAATTTGGCCTGCGGCCTTAATTCGCGCGCTAACGAAATTCGAAGTTATACCTGACTTCTGGCGGGACGAACGCTTTTCGGTTCTATGAGTTGTTTACTGCCTGAGCAACAGCAGTTTGCCTGGCTGTAGTTAACTCTGGCGTTATGATTTACAACTACAACCGAATGTTTTAACAGCAAACTGAAGAAAGAATAGGAAGATAAAGTGTAAGTGCGTGCGCACGCGCGCGTGCTCGCACCCTTCTGTAGGCAGCAAGACAAAGGATGAGTAGAGGGTGTGTAACATGTTTCTAAATAACAGGTAAACTGCCAGTGTGGTTTTCTATTGTAACAGCGACAACATCGCTTATCTATACTTTGTTTTCATTCGGCGTTTTTGTAGTGCGTTTGTGGTATGAGTGATATTGTGGAGACTAAAGGCACGCAGTCAAATCAAATTAAACGTAACCCGTACGATGCGAATTATAAATTAATTGTGATACAAAATGTAGAAAAAACCTGCAATCGCGAAGCCGCAAGGAAATTCGATATTGATGAATCCTGTATTCGACGATGGAGAAAACAGAAGGAACGACTTTTAAATGGAAATACTACGCAACGAGCATTCGCGCGCGGGACCTCAAGTTGGGCGTTTTGTAGCAGTAGAGTCCAGCGTCTGTGAATACGTACAGCTTTTAAGAAGGCAAGGACTCCCTGTCACTAGACATGTTTTAAAATTAAAAGCTTTAGATATTGCAGAAGAATTAAAAGTCTCCGGTTTTAAAGCCAGCTTCGGGTGTATAAGACGAATGATGCGGCGAAATGGATTTGCGCTTAAATGACGTACATCACTTGCGCTAAAACTACCGAGTGACTACGAAGAAAACTCCTACAGTATCAGTGGTTTGTCATTCATTTACGCAAGAAGCATAATTATTCACTTGAACACATGGGAAATGCCGATGAAACGCCCGTATTTTTTATTTACGTATATTTACGGTGGACCAAAAGGGAACCAAATCTGTAACAGTAAAGATTACGGGAAATGAAAAATTACGTGCCACTGTAATGCTTGCTGTATTAGCCGATGGACGAATATTTCACAGTGAAATAAGATGCATATCAGTGTATATTGTTCAGTGTTAGTCGTCATGATATCTTCCACTGTGCGACGCCTGCGTCAACAACAACGCAAAGACAGGAATACTCCGTTCTCATCAAATACAATTGAAGATGAGAAAATTTGTGTGTTTCAAAACAAGAAGAAAAGAAACGAATAAAGAATGCTGCGATAGCCAAGCAATATCGCCAGAACAGGAAAGTCTGCAGTTTATGCACATTATACGTTTCAAAAGCCTAATACTTTTTTTTTCCTGAAGTCCGTTAAATCCGAAGTCCGTTAAACCGAGGTCCGTTAAATCGAGGGTTTACTGTAGTAGGAGACAATGAGAATAATGACTTGATAAAATACCAAATTATGACTGATTTTACTGAAGGTGACAGAAACATACCCGATCAGGAGTTATATGAATTTGTGGAAACGGATAAAAATTTGAATAGTTGGTGCATGTATAAGGATGTTAGTATAAAATATCTAATATTAAACCATGTATATAGTTTTAAGGTTCGATTGTTATTTGACGATGGAGGTTAGTTGTTCTTATGTGATCTTACGATTCGGTTGATTTTATGTATACGATATATTGTATGTTACACTTATGATTATGTTTACAAAATTCGGGCGCCATCTTTGTTACATATGTTATAGGCCAGGAATTCGTTACGCGAAGTTATGATGAACGGAAGTTGCTTGAAATAATAAAACATCTGTTTATAAATTTTACCAATGAAATACCCTTTTTATTTTATCTACCTCTTACATAACAGTTTTGCAAATGTGAAACGAACTCTAACCCCTCCAAAAGCATAATGCAAGTAAATATGTGTTTATCTAATAGTATGTACTTACGTGACTATATCCTTACATATCTTTAGTAATTATAAAATAGTAATATATGTAGTTGTGCCCAACCCAGCACTTAGAAATTACTCAACACACACGCAATCTCTCTCTCTCTCTCTCTCTCTCTCTCATGGTACAAATTTTATTATTTTAGGAGCTCATTTTATGTAATTGAAATTTTGAATATTTGAATTTATATGATTTGTGATTTGGTCATTTTACATGAAGGAAACTTGGAAATAAAATAAGGATATTAAGGTGTTGATGGAACGTTCTCACCCATTTCGTGTAGTTCCTGGTTGTTTCGGTGCGGTAATACTTCGCGTACGGTACCGCGAGTTTTCCGTGTACACGTTACGGTCACATTTTTGAATTGACGCACTGTAGTTATATAGTTTATTAACCACTTACAGTGGCTAAAAAGGTAAAATTCACTAGTGAGTGAATGGGTTGCCGGCCGGCGTTGATCACTGCTGCAGTTGAAATGACCAAGAGTCTTTGTTAGATTTTGCTGAGGTGGGGTGAACCTACGTCACACTTCCATTGTTAAGCTGTTGACAGCCTCGTGTTGTTGATGTAAACACATTCTCAGCCGCTGACGTAATTAAGGTTCGGCACTCTTATCGCCACAAACTGCATACTGTTTTTTGTGATGCTTCACAGTTTTTGCTATGAATTGGTTCAAATCCTGACAAATATTATTATACACTCCACTCACTATATATTCGTACTGGTTATTTAAGGTTGGTTTGATTATGACCAAAATAGAAAAATACAATAGTTATGGTTTTATTTACCACATTTAAGGTAATTATAAATGTACCATGATTGTACCATCACAAAACCCCCTCAATGAAAGATTTTGTGTCGAAGCACAAAATCTTTCATTGTCCCTTTCATACTCCTAAAGGGATCAGCCAGGATAAGTCGCCACAAACCCCCTTATAATTTTATATAAAAGAAAATAACAACTCACCCTTGGTCTGATGATGATGACCGTACCTACATGACCTTACTGGACTTCTCCTGCGAGATCCCAACACCATAAGGCCACTTAGGCTCTTAACGCCCCTGCGCTGACGCGTTGGCCAGCTCAGGACCGCTGTCATATCACCAAACACTGAAACAATACATAATAAATATTAAAATAGTGGCTTAGTAAATCACTCCATCCTCAACTGATCTGGTTCCCCTTAGCTAAGTGCTGGTTTGTGCCAATAAGCACTGGGTTGGCTTAATATAGTTATAAAAGAATTAGAAATATATATTTCTCAAGAATTAGAAAGAATTTCCCTTCTTCATATTACAAACCCTGAATTAATGAATGGTTTCGATTACTATCGATAATATTTATCTTCTTTCTTTTACAATTACTGTAATTATAACATAAACACATTGATATAATAAAAATTTAAACTCTAATTGAAATTAGGAAAATTACCCTATAAATCTCCCAAACCTGGAGAAAAACAAATTATAAAAGAATTGATAAATCTGTATTTTTATTTATTTATAAATCTTATTGAATGATTAAAATAAAAAAAATTATTATTATTATTATTATTATTATTATTACTATTTACAGGTAATAATATGGTATTAACAGCGCCATTTAAATTTATCTCTTCACATTATTTCCATATTATAAAAGCATGTTAAAAATTTTATAACATAAATACATAATACATTTTACATAATAATACACATTGATACATTTAATACATTGCAATAATTTATTCATTTATTAAGATTTGCACTATAAGATATGCACTAACATTTGCATAATTGAAAGTTGCATTTAAGTTAAAATTTTACAATTGCAGTTAATTCATTAATTAGACATCAATTATTATTTATTATAATTATAAAATTCATTTTAAATTTATTATTACATTCTTATAATATTATTATTTCATTATTCATAATTCATTACCTCTCTATTCTGAATTTCCTACCTACCTGACTACCTAACCTTTCACCTTCTATCACTGTTTAGTCTGGGTAACTCCTATATTCACTATACTCCTATTTATTATAATCTTACTCACCTTCTTCTAACTGACCACCAAATTTACCTATCATGACACCAATATCTCAATTATAAACTTCATTACTATTTTCATTTAAATCCTATGGCACCGCTCGTCCTTGCAATGAGTTGGGTGTTCCCTAACTGGCTATATACATTCATATTATTTTGCCCTTCCAAATAATTCGGCAAACACTCCCTTAAACTACGCTATTACCTGCCACAACACTATTGGTTGGCTACTCTTTATCACCTCACCCCCACTACAGAATTCATCAACAACAAATATATGTTTATACCTTTACTAATAAACACCTTTACTAATAACCACTAACTACTGTGTCCCTAAATATCTAATAATTCTCTTTGTATTATTTTCTTTAAAAATCTTAACTATCTAACTCCATTTTCATTAATTAAATAACTCACCTGCATTTTATCTATCCCCAGGCTCTATTCCTGTTTACTTTTACTGTAATCATTAACATTTGTCTTATATAAAATTCATCTCTCACCTACTCATAACAGTACTTCTCACTTTTCAAATATATATTCTTACTATTATATTTATTTAATTATTCATCAATATTCGCTAATAGTATTATTCATTACCTTCAATACAATAATTTAAATAATAATTTATCTTCATAGAAACTTTCTATGACAATTAATAATTTATAAAGTTACAAAGTTAGTACACCTTTCTTTTGTACCACAATTTAATAAAGAATGATTCCTCTTTAATTGTTATTCAATTGAAAAAAAATATTATTATTAAACATATTATTAAAATACATAATAATACATACTGGTGTACCTGTAATACATAATACATTTTACACGTCAAAAATACATTGATAGATAAATACATATAAAACAATAAAAAATATACACTCCAACTCATTATTTTGTTATTTACCAAACTCAGTCCATAGCAGTTCAATTCAATATCACTTTACACATATATGTTTAATGTTTATTTCACAATACAACAGTCTATCCACCATCGTTGAACAACAAACGAATCTTAGGTCTACTTAACTTATTACTTAATAAATATATTTTATTATCTGCAACATTATATTCATATTCCTTTATGAAATTGTTATTAACCAAATATTTCCAGTCACGATCACGTAGGGTTCCGTTTATCTCAGTATCATATGTCATTAATTGGTTATTATCTTCATAATATTCCACCACAGGTAAATACTTAATTCCTTTATTCTCATTTATTGTTATCTCAAATTAGTTATTATTATAAGGTACGTATTCCTTATTTTCATCCTCGTTATCTAACCTTAACCTTTCTAACAATTGTCTGTAATTTCTGTTTACTTTAAATATTTCTATTACTCTCTTACTCTCACAATATCTCTCTATACTTTCTCTCTTAATACATTTCTCTCCATAACACCAAATTACACTTTCTCTCTCCAAATATGCAGGGGTCCCTAACATAAAGTTATCCCTAACATACGTACACCACTTATTAGGTACACAAAAACACAAAGAAACTTTATTTGTAGACCTATCGTCTCCCAAATATAAATTTAAGGAACTCTTATCCTTATAAAAATTACATGAAGACTTGTCTTCACCCCCTAACACAACATCAAAAGAAAATTCTACCCCCTGCACTCCTTGTACTAAAATACTTTCTCTCAACTTTCTTTCGGACTCAATAAATTCAAACATTTCATTTTCATTCATAATACTTTCATTATCAATTTCTAACACCACCTTCTTACTACTTATAATATTTGAGTTATCTGTACATTCATTATTTGAGTTATCACCCTTAAATATGTTATTATTCAGCACATCATTTTGCTGGGTACTCCTATTTACTTTCTGGCTTTCTAATTGACTTTCTACCAAATTTAAATTCTCATCTAGTTTTGTGATGAGCTTGTCACATTTCTTAATAAGGTGATTGTGACCTAATTTTATTTCATTCTTTAGTTCATTGAATTTAATATCAGAATCGATTTTCTGCTCATCTAGTTTTTTATCAAAACTGTCAAATTTATTTAATAAAATTTTCATCATTTCAGCAGTACCATCTAGTTTGCTAACTGACATAGCTGGAATGGATGTATCGATTTTCGTTACCTCTGCAGACACAGGCGTATTTGCCTCGTCAGTCTGACTAGCTTGATTTAATTGTACATCCATCTCGCCAGTTAAATTTACATCAGTTGTACTGATTTCTAACGTAATATTATCATTTGTACTCATGTTGGCAATTTTGCAATACACACATGCATACAATGGTATAACCTAACTATTGGGTTATGTTTACGTATTACAATTTTGGTGTCTGTTACCTCAAACAACTTTTTCCGTTCTCTTTCTAGGCGTACTCGCATAAAATTTTATGCCGAGTCCCTGTTATTACGGGCGACATCTGTGATCTTACGATTCGGTTGATTTTATGTATACGATATATTGTATGTTACACTTATGATTATGTTTACAAAATTCGGGCGCCATCTTTGTTACATATGTTATAGGCCAGGAATTCGTTACGCGAAGTTATGATGAACGGAAGTTGCTTGAAATAATAAAACATCTGTTTATAAATTTTACCAATGAAATACCCTTTTTATTTTATCTACCTCTTACATAACAGTTTTGCAAATGTGAAACAAACTCTAACCCCTCCAAAAGCATAATGCAAGTAAATATGTGATTATCTAATAGTATGTACTTACGTGACTATATCCTTACATATCTTTAGTAATTATAAAATAGTAATATATGTAGTTGTGCCCAACCCAGCACTTAGAAATTACTCAACACACACGCAATCTCTCTCCCTCTCTCTCTCTCATGGTACAAATTTTATTATTTTAGGAGCTCATTTTATGTAATTGAAATTTTGAATATTTGAATTTATATGATTTGTGATTTGGTCATTTTACATGAAGGAAACTTGGAAATAAAATAAGGATATTAAGGTGTTGATGGAACGTTCTCACCCATTTCGTGTAGTTCCTGGTTGTTTCGGTGCGGTAAAACTTCGCGTACGGTACCGCGAGTTTTCCATGTACACGTTACGGTCACATTTTTGAATTGACGCACTGTAGTTATATAGTTTATTAACCACTTACAGTGGCTAAAAAGGTAAAATTCACTAGTGAGTGAATGGGTTGCCGGCCGGCGTTGATCACTGCTGCAGTTGAAATGACCAAGAGTCTTTGTTAGATTTTGCTGAGGTGGGGTGAACCTACGTCACACTTCCATTGTTAAGCTGTTGACAGCCTCGTGTTGTTGATGTAAACACATTCTCAGCCGCTGACGTAATTAAGGTTCGGCACTCTTATCGCCACAAACTGCATACTGTTTTTTGTGATGCTTCACAGTTTTGCTATGAATTGGTTCAAATCCTGACAAATATTATTATACACTCCACTCACTATATATTCGTACTGGTTATTTAAGGTTGGTTTGATTATGACCAAAATAGAAAAATACAATAGTTATGGTTTTATTTACCATATTTAAGGTAATTATAAATGTACCATGATTGTACCATCACACTTATTGTGTTTATGAACATTTAATTATGTGGACAGTGTTTTAAGATGGACTGTTTATGACTGATTTTTGGTAAATGATAAGATGATAATGTGGATTGTATATTTTTGTGTATGTTAATGTCAATGTATTTGTGTAATTTTGCTGTTGTGTATTTAATGTATTTTTTATGTAAACATGTATTGTAGAATTTTAAATAATTGAAGGAAGTTTAATAATGATTTTGAAATAATTATGGAATTCAGAGTCTAATGGTTAGTAAATGATTAAGCAGATAATATATTTGGATATGGAGAGGTATTGTTGTTAGTAGGTAAGTGATGAATTTTCTAGTGGTATATTAAGGTGAAATGTTGTAAAGAGTTTGGGTAATAGTGATAAATAAGGGCATTGGAGTTAGTTAAATAGAGTTAATGGGAGTTAGTGAAAATAAGAATGTTGAGATGCTGATAATATATAAAGAGGTGTTAGATATTTTAGGGACACAGGTGATTATATGTAGAGGTGAGTAATGTGCATGGTAATTATAGTTGTTGTTGATGATATTTTGTAATAAGGATCCGGTGTAGGGAGTCCGCAACGAAAGGTGTTGGGACAGGAAGGGACCGTTGTGTGCCGGAAAGGGTTGCCTTAGGTAGAATCCAGGAACCAACATAAGGGAAAGAGCATAGGTAGGTAACATACATCCTTGTACAAAAATGAGCGGTGCCAGAGGTTTTAAATGGGATTAGTGAAGGGGGTTATTATAGAGATATTGGTGTCATATTATGTTAATGGTTAGAAGCGGTTGTTAGTGGAAAAAAGAGGTGAGTAAGGTTAGATTGACAAATGCCAAAATAAGATAGAGAATAATGAATAATGGAGAGTCGCCCAAACTAATAAGGATAAAAAGGTTAGAAAAGGGAGAATTCATGGTAGAAAGGTGAGGTAAATGAAAGATGAATGATAAATTTGAAATTGTTTTATAGAATCTGATATAACAAATGTTAAATGATTAAAAGTTAATAGAGAATTGTTGATAGTAAAAATGTTATAAAGTTTTGGTACAAGTTATATAAATGTGAATTAAGTAATGTGAATTGTTCAATGTTAGTGTTTAATGTTTATTCTACAATGTTTTATTGTGTTTTATTATGTTGAGGGTACAATAGGTTAGGAGGTTACTACCAGGTTAGTAACGATAATAATATTAGATTTTAGGAGGGTTGTCAATTCTGTAGTAATGATTCTGTTATAAGGAAAATTAAACATAAAGAAAAGATCGTAAAGAATTTAGAGAGCTTTAAAGTTGTTTGCCATGATATATAGATATTGTAAGGTTATATGAAGTAAAATCATAGAGTTAATGGTTGTTGCTAGAGAAGTAAAATGTGTTTTCTGTTTAGGTTAAGAACAAATGTTTTCATGTGGTAAAGAGAGTGAATATAATTGACTGGAGTCAGAAAGGTGTACTAAATACCGGGTTATTAAAAAGAGAAGGAATTTTCTATCTTAACTCTTGTGATACATTGTTTGAAACTTGTAGAATTAAGCAAACCAATGCCCCAAAAACGCAAACCAACGTACTAAGAGGAAACATATCAGTTGTGGATATGGATATAGAGAAGGCCACTATTTTAAAATTTTGTATTGAATGTTTCAGAGTTTTATGGTGTGGTGACCGCGGTCCTGAGCTGGCCGGTGCGTCAGAACAGGAGCGTAAAGTGCCTCATGGCCTTATGGTGTAGGGATCTCTCCGGAGAAGTCCAGTAAGGTCAGAAGGTGCGAACCTCATCATTGGACCAAGGGTAAGTGATGACAAATTTTATCTAGTAACACTACAGGGGGTTGTGGCTCCATATCTGGGCTGATCCTTTTAAAAAGTGTGAATCAGTCAATGAAAGTTTTTGTGTCTCGACACAAAACCTTTCATTGAGGGGGTTTTGTGACAGTACGAAAAACCTGATATAAAATTTATGGTATACAAGGTAGCAAATTATTGTATTTCGATGTTTTTGCATTTATTTTTATGGGTAATACATTTTTCCCTGGTTTTGCCTGAAACGACGCAGTTTTGAGACAACGAAATAATTTCAAGGCCAGCAGTGTACGTGCGAATAAGAACACTTAAAATGGTTACAGCAACTAATACCGGCTCTACATACGTCTGTTTCATTGACCGAAAACGCCAAACGTCATTAGCAAAAGAATGACGTGCATAAAATACGTAACAAGCAGGGCGTTTATGTAACGAAAGACAAAGAACAATGACGTATGCACACACATACATACGTAAAAATTGCGTATTGTTCGGCCCAGTCTACACAACTCCGCAGCAGCGGTAACACCTTGCTAAAGGCAGCCGGCAATTTATACCGGCCTCGTTGTTTTAAACAGTTCAAAAATGTAATCAATATGTAATTATATACTAGCTAGAAGAGAAACTAAGACAGTGTGCAGTAATTGTTTTCAAAATTATACATTAGAGTCAGTGAATATAGTAAAAAATGTAACCACGCCACTTTGGAGAAAGTAACATGTGAATCCGCTTCCAGAACTTCCAGTCTACAAAAACAGGAAAGTGCAAAACCAAAATTTAATTTAAAGAGCTCTTTCCCAAATAACAGATATATGTGTACCCAAAAAAGTAAATTGTTATTGTAAGTATGAATGAGAGTGAGGAAGTTGGGAGTGTATAGTAAATGTCGACATCCAAACGGGGTGTTGGTTTGCGTTTGTTTTAAGAAAATATAATTAAAATCATTTGATAATGAAGCAGCTGCATAGTCAATATATAAATTTTGGTAACATGACGTTTAAGAAGCTATAAAAGAATTTTGTAATAAAAGAGAGTTAATGTAAGTAAAGGCCGCCATTTTGATTTCTTGTTTGGGACAATTGGCCATTGTCAGTAAAGAAACAGTCCGGTGTACACACGAAAGAGAATAAACCAATATTGATGTTTAATGTTTTCAAATGAACGTATTTTTATTTCAATGCCTATCTCTGTCAGCAATCACGCTGAGTCGAAACCCTGGACCCTAGATAATAATAATAATAATAAGGTTGAAACAACAGGCTTTTCAAAGTATGGTAAGTACCATAATCATGGTGTGTGGGACATACGTGTCTGAAATGAGTAATGTAAACAAAACCAAATATATGTTGCTTGTTATTTCTTCTTCTAAATACATTTATATGAAGATTAAGAAATGTGTAACAGTACAAATGTCGACCCGAACTAGGGACATGATTATTGTGTACAAGTACAGTCTGCATTTATTGTAAATTTTGATTAATTTCGCTATTTGCTCATCCATCAGAATCCTGTCGACTCTAGCTGTTTGGAATCTTTTGATTGCGTTTAACTTTTCTATCCACAATGTGTCTCCTTTGGTATGGTGATCCACTTCATTGATCGGTATTTGTTCCCTCTGGTTATGGCCTTCCCGGATGTAATATATGATATGTTCAGGACGGGCCTTTCTGCTTTCAATTAGTTCCGCCGTCCATCTAATGTCGCCTGAGTTCAGAGATACTTTGGCTCTGCTCATATCAATAACGGCCGCATATCTCCTTAATATGTCGCAGCCAATCAATAAATTAAAGGGTAGCCCACTCGCTACTAGAAAGATCATGGGGATAGTTTTACCATTACTAGATATCTCTAATTGGACTTGATTCCGGATGGTCTTGTTCCGACGACCCGTTGCTCCAATCAAGATTATATTGTTTATCGGCAACGTCGGTATTATTGTTTTGTTTCCAGCTTGTATCCGATTTAATTCGACTCTGTCAATCAACGATACATTGGCCCCCGTATCTATCATGGCCGTCGCCTTGATCCCGTTGACGTTAACCGTCACGTATGCGATTTCGTTGTTAACTGCGTCATCGACGTTGTTGTCCTTTTCTTCCAATAAATCCTTACGAATGTTTTTTAAATAATTGTTCCTGAGGATGATAATTGATTCCTTTGTATTTTTTATTACGTTAGACCCAATAGACCGGTTCAGTGAGGGTGATGTTTCGGTTTTCACTGCCGCTTTCCATTTAAAGGCAGTTCACCATTGTCCGGGTGCCTGTCTGAGACGTTGGATGCACTCTGCTCTTGGGGTCCTGGTCCATTTCCATTGTGATATACTTCTTCATTTCCTTGTCCCCGCCGATTGTCTTCACTGCTATGGCTTCGGATGGTGTTATACCCAGATTTATGTTCTTCACCATCGCTGTTGCTCCGGCTGTTATTGCTGTGGTAGCTCCGGCGACCCTGATAGTATGGTCTACTATTGCCGCCCCGACTGGCATTAGCGTAGTGTACTCTTCTATAATTATTACCGCCGTTGTTCCCGTTGTTCGGTCTGTAATTACTATTATTATGATTATTATTATACGGCCGGTAGTAATTATTGTTCGGTCGATAATTATTATTATTTCCTTGATAATTATTTGGCCTGGGATTATTTTGATTTCCACGGTCGTTGTTGTTGGTAGTGTTTCCATTGTTATTTGGTCTGGGATTTTGGTCATTATTAAATCGAGTCGGGTTGTTGAAATTTCCCCTGTAGCTGGGCCTATCACAGTTAGTATTTGGATTATTATTACCTGGTCTACCTCGGTCATAATGTGGTCCTGGCCTCTGACGGTTTCTTTGATAGTACCGCTCTTATTCGTGGTTTTCCAGGAGCACGGTCATCCCTTGTACTGTTTTTATTTTGGCATTTAATCTTCCTTGTGACACACCTTCATTGAAATGGTATGCCAGTTTGGTTACCATGCACTCTTCCGGTATAGCTGGCTCCAAGTTTCTCGCCAGGCATATCTTTCCCAAAAAATACGCTGTCATGGATTGTCCGGTATTGGTGTCGTACTTATATTGTCTCTGATGATGTTTTGAGTGGATTCGGACCAGTACTTCATCTTGAACGCTACCTTGAATGCTGTATAGCTGTGCACTTCATGCCTGGTCACCGTCCAACAATTGTCAAAAACATTTCTAAAGTATTCATCGAGCATCCCTTTGATTATTGTCCATCGACTTTCTTTACTCCTGTTCAATATTTCGTCGACCCTTTCCAAGAATTCGAGAGGATTCCTTTTGTAGGCTCTGAAATCTATGCTCTCTCGTCCGTCCAGGTGTGGTAATCCCGTTATTATTCTTGGGTAGGTTCTCAGATGGTTCATCTCATCCCTTAGATTGTCGAATTCCCGTTGTTGTCATTCGGTCAGTCGTTCTCTGTCGCTGCTTACTTGGTTCTTTACTGCATCCACAGTCGATTTCATTTCCTCACATTTTTCTCCTAGGGTGGTGTATGCGATTACTATGTCTGCTTGCCTACGCTCCACTACTTCCATTTGTTTCGTCCAGGTTTCTTCAATAATATCAATCTGGTTGTTGATATCTGTTTTGGCCTGTGTAACCTCTTGTTTGGTGAGTTCGCATTCTCGTTGTACGTCAGACATTTCCCTTCGGATTTCCGTCGCTATCACTTCCATCCTCTCCTCCGTTGCTTCCTGGTTTCTTCTATTTTCTTATCTATCGTTCGATGGTTGTTCTTGCGATCTCTTCCGTTCTGCAGTTATTATCGGCCATCTGTTGCCATATCTTCTCGTTATCGTTCTTAATTGCTTCAATTTTCTTATTGATTTGCTCGTTCAGTTCGTCTATCTTCTTATTGGTTTCTCCGATCTTAATTCCCAATTCTTCAGATAAATTTTCTTTAATTAATTCGATATTTTTCTCCAATAATTCTTCTGTCTTTTTCTGTCCGTCTTCCACTTTCTGGTTTATTGATTCTTCCGTCTTCTTATTGGTCTCGTCTATTTTATTATTTAAATCTTTCTTCAAAGATTCCATGTTCTTCTGGCTCTCCTTCTGGCCTTCTTCAATCTTCTGGTTCGTAGATAGACTGTTTTCATCCATTTTCTTATTCATCGACCGGTTATCTTCCTTTAACGATCTCTGGCTGTCTTCTATTTTCTTATTGGTTTCTTTTATAGATTCCATAGTTTTTCTATTTTCTTCCATCATCTTCTTCATCCATCCCTGGAAGTCTGCGTCCCATGTTTGGGTGGGCGTCTCCGGTAGTTTAATTTCCGGTTGACCTTCTGGTTGTTGAACCTCCTCCGCCGGTTCAGGTTCTCTGTCTCCCATTGTGATTAAAATTTCTTCCACGTCTTCGGCCGACGTCGCTTCCTTCTCCTCCATTCTGGCTTCTTTTTCAGCTTCCGCCGCTCGCCTCTTTGATGTCGATCTTCTATACATCTCTGTACTCTTGCAATGCAATTGCCGTCGAATTAGGTTTAATAATTATATATTATTTATTTCTTTTGTTGGATATTGTCGTCCTAATTCGTGCCCAGACGTTGGGCGCCACGTTGTAACGTAATAAATTTGAGTGGTGTTGTTTTTTTTAAATATGTGTATTCGATTTAATAGTGTTTGTAATTGAAGGTATACTCTTCAAACTCCTCATTGAGTTCGTCACTTTGTAATATAAATAACGATGATTAGTGTTGTTGTTTTAAATGATATTTATAAGTAAAATAACGTTTATGTGCTTGTTTAAAAGGACTGTAAAAACTGTTCTCTTGATGTGTTTACCTCCCCACTTAGCATCGGTGAACGTTTTCAATCTTCTCAATAGGGTCTATATCACTGTAAAGTCATAACATAACACACAAAATATTTCACTTTGACATGAACATACAGACAGTAAATAAAATGATAGGTATATTTAATCTTGAATTAAATATTTAAATACTGGCCGCTAGAAATATTGCTGCCACCTTGGGAAACAATTGCTCCTTAAATGAAAGTTACTTGTGCCTATTTTAAAAGAAATAAATACGCTTTGTTCACAGGTAAGATATCTAGGATTTTATTAACATCAGTTAAATTGAAATGAATTCCTTTTAAAACAATGATTAAATTTTTAAAACAACAAAAAATTAATTATTTTTTGAAAATCCTTCAGCTCAGGGCTGGTAACACTGATACAATATACAATATTATTGTAAATCTTGTTAAGTTAATTTTGGTTATTATTATTACCAAATTTCATAAGTTCTTTGAATTGTCATGATACAAGATACAAAGATGTTTATTATGAATAATATTAATTCGTATAGAATAATCAAAAGACAAAAAATTAACAACAGTTAACCTCAAATACGATATTAAAATTATCGAATTATTGTACAACAGATGTGTTGTCACTATTTACTCAAGCATGTGTAACACGTGTTCATAAACACTACACATTAAAATAATATTACTTGTTTAATTATTATCAATGAAATGGATTTGATAAAAATAGACAAATTCTTATTATTGAGTCTATTCAAAAAGAATTATTAACTAACTATATGACTCTTTGTCGACATGGAAATATTTGTTGTTTATAGGTTAACTCTACCTATAGTTCAGAGTAAGTTATTATAACAAGTTATTTCATATTATTTAAATCTTAAAACTACATTCAAACATAATTAGCATAATAAGATTGGTAATTAAAGGCAGTGATAGTTCTCGTGAGTTATATTATAATAAATTTGATTCAACTGTAATGGTAGTCAAGTAAGCGTCTATATTTATATGTGTTGCTTACAGCGTTTAATATTATTTTGACTCCAATTATTCTTTTTCTGGAACAAATATTAAAATATTTCAATTAAACAACATAATTAATTAATCGAGAACTTTTACTCATTGTGCCTGTCAATGTACAATCATTCGCTAGGTTAGTCATGTACGGTGCGTACTTGACTAACGTAGTTCGATATAATCTTCACCGACTGGCGATAATTATATTTCATTTTATTTTTAAATATCGTTAATAGATAGTACTCCCTGTTATTATCACTTTTCATTGCCCTTATTATACACTGGCAATGTTAAATAATTCACACTATCACTCGTTGCACTGTCACACGTAAAGGGATAGTTCCTCAGTTGAGGTTAGCTTCCAATTGTTTACTAGGAAACGCGCACAAATTTGAAATATTTCTTGAAGACTGCTGCGTGCTCCGCTCGCCGTGAAAGTTGGAAAACAATTAACTCTTCTCATCGAAGCTTCTTCTCGCTTCTGGTAAAATCAGATCGTCCCATTGGTGGAGAAGTCTGTACTCTCTACCCCAAACGCCTTTGTAACATTCAACTTTTAATTTTTTAGCGTCTGTCTTTGGGTTGGAGGCTCGTCTATGACGCGTTCATTCCGATTCGGAAATGATAGAAAATCTTATAACATGTATAATTTTCTTATTATTCGTCTGTTCGATAAATGAATATTCGCATTGTTTTGCGGATACTTGAGTCTTTCTTTTAAGTCCAAACAAGTTATAAATCCGTCCATTAACAATTTACTTCACTTTACACAATACACTTATAGTGGTTCTTAATAAAAAATAAGTCTTTACCACTATATTTCGGTGTTATATTAATCTAATACTTATAATTAAATGTTTATAATTCATATCTTCCATTATTTAATACAAAATATTAATATATTCATTGTTTAAGCAAAATGCATTCATGGCGTGTAAGCCATATATGTCCTAACATTTGTATTTGCTTGTATTACCATCATGTCTTATACTATTATACACTTTTGGTATTTAAACGTTACTTAACATCCTTTTATATCTTTGCTGATACTTTACTCCAGCAAATGGTGTCTTATTTAATCATACAGCATTGTTTAAATGCACCATGCTATGATTTCGTTATTTTGTCACTCTTATTTAGTTATTGTTAGTATATATTACATGTATTATTAGCAATTAAAGTGTACACAGACATTGTACACTGTCTGTTTAATGTACTTACTAACTTTTTGTTAGTTGAACTTTCTTTAAATTGCAGTAGGATGGTTATTTACACCTAGTCCTATTGGTCTAGTTAATTGGTTTATTATTTTACTGTTATTAAATTACTTATATAATGATTGTTAGGTATACTCATAGTTGAATTGAACATTCCTCTCACTACTGGTAAACTTCTTTACTTTCTCTTTACAAGTTTTATTAGTGTTTTCAGTGTAACTCTGTAGTCACTGGGGATTTTGTCTGATTTGTCTATTGTTGTTATCAATAATTTGACTTACATAGTTATGCCCCTCAGCTTATAATGTATTCACTGTCTTATACATTTGTTCTTAATTGGTTTCTGTTTGAAACAATTACTTGTAATTACTTTATCTAATTATTGTGTGTGATTTTATGTTGTAGGTCCTGTTCAGATGAGGTTATGTGTTACTGATTTGACAACAATATGCTTCTTATTTTGTTCGACATTCTGCCTAAATATTGCAATGTCATTATGACATGTTATTACTATTGTTTATTACCATGTTTTACACACTTTGTACACATTTTATACTATATGTTTGTACAACAATACTTGATTTTTACCTATTTATGTTACACATTTTGGTAGGTTTGTATCTTGGCTTGTATACATTGGTTTGTTTCTTTACAACAAATTGTTTTGTTACTACACATTAGCTATAACATTTATTTACATTTTGTCCTGTGTTACTCTGACATTCAGGCACATTTCATATCAAGGATTTTATAGTTTGTTTCATTGGTCTTTTTGAGCAATTATTTCTCTTTTCAGTTCCATTAAATTGGTGGTCTTACTAAGTATGTCTGTGTTACAATCTTGGATTACAATTTGTACACTGAATGTTTGTGTATTTCACTTGATAATCATTGATTTTATTTGTTAACACTTTTTCACTTCCTTTGTCATAAACATTTCACTCATATTGTTTGTGGTGCTTATTTGGGGTAGTGTCATTATATTGGTTATCGTTGCACTCATATAAGGTATTCACTAATATTGTCTGTGATCACTTACTAAGTTTTCAACACTTGGTTTCATTATGTACTTCCTTGATGGATAGTTTCATAGCTATTAATCTGGTAGTCATTATCCTTATTTTGTCACTTTTCTGGTCGTGGTGCCTTCCATACTTTGGGAATGTTGTTGTCTTGTTCTAGTTATACATATTCTTCATTTTTCAAGGTACATTTCTCCTTCTTCTTCTTCTTCTTCATACTTCCTCTTCTGGTTATTCGGTAACTTATTCTTCATTTTTAATTTCTTATCACTTATAAGGTATCTTTTGGTTCCTCACTATTTGTGATAACTCATGTTATATTGATAACACAATTATTTACATTATACTCATCGTTATTTGTCACAATTCACATTTATTTGTCTATTCATCATGTTCACTCAATATAGTTATAATTTTTAACATGTCCACTTACTATGATGAGCATTATTTTATATATGTCTCACTATTATGATAAATTAGTTTATCCTCTCACTACTATGATAACATTTAATATATGTATTCACTATGATGATCATATTTGGGTATATCCCCTCACTATTATGATAAATGTTTAATATGTCCCCTCACTATTATGATCTATTGGGTCTACATTACTAACGAATTATATTGATCCTTTATCTTCTCTTTTCCTCCTTCCTACTTGATGATACATTTATTATGGTTCTTCTTTCTTCTTCGTTGGCTTGCTTTAACATTATTCATATATAGATACACATTTGGCTTTTATACTTCTGTTCTTTCTTCTCATGTTCGATGAAATATGTTCGTGGTACATTTTTAATTCGACGTATTATATCATTTCTATGTAACCATTATTTTGATACGTTACAATATTAATAAATTATTATTGAGTGTGGTCAAATTTAAGTTGAATTAATGTACGAGTTGATTACAAATTGTTAATTGTAATAATTAAAGCTGGTTATTAGTGACTTCATTGGTGTCTTGTATTTTCTTTTCCACTGTACCATATGATGATCAGTGAGACAGTTGTAACAGTGGGTCAGAAGTGGGAACTTTTAACAGTGGAAAGAGAGGACACTTTGTACAAGACTAATGTAATTTGTAATTTATCTGCAAATATGGTTGCCAGTCAGATAATTGAAAATGTCCATGTGCTGCTGTTCCAGATAGTGGAACAACGATGACAGGAGGCAGAAGAAGCAGAGAAAAGATGCTGAAAAGAGGCGGAAGAAGCAGAGAAACAACAGGATGAGAAATACAGATAAGAGGCAGGTGAGACAAAAGAAGAACTCCGATGGGAAAGAGAAGTAGCAGAGGAATGACAGAAAGCACTCATGTTGGAATCTGAAGAACGACAAGGCGAGAAATGTAAGCAGGAAGCAGAGGAACGGAAGCGTGAAACAGGTGACATCAAAGTGTTGATACATGAGCAAAAGCAGATGCAAGAACATACCACTGAAGAGCTGGGTCTATTATGAGGTCTATTAATAAACACGTTTCTAGAATATCAGAAGTACAAGAATCAGTGACATTAAAAATAGGTAAAGTAGAAAATCTGTTTCGAATGTAGAAGAAGCTATGTCTACAAAATATATGCTGTAGAAGACCATATAAAATAAAATGTCAGAATTAGAGGAGACTGTAACAACTATAAAAGAGTCAATTGCAAATATGAAAGAGCAGATTTGGAGTGAAGTTGAACAGTTCATGAAGATACAAACAAAACAAAGTTCTGAACAGACTCTACCAATGATAAAGATAGAAAAGACAATAGACAAAGTCGCCTTGCCTGCGGTTGAGGTAGTTCAAAGGCTCCAACCTTCGACAGAAGTACTCACTGGGCAATGTATCTTAGCAATTTGAAGCCACTGCTAGCACAAATAATTGGATGGAGAAAGACAAAGGCAGTTTCACTTGTTCTTGCTTTAAAAGGACCTGCAGCAGAACTACTATAGAAAGTGCCACCTGACAGTCAGAACACCTATACCGAATTGATAAAAGCTTTAGAATTACGGTAAGGTGATAAACATTTGAGAGATGTGTACTGCACTCAGTTGAGAGCAAAGCGACAAAGTTCTGGGGAGAGTCTTCAAGAGTTTGAAGCAAGCATCAACAGACTGATTAGACTGGGCTATCCTGAAGCACCAGATGATTTTCGAATGAGGTTTGCGTGTAGACATTTACTGATGGAATCGGAGATTGTGAACTTCAGCAAGTGTTATGAATGGCAAGACACCAAAATAACTCAGAAGCTCTTATAGTTGTTTTGATTGTTCATCATCTTTTTTCACAGCACTACACTTTATATAATAATGAAACTTTCAACTTGTGAAACTTACTTGTCTTTTCCTCTCGTACGCGTTTCGGCGTGGTGTTCGCCTTCATCAGATTTGAGACAGACTGCCATTAATTTGTAACGGTTTTTATTTGGAAGGTATAGTGGGGGTGGTGTTTCGAGGAAGGGGATTGGCGCGGGGATCCAAATTATTGTTAGTTTTTTGTATAATTGTGTCAAAAAGTGTACGTGATTTATACTGTAATTGGTCGTTAAGTATGTTGTTTGGTTGTGTTGTGTGGTGTTTGTATATTTCGTATTGT
The DNA here is from genome assembly GCA_034769895.1 of Magicicada septendecula. Lineage (NCBI taxonomy): Eukaryota > Metazoa > Arthropoda > Insecta > Hemiptera > Cicadidae > Magicicada > Magicicada septendecula. Next base: position 455,820,188 of record CM068368.1, read on the forward strand.
TCTGCTGTGTTAAGTTTTCGACCTTTGGGTAAGTAGTGTAATATTTCAAGATTAGTATCTATGTTGGTGTAGCTGTGGTTTTTTGTGTGTATGTGTGTGGCAAACGCGGAATGTATATTGTTGTTGGATAAAGCTTTTAGGTGTTCAGAGTAACGGGATGAAAAAGATCTTCCCGTCTGGCCTATGTACAAACTATTGCAGTTATTACAATTTAATTTGTAAACACCTGTTTTGTTGTATTTGTCTATGTCCGTGTTTGTATCATTGATGTGTTTTTTGATGGTATTGTTTGTTCTGTATGCTATTTTGTACTTGTGTTTTCTGAATGTGTTGGCGATTTTGTGTGTGTTGGAGTTATGGTATGTGAGTGTCATGTATTTAGTTTGTAGTGTGTTGTTGGTATTTTGTGTTTCGTTGTTTTTGTTTATGATGTGTTTGTGTAGTTTGTTTATTAAATTAGGGTTGTATCCGTTTTTCATTGCTATGTATTTGATTGTGTTGAGTTCGTCAGTATCGTCTTGTTTACTTAATGGTATTTTAGTTAGTCTATGGAGCATATGGTTGAAGGCCGCATGTTTATGTTGTGTTGGGTGGTTTGATGTGTTGTGTATAACCATGTCAGTTGTGGTTGGTTTTCTGTATATCTTGTATGTGTGTGTATTGTTAGTATTGTTAATTGTTAGGTCCAGAAAATTTATACTATTGTTTTGTTCAATTTCTAGTGTAAATTTTAGTTTGTGGTGTATTGCGTTTATGTATTTGTGGAAGTTTTCAACCTGCCTTGTGTTGCCTTTGAATAAAAGTAATATATCATCTACATTACCTGTGCCAGTAAATGATTTTGTTGGTGTATCTGTTGTTGTTTATTATGTGGTTCTGTTCTATGTTGTGTATATATATTTCTGTCAGTATTCCAGATATGGGGTATCCCATCGGGAAACCGTCTGTTTAACAAAACTAACAATACACACACGTACAAAGTATACAGAAAACCAACCACAACTTACATGGTTATACACAACACATCAAACCACCCAACACAACATAAACATGCGGCCTTCAACCACATGCTCCATAGACTAACTAAAATACCATTAAGTAAACAAGACTATACTGACGAACTCAACACAATCAAATATATAGCAATGAAAAACGGATACAACCCTAATTTAATAAACAAACTACACAAACACATCATAAACAAAAACAACAAAACACAAAATACCAACAACACACTACAAACTAAATACATCACACTCACATACCATAACTCCAACACACACAAAATCGCCAACACATTCAGAAAACACAAGTACAAAATAACATACAGAACAAACAATACCATCAAAAAACACATCAATGATACAAACACGGACATAGACAAATACAACAAAACAGGTGTTTACAAATTAAATTGTAATAACTGCAATAGTTTCTACATAGGCTAGACGGGAAGATCTTTTTCATCCCGTTACTCTGAACACCTAAAAGCTTTATCCAACAACAATATACATTCTGTGTTTGCCACACACATACACACAAAAAACCACAGCTACACCAACATAGATACTAATCTTGAAATATTACACTACTTACCCAAAGGTCGAAAACTTAACACAGCAGAACAATATGAAATATACAAACACCACACACACAACCAAACAACATACTTAACGACCAATTACAGTATAAATCACATACATTTTTTGACACAATTATACAAAAAACTAACAATAATTTGGATCCCCGTGCCAATCCCCTTCCTCCACACACCACCCCCTTATACCTTCCAAATAAAAACCGTTACAAATTAATGGCAGTCGGACTCAAAGCTGACGAAGGCGAACACCATGCCGAAACGCGTACGAGAGGAAAAGACAAGTAAGTTTCACAAGTTGAAAGTTTCATTATTATATAAAGTCAGAAGCTCTTGTTCACTCCCTCAAATTTGAAGCTCCCAAGTAGTGTCCTGCTACATTAATGGGTTTATGTCATCACACTGTAGTCAGAAGATCCCACTAGCACATTGCCATTATGATGAGTGCAATAAACAATGTTGCCGGACAAACAATTCAAAAGTTCAAGAGCGCCACAACGATATGAATGATGGAAAAAAGACAGAAGACTGATGTGTTACAACTGTGGGAAACATGGTCATCTATAGGTAGACTGTTGGAAGAATAAAATGCTGAGAGAAGGGAGAGAAGGCACCAATTGGAGAATTAACGCTCCAGAACAGCACACAGTGTCCACGCTACATGACACCAGTGGAAACTTGATTGTTAATGAATTTGCAGAAGGTAAACCAACATCATTTACAGTTGACACATGTGCAATACTGTCAATTGTGCACCCTGACTTAATCAGCAAATGACAGCCTCAATTTAGCTCTTGTACAATACAGACTGTGACTGGAAGCCCCGTCAAACTATTAGGTCGAGTAGACGTACATGTACGTCTGGGTCTCCTCAAGTTTAGCCAGCAAATGCTCATTGCAGACATTGTTGATGAAGTGATTCGTGGCACAGACATTATGAATGCCTATGGATTTGTTGTGGACTTACGAGTGAATGTCCTGAGGGTTGGCCAAGATAAGATAAAGGTTTGCATGGCTAAAATGATAGGGTCCACCAATAATTCGATCAAGCAAGTGGCATTGGCCAAAGAAGAAGTACTAGCAGATGATGTATCGATATATGTAAAGGGAAAAAGAAGTGATTGGAAAGCCAACTATGGGTGTCGAGGAAAAGCCCTTGGTTATTCCTGAGTTAATGGAAGCGCCCAGGGGAAAAGTTGCTGAAGATGAAGTTATGCAAGGGCTTGTTAATGAGAACGAAACAGACAGACCAGTTAATGGCATATAGATCATCAGTACATGATGCGACGGGAGTGCCCAAAACTAGTGGTTGAGCGGAAGACTCATATTCCTAGGAACTTGATGTTCGGATCACACGAGACTGAATTCGATGAGCTGGAGAATTATCCTTCGCAAGCAGACAAATAGATCACCTTGCCAAGTATTACTTCAGAGACAGTTTGCCAGTTTGAGGCATACAGGCTTAAGGAAGGAGCAGTGTAACGAGAACCCTATCGAACAGCCTAGAACATCCTCCACCTGTCCCTTCCCAGCCGAGCAGTGTGTGTCTCAGTAAAGGCCGCGCTCAAGTACGTTCCAGAGTCCTCTGGAGAACACTTGAATTACGTGTTCAGTGGCATGCAATTAAGGATGGAAAGATTCCAGAACACGTGCCCTATGGATATAAGGGACAGAGGCTGGCTTTGTGGATCAGTTGACAGAGAGCAATTTCTTAGTGCAGATCGAGTGTTTGGAGAAATTTTGTAGCGAAGTGTTGCTCTGTTATAATTAGTGTGGAATTCTTTATAGTTGACATTATTATTGCATGTGGACAAATTTAAGTTGAATTATTGTGCGTTGATTACAAATTGTTAATTGTGATAATTAAAGCTGGTTATTAATGACATTGTTGGTGTCTTGTATTTTCTTTTCCACTATACCGTATGATGATCAGTGAGACAGTCATAACAGTATTACAATACTGAGAAAATTATTCGTCGGTTATACATACACTACTGTATGCTTTTTATAAACTAGATGGTGTTGCAAATATTCGTAGAAAGAGAATAATTTTAAGAATGTACTACAAAAGTTTTCAGAATATATTTTATTACTAGTTAATAGATTAAATATTTTAAATTTAATCAGTATAAAAGTTTACACATCTCTTGTATTTGCATCTGGAGGTAACTATAGAGGCAATGGGAAAAAACAATAACTTATTTCACAACACAGCTCCACATTATACATAAATTTGACTACATCATTCTAAGCATGCTACAATATAATGCAATTTCCCTTATGTGCCTATCTATTTGGATATTAATAATAACAACTTTTCTTATTATTATTATGAACATAATCTTGTTAAAATTAAAGAATATTTACCTCCTCCTAGAAAGAGAGTTGGCTTATTCCATCCCAAAATGATCTCAATACAATGATTAAGTGCATATGGAGTCAGGTTAAAGTTCCCCACTGGATCACCAGCTAAACAATCTGAACCACACTGGACAACTACGGCATCTGGCCTGTAGCGGCTGTACACAGCACTTGCTATTCTGAAAATTACAAGCAACATTGACACAAAACTCTTGGTGTTTCATATTTAAAGCAAATTAATTTCAGTATCAAAAGGAGCAATATCTTCCAAAATTTTGTTCTCACTGAATAATTCATTAACATTTTAACAAAGAGCAATATCTTCCAAAATTTTGTTCACACTGAATAATTCATTAACATTTTAACTGTTAGAAGTTTCAGGACCACACTTACCGAAAATACTATAATTTCATACAGCAGACATAACAGCATTTTTAAAAAATTTTTGTGAAAGTAACAGGGGCTATAGAGGAACGTCTTGCCTTCTTGTAAAGGAATACATTTTCTCTTTTAATTTTTATTTACTAATTTTCCTGTTTCACTTTGACAGTTTAATTTTATGTTACATCCTGTGTAGGATTTTACCAAAAATAAAAAGGTTTACAATTTAGAAATATATAATAGTCTGTAAAACTGTACTACCGACATTAGTTCCTATAAATTTGGACATATTTATTTTCCAAAATTGTCAACTGTAAAATGAATATGACAATGGATGAAGTCAAGCTATACGACATTTACTTTTCATTACTATACTTTAGCTGATACCTATCCATGGTTTGAAGAATTAACTAAGTAAAAAATACATAAATGTGATTATTTATGCTAAATGCTGTAGTTGCTAAACAAATAAAAAAGCAGTTCCACTGAAGAATATGAATGGAAGTTATAGAATACTCATTGCTACATCAAGTTTAGGTACCTGAAATGTTACTTTTAAATATTATCAGTAGTGGCAAAAGTCTACTTACTGAATTATAATTGGTTGCATTATTTAGTTGACCTTTGTGCAGTACTGGTGTATGTGTATATTGTGCACCCTATGTTGTTTTGTGATGGGTTACTGACATTCGTCTACTAGTGAGATGGACTTCTTCCATCACTGCTTTGTGGGGTGGGAAGAAGTGTCTTCCAGTTGACTATATAAAGGAGTGTAACTTAGTGCTGCCTGTTGCAGTTTGCGGTTGACCTTGAGGTGTGCAGGTTCATGTGAGTTTGTGTGTCTTGTGGTGTGCATTCAGTGTATATGGTGTTTTATAGATTTCATGGTTGGCAAGTTTTATTTCTTAAATTTTTTTGTTACCTATATATTATATAAATACTTCAGTGTGTTTTGACTCTCCATCAGATATGGGACAGACTAGTGTTTATCTTTTATTTGTGATGTTTTAGTTTTGTTCTTGCCTGAAGACAGGCAACAGGTTACCGATTTGTTGTGTAGCTGAAAAGTTACTTTTAAATAAAAATCAGTGATTCCAACTTTGTTGTGTTTACTTGCTGAACTGCTACTTGTCATTTTCCAGACGAGGCCTTTCAATGTTTCCACCATGACATGATCATAGTTTAGGACTTGAAAATGGTGGAAACACTGAAAGGCCTCGTCTGGAACATGACAAGTAGCAGTTGAATAGCAAGATGAAAAAAAGCAGTGATGGAAGAAGTCCGTCTCACTAGTAGGCCTAATGTCTGTTATTTTGTGTGTGTTGGGTTCATTAATAAGAATCTGGCTGGTAGGTCTTTGTTTATTTACAAGATATAGTTACAGTAACTTTAATATAATATGTGAATACATTATAATTTTCACAATATTAAGATCAAAATTAAATAACTTCACACCATTGAAATCCACACTTATTCTCTACTTGACTTTATAGTTTCAAATTTTGTATATTTTCATTACCTTACAGTTAAGCGTAATGTGTCAGTCACTGTTTTTTCGCTCTTCAGCAAGTGTTCTGGAAGAAGTAAATGTAGGAAATTTTTTTTGTCAGAGATTGCTTATAATTGTGTAAATCAAATGTTTATTCTTTTCTATTTACTCTGTTAGAAATTTGGTAACTTTTTTGTAATGCCTGTACTATAAGAATTAATTTTTCACTGTAATTGGTAAACAATTTTATTAATGTTTATATGGTTATTAATAGACTAAAAAAATGTATATCTACCTAATTTACATAAATGAATATTTAAAGTTATTTATCAGAATTTTAATGCAGTGTTTGTCCACTTATACAGTCAGTTCCCTACTGTGGCCATATTTCCTAGTATCAAAAGGGTTGTACAACCCTCCACCTCCCCAATTAAAACTACACAGTCAGGTAAAGAAATAAATGAGGATTCACTGATGTAATTATTTATTTTTTAATCTCAGATACTGTAAAAGTATGACATTTCTAAAGTCAGGGCTCTCCTATCTTTGAGCAGAGTTTAGATATATCTTAACATCAATAACACTGGCAATAATAACACTACAGAAAATAAATAATAATAATAATATTGCTGCCATAATTCTGTTATGTAGGAAACAGAGGTATATCATTGTTCATTATCATTTACGGTATGAACTAGGCATTTAAAATCACTATGTCAGTAATTACAGTAATCATTAACATGTATTTTTTCAGGACAGATCCGAATTCTGTAACATAGAGCCATAGAGTTCTGTAGCACAACACATATTCACTTTTGTTTCTCACTAGAAAGAATAATGCTGTTTGAGGTTTAACACATATTTCATTTTCCTTAGTACTAAATATTTTACCAATTTGGTGACAAACCACTCAGGATGGATTATTAGTTCAAGTTTATTATATCAAGGAAATTTACATGTTTCTAGATCATTCTTCTCAGCACTAAAAAGACTCTGGCTCCCCACACCCAATTACTTTGGTCCTACACACCTTATTTTTTCAGACACTCAGGTGTGTGTTTCAACTTCACTTCCTCAAAAATTTTCTTTCATTCAGTTTTGTTGCTTTGCTATGGGGGAATCTATTCTAGTTGGGTCTGGAATCACACACACACACACACGCGCGTGAGCGCGCGCCATGTCAAGAATTGTCAAGTTACTCATGTTCACAGGTATACTGTCATGGTGGGGGAAACCAATTCTCACTTTCCACTTCTCTTGACAATTGTGCCAAATGCTCTCTCTCATTCCTTCAAAACCACCAAAACAACACAGTAAAAGATACACAATAAACACTGATGGTTTATTCAAGGAAATTTTGTCGACAATGCCTTGAATGGAAAAACAGCAAAAAATAGATACATTTGGGTTTGACATTGCTGCAAGCTTGAATGCTTTTTCTGGCTGCAGTGAAATTCAAGGTACTCTGGCTAAAGAGACACTTGACTAAATATCAATGGCTCTTGATAACTACCAATGGGAAATGATAAATAACCTGAGGTATGTGGGTGATATAGTGTGAATAGCTGAATGCCTTGAAGATCTACAGTTATTAATTATCAGTGTTATAGAGGCCAGTGAAAATAGCAGATTAACACTAAACGAACATTGGTAAAATGAAGTACGTAATTCTATCCAAGACACAGCAGCAGGGGAATGTAGATATGTAAAGCAGTGAAGAAGATATGTGTTTACTCATTGTTTCAGAAAGTGTTAGCTTAAAACTGGAAGTGTGTTAAGAAGATCGTATGGTGAGTATCCTTTTTCTACTGTTAAAAGCAGATGGTTACGAGTTTTTAAGTATTTTACACTGAAGACTGATAAATTTTAGTATATTTTAGAGAAAATTAAACATTGACTGGTCAAACAATGGTGTAATTTTCATCAGTAAAGAATTCTTCAAGAAGAGCAAATTGCACTATCCTTGAGGTAAGATGTTTTACTTTCTTTCTTTCTTTATAATTAATGATTAAGTCATAATATAACTAGAAAGGTGTGAAAAGGTCACAGTCAAAGTAATTTCCATAACAGATGAGTGTCGATTTTATCCAATGTGTGGCATATAGTAATTTGATTTTTCTTTGGCACAGTTATTTTATTATTTTTAGTATGAAAAGGCAAGTGAAAATAAAGATAGAAGTTACATTAAACAATCGAGAAGAATCCAAAATATGGATTAGTAATGTTCCGAAAGTTATGTAAAAATCATGAAATATAAAATCTTATCCAGAATTAAATGCAATTTTCAGAAAATTTACTTTCTTAGGTTGAAGTATGTTTCAAAGACTTCTCTGCTAGACAGGAAGTTGAAATTTGGCATACCAATCAGCATTTTGTCTGTATCTGTACATGTACTTCAGATATTGCTCTAAAACACTGGTGGACCACTGTTTAGATTTATGTATTTTTGTTTAATATTGCTAAAAAAATATATCTCAAAACATAAAAGTGGTAATGTATTTAAAAACACACACACACAATTATTTTATCAACATAACATAAAACGTCTCATTCAATTACAAAAAAAATCACAATTTCTAATAAACAAAAAGTCAAGGCTGTCTTTCCAAGTTCTCAAAAAGATACAACAAAGATGACAAATTTAGTATTGTAAGAATATGCCTTTCCATTACCCCTTAATTCTCAAGTGATTATGAACGAAGTAACAAAAAAGTAAAAGATTTCTGTTTACTAAAACCAATTATTATTAAAATTAACTGAGCTTGAAAATTTTGAATAATTACAAAACTTTTACAATAGTATGAATGTTCACTTGAATATCAAATTAAAAAAATATTAACAAATTTTAATTTTCACTGAAAAACGTGTAATTTTTGTGATCCCACAAGTCAAAGTGTAGTTTCAGGTGGATGCGACACTAATTGTGCTAATGAACCCATTGATGAGGAATTATAGTAAGTAGAGCGAGCGTCAGTATATTGAAAAGTTGATGAGCCTTAGAAATACGCAAATTCTTCAACAACTTCTTGAATTAGGTTCTTGAATTGCAATTTCATATGGGAAGGTATCTTGCTTACTGAGGTAACAGACTCCATAAAAACAGTGTCATCATTTTCTGGTGGCAATGTGCAACATTGTGCAAAAACTGATTTATTGTTTTTCAATTCCAAGAATGCTTTTGTTGTACTTGGAACTGTGAACATATTGCCAATTCTGTCCTCAGTTGCATTTCTCGTCTTCTCCAGAGACTTTATTTTCATGGCATGTATCATTTTTGAATGTTTCTCAGCTGCTCATTCTTTGTTGCTCATTGCATGGTTCATCGTCATGATTATCTTAGTCAGCACTGATTTCAGGAATGCCATCTTCATTGTCATTAACTTCATTATTTACTTCATGCGATGAAGCTTCATTCTTTGAGTTACTCAAAAATATTCAAGGCCTAACAACATCCTTTATGAACAGTAATGACTTACAGTAAGGCCTTTTTGGTAAGTTGAGTCCCTCTGAATGTGGTAGAATTTTTCCAAATTCAACACTGAACATACTTGGTGCATGCACACTTGATTGGAATTCTCTTAATGTCTTCATTAAGAAAATGTAGTTCTGTGTTTCTTGATTTATTGTTCTCTCAATTTAGGTAAAATGAATTTTTTACAGTTAAGATCCAGGCAAATTGCTTTTCACAACCAAAAACAACTGACTCATTCCTTTCATCACAATCCTTAGGATTATTTTCAAGATAAAATATGTGTGTGGTGTGTGTTTTTTTTAATATATATGAATGCAATATTTAATGATTGAACTTAGAAAATTAACAGTGTATTTCAAAGTATCTATAATGAAGAGGTTTTGTAATTTTTTAACAAAGTTATGATGGCTCAGTTCATTTACTTATGAAATTCATCTTATTTATTTTCTATAATTTTTTTTACGGTTGTAAAAGTAAAGAATTAAAATCAATTAAAATACAGTGAACATACTTATCAAACAGGTTACAGTATTGTTTATCTGTAATCCCTTCTGCTAGTGGCACATTAACAGAGAAATATTTTCCACTTCCTAGCCCAACATTCTCAATATCACCAGTACCTGGGTAAAAGCCTGGTTCATTATTATGAAATGACAGTGTCATCACTTTATATGAAAAAGCAAAAGCATTTTCCACACCATTTCCTGCAAAACAGTCAGTCTTTTATTAAGTATGTACTGGCATATCAGACAATACAAACAGACAGTATAATTAGTTAAGATACTCATTAACTATTAGTAATGTATGTCACTAAGCTGCAAATGTTACAGCCTGAAATATGAAACGATGCTGCACCTGTGAACTGGTACTTAAATCACTCTTGTCAATACTTTCTAGAAACATTACATAAGTTTATTCTGTGTTGTAGTATCAGGTAGGACTCAGAATATGGTAGTACATATCTAACCTGAAAACCGTATCCAACGATATTTGTATTTCAACAATACAAATTTATAAATGCATAGATAGATAGGTTAATTGAAATTATTACAACAGAGTCTATATCTGGAGGTCGGAAAAATTTATTAATTAACACATTAAACATTACTATTGTCTTATTGCGTTATAACATAAAATTGTTTATTATTTAATTGTCTTTAAATAATAGAGTCTATTGGTTCATTTTACATATAAGGTTACTTGTGCGTAGAATTCCAAGGGTTATGTAGACACCACGAGTGCCGCTCTCGCTGCTATTCTGCGCGCTGCTCGATGACCACTATGCCGACTATTCACGTCTTGCACACACGCACTGCGATATCAGACTATTATTGTTTATAAATTTAATCTCAGGGTTATAACTGGGTACAAATAGATCATGTGTATTTGGTTTACACAATTCCTGCTTCTTCAAGTGTTCTCGCGACATTTAGAAACCATGATGGGTATTTCTGCCCCTAGACCAGAAATATTCCACTATTCATGAAAAAGCACTAAAATAAGATCTATTTAAATGTATATGAGTTCTATGATATGGCTACGACTACGATAAACTTGTACCATCTACCAATACTATTAAGTCTTATAGAAATAGGCTTGTTCTGACATGAAAAACTCGCGACAGCCAGTATGTCGTTCTATGACAAGACTTCAGAGCGAACTGGCCCATCTGTACTTGGCAGAGTACTGACTCAAATAATTATTAGACATTCTGATTGGTGGAAAAATCTAGCAACATCATAGATGTTCACAGTGATGTACAGACTTCAAGTTAAAACTCTGTCCAATTCTGAAAAGGCCTGTCAAGATTTAATCTACAAATTTTATTACCCTCTAGGAGATAACGAAATAAAAGAACTGATTTCATTAAAAAAAAAACATACAAATTATAATTTTGGAGAATTGAGTATATGTAAAATGTAGATATAACAATGAGAACACCCTGTACAAGTTTCAAAAAGAAATGTCAATTATCAAAGAAGTTATTAAATAAAATGTGAATCATACGCGCACCTGCGCACTTACACACAATTATTTCACTTGACATAAAAGAGTACAAAATTATGCATATTTTGACATAACATACGTTTTTATCCATACCTTAATTCAAAACTTATGACTACTTTACAAAGAAAAGAACAAAATCAATTTATAACATTCTATGGCCGTCAGAGAATGTGTTACAGCATTAGTATCCCTATTATATAAAACTTAAAATCCTTTTCTGTTGCTATATATATTGTAACATGACCAGATGTTACATAACCTAGACATATACCATCAGATTTAATAAATACATAGCAGTAATGTAAATAGATAATATAATGATAAGAGTAGCCAAGAAGAGAGGAACCATTGAAGAAGAAAGAAGAAGAAGTGCCACAAGAAGCAGTAAACCTAAATACTGCTTGACACTACAACCATACTATAACTGACACAAACTAATGGACAAATTAAATTCACTTTAAGCTGTCAAGCGAGTCAGTGAATAACTTAAATGAAATGTGACATGTTAATAAAAATAATTAAATAAGAATCCGAATAATGTGATATCAGCATCAGCATTTGGCTGAGAATAAATCAACTGTGACTAGTAACTATTAATGCCAAGGACTAAGATTAGCTATGACCACAATATGAGATTGAAGCTGTATTACAGTCTCAAATATGCTTATGACAAGTAAACATGTTTGTAAGAGGGAACCTTATACAAATAAGCTACCTCATCAAGGTACCGAACGGTAAACTAATAAATGTTATTAAGGCATAAATCCGATACAAACGGTATGCCTCAGCAATGCCTAAAACAAACAATCATCAGTAAGGTGATTAGTAGAAAGTACTAGAAGTGTAAATCACATACACTGAACAATCTTTATACCCAAACTTAGCGATAAGCATTAGTAATATGATATACGATTAATAGTTCAATTGTTAATTAATAGCATGGAGCAAAATAATGTGAAACAAAATGTCATAGTGAGTAAGTATAGTTAGTAGCAATGTATAAGTTAAGGTTTAATTATAATATTCAGTAAATAAATATCAGGACGGATATAATAGTGTTCTAACATAAACGTTTAAGTGAAAAAACGCAATGTGGAACACAAACAATATTAATAAGAGAGTGTAATCGCCGGCTTCGATTAGCAGACGACAGAGCGAAGCCAAGTACCTGAACATTGTTTATTAAAAAATGTCAGTGAAAGTGTAAATAAACCAGTGTCAAACTATATCAAATTGAAGAGGAAAAAATATCCTTTAATTTGATAGCGATACGACCCCGGTCGCAACTATAGTAAATGCGTGACAGGCGTTAGCATCATTTGCACAAAATGAATAAGAAATCTGTTTATCAACACTAACAACAACGACGGCTGTCAATCATTCTGGTGAAAGTCGGTTAAAAAACCGTTAGTGACAGTTGGAAGGACAATAGGACAATACGTCACTTTCGTAACGCCTGGATAAGCCAATCAGAAAATAGCTTAATAAGTAAAACAATCGCCTAAGGCTGATCAAAGCATAGGGTATATAAAGAAAAGCGGTTTTTTGCCGTTAGACACTTTTTACTTTCATCCGGAGCGGCAGGTGCGCTCGTCTCATCAAAATTTTCTAACTGATAGCTTCACTGTAATAGTGCATCGATGGAATCTTTTCGGCAACAACAAAAAGTAACTACAAGATATTCTACAAAGAACCAGTGCATCGAAGTGCAGTAGTATTTTATTTAGTGTGGGAAAATAACAAACAGAAGAAATAATTAAATAATATCAGATACGGTCCTCTTTTTAGTCAGAAGCGGGCCAATATTCTCTGTTCATGTGCGTGTGTAGTGAATAACAATGGTCATTACAATCCGATCATTGATGTGTTTAATTGAATTTTAATCGAAAGATTAAAAACACAAAGGTAACTGTGACAATTTATTCTATTACACCGAGTGCAATAACCTATATGTTTTGATAAACAAATCTGTACTGACGCATAACATTGAAACATTTTCTGTATTACACCATGTCTGAATTTATTTAATGGATTTGTCAATCCTATTTAAGTTGGATGTTAGTCATAAGTGATCTCAACATATAACTTTGTAAATCATGAATCAAGCGTGACGAACGCCTAACCTATAAAATAGGTTTTATTTTTATATTGGTAAACTAAAAGGCACTACTAGTCGATATTATATCAGAAAATAATTAGCTATTGTGTAGGCATGAGCATTCTTTTTTGTGTTTCAAAGAACTTACGCCTGAGATATAAATAATATTAATGTTTAAAGTAAAGAGTATCTGGACTTAACCAGAATTATTGTGTATGCTCTGAGCCAGTTGTATAGGGTATGTAACAAAATATTTGCAATTGTACATCAATGTATTCCTTTAATTATATTTGTTTGAATTCACTATCAAGGGTACAAATAAAACCCCATTATTAGCAGCATAACTTGACTTAATTTATTTCTAAAAAACAGATAAATAATTCATTCAGAAGAATCAAAACAACTTTCAGTTGCGATTAAATATTGTTGAATTGCATTGCTACAAGGGCAATAAACACGATTTTAACTCTTTAAAATTATTATTTGATTCTATTAATGGGTTTTCCACGGGATTTTCCCGAAATAAACCTGTGTGGCGCCCATTATTAAACAAGGTAACCTAACCTTGTAGATAAAGTGAGTTGGTTTTGTAAACCGTCTTGGCAGCTTATCGATTTATTGAACTTCTGAACTTCCAGAAAACACGAACAGGTACGTGGAAGTGTATTTTATTAATTCTATTGTCCAGACGTTACTAGACTTTACGTACTTAGACGACTATCAACCTGGAGGAGGAGTTTCGCTGCTAGTATCAGTAAGACGGTCACCACAATCAAGCGACCAGCTAGTACACTTTATTTTTAAATTTAAGCAACGTCAGTGTTTAAATAATATTAACGCAATTATTTTATTTTTTATCTAAGAGAATTCTTTTCAGACAATTATAATTTTGCAATTGTAAACACACTTTTAATAACATCTAATGCTACATTTTAATTGCTTTATAAAATTAGTGATTTTCAATTTTCAAACAACTATGTCCTTTAATATTTTAAATATTTGGAACTAAATAGTAATATTCGTTACAATATATATATATATATATATATATATATATATATATTACAACGGTACAAATTATTTAATATAATTTATTTTGTGAAGCCCCACGATTTTGGAGCGCCAAAATTATACAACGATACATAACATAACTTGGATATACTGTAATTTATGTGGCTCCACGTTCTTTGGGAAGCCAAAATTATACAACGATACCTTTTGTATATGCAGGTTGTAAATAATTATACCAATACCAGGTGTAACTATAATAAGAGTAGTAAATTTATGAGTAGTTAAAATTTCATGTTTGTTGTTTTACCAAGCATTATAAATAATAAAACATTGTTAATAATCTTCGATCAGATATCACTCATTATTAAGTTCATCTCTTAAGCTATACGGTGTTACACACATTTAAAACACTCTTACCTCTAGACATGTTAATAATCTTAATCTACACATTACTTCAAATCGATTTAATAAAAAAAAAATTTAAACTAATTAAGTTTTACTTTAATTGAATTCATTTAACTCAGACCTGACCTCAGCTTGCTCAGTCTATACCAATGTTCCTTTTTTTTTTAAATAATTTAAAATTATATTGTTTACTCTTAGACTGGCATTTGTTTCGTATTCAAAATTTAAATTATTCTTTTCTACAAAATTCAAGTATCAAATCATTTCAATTATTTTACTTTGATAACAAAAATATACTATCTCAAATTTAAACTCTTCTTTTTTCTATATTTCTCTATATGGGATCGCTCGTTCTTACGACTAAAACATTTACATAAGACTCTATTACATTCTTTCTAATTATAAACTTTTTTGTTTTAATTCATTGTCTCTATATATAGTCTTTATGAGCTCTTTAAAAAAATCATTTATAAATGCATTATGCATGTCACCTCGGGTTTTGATGACCTTACGACTTTTTGACGGGGTCCAGCGTTGTCCAGAGTTGGGTTTCTGTTACTCCTGGCTTGCGTGGTCCTGGATATGTCCAGAGTCCAGCGTCGTTCTCCAGCAGTGTGTGGTCCGTCCCAGAGAATTACTAGCTGCTGTGAGGTGGATCTCGTTCGGCTGTTAGGCGTCTAAAAAGCATCTCCTAACGTCCAGCATCTCGCATCGCTCTTTGTAGCTTCTCAGTAGATACTCTTGCTGACTTAAACGGTCTTGGTACTCTACGTTTCCCGAAATAGTGTAAACATAATTACTGAACGCCTTAGATTCGTTCGTAGATGAGAATTATAACAAAATAAAACTGTTCTGCCGACTGCAACTGTGTCTTGAAATAAAGAGAAGGGCTTTCAGTTGAACCCTTAATTTATACCCCCTCGAGATTCCACACCTGTTGGTTCCGAAATTATCCTGTCGAGACCTGCAGACCACATGATAGCCCCCACTCCCAAACCTTTTCATATAGTTGCAATTTTTTGCAAATGGCAATGTTTTGTATGGTATTGAGATAGCAAAAATCATAGCTAATTTGATTAAGCACTTAATTTGAGCGTCTTAGTGTAATTTGCGTATTTTTGGCACATTTATTTCGCACTGACTTCGCGTAGTGTGTCCTATTAACGTCATTTTCTTACTGTGGATACCTATAAAATTTACACACACTTTGGTGCCTTTTGTTTGTTTATACACTAATTAGTTTTCACACAGTGAATTAAAATAATTATTTTAGTAATTAATTGGGGAGGGTAGCTGAGATTCCTGTCTGTACATGCATCACTAACACACAAAAGATACACGCGTAACACACATAGAATCGAGCAGGTGTTCTTTGCCTGTTGGAACAGGTTAATTTCTCCCCCAGTATAACAATGAAACATTTTTACAATCCCAGACCTGTCCATTTACCCCAAACTTATAATAATTTTACAAATTTTATATTTATTTAAATCAATGCTGAATACAGCATATGGCTGTATCATTGCAATATATTGCGACAATTGTAATATAATTCAAATGTTTTATTACTGTTTAAAATATTTAAAATATCAAAGGTTGTAGTTGTTGAAAAATTGAAAGTTACTAATTTTATAAAGTAATTAAAATGTAGCATTCGAGGTTATTAAAATTGTGTTTACAATTGCAGAATTATAATTGTCTGAAAAGAATTCCCTTAGATAAAAAAATAAAATAGTTGCGTTAATATTATTTAAACACTAACGTTGCTTAAATTTAAAAATAAAGTGTACTAGCTGGTCGCTTGATGTTGGTGACCGTCTTGATGATACTAGCAGCGAAACTCCACCTCCAGGTTGGTAGTTGTCCAAGTACGTAAAGTCTAGTAATGTCTGGACAATAAAATTAATAAAATACACTTCCACGTAGCTGTTCGTGTTTTCTGGAAGTTCAGAAGTTCAATAAATCAGTAAGCTGCCAAGGCGGTTTACAAAACCAACTCACTTTATCTACAAGGTTAGGTTACCTTGTTTAATAATGGGCGCCACACAGGTTTATTTCGGGAAAATCCCGTGGAAAACTCATTAATAGAATCAAATAATAATTTAAAAAAAGTTAAAATCGTGTTTATTGCCCTTATGGCAATGCAATTCAACAATATTTAATCACAACTGAAGGCTGTTTTGATTCTTCTGAATGAATTATTTATCTGTTTTTTAGAAATAAATTAAGTCAAGTTATGCTGCTAATAATGGGGTTTTATTTATACCCTTGATAATGAATTCAAACAAATATAATTAAAAGAATACATTAATGTACAATTGCAAATATTTTGTTACATACCCTATATAACTGGCTCAGAGCATACACAATGATTCTGGTTAAGTCCAGATACTCTTTACTTTAAACATTAATATTATTTATATCTCAGGCGTAAGTTCTTTGAAACACAAAAAAGAATGCTCATGCCTACACAATAGCTACTTATTTTCTGATATAATATTGACTAGTAATGCCCTTTAGTTTACTAATATAAAAATAAAAATAAACCTATTTTATAGGTTAGGCGTTCGTAACGCTTGATTTATGATTTACAAAGTTATATTTTGAGATCACTTATGACTAACATCCAACTTAAATATGATTGACAAATCCATTAAATAAATTCAGACATGGTGTAATACAGAAAATGTTTCAGTGTTATGCGTCAGTACAGAGTTGTTTATCAAAACATATAGGTTATTGCACTCGGAGTAATGAATAAATTGTCACTCTGTTACCTTTGTGTTTTTAATCTTTCGATTAAAATTCAACTAACCACATCAATGATCGGATTATAATGATCATTGTTATTCACTACACACGCACATGAACAGAGAATATTGGCCCGCTTCTAACTAAAAGGACCTTATATAATATTATTTAATTATTTCTTCTGTTCGTTATTCTCCCGCACTAAATAAAATAATACTGCACTCAGACGCACTGGTTCTTTGTAGAATGTCTTGTAGTTACTTTTTGTTGTTGCCGAAAAGATTCCATCGATGCACTGTTACAATGACGCTATCAGTTATTAGAAATTTTGATGAGACGAGCGCACCTTCCGCTCCGAATGAAAGTAAAAAGTGTCTAACGGTAATAAGCTGCTGTTCCTTATATACCCTAAGGTTTGATCAGCCTTAGGCGATTGTTTTACTTATTAAGCTATTTTCTGATTGGCTTAGCCAGGTGTTATGAAAGTGACGTATTGTCTTTTCAACTGTCACTAACGGTTTTTTAACCGACTCGTCACCAGAATGATTGACAGCCGTCGTTGTTGTTAGTGTTGATAAACAGATTTCTTATGCATTTTGTGCAAATGATGCTAACGCCTGTCACGCACTTATTATAGTTGCGATCGGGGTCGTATCGCTATAAAATTAAAGGATATTTTGTCCTCTTCAATTTGATATAGTTTGACACTGGTTTATTTACACTTTCACTGACATTTTTTAATAAACAATGTTCAGGTACTCGGCTCCGCGCTGTCGTCTGCTAATCGAAGCCGGCGATTACACTCTCTTATTAATATGGTTTGTGTTCCACATCGCGTTTTTTCACTTAAACGTTTATGTTAGAACCCTATTATATCTGTACTGATATTTATTTACTGAGTATTATGATTAAACCTTAACTTATACATTGCTATGAACTATCCTTACTCACTATGACATTTTGTTTCACATTATTTTGCTCCATTCTATTAACTAACAATTGAACTATTAATTATATCATATTAATAATGCTTATCGCTATGTTTGGGTATAAGGACTGTTCAGTGTATGTGATTTACACTTCTAGTACTTTCTACTAATCACCTTACTGATGATTGTTTGTTTTAGGCATTGCTGAGGCATACCATTTGTATCGGATTTCTGCCTTAATAACCTTTTATTAATTTACAATTCGGTACTTTGATGAGGTAGCTTATTTGTATAAGATTCCCTCTTACAAACAGGTTTACTTGTCATAAGCATATTTGAGACTGTAATACAGCTTCAATCTCATATTGTGGCCATATCTAATCTTAGTCCTTGGCATTAATAGTTACTAGTCATAGTTGATTTATTCTCAGCCAAATGCTGATGCTGATACCACATTATTCAGATTCTTATTTAATTGTTTTTATTAACATGTCAAATTTCATTTAATTTATTCACTGACTTGCTTGACAGCTTAAAGTGAATTTAATTTGTCCATTAGTTTGTGTCAGTTATAGTATGGTTGTAGTGTCAAGCAGTATTTAGGTTTACTGCTTCTTGTGGCACTTCTTCTTCTTTCTTCTTCAATGGTTCCTCTCTTCTTAGCTACTCTTATCATTATATTATCTATTTACATTACTGTTATGTACTTATTAAATCTGATGGTATATGTCTAGGTTATGTAACATCTGGTTATGTTACACAATGTAAGCATAGGCTGTAATGCGCATATATGAAATAAAATAAATATTTAAATTAATTTTAGTAATATATAATAGACAAGCAGGTGTGAAATTGGAAGCTGGCTTATAAACAGGAATCAACAAGAAACATCACGCGATTACCGCTGTATGCGTGTACACAAGTAAATAGAGTGTGTGCGTTGTGCCGTGATTGGCACAAAGCATATAATCACGGTGCCGTTACGGTTAGTAAATTTCGTATTTCTATTGTTTGCACGCCCGGTGTGTGTTGAAGTCATGCGCGCACATTCTGGTGATTGAAAAGAGCATGTGGTGGTGCACGGACGACAGGTCAATTCCATTTCCGCCAACAGCTGATGCACTGTCTCTCTCGACCGCGAAAAATTTTCTTGTGTGCTCATCTTATATCTGTATGGATTGCTAATCCATAAAGTACCTCTGGTAAGTTAACTTAATAATTCTAACTGTGTGTAAAAAGGAATTAGGATTTAAATGTGTTTATGGCGTATGTGAGATTGTTTTACATAAGCGGGCGTGATTGCTGTGTTGTTCTGAACGGCATGAATGACCACGTGGTGAATTTTAATGATGAATTTCAACTTTGAAAGTAATTATAGAGGTTCTGTTGTTAATTGTTATTTAATTAAATATTACAAAGCAAGGTGCTGATGAAGTATTAGTAAAAAACAGCAATGCATTAATAATTAATATGTATGTAATTCCGCCCACGTGGCGAAGCTTTATACGAAACCGATTGTGGTTATAACAGGTTAAAAGTAACTATTTAAATAAGAAATATCATGCAGTGGCATCGATAAATGTTTATTTTGCGAGTTAAATTTAATTATTTAATCTGAATACTAACTGGTTGTAAGTGAAGGTCCAGTATCCATATGATTCGTGGTGTGTGTGTTAGAGCTCGAGTGAAGTTTTGTAAGCGTGAATTTTGTTAGGGTTGCTACATAAGTCTGTTATCCTAGCGTTCCTGACTCGTCGAAGTGTTCGAGAGAAGAGGATGACTACAACTCCATCCGTGGTCATCTGCTGAGCAGCTAAGCTTTACCTGAATTTCGCCGTCGAGAGAATGTAACCTGGGAACCCGAATCTTTCACCCTCTATCTGCAATGAACTGTAACGGGGACTTCTGTGACCTTAAACTAGATGCAGGCAGCTGATCGCCTTCTAACCACGGAATACAAGGTGACCATTTTCCATTATTTCATGCTCGAGTTTCGCAACAGAATTCACACGTGATTGACACCTTCTACAAATCAAATTACATTCTCTTTGAACTTAACTTGTAAAGTGATATGAATAGACCGAACTTGACGTGTGCGTAGAAAATGTGCTCAGTTGTGCACTGTTTGTATTACACCATAAATTTATATGTATAGGGAGTCATAAATTGTATGCGGGTTAGCAGGCATCGCCAGCTCCCTTAATTTTTGTAACTTAATTTTGGGCATCTTATGATATACAGTATATACTTTTACTCAAGCAAGTCCGTCTGAACTACATGCTGGAACGTTCATGAATTACCATGTCAGCCTTGCACATGCTATTGTCGGGTTTTACTTTTTTTACTTTAATGATGTTTGAAGGGGCTTACAGTTGGGCGGTGAATTTTGCTAAACCCTGGCGCTTATTATTTTTAACTTTGAAATTTATTATTTTCGTTTCTTTGGTCTCTTTCACTCTTTCGGGTCATGTCTGTGCAAGGGATGCCTGGCCCGGGCATGCGGCTGGGGTCCAGTCATTTTGAATTCTGTGTGACTTTACATTCTGTAAATTGCCGTTTTTAGTCTAGTCTATATTTCTAGTTAGTTGTTTATTTAATTGCTCGAATTTAAGATTTCGGTTGATAGTGGGCTGGTTATGCTGGCCGACTTGCTGGTCACATGTGTCACTGCAGTATGTAACAAAGTGTTCAAATTCTATTAATGCAGAACCAAGGGTCATTAATAATTATGAATTCATTTTATATAATAGATGTTAGGCTGTTATGAAAGGGCACACAAAAGGTATTTATCTGTTTCTTTGTTGTTATAGCACTCGTTTAATTGTATATTTAAAAATATAAGCAAGATAATATAAAATTTAGAAAAAGGGGATAACTAGGTACTTGCTGTACAAGATGTTGTGTGCGATTTTCGCAGTATTTTGATGTTTTAAATCATATGCTAATAAAATTTGTCTTGTTAATCAGGCTGTTTCATTTCCAAGTCCTGTCACAATGGGCCTGGTACACTTTAAGCTTCTTCTGGGTCTTTGGCCTAGATTTTAAATTTTTGAGCCTTCCTCTTTGTAAAAAAAAAAATTCTCAAAACTTTGAGAAGGGGAAATGAGGTGGCTCAAATGGTAGCAGAGAGCGTGGTTCCGTATGGGACAGGACTTGTAAAATTTGGGACGGAATTTTCAGGAAGAGATAACAATAAAAGAATTAAGAAAATTTTTTTTTAGACCTTGGTTACTGCACTTGGCAGGGAGTTAAGAGGGTTCAGGTTCTGTAATGGAAATGTGATATGGGACTGTTGTGTCCACTGAAATTTTATAAATATTATGTTTGTTGTTTTGTAGAGTTATTATACGTGTTATTGTTATTGTTGTACTATGTATGTTGTGCCCTTTACCTAATATTTGTGAATCAGAGACAAGCAGGAATCACGCCCGAATATTTCCTTGTGTATTTTGATTGGAGGATGTATGTAACTTACCGGAGGCCTTTGGTGTTTTGTATCCAAGAAGGATGGGAGTGGTTTAGATACGTGTTAGTTGACGGGGGGATTTATTCGCGAGTACATTAAGTTAGAATCCTCGTTGGGATGCGGTGTGGTCGGACCAGCGTCGTCATCACCGATGATAGTCAAAAGAAAATAGTTATTAAAATGTGTTGATGGGTTTTGAATAGGATGTTTGTTATTGTTGTTGTTAGGTATATTGTATAGTGTGTGGCGGTGCTTTGTTTGATGGTTATGTTTGTCATTGTGCGTGTTGTTCATTTTCTTGTTCAGCGTCAGGGAAGTTAGCTCGGCATAAGTAATCTCTCGAGCCTTCGCTACGCTAAGGAACCCGGAGGTCGCTCAATGGAAGAGTTAGTACTTGAGTTTTTCCTGATTCTTGTGAATATGTTTTTGTAGGTCATGTTTGTGTTAGGTGTTTAGTGGGGATTTGTTTTATTGTTGTTTGTTGTGAATTGTGCAATTCTGGTGGCGGTATGCTACCAGAGATTGCCCCACCCCATTTCAGGGGTTCTCCAGAAAATTTCGGTGTTGGATGGAGTACATGAGGACAGGTTGTTGGTCTTCTTGGACCTGGTCCTGCAGTTGGCAGATTTCCCGGGGGTGTCTGATGAGGAGGTCTTGTCCCTTATATACCCGTATTGCCGGGGTTCATTGGCCTGGCTGGTCACCAGCACTCTGCGTCGGGGCTGCAGTGTCGACACCTTCCATGGGCAAGTGTTGGATTTCTTCATACCCCACCGACGACGTTCCCAGCTTAAGTTAGATTTATTCTATCGCCTACAGGCCAATGGAGAGGCATTGGGGGATTTCGTGCACGATGTAAGGAAAGCTGCCCGTATATTAAGGTTGGGGTTGCCCGAGACGGAAGTCATACAAGTAATACGAGAAGGACTGAATCCCCAAGAGAGATCCCGGCTGGTTTTCGCTGAGCCTCCACGTTCTTTTGCGGACCTGGACCGTTGGTGTGCGCATGCCAGAAGGGTCCAGGAGAATGATGAGTCCCGGGGAAGAGCTGCTAAAGATGTCCAATACTCCAGTGGCTCATTAGGAAGAGCTAAAGAAGACAAACATGGCGGTTGGAGGAGAACACAAGAGACTGTCAGAAAAACTGAATATTCCGGAAGTAATGGAGGCTACAAGGGGGTGGCAAGTGAGAGGACGGTAACAACAGCTACAGCACAGAAAACAAAGAAGTATGAAATTAACAGGGGAAGAAGAAGTTATATCAGGGAACAAACATCGGCAAGTAGGGATCCTGTAGGAAGTCTTTATTCCTATTTGGAAAGAAAAGAAACTTTAAAGGTTCCAGAGAAAGTACCAGTGCCTAATAGAGTTGTGGATGAAGAAGGTGAAGAGAAAGAAGAAAAGCGGAATAACTTCTGTGGATTAATACAAGACGACAGGAAAACATTTGTTGATACCGAATTACAGGACTCAGAGAGGACGTCACAGTTGAATCCAGATGCCGTGGAATGTGTTCCGGTATCTCCATCTGGCGGAAGGGGAAATGAGGCGGCTCAGCGTGAAGCCTGTTCAAGCCTGAAAGTTTGCAACCTCACCCCAAATAAATGCTAAATTAAGATTGTATTTAATTTTAAGCAAATCATAAATATTAGAAATAGTGTAAAAACTTCTAAAAATGCGTAAAAATCAGACACATGTACAGTGCGAATTCTATGTAATTCTGACAATCAGTGCGAATTCTGTCGTTTTTTAAAGCATAATAATTACACTAATGATGCGATCACTATGATAAATACATGTCATGTGTGTAATTAAATTAGACAATATTAGATCACCTTGAAATCCGCATTAAACTGTGCGATTGGCGAAAAGTGCGAATATGTGAAATGAGACGAGAGTGGGGGCACTGACGCCGTGGGCAGTTTTTGACATGCATATTCCTGAGCCAACAGGTGTGGTTTTCTTGGTGAATATAAATACGAGCCCAGGAGGCCCAAACTCTCTCTTCAAACAGTCTTCATTCATGGCGGTACGCTATGTCCGTCTGAGACGTGAAT
Organism: Magicicada septendecula; assembly: GCA_034769895.1. NCBI lineage: Eukaryota > Metazoa > Arthropoda > Insecta > Hemiptera > Cicadidae > Magicicada > Magicicada septendecula. Next base: position 455,844,212 of record CM068368.1, read on the forward strand.
TTTTAATTACTTCGGACAGAGTTAGACGCTATGTCTAACAGCAAGGAGATTTTTATATCATAAACTGTAAAGTATTACGGAAAATGTTTTAATTCAAGTAGTAATAACAAAAAAATAAAAAGTATCATAACTAAAATCGTCGGACGTCTACGAACATTCTACAACTATGAACATCAACTCTAGACAGATGGCGAGAGAACATCTAGCAGAGGAACAATACACAGAGGAATAGAGACTGTTTCTATCACAACAGCAGCCGATCCAGAGCAACACGTCATTACAATCTACAGCAGCCTATGGACCATGAAGGACAAGAGACGGGAGGACGACCAGTGAAACCAGAAAAGGCAAGAGGACATCCAGTAGGAGAGGACCGACAGATCACTGGAGGACATGGGACAATCTGCAGAATTTGAGGTGACGAAAAACCAATTTATAATTATCACAGAATAAAGACATTGAAAGACATTAATAAAAACATTTTAAAATTAAAGAATAACTATGTAGATAGATATAAGAGAATGTAATTCAATTGTAATCAGAATTTGTTTAATGATTTTTTTTCTTTAACGAATGAACAGTTAATGTAAAGATAATTTAAATCCTTGCTTGGACTATTAATAATTGATTTAATAAGTTAAATTTTTTTATTGATAGCATATAAAGTAAAGTAATTGAAAAAAAATAATTAGTTTTGTTAAAATGATTATAAAGCCGTAAAAGGTATGTCAAGTAAAGAATAAGAAGGTAAATATTACCTATTATAAAGCACACATTTAGAGACTGAGTAGTCGAGAATTTATATTATGAATAAGAAATGTTTTATATAGAATTGATAATATAAGACATAAGAGATAAAATATATTTTTATGATGAATGTACGGCAATCAAAGAAACATTGAAACGATAGATAATGAATTTCTTATGGCGAAGTAAATATTACTATTATATTATTATTTTTAGTATGTTTGTTTGATGTAATAAATGAAAACATATTACGATTCCTAAAAGGACTACACTTATTATAATTACACCTGAACTCCAATTATACATACTCGTTGTTAGTAATGTTATATGAGTGTAAACACAGCACTAAGTTAAATTACATGAAATACAGCAATGTGTACCGTTGTATGATTTTGGCGTCCCAAAGAACGTGGAGATCCACAAACATAAATTATATTAAATAAAATGTGTCATTTTAATATATATTTAAAAATTCAATCACTTTCTGCTACAACTAATACTAATACTAATACAAAATTACTTTGAATTTAATAGCAAAATTTATTAACAGCAAGAAGGTTTAGCAATGGGATCACCATTATCAAGCATAATAGCAGAACTATTCCTACAACACATAGACACCAAAATACAAAATATTATAAAATCACATGACCCAAATGGCATATGGATAAGATATGTAGATGATGGGCTATATGTATCAAATAACAAAAACACAAATGCAGAGAACATACTGAAACAAATCAATAACATACATCCTAAAATACAATTCACAGAAGAAAAAGAAAAACATAACAAAATCAACTATTTAGACATAACCATCACAAGATACAACAACCACATACAATATGCAATATATAGAAAACCAACTTCCACTAACATCACTATATGTAACCATTTTGACCACCCACCACAACATAAAATGGCAGCATTCTATTCACTATTTAACAGAATGTACAAAATTCCCCTAAACAAACAAGAAACTGACAAAGAAAAAAATATAATATACCAAATTGGTTATGAAAATGGGTACAATAAAAATACTGTGAACAAAATAGAAAATAAAATCAAATATAAAATAAAAACTGAACAATTAAGAATTAATCAAAATAAACAACACATAAATAATAACAACAACAAAAAATGGGCCACATTCACATACATAAATAATAAAATGACAAAACTAACAAAACTATTTTAAAACACAGATATAAAAATAGCATACAAAACTAATAATAAAAATAAATTATAAAATCTAAATAGCTCACACAACAAAGATAATACAACAACTAACGGTATATACAAAATTGAATGCCAAGATTGCAATAAATGTTACATAGGACAAACCAAAAAAACAGCTGAAAAAACGTTATTTTGAACACCTAAACGCATACAAAAAAACAGAAATATATAAATCCAATTTAGCCACACATGCAATAAACACAGGACACGAATTCCCAGACATAACCAATGTATCACTAATAAAACATATACCACACAAAGGCACCATAATGAACATTTGGGAAAATTTACAAATATACAAACATAAAACACAAAACAAAAACTAATACCAGAACAAATACAAATCAATACAAAACATGACACAATATTCAAAGCACTCAACATCGAAAATACACAAAATACAAAAACATATACCACAATCACATACAATAATACAACTTTAAAATACCAAAGACCAACAAACAACCTTAATAGCATCCAGCAGCCAACACACAAATACTTCACCAGACAAAAGATCGCGAAGGCTGAAGATGAGAGCACAGGAACTCTCGAAACATGTTCCAAATAAGGAAAAATAACTTCTTGAGGTAAATTTAGTTATAAATATTAAATATATTTAAAAATATATATTTTTTTTATTAATTTTCCCGTGCTGATGATGAGAGCACGGGAGCTCTCGAAACATGTTCCTAATAAGGAAAAAAAGGTATATCTTGAAGTAAATTTATTTATAAATATTAAATGTAATATATATATTGTTACAACACAAACAAGCCACCCCAATACCAGGGAAAAAACGATGAATTAACTATATAAAAATGTTTAAACTAAAGAAAATAAAATGACTATGACGCGACATCGACTAAGACCCAACCCAAGTGATTGACCAAATAAAATGAAACCAAATTAGAAGGGGAAAACCAAAATTAAAGGAAATAAAATGAAGTAAAATGAAATCGAAGAATAAGGTAAATGAAAATGAAACAAACCAAGTATAAAGGAAATAAAATGAAAAGAAATGAAAAGACACAAACAAATAAATAGAACAGAAAAAGGAGAAATGTTACACTCAAATATAATAATGAAAAAGAAACCAATAAATAACAAATGTAAAAGAGAATTATTAGTATCGACTAAATAATCAATGTAAAGGATAATTGTTAAAATCCAATAAAGTAAAGAAAACAAAGTACACTAACCAAATAAATAGAGACTCAATGTAATAAATAACTCTATAATGAAATGAACTTGTTAATAGTATAACTAACCATTGTAAAGTGAGAGATAGAGAGACAGATAGACAGTGAACAGGAGTAAGTGAGAAAGAGAATGTAATGTTAGGGAATACCCACTAGTAACACTTAAATAAAATATAAAAAGTGCAAAGTGACAGTGTAAAATCCCAAAATAAATAGAAACCCTATTGATAGGTATAAACACCTAATAATCAGTGATAAACACTAAAAGTTTATTGGTGAAAAGTGTTATTAAATAAGAATTTTGTTATTGTTAGTATTAAGATTAATTGTAGATGAGGAATACAATAGTATTGAGGGAAAGGGTTACCATGGTTAGAGAGTACAGTTTAGTTAAGAAAGAATGTAGTAAAGAATAGGAAGGCAAAATCAATAAACATCCTATGTTTTAAGGGATAGTTAGTTAAGTAAAGTTAAATGATGTGATGTTTATCACCAAAAAATAAGTAAGAATAAAACAAGTTGTAAACAAACGTAGCATAATAGCTGTTAAAGAATTGTTTGATTAAATCTATGACTAGGAATATGGCTGAAGGAATTATACAGACCATAAGCGTAAATGTTATGTTATATTTAACAGAGAATAGTAGATAATAGCTAAATTATAAACAATGGCAATATAACGTAAAAGGGTAAAAGGGTAAATTAATGTAAATCTAATATTATTGGAAAAGCAGTTAGAAAATAATAGACAAGCCATAATGTGGAAACTAATGAAAACATACAATTATTATAAAACAGACCCTAAACAATTCAACAAGTAAACAAATCATTTGTAATACCAAAACAAAACAGGTACAAAGGTAAAATAATATGTAATTTGTATAAAATAAGAAAACATAGCCAATTACTACCTAGGCCTATGAAATACCTAACTGTATAAAACCAAAACTACAAATTGTGAGAAATTAACTAGGATATTAGCAAATCCAAGGCAAATAACTAGTCGATGATAATTAATGAATCATATTAAGAGACAAATGTTAAATTTAGGACTTAAAATAAGAAAGAAATGTAATTAGATAATATCAACAAAATTGTCAAAACATAATACATAAGCAAACCCAGCTTTGTGGGATGTTAAAATGATCTTTGAAAGAAAATACGAACAGTTGTGATAATATCTCATACATAAATAAGAAGACAGAAGAATAATAGCAAACAGAAGATATACAGTCATTTTGAATAAAAATTCAAATATTATAACAATGGGCTTAAGTCAAGTACAGCCAATCAGAATCAATCAGTTACCATGACAACTGAATGTTATTTATGAATATTCCGTTAGAATATTATTAGTCCTAATGAACTATTAGTCCATTATTGACGCTCAAAAGGAATAGATGCCAAGCCGTAAATGACCAAAATTTTAATATAAAAATTTTAAAAAGTAATCCAAATTTGATAAGATGAAGAAGTAAGAAGATGATGAAGGACTAGGACATTCAACTGATGCCAAATACCAGATTAAGAAATTCTAAATTGATAAATTTCAACCAACATACGAAAAAGAAGCCAGACGTACTTAAATCCCAAGATGATTGAAGATTGATGACTATTGAAGACCCCAACCCTTTTCAACTGAATGACATTACACCTCAAGTCAACTGATTTGATAAGTATTGCTGAGTTACCCGAATTTATGAAATAAATTCTCTTTCATTTTTTATCATAACACTGTGAACTCTCACTATAAACTGATGATATTATTTCTTTCAAAGATTAATAAAAATTAAAACACTAAACTTATGTTAACTAGAAAAATAACCTGTATAAAAATTACGAACTTTTGAAACACACTTTATAACACTTCAGGAACAAATTATAATTACACATTATATTATATAAGTACAATTAATGTAAGGTAGTATACTTTATTGTAATAAAATTGATATTTTTTCGTAATCACAAGAATCCAGAATCTGAACGAAATTAATTGTAAACAACCAAGCAGACGTCATGTCTGACTAAATAATTCGTTCAGATTGCTTCGCCAAACCTTGAGATTTTTGTCTTATAATAATTGCCAGTGCAAATTTGTTGAATAACAAAATATAATTTTGTATAATACTGAATACATACCAATCACAATTTAATAAACTAGTACAGAGTTGTAACCACTGTTCTTTATTTCATAGGAAAGTGCATTATAAAATTTGTGTATTTTAGCGACAAGCAAAGGTGACGGTAAGCGCTAACGTCGGAAACTCGGCGAACTAACAGCTTGATTAAGAAAGTCGAACGAAGACGGGAGTAAATTTGAATTCACCATACCGTCATAGCTAAGAATGCTCAATCGTCCTATTTTTTTTTTTATTGTTTTTAGTTAAACAATTTGGCGCCACCTGGTATTTATAAACACCTATTGCAGAACAGGTAAGGTTCCCACTCGCGTGTACTGGTAATTAGAGAGATTGCTACGGACATCGTCAGAGTGAACATAAAGTAACAACCACACGTGTGAGGCGAACACACACAAACATACACATTTTTCATAGACGATAAGAATAGGGTTGTTACAGATTGGCGACCAACTACTGAGGCTAGAATTGAAGACTAGCGGCGGTTATGAAAAAGTATGGAACATTCCATGGTCACCAGAGGAAAAGCTAAGAAGATTAATGAGAGTACTGACGAAGAAGAAATGGAAATGGTTGAAGAAATGATCGAAGAGGATGCCCAAGAGGACCAACCAGAAAACCCAACCCAACCAACACCGGAAGTAGAAGTAATAGTCGACAACCAACCGGAAAAACCAATTCAAGATAGTGAGAGGGAACAACAGGTGGGAGATCATGAAACAGCAAAAGGAGGTCCGAGCCTGCAAGACCTGATGAATTTCATAGCCGAAACTTCAAAGAAAACGAAGGAAGAAACTAGAAAACAAAGAAAGGAAGACAAAGGGGAATTAAATAAAATGTTAGAATTGTTGCAAGAATCTTTAAAAGAGGAGATCCATGAAAATTCGAGGAGACAGAATGAGATTTTAAGAGAAGATATTGAAACATTGAACGAGAAAATCGAAGGCAATAACGAAACATTAAAGCAACAAATCAATGAGAAAATGGAGGAACACAGTAATATCTTAAGGAAGAACCAAGAAGCTCTACAACAGCAATTTACGGAGGACATCCAAAAAAGAAATGATGAACTGAAGGAAGAATTGAGGGGACAATTGAAGGAAGACAGTAAGAAGAATAGAGAAGAATTAAGATACATCCTAATAGGGTATCGTGAAGAAGTCAAGCAGACAAAAACGGGGATGAATAAGAAATGGGAAGAAACAAATTACCAAGCAGATCAACTTAATGAAACAATAGATAGTGGTTTCACACAATTAAATGAAACACTAGACAGCACTTCTGAAGGTATCAATGAAGAAATAAGAAATAAAGAGGATAAAGGTGTATTGTTACCTGAGAATAAAGATAACAAAGACAAAAAGAAAATCAAGCACATAGAAGCCAACCGTAGAGAAGTAAAGAAGAACCAAATAATTAAGAAGATTAAGAAAACAAAAGATATGGGAAAAATATATAAAAAGAAACTAATCAAAACACGAGAAGAATTGGAGATGATGAAGCATGGACTAATTAATGTGTTTAATTTACCCATTACCGACCATAGGGAATTAATAGATTATAAAGATTGTAGGAGGACTCTAAAAGAAATTATAGAAGGGATTCACAACAAACCAGTGGATAAAAACTTCAGAAAATCCATAATTAAATGGAAAATACCCAAAATTGAAGGGACTCACAACAAAACAGTGTATAACGAATTAAGAAGGTCTATAAGAAAATGGAAATTACCAGAGATAGAAATGCAAAATAAACCAATATCAGTGATAACATCAATGACGATTAGCTCTGTTGAGTAATAAACATCATCAAGTGATTGAAGTAGGCAGGTATACTAATGAACAAATGGTATTAGAAGAATCGTGGTACAAGATAGAGGAGACCTATATCACAAGGACGGAAATAGTTCTACACACCAAGGTTATCTGAACCACAAGTGCAGAGGAAACGATGGACCATGGGTAAACTAAGCAAAGATAAACACCGAGAAATGGTACTGATTTTCAAATTACCGACTATGCAAACCAATGGAAAAGAAAGTGAATTACAAAATTCAAAAAAAAAGATGTAAGATCAACTTACAATAATATTTAGATAACATATGAGGCAAAATATAAAATAAAGGAATAAGTTACAAAAATTCCTAACTAGTAAGAACAACAAACTTACAATAATATTTAAATAATATATGAGACAAAGCAGATTACTCAAATAAAGTAAAAACCAGAATTAATAATGTAAGAGAATTAGAAAGGAGACCAATTAAAACAATCAAAAATAAAACCAAGCAAGAACTGCTAAGACAAATACCTAAAATTACAAAAAAAAAGTGTATAAAGCAAATATACGAAGTGGCCAAAACAAAATAATGGTAATCAACAAAGAAGAAGAAAAAAGATGTCTAAAATAATTAAAATGATCACAAGAAGAAAAGAAAAACAAACTAATGAAAAGTTAGAAATAATGAAATTAACAACTAAATAAATAAAAACAATCAACTGTGTGAGTAGATAACAGAATATAGCAAAGGTACACGGAAGAAAGAATGAGTAAAAGGTTAAAATGATCTAAAAAAAAAAACCATGAAGTGGACAATCCCCAAAATATTATTATTAATGAAAGTCACAAGATGACAAAAAAGGTATTTAAGATTGACTGAGAATAGGTCCAGCAATCAATTAATTGAGCAGAGATGATGTTCCTCTGGTCTCAGAAAAAATGTAGCAATGGAAGAAACCAGCTACTAAAAGTTAGGGAAAAAAATTATATAACAGGGAGAACGCACTAATGGAAATAAATAAAACCAGATCTAAATAATTAATGTCAAAATGGGGGCTTTTATTTTTTATTAAATTTATTTAAATTTCTTTAGTATCATCATTGCAAGTCCCATGTGAAATAGTGTTGGATTCAAACAATGAACGGTAACATAACTTTTTGGGCTGGGTGTAGCCGGAGAACGCAATACTTAGTTGTGAACCGAATAATTGTCACGTACTGTGAGCGCATACACGAGCCCGGGCGCAGCTGCTACGCATAACAGTTGGAACCGACGCGACAAAAATGGCTAAGCAGAAAGATTTTCTTGCCATGTGCTTTGGAGGTGAGGAAATCAACGAAGAGGCTCCACCCACCTAAGCCTCTAATATCGTCACCGCCTAACGTCGCTGGTTAACTTGGCACATGAACAGTCCATACTTCCGTGTACGGCGACGAAAAAGTGGCAGTCTGATGGCAGTGCCTTCCCGTTCATCAACAAGGTATAGTGGGGAATCTTGTTCTCACTTTTAGCCCAGCCATAACCGCGGCCGGTGGTATTAGACTCGACTCATAAAAAAACCGAGTCTAATTTTAATAAAATGTGTTAAATTTCATCAAATGTGATAGAAGAATAAGTTAGGACAATGAACAAAATTTAACAATATTCAGTGAAAGTGCGTAAACCGTGTGACACAACGGCGTTGAACCACGTAAGTTTTGAATGCGCAACAGTTTTTCTATAAATGGGCGAAGAAAATAACAGTTAAAAATTAGATTCATTTTTGGCATAAACTAAAAATAAAATAAAATGAGATATCAAATAATTTTGGATGTGAGTCGTGTGTGTGTATAAGAAAAAATAAAAAGTATTGGTTCTATTAGAATGATGGATGTTAGACAGTAAAAATGATAATTATATATTTCATATGATAAAAATAACTATATAACTATTACATTATATATTATATTATTATATATTATCTTATATATTACATTATTTCCCAATAATGTGAAAGGGTTTACGTGTCTTTATATTTCATGCGTAGAAAGAAGTTTGAATAATAAATGTCACATTAATACAAAATAAAATGTTATCTACTAAATTATATAATTTGTTAAACAAGTTATTTGCAAACACCTCATTTCATTTGCTGCACTGATCAGTTCGTCGTACGAACGGGGTTAGTCCACTACCAGAGATTCAGCCAACACATGTAAGAATTTAAAGTAGGTGGCAGTGTAAAAATTCATTAATTATACTAAATTAAATTATAGAGTTACATTAAAATGGAGTGGAACAAGTAAGAAGAGAAGCAAGAAAGAAGAAATAAACAAGAAGAAAAAGGAAAAAATAATATATAACTGATAATTTCATAAAAAACTATTCTAGTGTTTTACCAAAATGATCAATTTTGAAGGAGAGGCATTATGTTACAACACAAACAAGCCACCCCAATACCAGGGAAAAAACAATGAATTAACTATATAAAAATGTTTAAACTAAAGAAAATAAAATGACTATGACGCGACATCGACTAAGACCCAACCCAAGTGATTGACCAAATAAAATGAAACCAAATGAGAAGGGGAAAACCAAAATAAAAGGAAATAAAATGAAAAGAAATGAAAAGACACAAACAAATAAATAGAACAGAAAAAGGAGAAATGTTACACTCAAATATAATAATGAAAAAGAAACCAATAAATAACAAATGTAAAAGATAATTATTAGTATCGACTAAATAATCAATGTAAAGGATAATTGTTAAAATCCAATAAAGTAAAGAAAACAAAGTACACTAACCAAATAAATAGAGACTCAATGTAATAAATAACTCTATAATGAAATGAACTTGTTAATAGTATAACTAACCATTGTAAAGTGAGAGATAGAGAGATAGATAGATAGTGAACAGGAGTAAGTGAGAAAGAGAATGTAATGTTAGGGACTACCCACTAGAAACACTTAAAAAAAATATTCATTTTTTATCATAACACTGTGAACTCTCACTATAAACTGATGATATTATTTCTTTCAAAGATTAATAAAAATTAAAACACTAAACTTATGTTAACTAGAAAAATAACCTGTATAAAAATTACGAACTTTTGAAACACACTTTATAACACTTCAGGAACAAATTATAATTACACATTATATTATATAAGTACAATTAATGTAAGGTAATGTACTTTACTGTAATAAAATTGATATTTTTTGTAATCACAAGAATCCAGAATCTAAACGAAATTAATAGTAAACAACCAAGCAGGCGCCATGTCTGACTAAATAATTCGTTCAGATCGCTTCGCCGAACCTCGAGATTTTTGTCTTATGCTGGTGCAAATTTGTTGAATAACAAAATATAATTTTGTATAATACTGAATACATACCAATCACAATTTAATAAACTAGTACAGAGTTGTAACCACTGTTCTTTATTTCATAGGAAAGTGCATTATAATATTTGTGTATTTTTGCGACAAGCAAAGGTGATGGTAAGCGCTCACACCGGAAACTCGGCGAACTAACAGCTCGATTAAGAAAGTCGAACGAAAGCGGGAGTAAATTTGAATTCACCATACCGTCATAGCTGAGAACGCTCAATCGTCCTATTTTTTAATTTAACTGTTTTTAGTTAAACAATTTGGCGCCACCCGGGATTTATAAACACCTATTGAAGAACAGGTAAGGTTCCCACTCGCGTGTACTGGTAATTAGAGAGATTGCTACAGACATCGTCAGAGTAAACATAAAGTAACAACCACACATGTGAGGCGAACACACACAAACATACACTTTTTCATAGACGATAAGAATTTGGTTATTACAATATATATATATTCAATCACTTTCTGCTACAGTCCGTTTCTTGATGTATATAATACATTTAATATGTATACATTTTATCCATAATATTGTTAAAAACTGATCATCATATATTTTTCTATGCTAAATATTTACAAATATACCGCCCTGGGCAAATATGCAAATATATGTATTGTTGCAATATATATATATATATATATATTACTATAATACTTATAACTATTTTACCTCAAGATGTATTTTTTCTTTAGGGACATGTTTCGGGAGATCCTGTTCTCCCATCTTCAACCTTTGCCATCTTGCTTCTGGTGCAGTATTTGTGTGTTGGCTTCTGGATGTTATTATGGTGGTTTGTTGGTCTTTGGTCCTTCAATGTTGCATTATTGTGTGTGGTTGTGGTATCTGTTTTTGTATTTTGTGTATTTTCGATGTTGAGTGCTTTGAATATTGTGTCATGTTTTGTATTGATTTGTATTTGTTCTGGTATTAATTTGTTTTGTGTTTTATGTTTGTAAATCTGTAAATTTTCCCAAATGTTCATTATGGTGCCTTTGTGTGGTATATGTTTTATTAGTGTTACATTGGTTATGTCTGGGAATTCATGTCCTGTGTTTATTGCATGTGTGGCTAAATTGGATTTATATATGTTTGGTTTTTTGTATGCATTTAGGTGTTCAAAATAACGTTTTTTCAGCTGTTTTTTTGTTTGTCCTATATAACATTTATTGCAATCTTGGCATTCAATTTTGTATATACCGTTGGTTGTCGTATTATCTTTGTTGTGTGAGTTATTTATATTTTGCAATTTATTTTTATTAGTTTTGTATGCTATTTTTATATCTGTGTTTTTAAATAGTTTTGTTAGTTTTGACATTTTATAATTTATATATGTGAATGTGGCCCATTTTTTGTTGTTGTTATTATTTATGTGTTGTTCAGTTTGATTAATTCTTAATTGTTCAGTTTTTATTTTGTATTTGATTTTATTTTCTATTTTGATCATAGTATTTTTATTGTATCCATTTGCATAACCAATTTGGTGTATTATATTTCTTTCTTTGTCAGTTTCTTGTTTGTTTAGGGGTATTTTGTACATTCTGTTAAATAACGAATAAAATGCTGCCATTTTATGTTGTGGTGGGTGGTCAGAATGGTTAGGTATAATGATGTTAGTGGAAGTTGGTTTTCTATATATTGCATATTGTATGTGTTTGTTGTATCTTGTGATGGTTATGTCTAAATAGTTGATTTTGTTATGTTTTTCTTTTTCTTCTGTGAATTGTATTTTGGGATGTATGTTATTGATTTGTTTCAGTATGTTCTCTGCATTTGTGTTTTTGTTATATGATACATATAGTCCATCATCTACATATCTTATCCATATGCCATCTGGGTCATGTGTTTTTATGATATTTTGTATTTTGGTGTCTATATGTTGTAGGAATATTTCTGCTATTATGCTTGATAATGGTGATCCCATTGCTAAACCTTCTTTCTGTTGATAAATTTTGCTATTAAATTCAAAGTAATTTTGTTTTAGTATTAGTTGGAGACTATTTTTTATTTCGGTTATATATTGTTTGTTTTCATTTTGTTCTATAAGTTTGTTTATTATTATGTCAATTGTTTCTTCTACTGGGATATTAGTGTACATGTTTGTTATGTCATATGATGTGAAAAATGTATTTTCATTTATATTTATTATTTTTAGTTTGTCTATTAATTCGTATGTATTTTTTATGTTATGATGGTTATTTGTTAGTTGGTTATTTTTTAGTTTTTGTGCTATTATTCTTGCTATTTTGTATGTAGGAGCTTTTTTGAAATTGATTAATGGACGTATTGGGTTGTTTAATTTGTGTATTTTTATTAGGCTGTTCATTTTAGGTGGTTCTGGATTATTGTTTATATATATGTCTATGTTTTTATTGTTGAAAATGTTTTTATTTGTTTTTATTAGTTTTATTGTTTGTTTAAGATAGTTTTCTGTTGGGTTTTTATCTAGTTGTACGCATTTATTATTGTTGATGAAGTCTTCGGTTTTTTTAATGTAGTCTGTTTTATCAATGATTACTGTTGCTTGACTTTTGTCTGCTTTAGTTATTATTAAATTATTGTTCTTTACTTTATTTTTAATTTCTTTTATTGTTTTATTGTTTTTCTTTTGTTTATCTTTGTTTTTCATTTCGCTAGTGATTATTTTTTTAATTATATGTGCTTTTTCTGTTCTTTAAAACAATAAAAGAAATTAAAAATAAAGTAAAGAACAATAATTTAATAATAACTAAAGCAGACAAAAGTCAAGCAACAGTAATCATTGATAAAACAGACTACATTAAAAAAACCGAAGACTTCATCAACAATAATAAATGCGTACAACTAGATAAAAACCCAACAGAAAACTATCTTAAACAAACAATAAAACTAATAAAAACAAATAAAAACATTTTCAACAATAAAAACATAGACATATATATAAACAATAATCCAGAACCACCTAAAATGAACAGCCTAATAAAAATACACAAATTAAACAACCCAATACGTCCATTAATCAATTTCAAAAAAGCTCCTACATACAAAATAGCAAGAATAATAGCACAAAAACTAAAAAATAACCAACTAACAAATAACCATCATAACATAAAAAATACATACGAATTAATAGACAAACTAAAAATAATAAATATAAATGAAAATACATTTTTCACATCATATGACATAACAAACATGTACACTAATATCCCAGTAGAAGAAACAATTGACATAATAATAAACAAACTTATAGAACAAAATGAAAACAAACAATATATAACCGAAATAAAAAATAGTCTCCAACTAATACTAAAACAAAATTACTTTGAATTTAATAGCAAAATTTATCAACAGAAAGAAGGTTTAGCAATGGGATCACCATTATCAAGCATAATAGCAGAAATATTCCTACAACATATAGACACCAAAATACAAAATATCATAAAAACACATGACCCAGATGGCATATGGATAAGATATGTAGATGATGGACTATATGTATCATATAACAAAAACACAAATGCAGAGAACATACTGAAACAAATCAATAACATACATCCCAAAATACAATTCACAGAAGAAAAAGAAAAACATAACAAAATCAACTATTTAGACATAACCATCACAAGATACAACAAACACATACAATATGCAATATATAGAAAACCAACTTCCACTAACATCATTATACCTAACCATTCTGACCACCCACCACAACATAAAATGGCAGCATTTTATTCGTTATTTAACAGAATGTACAAAATACCCCTAAACAAACAAGAAACTGACAAAGAAAGAAATATAATACACCAAATTGGTTATGCAAATGGATACAATAAAAATACTATGATCAAAATAGAAAATAAAATCAAATACAAAATAAAAACTGAACAATTAAGAATTAATCAAACTGAACAACACATAAATAATAACAACAACAAAAAATGGGCCACATTCACATATATAAATTATAAAATGTCAAAACTAACAAAACTATTTAAAAACACAGATATAAAAATAGCATACAAAACTAATAAAAATAAATTGCAAAATATAAATAACTCACACAACAAAGATAATACGACAACCAACGGTATATACAAAATTGAATGCCAAGATTGCAATAAATGTTATATAGGACAAACAAAAAAACAGCTGAAAAAACGTTATTTTGAACACCTAAATGCATACAAAAAACCAAACATATATAAATCCAATTTAGCCACACATGCAATAAACACAGGACATGAATTCCCAGACATAACCAATGTAACACTAATAAAACATATACCACACAAAGGCACCATAATGAACATTTGGGAAAATTTACAGATTTACAAACATAAAACACAAAACAAATTAATACCAGAACAAATACAAATCAATACAAAACATGACACAATATTCAAAGCACTCAACATCGAAAATACACAAAATACAAAAACAGATACCACAACCACACACAATAATGCAACATTGAAGGACCAAAGACCAACAAACCACCATAATAACATCCAGAAGCCAACACACAAATACTGCACCAGAAGCAAGATGGCGAAGGTTGAAGATGGGAGAACAGGATCTCCCGAAACATGTCCCTAAAGAAAAAATACATCTTGAGGTAAAATAGTTATAAGTATTATAGTATTATATACATCAAGAAATGGACTGTAGCAGAAAGTGAATGAAATATATATATATATATATATTGTTACGTCTCGCGAGTAACCTACGATCTTCTCGCGATCGTTACCGTATAATTGTTTCGTTAGTTTACACTCTATTATGTTTTATTTTCTTTTTTAATCGAGAGTGTGTGATTATGAAAAATATTGACCAAGTTTTCTTAATTTCGTATTAAATCAGGGCAGATGTTTGAAAATAGGTAGGAGAGAGAGAGTGAAAGAGAGCGAAAGAGAATTACTCTCTTTGTATACGATCTAGTCTTTTAAATTTTTCCGTGCGTTGCATCAGTTGTTTTCTATTTACAAACCCATTTAAGGTTATGTTATTTAGCAGTACTTAATAATTTCTGATGACGGGGCTAATTTTCTTCTATTCCTTCTTTTCCTGTAACAAACTACGATCTACCAGAAATAATACACAGTCAATTACCTAAAAGAAAGGTATTTATTGAATTTATTTTAATTCAATGGAAATTATTGTCTTGTAATCATGAGTTTACAATCGATTATTTTTCGATATCACAACATTTTTTCAATATTAGTTTTACATTACATATAACACAACAAATGTTTTCAATTAGAGTTTTTTAGAAAGAAAAATTAATTAATTATATATCCTAGGGTTATTTGAGGGTTCTTTGAACTCTAAGAAAGTCAGAAATGCATATTTATTAGTATCATACTTTACATTAAATAATATTTGTTTATTTTAAAATCTGATTCATTAAGTTTGTTTTTAAACCGCCAGAGCGCAGACTACGTATCTTTACAGAAAGCGAATACAAATAAAGATGGCTGCCGTAACGTTCCTAGTGAACACACATTTTTACTGTTTTTTGGTTAATTAAATAAAGTTTATTATGTTCACCTTGTTTTCTTATGAATTGAAAGAGGTGGTGCTGTTTCTAGTGTTCTATACTTATTGGTGATGTGTAATTTTGTTATTTATTAAAAGAAGACGATCTCACCCAAAAGTTTGAGTTCTGAAGTATAGGCCAAAAAACGTTTCGATGAATTGTCGGTTTTCATTTATTTTCTGACTTGAATTATTGTGGTTCCATAGATGTCTCAGATGTAGTGGAAGGTGCTGACTCGCTTCATTAATTTTGTATGGGGTTTTTTCGAATGGTAGTTATTAAATTCTTTTAAAATTTACCGGACATTACTTTTCTTAATCTGCTCACTTCGAATACCATTGAACAATCAATCTAATTTCTTGTTGGTTAGTTACTCTTAGTAACCAAGAAATTGATGGTTTTTTATTGGCTAACCTAGGTACATTTTTAGTAAATAGGCTAGTATTAATTATTATTACTTAATTTCTTCTTTTAGAAAAAATACTCCTTTACAAATTTTAACTATAATTAAATTAAATTTATATAAGGTTTTTCTTCATATCTTTACTTAAGCCTGGCTACCGGTATTTTATAATTTAATGATTTTTAACTTAGTTTATTTTTGACTTATATTTCAGTTAATGTATTCTTACTCCACACTATTTTGTTTTCCACTCATCTCTCTATTTTATATTAATTAGCTATTATTAATTTGATATAACCCTGGATTCCTTTAAACATAAACAAAAATAATATATTAATTACAGTGATATTGCCTTTGTGGCCTAACAACACAAAACTACAACAACTTATTATTAGTATTACAGTTTATTACTACAACACTGCATCTTCACATATTTGTTATTGATGTCCTTTTAAGTTTTTAACACTTTCACATATTATACTATGTTACACTTTGTTATTGTTTTTATAGTATGATATTTAATCCTCATTTCTTACTTTGTGAATGGGTAGCTACTGAATTTATTACTCTTATGATTATATTAATACTTCTTTATTGCTTATCCGTACTGGGCATGGGTTATGTAATGTTACAAAAAAAAAATATATATATATATATTGCAACGAATCACAGGATCATGATAGGCGGGGCAAGCTCATATATTACACAGACAATGGACATTCATGTTATATTGGTAGATGGTTAAGTTTGGTTATGTTATCAGTTGTATTTAGTAAGGATAAGGGTTTAGTTTAGTAAAACTGTGCATTATTTATTTATTGTTATTCATGTACTGTGTTTGTGGAAATGTGCGCGCGTGCACGAGTGGTAAACGTTTCCCGGGTTGTGCGTGAATTAATTATCGTTGTGTTTGACATTGAACTGAACTTAGACATATGTATTGCTACAATCCCTATATATTTCTGACTATTGTTTATGTTCATATATGATATTAGTAAAGTATGCAGTTATGCATGTGATAAGGGTCTTCTGATTACCGCTATGCATGCTGTTACAAAGTAAATGCACTTTACAGCATGAAAAGTGCATGTCACGGTGTACTAACCATGTGACTTCCGTCCACCAATAGAATGCTGAGTGGTGGTTGGAAATTTTCTTAAGCCTGTCGTTACACAGGCAGTTCTTCTACGCCATCTACCGCGAACGGGACGTGCACTCCTTGTACAAGATTCTACCGCTTGCAAGGTGTTGTAAAAACTATTCGTCGTTAGTGAAACGGGAAGACTCAGAACTGTGTGTGTGTGTAGTACATCTGCACACAGTATTGTTTTAACGCATTGCGCGTATAATTACGACAGTTCTTCTACGCCAACTACCGCGAACGGGACGTGCACTCCTTGTACAAGATTCTACCGCTTGCAAGGTGTTGTAAAAACTATTCGTCGTTAGTGAAACGGGAAGACTCAGAACTGTGTGTGTAGTACATCTGCACACAGTATTGTTTTAACGCATTGCGCGTATAATTACAGGCAGTTCTTCACTGCTGCTACCGCGAACGGTACATACAATTCTTGTTCAAGATTCTGTCGCTTGCAGGAATCTGTAAAGACTATTTGGGGATAGTAACGCGTGTGACGCAGAACGGTTGAATATTAACTCTTTACACACGATATTAGTATTGTAGTATTACGTGTGTAATAAGTGAGTGTAACTGTATCACTGTGCGAGATTTTCCGCAGTGTCAGTATCATTAATAGTTACGCAATAGTAGGTTGTTCCATCAAGACGTTTCCGTGTTAGTGCAAGATTTCCTCATAGGGTGGTCTGCTGATCGCGGTAGACCTTGGTATTCTCGTGAACACTTGAAGAAGCCGGAGTGGTATAAGTTCAATATACCGTTATTAGATTAAACTCACTGTTACCTGAGATATTACTTGGTCATAAACTCTATATTAATTTTACGAGTAATAAGATCCGTAGTACCGTTGTGTGTGCGAAGCGTCAGATTCATCGTGGGAATTACAGGACACCAGCCCAGCTGTTACAGGACACCAGCCCAGCTGTTATAGGACACCAGCCCAGCTGTTATAGGACACCAGCCCAGCTGTTACAAGACACCAGCCCAGCTGTTATAGGACACCAGCCCAGCTGTTACAGGACGCTAGCCCAGCTGTAAACGTTTCTGGGGAAACGTCTGTCTTTTATAAGCCGCACCTGATGAACCAACTACACCGCAAAGACCTGCCCTTCTCTTCAGCAACATCATCGTGGGAATCTTCTTTATGTAACGTATCACGTCTTGCGTATGAACAGTATTTAACATTTTAAAAGAAAGACTCTATATCAAACATTACATTCTGTACATATCAAATATACCATATAAACAATTACTTGTGTTTTGTGCAATAAATAATCTGAAACCCTCCAATATAGACTTTTAATTTGAGATACACATACTATCATATCCTATGCGCCAATAGTTTAGTAATTTGTGTTGTCGCATAGAGATATTTTGGCGCTTAGGAACTTGGGGCTCGTAAAATAGCGGAAATTTTACGCTATTATATATTTGTCTATAAAAAAAAAAATTTGTTGGTAAAATCCTATGTATAATTATAATTAACGTAATAATTGTATGTGTATAGTTCATATGATAATCTGAGGGTATAATTTATCAATTGTGCATATTCTCTTGTATGTCATATATGAACAGATTTTATCAGTATATTGGAGGTAGATTATTAGTTGTTGTGTGTTAGATACGGTTTATTTACATGTTGATATTTTGAATGCTTTCTCTGTGTGTATAAACTGGTTACCATATGTTCTAATCTTGTCGTAATAATAATAACTTTCTTTGCGTATAAATCAGTAAATTTAAATTTATTAAATTTTAAACTGAATTTTGAGCATTATGGCGGAGTCAAAAGGGATAGAGAGTGCTTTAGCGGCCATGTTAGCGAAGATGGAAACCATGTCCGAAGAAATTAAATCTGGTAAAATAGAAGCCGGGAAACAAAACAAATCACTCCATGACGAGAACAAGAAATTATACGCGGCCGTGCAGGAGCAATCTAAACAAAGCAAACAAATGATAGAAGCGGCAGAAAAGCGTATTAGCGAGACCGTGGAAACTATGAAAGCTGATATAGAGGCGAGTTTGGAAGTTAATAAGTCACGACTTAGCGAATATGAAGCGAAACTCGCTGGAATGGAAGAGCAGGTAGTACAACACAGATCCACGGTGAGTGACTTAATGGCTGAGCAAGACCTGCGGATTCAAGAGCTGCAACATCAAGTGTCACGATTGCAAAGTACCTCGTCACCACTAAACTGTACCACATATGTATATAAGACTTTGGATGACGTTAATTCACAGCTAAAGTTTTATGGACGGGAGAATGAAAACTCCATGAATTTCATTAAGGTTTGCCAGCGGGATCTGGAGGCAATTGGTGACAACTTAAGTGAAGCTGATAAAATTAATTTCATAGTGCGGCAACTTAAGGGTACTGCTGCGGAGTGGTTCATTATTGTCCAGGATAAAATCAACACGTATGAAGACCTGGTAAGACATTTCAGAGCTAGATACTGGAATGAGGAGATCCAGAGGAAGATCCGTGCGCAGCTGGAGTTTGGAAAATATTCCAATACCAAAGGTTCTAAAGAAGCATATGTGATGCAGTTGATATCAAGAGATAGGTATCTTGAGCCTAACATAACCGAACCTGACATAGTAAGTAAACTTGCGCACCATTTTGGACGCGGTATACAGGTGGCCGTCCTTACGCAAGGAGTTAAGTTGTGGGAAGAGCTACTCATATTACTTACAAAATGGGAAGGTATTGACAACCCGAATAACAGTGGTAACAGTAATGAAACACCGCGTAAAAATTTTCAATATCAAAATCAAACCAAGCAAACACAGTCACCACAACAACAACAACATAAAATACAAAATAGAAATACCAATCAGAAATTTAATACCAATAAAGTAGCAGTAGTAGAGGAAGATGATTCCGATATAGAGCAGTCAAAAAACGTGTAAGGCTGCACGGCGTGAGTCCGTGCAACAGAGTAACTAATACACATAAAGGTATGAATGAAGTTTCAAAAGCCCGTTGTAACCATAAAAGGCAGTTCAATAAATCAAATGTGAAAGATGTTAGTTATAAGAATAAATTTGTGGTGTCCGGCCTATATCCTGCCGAAATTAGAGATAGTTTAATTTGCAATAACAATAATAATGAAGGTGAGAAAAGTATTAGTATTGAAAATGACACTGACCTCATTGTCAACGCGAAAATTAACGGATGTGTCGGCGAGGGTTTATTCGACAGCGGCGCAGAAATCTCGTTAATGGATGAGCGATTCCTAGAAAGGCACAAGAAACATTTTTAAAAAATCCCGATTCTGCCAGTAACCCACAAAATCATAGAATCAGCGACGGGTGAATCTCAGAGGGTTGACCGTCAAGCAATGATAACAATATCCATTCAGGGAATGGAAATAGAAGTCACGGTGCTTATTATCAAGAAACTCGTGTATAATATTATTTTGGGAGTGGATGCATTAAATAAACTGCACGCGACCATTGATTTTCCAAATAAAATATTGAAATGTACTGTTAATAATAGTAAACACGATATCAGATTAGGACGCAGGAGGGATAAGACGGGGTCTGATTGTGAACCGACTACTGTAGCTCGCCCGGCTGTTCAAATTGCCGATAAGATAACACATAATCTGCGGACACACAGCAGGCAGATAACGAGCAGTGAGCAAGATAAACTGCAAAGTGTGCTTGATAAATTCGGATCGGTGTTTTCAAACAAACCTACCACCACGAATGTATATGAACACAACATTCAAGTCACCGATGAAAATAAATTTGTACGGAAGACTTACCCCATCCCCCTTCACTATCAACAACAGGTTGATGCGGAAGTTAAGAGTATGCTTGAGAATGGTGTGATTGAACGAACTGATAGCAATTTTCTTAATCCTATGGTTGTTGTTAAAAAAAAAAATAACGACATTCGATTATGTCTCGACATGAGAAATCTTAATTCTATTACAAAAAAATGCTACGACTGTGCTCCGAATGCGGAGAACCTATTCATTAAATGTCAAGGGGTTAAATACATGTTTCGCCTTGATCTCAAAAGTGGATTCTGGCAGATTCCCCTTGCCAAAGAGTCAAGAAAATACACAGCATTTCTATATCGCAATAAATGCTACCAGTTTAGAGTAGTTCCCTTTGGTTTGGTTACAAGTTTAGCGGCCATGGTCAGATGTTTGGAGCTAGCTCTGCGACCTGAGGTGGAGGACTTTGTCAGCATATTTGTTGATGATATTTTGGTCATATCAAAATCATTTGAGGAACATCTTGAACATCTCAAGATTGTATTTCGGAAATTGCAAGCCACTAACCTGACTCTCAACCTTGAAAAGTGCGAGTTTAGAAAATCGCAAATTAAATTTTTGGGACATATTATCTCAGCAGAAGGTATAACAACGGACCCGGAAAAAATACGTGCGATCATGGAGTTCCCGAAACCCACAAAACCCAGGGATATCAGAGCGTTCCTTGGATTGACTGGTTATTTCCGACGTTTTACTCCAGAATATTCTGGAACAATTGAGCCGTTATTGGAACTGCTTCGTAAGAGTACTAAATGGAGATGGGAGGAGCGTCATCAGCATGCATTCGACGCGACTAAAAATTTATATAGTAGAAACCTGCACGTGTTCCATCCTGAGAAAGAGGGCACGTATGTCTTGAATTGCGATGCTTCTGATTATGCCATTGGGGGGGGGGTACTCTACCAACGGAATGAGAAGGGCGAGCACAAAATAATTGCGCACAGCAGTAGGTCACTAAAGGGGGCCGAACGCAACTATTTCACATCGGAGAAAGAAATATTGGCTATTGTATACTGCATCAGCAAATTTCGTTATTACCTGGTTGGACAACACTTCGAAATCCTTTCGGACAACCAGGCCTTATCGTTCATGTTGCGCTGCAAGTTGGCGAACGCTCGCATATCCCGTTGGATCATGGCCATCCAAGAGTACGACTTTACCATTAAGTACTGTAAGGCAAGCGAGAACAAAGCAGCTGACACGTTAAGCCGATACCCTCCAATGGTGGAAGAACGTCCTGCGTCTAATAACCAGGAAGTTCAAATTCTAGCTGTCAAATATAAATTAGAAGACAGTCTTAAAAATAAGTTAAAAAATATTGGTATGGAACAGCAGCGGGACACCAAATTGAAGCAGATCTGTGACGCGATCCGGATACAAGAAAACCCCAAGTACAGAATATATAAAGACATAGTGTATAAAATTGTCAATGGCGGATGGAAGATTATGGTGCCTGACGCGATGGTGGAAGACCTCACCTGGATGTGTCATGAGAGTCTGGCTCATGCGGGGCCTTATAAATGTTACCTGGCAATGCGAGAGGATTTTGTGTGGCTGAATATGACCAGGAAAATAAAGGCCATACTCCGCACATGCCACATCTGCCAAACAGCGAAATATCCGAACCAACATACCCAGGTTGAAATGGGTAACATTGTTGCACGTAATAAAAATGACCTTGTCTGCATTGATTTTTTGGGTCCACTTCCTCGGGCGGCGCGTGGAATGAAGAACCTTGTGGTTGTTACGGATGCTTTTACCAAACATGTTAGCCTGTATGCTATTGGTAGACCTACAACGTCGGCTGTCATAAACATTATGCTAAATAGATACATGCCGAAAAATGGTCCCGTAAGGAAGATACTCTCAGATCAAGGTAAGCAATTTACGAACACCAAGTGGCACTCCGAGCTTGAGAAACACGGTGTTCAGACGGTCCTAACAGCGATCCGGAGACTGCAAGGTAACTTGGCCGAACGGGTCAACAAGGAGTTGGGACGGTTATTCCGTACGTACTGTAATACTAACCAGAGTAAGTGGCCGGAATTCCTAGAATTTTTTGAATCAGCCATAAATGGAAATTATAATTCTACTACTGGGTATACTCCGAATGAACTCCAAACCGGAGAAATGCCAGGCCGGGTCTGGGGTAAGCACATTGAAAGGATAGCGACGCATAATATGCCTATACCAGTCGAGATAAAGAAAATCGAGGCTAGAAGACGCAATAAAAAGTGCGCAGAGGAGCGCACGGAAAAATTCAATGCGGAACATAAACTGGTGAAGTTCAAGACTGGAGAGAGGGTGCTTTTACGAGCATTAAATGTTGGTAGAAGGGAGGACAACACAGCCGCGAAGTTTTTTAGGCTGTATAATGGTCCGTATACCCTGTCAGAGCAAGTTGGGAAAAATACATTTATATTAACCAACCCAAATACCAACCGTGTGATTGGTAAATTCCATGCTTCCTCATTGAGGAAATATTATACAAAGGATCCATAAATCACCTTAAATAAATGTCAGGATATAGGGGTAAGAATGTGTAGCTATTTAAATATGTCAG
Organism: Magicicada septendecula; assembly: GCA_034769895.1. Classification (NCBI taxonomy): domain Eukaryota; kingdom Metazoa; phylum Arthropoda; class Insecta; order Hemiptera; family Cicadidae; genus Magicicada; species Magicicada septendecula. The sequence goes on from CM068368.1 coordinate 455,868,094, forward strand.
TTCAGGTTTAAATGTTGTATGTAAGATGACTCTGTGAATGAACAATAAGCTAGTTAAGATAAGGAATGCCGTCTGTGTACTTTGCGACCCTGCATAAAATTTTGTTTATCTGCTTGTCAAGAACATGTGTGTTTGTTTTGGTTTTAAGGTTACCACGTGTCTTTGATTTGGTGCTTCTGTCAAAGTGACAGTTAGTGAATGTTAGTATTGATTTGACGATGTTTATTTGATTTTAGTTCGAGGGTATTAATATTATCTCAGGTTTAGGAAATTGTTTTGGTTTATGAAAAAAAAAAAAAATTTATTTTTTGTTAGTTAACTAAAAAAAAAAAGAAAAAATTTTTTTTTATGCGGGAAGGGGTTAATCCTGCAACGAATCACAGGATCATGATAGGCGGGGCAAGCTCATATATTACACAGACAATGGACATTCATGTTATATTGGTAGATGGTTAAGTTTGGTTATGTTATCAGTTGTATTTAGTAAGGATAAGGGTTTAGTTTAGTAAAACTGTGCATTATTTATTTATTGTTATTCATGTACTGTGTTTGTGGAAATGTGCGCGCGTGCGCGAGTGGTAAACGTTTCCCGGGTTGTGCGTGACTTATTATCATTGTGTTTGACATTGAACTGAACTTAGACATATGTATTGCTACAATCCCTATATATTTCTGACTATTGTTTATGTTCATATATGATATTAGTAAAGTATGCAGTTATGCATGTGATAAGGGTCTTCTGATTACCGCTATGCATGCTGTTACAAAGTAAATGCACTTTACAGCATGAAAAGTGCATGTCACGGTGTACTAACCATGTGACTTCCGTCCACCAATAGAATGCTGAGTGGTGGTTGGAAATTTTCTTAAGCCTGTTGTTACACAGGCAGTTCTTCTACGCCATCTACCGCGAACGGGACGTGCACTCCTTGTACAAGATTCTATCGCTTGCAAGGTGTTGTAAAAACTATTCGTCGTTAGTGAAACGGGAAGACTCAGAACTGTGTGTGTAGTACATCTGCACACAGTATTGTTTTAACGCATTGCGCGTATAATTACAGGCAGTTCTTCACTGCTGCTACCGCGAACGGTACATACAATTCTTGTTCAAGATTCTGTCGCTTGCAGGAATCTGTAAAGACTATTCGGGGATAGTAACGCGTGTGACGCAGAACGGTTGAATATTAACTCTTTATACACGATATTAGTATTGTAGTATTACGTGTGTAATAAGTGAGTGTAACTGTATCACTGTGCGAGATTTTCCGCAGTGTCAGTATCATTAATAGTTACGCAATAGTAGGTTGTTCCATCAAGACGTTTCCGTGTTAGTGCAAGATTTCCTCATAGGGTGGTCTGCTGATCGCGGTAGACCTTGGTATTCGCGTGAACACTTGAAGAAGCCGGAGTGGTATAAGTTCAATATACCGTTATTAGATTAAACTCACTGTTACCTGAGATATTACTTGGTCATAAACTCTATATTAATTTTACGAGTAATAAGATCCGTAGTACCGTTGTGTGTGCGAAGCGTCAGATTCATCGTGGGAATTACAGGACACCAGCCCAGCTGTTACAGGACACCAGCCCAGCTGTCAGGACACCAGCCCAGCTGTTATAGGACACCAGCCCAGCTGTTATAGGACACCAGCCCAGCTGTTACAAGACACCAGCCCAGCTGTTATAGGACACCAGCCCAGCTGTTACAGGACGCCAGCCAAGCTGTAAACGTTTCTGGGGAAACGTCTGTCTTTTATAAGCCGCACCTGATGAACCACTACACCGCAAAGACCTGCCCTTCTCTTCAGCAACATCATCGTGGGAATCTTCTTTATGTAACGTATCACGTCTTGCGTATGAACAGTATTTAACATTTTAAAAGAAAGACTGTAGCGGGTCAATTTTTGGGTGTTTTATTTTAACCGTTTGGGGCATTTATATATTTGTATTCATTTCATTTTCGGTCGGGAGCCTTATAAATATTTACGAAATAACTGTATTATTGTGCAACATATTTGTCCGTATAATAGACCAGTGTTGAGAAACAGCGTTTGGAACAAAGGTGATACGCACTTTTAGTTGTGTAATGCGGCAAAGGAATTTGCACCTCCACAAAATTCGCAGAAATCTGTACTGGTGTGGCAGTGCACACACGTCACTATTCGCGCATGAGCGCCTACCCAAGCGATGTTGAAAAACCAAGATGGCTAGAGAGAATAATATTCATCGCCTTCTCCAAAACTTTGCGGAAGTGCTGTTTTAAGTCCCACCCACTTTTATGACATTAGCCAGTGCCTGGTTGAAATCGCCTGCTATCGTCATTCCAACAACTACATGACTAGCATGAGTCTAAACTGTGACGACTACATACAAGGCATTGATGTCCGTCGTCTTGACTAAAATGCTCCTGGAGTGGGGAACTGAGAGACGCAGTCAGTCTTTGGTCGACTCTCGCCTGCGTAGGCCGCCCGTCAACCGGGCTCAGAAATAAAACTTTTCTAAAATGACATCCAGTGCAATAGTAGAAAAATTTGGTGTGACCGCGGTCCAGTAAAAAGAATAAAGAACGTAACTGTGCAATTTTCGGACAATAATAAGAAGTTTTACCAGAACAATGAGTGCGTGTGAGAAGACCACGTGGCTGACGGGGGGAAATATCATTTAAAAAATGTTTAAGGGGAAATAAATTGTGTGTGTGTGTTTGAGTGGGTGTTTAGATATGCAGGCTGGGCTCTGTCTGTATGTGTATATGAATCTAAGGTAAGCTAGTAGAATAAGATAGTATATGTAACGAATCACCAGACAAAGAAAAATTATGAAGCTATTTTATATACGAAAACATGGTAAAAATTTGTTGAAATTTGAATGATTTAAAAAATAAAATTAAAAGTTAAATTCTCTTCTAAAATGAGTTGTGTCAGTACTTTGCATAACCTATAGACCATGTTTGTATCTAGGTACATGTGATCGAATCCTGTGACCCTGTAAGAGTTATCGTAACGGTAAGTAACAACTAATTTGAAATTTAATAATAATAATAAATGTGATCGATCAGTACGTCACAATTGGCGCCACGGAACAGGCACGAATTGAATTAATTATAATTAATTAATTAAATTCCGCATCGACAGAGATACAAGCATGTTCTGGGTTAGCTTAGCAACCTGACAGTATATTACAAAATTTAAGTATTTATTTAATTAATTATTCTATTTAAGCAATTTATATAATTTAATTTACACCAACAATACAAAATGTCAGATAACGAGAATAAAATAAATGAAAATAGCGTTGAAAATTTCGACGACTCAAACGTTAGTAATTATGAAATACACTCGACTCCAAGTGTGAGTCAGAATGAAGCAGGAATGAGTATAACAAATCAAAGTAAAATAAATGAAGATTCGGGGATTCAAATAACCCCAATCTCGACTAATAGAAATAATCAATCTGAAAATAGTGATGTAATGAGATATTTGTGTGGCATGAATGCAATGTTATGTGTTAAATTCGATGAGCAGAATGTTAAATTCCATGAGTTGAAAAGCGAAATACACGAACAGAAAATAAAATGCGAAAGCAATTTCAGTGAGTTAAAGAACCATATTAGGGAGATCAATAAATGTTTTGAAAATAATAACGAAACAATAAAGAATAGTTTAAATAAATTAGAACAGAGTGTGGAGAGAATGGAAGTAGTTGTGATGAATCCAGAGAAAAATAAAACCAATGAAAATTGTAATGACAAATACAAACAGGTAGTACCAGATAAAGAGTTAACAAATAATGACAATAATGGCGAAAATAATGTACGTAATACCGAGAATATTAATGTGTTTGAAGAGTTAGTATCAGAGACTGATACGGAAAAAATGAATAATGAGAGTATTAATGAAAGTGTAGAATGTAGTGATTATGAGATGTTAATGTGTGTCAGTGAGTTAGAGAGAGAGAGGAAAAATAATGTTGTAGTAGAGTGGGGACAGAGGGGAAATTTTCCTTTTATTATCTATGATGAGTTAATGTGGTCACAAGAGTTTTTGAAGGGCAAGGGTCCCGTACTAGTAGAAGATTGGGGTTGTTTATTTTATTTGTATAAGTTTATACCCTCTGTCTGGAGTAATATTGAAGGTATGAGATGGTGTTATGATGAGAGAGAATTAGAAGTATATAATTTAAAGAGAGACTATGGTGAGTTGGAAGAAGTATTAGAAGAGTATTTAAATAAGAATGATTTGAGTTTTAATACGAAAGTAACTGACCCGATATTGAAGAAAAATACTAACGGAGACTTAACAGATATACTTAGTGTTGACTTGTTGCAAGATTATTTTGGTAAGACGGATGACTTTGATTTTTGGGTTTATGACACACAAAGTATCAGTATGTGTGTTAACGAAATCGAAAAGTGTTATGTAGAACCAAGATTAATCTTTGACGATGGAGGCTAGACTATAAACAATCAATGGACAATTTTATATATATTGTTTTATGGTTTTGTGACCTCGCAACCTTTGAACATTGCAGTGTGATATGACTAAATAAATAAGGATGCAGATTTGTAAATAAATGTTTAATAAGTTTATTTGTGTGTATTGTAGAATGTTAAGTAAACAAGGTGTGTGTAGATGATTGTTGTAATAATAATATTAATATTTGCAATTTAAACAAATAACCGAATTAATTTTGAAAACTAATTGGCTAACTGTAAATGCTTAAGTAATTTAATTAAAATAATTTGAAAGGTTTTAAATGTTTTGATTAATTCAAAGATTATATAATTGAATTTTCTGATGAATTTAAATGGTTTAACGAGAAGTGAAGTTGGTAATTAAATGATGAATTGCTGATTTGAAATAACTTTTTGTTAAATGTTTCAGAGGTTACTTGGAGTAGTGGTGTATGGTGTATATAGTTGTGTATGTCAGTATATGAATTATGGACTGTAAGTATAAAATTTTTATGATACAAATCAAATATAACAAAATGTACACAAATGTTTAACTTAATGGAACGAATTTTAACTTCAATAATGAAAATAACTTGAGATAATGATTTAAAGGGTAATAATAACTGAGATATGATGATAAATAAATATGTATATTTCATATAATTTATTCAATTGGGAGATGTATTTTCATTGTGTTAGTAGGATCAGCTGATCAGCAATACCATGTCACTGGTATATTGGTTTGTAAATGTTACAAGTAATTAATGTTTAATGTACTACAGATATTTTGAAGTAAAGATAAAAAGAATATGAGAAATAAAATAACAATAATTTATGCAAATTAATAAAAGATAATTCATGGGTGATAAATATGTTGTGGGACAAGTAGACCTGTCCAAATTGAATTAAAAGTTGAATTTGAAATGATAGAGATGAATATGATCAGTGGCGGCGATAAGGCCCCCGCAGACCCCGCGGCGCGGGGGGGCCCCGACCCTCATGGGGGGCCCCAGTTGGCCCAGTCATGGGACATAACTTGTAACATGAAAAATAAGCGTAAACGAGTTGTAAAACGCTTCTTTGTTGAATTATCAGTTGCCCATAGAATTGACGACCCAGTGAAATAATTTGAAGTAAAAGTTTTCAATGCAACACTAGATATTGTAATAGCTCAGCTACAAATGAGATTCGAAGGATTGCGTTGCATTGATGATAGGTTTTCATTCCTGACGCCTCAGAATTTAGTAAACTTCTCACAAGAGACAATAGTGGAGGAAAATAAGGCTCTGGTAAATGTGTATCCTGGTGACCTTTCCACATCACAGCCTGACCAAGTAATATCCTTCAAAGCTCTGATGGCCAAAGAAATTGTACACAAGAAAAGAATTCGAGAAATGATGAATTTACTGGTTGAAGAAAACAGCTGCCTTATGAGTTGCCTCCCAGACTTAACTACAGCTTTGCAGCTTTATTTAACCATACCTGTCACAACAGCTACAGCGGAAAGAAGCTTTTCAAAACTTAAATTAATTAATTTAAGTCATACTTAAGAAGTACCATGGCCCAAACTCGGTTGAGTGACTTGGCACTGTTAAGCATTGAGCATGAAGAGACACAGAAAACTAATATCAACGAAGTGGTTGAAAAGTTCTTAGCTATTAAAAAAAGAAGACTAGGCTTAGGAAAACAGTGAACTTTGGTTGATCCTCATCTGTAAATATTGTACATTACTTGAGTTCGAGTGTTATTGAATTGGATTAGACTTAAGGAGAACTTGTATAGAGTATATTCAAGAATTTTACAAATTCAGGTACAAACTAATTTAAATGTTTGAAAAAAGCTAGAATGTTACTTTGATATTCGTTTTTAAATAATAAATTTTTAACACTCCGTGTGCGGTACTGTTTCATAGTCTGAATTTAGATCTTTGACGTAAAAATAAATCATTCTTTTTATTTTGGTTTTTTTTATAGTTTGTATAGAACTTTGTCTATTTAGCAACAATGAATTTTAAGAGTTTGTACACGTGTAAAACATCCTTTGCAAATTGCAAACGCTTTGTGATAGACGAGAAAGTATTCACAAACCATTGTTGTGAAACACACGTAAATAGAAACTCATTTGAGTGTTTTCCCCTATTACGTATACAAAATTTAACCATTTTTATAGGGCCCCCTAATTAGTTTCGCGGGGGGGCCCCCGTTACGTTAGCGCCGCCACTGAATATGATGTAATGTTGTTTTTGAGTTAATGTGATGTAACAGAATCTTGAGAAATATTGATGTTGACACGGTAGTTGTGGAGAATAATGGTAGAGTTCTGAGGGATATATATATATTTATGTTTATGATTAATAATATTATTTTGTTGTATTTGTAGTAATGTAATGAGATTGAGATTTTTGGGGATGGCAATTTTGTATTAGGGGGTAGTGTATTTGGGGAGTCCGCAACAAGGGTTGGGACGGGATAGGAATAGATTTTAGTGGGGAAGGGGCCGCCTTAGGTAGAATCCGGGCCGCCAAATAAGGGAATTGAGTTTTTTGGGGGCGGGGAAACACATATCCTATATACAAAGGGTTAGAGAGTATTTTATAATGGGAGAAGGCGGCGATTTGTGTTAAATGGTAAGTTGTGGCTTAAAGTGTTTTGATTAGTAGAAATTTTGGTAGAGACGGGTGTCATGTTAATTGAAGTTGATTAATATTAGAGCTATAGGGAGAAAGTTTATGTATGTATACCGATGTAATACAGTAAATGAGAATAAATGAGTTACAACACCCACAGTAATGTAGAATTAAACTGTTAACGGAAGAGAGGAATTTATAATAAAAAATATACAATTGTTTATTTTTTTCAACCAGTGACAGAATTTTGATAAAATTTGAAAATAATGTAAAGTCAAGAATTGTTTATTTTAAATAATTTAAATGCCAATTTGATTATCATTAATATTAATATTTTGTAATTTTAAATATTTTATGTTTCTATGTTTTGTATTTCAAGTTAGAATATTACAACTGTTCAATGTGTTTTCAGAACTTATATATAACATATGTAGGTCAAGGATCTTGGACTTGACCTAGTTACGATCAGCTGATGAGGTCATATACCTACTAAGCTTGTATAGTAGGAATCCAATTTTAATTTGTTTGTTTAATTAAGTCAAACCAATATTTGAATAATTTTAATAAATGTTATTTAATAAATAAATTCAATAAAATTTTTTAATGAATAAATTTAAATTTTTTTTTGAATTTTAAAATTTTGAAAATTTTAATTTTTTTTGAAAAAAAAAAAAAAAGATTTTTCGCCTGCCAGCGAGTGAATATTTTTGAGTAATGATTGTTTTCTTATGTGCACATTAACCATGTTTCTTTTATTGTATTGCATTATATTGGTAGACTATAAGTGATTCTCCTGTTAGAATAAGGATGTGTTTATATTATTAGAAATGTCTAGGTTAAGTCATTTGAAACAAAAATTAGAAAAAAGAGGAAGAGAATTTTTTGATAAAAGATTTTTTTTTTTTTACTTTTAATTTTTTTGTAATTTTTTATAAATTTTAAGAGAAATTTTTTATTTTTTAGTGTGTTATGGTAATATGTAATGTTAGTGTGTGTGAGCCCAGTATCTGCTAAACACAGCCCAGCTTGCAAAAAAGGGGAAACATATCGGCGGAGGAGCTGGGATAATTTTAGCCAGGGATTGAGGATTTTTGGGGGTAGCATGTTAGAAAGCAAGGCGCGCTGTGGTGCGAGTCTGTTCGATTTCTCGGTGTTGGGATCTCTTACGGAGAAGTCCAGTGATCTCGTTCAGATGAGTCCATGGTCGCTGAGCCAGGGGGGTCGTGTACCCATGAGATTAAGAACCAGGGGGTTGTTGGCACCAGTTCCTCACCGGTCCTCTTTGGGGTTATCGATGAGATTTCTTCTGTTATGAACAGCAGAATTCTCATCGAGGGGGTATTGTAGCGGGTCAATTTTTGGGTGTTTTATTTTAACCGTTTGGGGCATTTATATATTTGTATTCATTTCATTTTCGGTCGGGAGCCTTATAAATATTTACGAAATAACTGTATTATTGTGCAACATATTTGTCCGTATAATAGACCAGTGTTGAGAAACAGCGTTTGGAACAAAGGTGATACGCACTTTTAGTTGTGTAATGCGGCAAAGGAATTTGCACCTCCACAAAATTCGCAGAAATCTGTACTGGTGTGGCAGTGCACACACGTCACTACTCGCGCATGAGCGCCTACCCAAGCGATGTTGAAAAACCAAGATGGCTAGAGAGAATAATATTCATCGCCTTCTCCAAAACTTTGCGGAAGTGCTGTTTTAAGTCCCACCCACTTTTATGACATTAGCCAGTGCCTGGTTGAAATCGCCTGCTATCGTCATTCCAACAACTACATGACTAGCATGAGTCTAAACTGTGACGACTACATACAAGGCATTGATGTCCGTCGTCTTGACTAAAATGCTCCTGGAGTGGGGAACTGAGAGACGCAGTCAGTCTTTGGTCGACTCTCGCCTGCGTAGGCCGCCCGTCAACCGGGCTCAGAAATAAAACTTTTCTAAAATGACATCCAGTGCAATAGTAGAAAAATTTGGTGTGACCGCGGTCCAGTAAAAAGAATAAAGAACGTAACTGTGCAATTTTCGGACAATAATAAGAAGTTTTACCGGAACAATGAGTGCGTGTGAGAAGACCACGTGGCTGACGGGGGGAAATATCATTTAAAAAATGTTTAAGGGGAAATAAATTGTGTGTGTGTGTTTGAGTGGGTGTTTAAATATGCAGGCTGGGCTCTGTCTGTATGTGTATATGAATCTAAGGTAAGCTAGTAGAATAAGATAGTATATGTAACGAATCACCAGACAAAGAAAAATTATGAAGCTATTTTATATACAAAAACATGGTAAAAATTTGTTGAAATTTGAATGATTTAAAAAATAAAATTAAAAGTTAAATTCTCTTCTAAAATGAGTTGTGTCAGTACTTTGCATAACCTATAGACCATGTTTGTATCTAGGTACATGTGATCGAATCCTGTGACCCTGTAAGAGTTATTGTAACGGTAAGTAACAACTAATTTGAAATTTAATAATAATAATAAATGTGATCGATCAGTACGTCACAAGACTCTATATCAAACATTACATTCTGTACATATCAAATATACCATATAAACAATTACTTGTGTTTTGTGCAATAAATAATCTTAAACCCTCCAATATAGACTTTTAATTTGAGATACACATACTATCATATCCTATGCGCCAATAGTTTAGTAATTTGTGTTGTCGCAATATATATATATATATATATATATATTACATTTAATATTTATAAATAAATTTTCTTCAAGATATACCTTTTTTCCCTTATTAGGAACATGTTTCGGGTACCATCTTGTACCCATCCTCAGCCTTCCGGTTTTTGTGTCTGGTGAAGTACATATGTGATGTTGGTTGACTATTATTATTATATTAACACAAAACAAACTAATACCTGAACAAATACAAATCAATACAAAACATGACACAATATTCAAAGCACTCAACATTGAAAATACACAATAAACTAACACATACACCACAATCACACACAATAAAACCAATTTGAAGTACCAGAAGCCAACAGGAAGCCACAATAATAATAGTCAACCAACAACACATATGGACTTCACCAGACACAAAAACTGGAAGGCTGAGGATGGGTACAAGATGGTACCCGAAACATGTTCCTAATAAGGAAAAAAAAGGTATATCTTGAAGTAAATTTATTTATAAATATTAAATGTAATATATATATATATATATATATTACATTTTTATATTTATAATTAAATTTACCTCAAGATGTTATTTTTCTATTTGGTACATGTTTCGAAGTTCCTGTTCTCTCATCTTCAGCCTTCACGATCTTGTTTCTGGTGAAGTATTTGTGTGTTAGCTGCTGGATGCAATTAAGGTTGTTTGTTGGTCTTTGGTATTTTAAAGTTGTATTATTGTATTATATTATTGTATGTGATTGTGGTATACGTTTTTGTATTTTGTGTATTTTCGATGTTGAGTGCTTTGAATATTGTGTCATGTTTTGTATTGATTTGTATTTGTTCTGGTATTAGTTTTTGTTTTGTGTTTGTATATTTGTAAATTTTCCCAAATGTTCATTATGGTGCCTTTGTGTGGTATATGTTTTATTAGTGATACATTGGTTATGTCTGGGAATTCGTCTCCTGTGTTTATTGCATGTGTGGCTAAATTGGATTTATATATTTCTGTTTTTTTGTATGCGTTTAGGTGTTCAAAATAACGTTTTTTCAGCTGTTTTTTTGTTTGTCCTATGTAACATTTATTGCAATCTTGGCATTCAATTTTGTATATACCGTTAGTTGTTGTATTATCTTTGTTGTGTGAGCTATTTAGAATTTGTAATTTATTTTTATTGTTTTGTATGCTATTTTTATATCCGTGTTTTTAAATAGTTTTGTCATTTTATTATTTATGTATGTGAATGTGGCCCATTTTTGTTGTTGTTATTATTTATGTGTTGTTCATTTTGATTAATTCTTAATTGTTCAGTTTTTATTTTATATTTGATTTTATTTTCTATTTTGTTCACAGTATTTTTATTGTATCCATTTTCATAACCAATTTGGTATATTATATTTCTTCCTTTGTCAGTTTCTTGTTTGTTTAGGGGAATTTTGTACATTCTGTTAAATAGCGAATAGAATGCTGCCATTTATGTTGTGGTGGGTGGTCAGAATGGTTAGGTATAATGATGTTAGTGGAAGTTGGTTTTCTATATATTGCATATTGTATGTGGTTGTTGTATCTTGTGATGGTTATGTCTAAATAGTTGATTTTGTTATGTTTTTCTTTTTCTTCTGTGAATTGTATTTTAGGATGTATGTTATTGATTTGTTTCAGTATGTTCTCTGCATTTGTGTTTTTGTTATTTGATACATATAGCCCATCGTCTACATATCTTATCCATATGCCATTTGGGTCATGTGATTTTATAATATTTTGTATTTTTTTGTCTATGTGTTGTAGGAATATTTCTGCTATTATGCTTGATAATGGTGATCCCATTGCTAAACATTCTTCCTGTTGATAAATTTTGCTATTAAATTTAAAGTAATTTGTTTTAGTATTAGTTGGAGGCTATTTTTTATTTCGGTTATATATTGTTTGTTTTCATTTTGTTCTTTAAGTTTGTTTATTATTATGTCTATTGTTTCTTCTACTGGGATGTTGTCGTACATGTTTGTGATGTCATATAATGTGAAAAATGTATTTTCATTTATATTTATTATTTTTAGTTTGTCTATTAATTCGTATGTATTTTTTATGTTATGATGGTTATTTGTTAGATGGTTACTTTTTAGTTTTTGTGCTATTATTTTTGCTATTTTGTATGTAGGAGCTTTTTTGAAGTTGATTAATGGACGTATTTGGTAATACACAAATTAAACAACCCAATACGTCCATTAATCAACTTCAAAAAAGCTCCTTAATTAACGTTTTAATTATTTTTAAACTTCTTGAAAATGTTAATTGTAGTACTTATTGCTACCCAATTAACGTTTTAATTATTTTTAAACTTCTTGAAAATGTTAATTGTAGTACTTATTGCTACCCTAACACTTATAATTAACGAGTGTGTGTGAAAAGTAAAGATTAAGACGTTCAAACGACCTATAGCTCTTATCTGGTTTAATTAAGAGATTGATATCTCCCAACCAGTGATAAAGAACAGGTCTGCAATAATTTGCACGTCCAATACTACACCTCAGTTTCCATTCTACACTCCTATTCTATGTTATGACTAATCTTACACATTAAATACAAAGTGTGTGATTCTTAGTGTCTTTTAAAAATTTTTTATTGCTTTTTATTATTTGTTTAGTGCTTATTTCATTGATCAATGAATCTATTTCTTACTGTTTGATGCGTCGACCGAAGATAGGAATCCGTAGAGGTGTCCTCCTTTTGATGGTTTAGAACAGAAGAAATGATGCTGATCAATCCAGTAGAAAGATGCTCTGGCAATTACAGATGCTGTCGCTCTCTGTTGCTCAGGTCACTTCACGGCTGAATATTAATTAATTAATTTAATTAATAAATGTTGTTTTACACAGCGAGAGTTGTTGAACGGTACTAGTTCATCTACACTGCGCACTATTTCTCGAATTTCGCACTTAAATACCGCTTTGCGTGATTGTAAAAATTCTCCACGTAATTTATACACGACTAGCGCATTGAAGATTCGATCGAAGAGTAACGCTACCCCTCGGTTTGAGTTGGCGTCTGTTTTAAATACGGGCTTCTGATTGGTTGTACAAATAAATCATACGTTTTTCCAGTCTCGACAATCTCGAACAGGTCGAGCAAACACCCCATGACAGGTTTGAAACGGCAGAGAATTTCTAGTCAAAATCGTACTTCCTGTGTTTGCAAATTGATTGATTTCAGGTATTTGCAAATGTGTTTTCAAAGATCTGACCACAGAATATTGTTGCTTAGGTCTTTATCTGTGTGTGTGTGAAAACACCTAATTCCTACGTAGCATAATTCTCTTGTTATTCCTTTTGGCGTTCGTCTTCCGTATAACTTCTTCAATTGTTAATTATATTAACTGAGATTGCGGCTACTTATAAAGCTTTGCTTGCTGAACACAATGCTGTTTTCAGAATTTCCCTATATTTATTAGTTTGGAAGTTATTGCAGGTTGAACTGATAATTTGAATTGAGTAAAATTTCATGTTCGTACCAGTAGCGGACGTCGCTGTGACGAGATTAGAGTGAGATGGCTGCGATTGTACGCTCTCTCTCTTGCTTACGCTGCTATACTCGTACAGTCTAACACTTTCATATAACACTCAGATAGGACGCTAATATGAATCGTTATATAAACCCCCACTAGGTATAAAAAAAATTGATTATTTTAAGAAATCATTAATTTTTTTTCTTAATGTATCATTGTACCCTAATTAAAATTTTGCACATAATTAATCTTTCGCACTTTTGGTTTTTCCCACACAAAACTTGCACTAATAAAATTTTCCTTACATCTATCTTATAACTAAAGATTACAATTTTTTACTTATCCTAACATGGTATACACATATTGGGATTTATATGACCATAATGCTTTAATCACCATTGTGGCTCAATTAATGTCAATAATTTAAACAATAATACTATCATTTATTTAAATAATATTTTTTATTATTATTATTAATATTGATTCAAAACAATTATAAATTTATTTTATTTGACCACGTTTGATTCACATACCTTATTGGCTCAAACTATTATTTCTTTATTGGTCAATATTTTGTCTATATTTCCTTCTATGGGAACATAGCTTAAATAGCTTACCTCCATATATAGAAAATCCTGGTTTGGAGTTGGTAACTGCATTCCTCCAAGCTACACTAATCCTAGGGTCTTGTTGTTGATGGGTCCATATTTCTTTAAGTCGTCTAACTACTGCAGGTTTTGTTATATGCTTTACCGCGTAAATACCAATATCATTGCTACTACATTTAATGTTATCTGTTTCCATTTTGTTTTCTGATGGTGGATTTCTACTGAGTACATCTGCTACCAAGTTGTCTTTCGCTTTACAATACTGTATTTCAAATTGATACTCTTGTATAGCCAAGATCCAATGAGTCAGATGAGCACCTAGCAATTTACACTTTAATAAAAATACTAACACCTTATTGTCAGTGATTATAGTAAGTTTAGCACCCAGAATATAACTTCTAAACTTTGACAGGCTATGTACTATCGCTAATAGCTCTTTTTCTGTCGTAAAATAGGTTAATTCTGCCACTTTAAGTGTGCGACTTACAAATACTAATACCGCTTTTTGGCCCTTCTCATCAATCTGATACAAGTGTGCTCCAATAGCAATATTGCTGGCGTCTGTTTGCAAGTAAAATCTTTCTCCTAGCCTTGGATGATTTAATACAACAGTATTTATAAAAAGACTTTTCACTTGTTGCAGCGCTTCATCGTGTTCCTTTGTCCACTTCCATTTAATCCCTTTGTTTAACAACTTCAACAATGGAACAGTACTTTCCGCGTATTTACTTGTAAACTTCTGATAGTAGTTAGCTAAACCTAGAAATGACTAGCTGCTTACAGTTCTTTATTACACTTACCGATTTCCAATGCTTATATTCTTTAATACTTACATTAATTTTATTAGTATTAATTTCCATCATAATGGTATTTCTTTTAAAATTTATTTCTGCTTTCCATTCGAGTAACATATCTACCCCAATAATACAATCATGAATGAGTTTCGGGACTATTAGAGCTACAATTTGGGTTTGGTTACCATTTATACTGACAGGTAAATAAATTTGTTCAGTTATCTTTTGCATTTTGGCTCCAGTGGCTCCCTGTACATTACAATGTTTTACGGGTAGTCTGGGACAATTTCGCAACTGACTATTTTCTACAAACTTTGAGCTGACACAGGTAACTTCACTGCCAGTGTCTATAAGCGCTCTTACTAGTAGATTACTGATCTTACAAATTATTTCCGGACATTCAGGATAATGGTTTCTACCCACTTCTTGCTCCTCTTTTAACAAGAACTCCCTATCGCTCACTTGTTTTATATTATTTGCTACGTTTTTCTTACCTGTTTTCTTGGGTGATTTCACTGCAGGTAATGGTAGGTTTAGTTTTGTTTCTTTTCTACCTGCAGTGGCTTCCCGTTTCCCGTATTCATTTTACTGGTAGATGGTTGCGACTCGGTAGATGTTATGGTTGTTTTACAAACCTTATACCCTTTATTTGGTCGGGTTTCTACACTCCTACTTCTACCCTTCTCTTCCAATTCTGGCCGATTTTGTGGTTTGTTACCCGGATATGGGGTAAACCTTTTTTCTTTTGGATGCTCATTGTCTCTCCTTTTTGTTGGATAGAAAGTTTGTTCCTGATGATCGCCTCTAGAGTAGTTACTCAGCTGATTATTTACTCGCTGCAGGTCCCTCTCTAGATCTTGACACTCATCTACTACCATTATGAACTTTTCTAGAGTATCCACCCCTCTAGTAGTGGTTGCTACTCTAGTGCGTTCTGAGAAATGACGCGCTAGCTTATACACTAAGTCTCTCTCTTCTATTGGTGGTGTTAGATGCTTGACTTGTGCCATCACATTTAGCACATAGTTGGTAGTTGTCATATTCATTGACGGGTGATACTTAACAAATTCCAGATGATCGCGTACCCTTCTTTGTATCTGAACATTCCAGTACTGAGCCAAGAATTTTTCTCTGAAGTCTGAGTAGGTTTGGACTCTGTCAGAGATGACTCTCCACCACGTACCTGCCCAATTCTTGAGAAATCGGCCTAACATGTCCTTCTTGTCCTCGTCGTCCATCAGTGGGTTTACACGAGCTACATACGCCTCAAACAGCTTTAGGAATTCCACAGGATTCTCATGTGGGTTTCCTCAAAATGCAAGGTTTTCCGGTTCTTCCTTATAGCCGCCACACCTCACTACTTTGGTTTGCTGTGACTTCATTGCTTTAGTCAGATCTTCCCGCATTACCTTCAACTGCTGTTCCACCTTTTGATGTACTTCGTCACTGTTAGCCTTACTCTCTGCCTGTTTAACTTCTTTAATATTCTCACCCAGTTGGGTACACTCTTCCCTAGTATTCTGGATTTCTTCTTTATTTAGAAGCGACTGTGTTTTTAATTCAGCTGTTACTTTGCTGAATTGTTGGTTAATGAGGGTTACTTTTTGTTCTAACCTTTCATGAAATTCGTTTCTAAACTTATTTAGTTTTTCGTCTTGACGGCGAAAATTGTGTTTACTGTTTTCTAAATTCCTCTAACGTTGTTTTAACCTCTTCGGTATGTTTATCAAACCTAATATTACTTTCATCTATTTTATTATTAGTACTGTCTAATTTACTAGCTAAATTAGATATTTCTTCATCTATTTTAAATGTAGCTTCTTTACTACTTTGTTCTATTTGGCTAGACAAATTTTCGTTTAATTGTTTCATTTCGCTAGACAAATATTTATTAGTTTGCTCTATTTTATTATTAACATCTGTTATTAATTTTTGATTACTTTCTTCTAAACTT
This sequence comes from Magicicada septendecula, assembly GCA_034769895.1. Classification (NCBI taxonomy): domain Eukaryota; kingdom Metazoa; phylum Arthropoda; class Insecta; order Hemiptera; family Cicadidae; genus Magicicada; species Magicicada septendecula. Next base: position 455,884,683 of record CM068368.1, read on the forward strand.
TTATTATTTTCATCAATTTTCTTATTGATATCTTTTATTTCACTATTTAATTGACTACTTGTACTTTCAATTTTACTATTAGTATCTTTTATTTCACAAGACAATTTATTATTTGTATCATCAATTTTATTTTCAATTTTAGTGGTCAACTGCTTAAACATTTGCTCAATTGCTGCCATATCTACTGCTGATGATTTAGCCATTTTTTAAAATTTATTTTTAACAAATTAATTTAACAGTTATTTGTAACCTTGAATTCCACTTCGTTTCTAATCAATTAACATTACAATTTAACTAATAACTTGGGTAAAAGCAATGCCAAATTATATAACTTTCTTTTATATAATTCGAGTTTAATCGGGCCCCTTAGTTGGCCGTGCCAAAAATATACAACGCTACCTTTTATCTAACACTCTTATCTAATATTTTGAATGATAGATAAAACGTTACTTACCCGTGAGATTACTTTACCTGGGCGCCAGAACAAATCCCAGATAGCAATAACACGGTTCCAGCTTAGCTCAGAGCGTAGAGACACAAATTCTCAGGATTCGTTCAGTGATTGTGGTTTTCAAGGGGAATCGTTACAAATAACACTTTAAAATTGGCTTGATTATGTTTAATTAACGTTTTAATTATTTTTAAACTTCTTGAAAATGTTAATTGTAGTACTTATTGCTACCCTAACACTTATAATTAACGAGTGTGTGTGAAAAGTAAAGATTAAGACGTTCAAACGACCTATAGCTCTTATCTGGTTTAATTAAGAGATTGATATCTCCCAACCAGTGATAAAGAACAGGTCTCCAATAATTTGCACGTCCAATACTACACCTCAGTTTCCATTCTACACTCCTATTCTATGTTATGACTAATCTTACAAATTAAATACAAAGTGTGTGATTCTTAGTGTCTTTTAAAAATTGTTTATTGCTTTTTATTATTTGTTTAGTGCTTATTTCATTGATCAATGAATCTATTTCTTACTGTTTGATGCGTCGACCGAAGATAGGAATCCGTAGAGGTGTCCTCCTTTTGATGGTTTAGAACAGAAGAAATGATGTTGATCAATCCAGTAGAAAGATGCTCTGGCAATTACAGATGCTGTCGCTCTCTGTTGCTCAGGTCACTTCACGGCTGAATATTAATTAATTAATTTAATTAATAAATGTTGTTTTACACAGCGAGAGTTGTTGAACGGTACTAGTTCATCTTCACTGCGCACTACTTCTCGAATTTCGCACTTAAATACCGCTTTGCGTGATTGTAAAAATTCTGCACGTAATTTATACATGACTAGCGCATTGAAGATTCGATCGAAGAGTAACGCTACCCCTCGGTTTGAGTTGGCGTCTGTTTTAAATACGGGCTTCTGATTGGTTGTACAAATAAATCATACGTTTTTCCAGTCTCGACAATCTCGAACAGGTCGAGCAAGCACCCCATGACAGGTTTGAAATGGCAGAGAATTTCTAGTCAAAATCGTACTTCCTGTGTTTGCAAATTGATTGATTTCAGGTATTTGCAAATGTGTTTTCAAAGATCTGACCACAGAATATTGTTGCTTAGGTCTTTATCTGTGTGTGTGTGAAAACACCTAATTCCTACGTAGCATAATTCTCTTGTTATTCCTTTTGGCGTTCGTCTTCCGTATAACTTCTTCAATTGTTAATTATATTAACTGAGATTGCGGCTACTTATAAAGCTTTGCTTGCTGAACACAATGCTGTTTTCAGAATTTCCCTATATTTATTAGTTTGGAAGTTATTGCAGGTTGAACTGATAATTTGAATTGAGTAAAATTTCATGTTCGTACCAGTAGCGGACGTCGCTGTGACGAGATTAGAGTGAGATGGCTGCGATTGTACGCTCTCTCTCTTGCTTATGCTACTATACTCGTACAGTCTAACACTTTCATATAACGCTCAGATAGGACGCTAATATGAATCGTTATAATATATTGTAACATAACAGAATTGAGGTCCCCAACGTTACATAAAAAAATGAATTAACTATGATCAAGGACCATACCCCGATATTAAGGTTGCTCAGTAATTAGTACATCTGAGATGTACCTCAAGTTGAAAGATGTAATAGATAACGTTGAGTATAAAATACTATACCAATTAATGGTTAATATAATAAATTGTATTTGTTCTTTATACTGTAGCATGTTAGTGTTCACAGAATATTTGTTTTATGTTTTGAGTATAGTAAGAGTGAACTGTTATTTTATAGGAATACTTAATCAGTGGTAATGTTTTTATTTATGTTAAAATTGTCTTTAGACAATTGAGTATAATTACCTGTGTTAGGCACTATACTATGTTATATGTAGTGACTAAAATTGGATAATGAAGTTGTTTGAATTAATGTTTATAAACTTGGCCAGGATGGCAATAAGTGTTTCAAAGTTGACAAGTAGTTCTGATAATTATGTTGTAAACTAATGAAAGGTTCCAGGATGAAGTAATTAATGTAATAAAGTAAAACCAGGAAATTAAAATTAATGTACGAGGGCTATCCAGAAAGTAACAGACGTTTTGAAATAAAAAATTTACAAAATGAAAAAACAAAATTTTATTATATACATTTGAAAGGTACACTCTTAAGCTATTTTTCTACATAATCGCCATTCAAATTAAGGCACTTATCATACCGTGGCACAAGTTTTTCAATACCGTCTCTGTAGAAATCTGCCGCCTGCGATTTCAACCACTGGTTTACACCAGCATGCAGTTCGGCGTCAGTATCAAAGCGTTGTGTAGCGAGCCATGTCTTCATCGCTGGGAAGAGGTGATAGTCGCTCAGCGCCAAATCCGGGCTGTATGGTGGATGATCGAACACCTCCCATCCAAAACCATCGAAGAGCTCTCTGGTACGATTGGCCGTGCGTTGTCGTGAAAAAACAAAACCTTCGCACTAAGTTTTCCCCGACGCTTGTTTTGTATCGTGCGCCTTAACTTTCTCAGTGTTTCACAATACCTCTCTGAGTTAATTGTTGTGCCACGTTCAAGAAAATCAACGAGAATCACTCCTTCAGAGTCCCGAAACACAGTAGCCATGATCTTTCTTGCTGACAGCGTTTGCAAACACTTCCTTGGTTTCTTGGGAGAATTTGTGTGTTCCCATTCCATCGACTGCCTTTTTGTTTCACTATTGACATGCTTCACCCAAGTCTCGTCCCCAGTTACGATACGATCAATAACTTTGTTACCATTTTTGTCGTAATCTTCGAGGAAAGTTAGTGCTGCAGCCAGTCTCTGTTTTTTGTGGTCTTCCGTTAGGATTTTCGGAATCCACCTAGCACAAAATTTGTGGTAACCAAGCTTTTCCGCCACAATTTCATGCACCAAACTCCGTGAAATTTGGGGAAAATGTTTCAAAATTTCCGTAATCGTGAAACGACGATCTTCACGAATTTTGTCGTTGATTTTCATCACCAGTTCATCAGTCACAAGGCTAGGTCTAACACTGCGGTCCTCATCGTGAACATTGGTACGGCCATTTTTAAAATCAATGCACCATTGCCTCACTCGGCTTTCATTCATTATTCCTTTTCCGTACACATCACAAAGTTGGCGATAAATTTCAATTGGTTTGTGATTTTTTGCCAACAAAAACCTAATCACAGAACGCACCTCACAAGTGGCGGGATTTTCTATTGCAGCACACATTTTAACACGTCACAGAGAGCAAAGTAAGAGGGGCACAGACCACACGCTACCACAGCTGGATGCGTACTGAGTGTAGGGGAACGTTCTGACACCAAGATGGCGGCTCTATCCCCGCCCACCGCCATGGTCGGTCAAAACGTCTGTTACTTTCTGGATAGCCCTCGTAAATAACCATGAACCAGTAACTAATTGTACAGTAGGTCAGGTAAAGAAAATTAAGTTAAAAAACCAAACAATATTATAACAGTTGTAAGAAAACCTATAGGCCTAAATTTAATACTTGTAAAAGGAAATTAATACCTTTTTAATGGGTCCAGTCCAATGAAACTGTAGTAAATTATATATGGTATAATAAGGTAGGTTGGGTGAAAGTTTTAAGTAATTCGGTATGATTCCAAGCATGGAGTATTTTAATAAAAAAGCGTAATAATATTTTATAATTCTGGCTCTAGGATATCAAATTTCATCCAATGACAGAAAATAATGGCAACTAAAAGGTACAATGTTGTTGATTTTCGTTTCATTCGTTTTGATTGTTATATGCTATTAAGTTGAGATGAGGAGACACATTTAAAAACGAATGATAAAATTTGAAAAGATATGAATATAAATTAATAAATCCTATTTTAAACCTAATTCTATAATACTACTGATGAATAATAAAACCAATTAGACTTCCAAATTATAACCGAATACCTCTAAAAGAGTCGAGAATTCCTCACTTCATTCACCAGGATAATTCCGCTGGATTCGGTATTAAACCGATTTCCCATGTAATCAGAAGACTAATTGAGGGAAGTAAAGGCCGAAACTAACGGAATTATTAAGAAGATATACGAAGACCTCGTTTTTGCAGACTTAACCTTCACCTTCAAGAAGAAGCTTAGAATACGATTTCCATTCCACTGTGACTGACAACTATCAAGATCGCAAGAGAAGAACGGCAGTCAGAAGAGTTCCTGGGAGCTTCCTTATATACTACACCATCAATTTTATTAAGGACCAGAACACTTTTTCCTGGATGAACGTAATCTAAGCAGATCATCTTCAACTGTTTACAGACGTCCAATGCCAGTTTGAGTTCCGCCAATCCGGTAAAAACAACTTATTTTTAATTTCAATATATTTAGAGTTAATAACCTTCTGTAATACTTGAGTAACCTTAATTTTACATTACCTGGCCTTGCTAATGGTTAAAAGAATTTTACGAACCCTGGGATAAGAAATATTTACCGTTATATTTAATTTGTATAAGTCAGAAGGAACTTGGTCAATTGACGATCGATATACTGTTGTACAATCGATTTAATGATATTATTATTTTGAAGAGAATTGTTAATGTGAAATAACGTACAAAATTAATAAAGAATCTTTCTTGTATGAGATAATGTTTTATGTTATTGCAGAATAGGTATTATATGTTGTGGTTGGAGTAAGTTACAGGAAAAAAGGGTGAATAAAATCCGTTGAAAGGTTAACCTAGACGCAAGTCTATTACAAACAGCAGCGCTAATTGTCAACAGCTGGTGGAACGGGAGATTGCCGAACTAGTGTGTTTTCTGTACCAAATTTGAATGAAAATATCTAATCAGAGGGACTAGGGTTGACAAGAATCCTTAATCCATTCAGTCAATACATGACGTATATAGTTAATATTGCGTAGCTATTGAATACTTAGTTAAACCTGTATTATAGTACCATTAAAAGTTAAAATAACATAATCACAAATATATTTGCCTATTAAATTTGAATTATAGGAGGTCACCTGTAAGACTACATAATTAATAACATAATAACATTTATAAATAACAGATTGATTAAACCCCAGTACACGCACTCACACACATAGTAAATAAGGTGGTGTTGCAAATTGGCGAACCCAACAGTGGGGCTTTTAAGCATCCTCAAATATAGTTAACAAAGTTACATACTCGTATAAACTAGAAACGTAATACTTGTTTGTTTTATTACAAATTGGCGCTCAACGAGTGGGCTTTAGTTAAGTAAAAAATCGTATTAATTATTACTTAACTTGAGCAGGCAACCATTAGAGGCACAGGAATGCATAATACCAGAGGCAGATCGAAGAAGAGGGCAGAAGAGAAGGAGAAGGAAGAAGGGGGACAGGAACGAGAGATAGCAACATTTATGGACAGTGAAATGGAACAAACAATGGGTGATAAAGAAGAAACTGAAGCAATTATTACAGAGAAGGAAATAGTGGAAGAGGATGCCCAAGGGGACCAAACAGATAAAGAGGAAGCCAGGGGTGATATGGATTTATTAAAACTATGGGAATTAATTAAAGAAGATTCCAGGAAACAGAAGGAAGAATTAAATAAAAAATTTGAAGACAACTCTGAAAAAATAGACAGTATTAAGGAAAGTACTAGTGAACTTTTAAGGCAAACCATAAATGAAAATAATGAACAATTGAAGGCCGATTTTAGACAAATCAATGAAAAGCTGGAAAATAAAATAGACAGTATTAATGAAAACTCAAAGAAACAAAACGAAATTTTGAGCGAGAATTTAATCAAACAAATGAATGAAAGGTTTGACAGGAATGAGAAGAGCTTAAAGCAGATTCTGGAAAATACCAAACAAATAGATGAGAAAATTGAAAACCGTAATAAGGAGTTACGGCAAATCATCAATGAACAAGACCTAGCATTGAGGGAAGTCATCAATGGAAGTATTATAATTATCAATGAAACACGGAGCAAAAGAGTTGATAACTATGAAGTGGAAGTAAGACAGCAAACAACTGAAATTAAGGTGGGTCTGGAAAAGACAGATGAAACCATCATACAACTCAGAGTGGAAGTAGAGGCCAAAATTACTCAAATAGGAAACCTACAAGCGAAGACACAAGAAAAATTTGACGAGATACCAATTAATATAACCGGAAGAACAGAACGGGTTCATAATGAAATAAAGACAATGAAAATAAGACAAACGCGTAAAAGGAGATTAATAAATACACGGGAAGGATTGGAGATGATTAAAAGGGGATTGGTTCAGCTACATAATATACCAATTACGGAACCAGGAGAAGTAAGGCAAGGTAGAAATTTTAAACGAACCACACTTGAATTCCCAGATAGATTAGAAGGACCGAAAAGGCCAAAACTAACCGAGGAGCATGGAGGACTTCTGGAGATTATGTATGAACCATTTGGACAATTAAAAAACGGTGCAGAAGAATCAGCCCGAAAAACGATGGTAGACTTCAGCATGAATGAAAATTTTATAACAACAAAATGGCGGAACTGCATAATAGTGAGATATGTCACAAGGACAGAAATAACTCTATACACTAGAGAGACCCGAACAACCAGTATAGGGGAAATAATGGACCACGGTTAAACAGATTCCAAACAAACCAGAAAAAAGGGGACTGAATTTTTGAAAACCGACCAAGCAACCCATTGGAAATAAAAACCACAAAATTCCAAAAGACGTAAGGACAACTTATTTAGGAACAATATGATTTAATAAAAACCCCAAAATTCAAAAAAAAATGAGTAAGAACACCTTACTATATAATTCAGAATAAATTATTTTAAAATAACAAAAATGATAGAAGAGAAAGAAGAGTTAGAAATGAGTTAAATGAAGGAAGAATATGCCATACAATTTATGATAAGGAGGAGATTCAGTGTTTAATTGCAGAAGTAAATGAGAATGATTTAAAAATAGTAAAATATGTATGCTAAAGAATAATTAATTAACAGCACGGAACTAAGGAGAATTTAAAATGAATATTGAACAGCTTTAACTAATATACTGGTGAATAATATGATAAATGGAACTACAGAACAACGAGATAAATAATTTAAGAAAAGTATTAGGATACCTCAGAAATAATAGTAATCATCCCCTGAATATAAGTTTGTAGCGAAGGAGCTACCTTATAGGTAATAATTTTATTATATGTATTGTGTTGTGATAGTGCAACGTTTATTTTGTTTCTGGACAGAGATGAAGTTCCTCTGATCTCAGAATATATAGTTAGGAAATCGGCAGAGTAATGGAAGCCAATAGTGCCCCTCTGATTCCGTACCAGCTATGATATTAGGGAAAAATGTTAGGGAAATATAGTATTTTAGGGATTATACACCAAGAGAGGTAATGAAATATAAAAATAATAATAAGTAATAATAGCGTAAAAAGCTAGAAGAAGTTACGAGTTCCAGAGAAAAGGACAGGTCTACAACTGAGGGAGGTACCAGTAGTGAATTAATGACCAGATACACAAGGAGTATCAACACAGTTTTCCGGTGCAATTAAAAGTTTGAAGGATAGAAAGAGAAGATAACCTTATCATAGAAGACTTATGAGTTTATTTTTTTTACTAAACTTCGTTCAGACAAAATAAACTTCTTTCGAAGGGGGGGTGTTATGTAACGTAACAGAATTGAGGTCCCCAACGTTACATAAAAAAATGAATTAACTATGGTCAAGGACCATACCCCGATATTAAGGTTGCTCAGTAATTAGTACATCTGAGATGTACCTCAAGTTGAAAGATGTAATAGATAACGTTGAGTATAAAATACTATACCAATTAATGGTTAATATAATAAATTGTACTTGTTCTTTATACTGTAGCATGTTAGTGTTCACAGAATATTTGTTTTATGTTTTGAGTATAGTAAGAGTGAACTGTTATTTTATAGGAATACTTAATCAGTGGTAATGTTTTTATTTATGTTAAAATTGTCTTTAGACAAATGAGTATAATTACCTGTGTTAGGCACTATACTATGTTATATGTAGTGACTAAAATTGGATAATGAAGTTGTTTGAATTAATGTTTATAAACTTGGCCAGGATGGCAATAAGTGTTTCAAAGTTGACAAGTAGTTCTGATAATTATGTTGTAAACTAATGAAAGGTTCCAGGACGAAGTAATTAATGTAATAAAGTAAAACCAGGAAATTAAAATTAATGTAAATAACCATGAACCAGTAACTAATTGTACAGTAGGTCAGGTAAAGAAAATTAAGTTAAAAAACCAAACAATATTATAACAGTTGTAAGAAAACCTATAGGCCTAAATTTAATACTTGTAAAAGGAAATTAATACCTTTTTAATGGGTCCAGTCCAATGAAACTGTAGTAAATTATATATGGTATAATAAGGTAGGTTGGGTGAAAGTTTTAAGTAATTCGGTATGATTCCAAGCATGGAGTATTTTAATAAAAAAGCGTAATAATATTTTATAATTCTGGCTCTAGGATATCAAATTTCATCCAATGACAGAAAATAATGGCAACTAAAAGGTACAATGTTGTTGATTTTCATTTCATTCGTTTTGATTGTTATATGCTATTAAGTTGAGATGAGGAGACACATTTAAAAACGAATGATAAAATTTGAAAAGATATGAATATAAATTAATAAATCCTATTTGAAACCTAATTCTATAATACTACTGATGAATAATAAAACCAATTAGACTTCCAAATTATAACCGAATACCTCTAAAAGAGTCGAGAATTCCTCACTTCATTCACCAGGATAATTCCGCTGGATTCGGTATTAAACCGATTTCCCATGTAATCAGAAGACTAATTGAGGGAAGTAAAGGCCGAAACTAACGGAATTATTAAGAAGATATACGAAGACCTCGTTTTTGCAGACTTAACCTTCACCTTCAAGAAGAAGCTAGAAAACGATTTCCATTCCACTGTGACTGACAACTATCAAGATCGCAAGAGAAGAACGGCAGTCAGAAGAGTTCCTGGGAGCTTCCTTATATACTACACCATCAATTTTATTAAGGACCAGAACACTTTTTCCTGGATGAACGTAATCTATGCAGATCATCTTCAACTGTTTACAGACGTCCAATGCCAGTTTGAGTTCCGCCAATCCGGTAAAAACAACTTATTTTTAATTTCAATATATTTAGAGTTAATAACCTTCTGTAATACTTGAGTAACCTTAATTTTACATTACCTGGCCTTGCTAATGGTTAAAAGAATTTTACGAACCCTGGGATAAGAAAAATTTATCGTTATATTTAATTTGTATAAGTCAGAAGGAACTTGGTCAATTGACGATCGATATACTGTTGTACAATCGATTTAATGATATTATTATTTTGAAGAGAATTGTTAATGTGAAATAACGTACAAAATTAATAAAGAATCTTTCTTGTATGAGATAATGTTTTATGTTATTGCAGAATAGGTATTATATGTTGTGGTTGGAGTAAGTTACAGGAAAAAAGGGTGAATAAAATCCGTTGAAAGGTTAACCTAGACGCAAGTCTATTACAAACAGCAGCGCTAATTGTCAACAGCTGGTGGAACGGGAGATTGCCGAACTAGTGTGTTTTCTGTACCAAATTTGAATGAAAATATCTAATCAGAGGGACTAGGGTTGACAAGAATCCTTAATACATTCAGTCAATACATGACGTATATAGTTAATATTGCGTAGCTATTGAATACTTAGTTAAACCTGTATTATAGTACCATTAAAAGTTAAAATAACATAATCACAAATATATTTGCCTATTAAATTTGAATTATAGGAGGTCACCTGTAAGACTACATAATTAATAACATAATAACATTTATAAATAACAGATTGATTAAACCCCAGTACACGCACTCACACACATAGTAAATAAGGTGGTGTTGCAAATTGGCGAACCCAACAGTGGGGCTTTTAAACATCCTCAAATATAGTTAACAAAGTTACATACTCGTATAAACTAGAAACGTAATACTTGTTTGTTTTATTACAAATTGGCGCTCAACGAGTGGGCTTTAGTTAAGTAAAAAATCGTATTAATTATTACTTAACTTGAGCAGGCAACCATTAGAGGCACAGGAATGCATAATACCAGAGGCAGATCGAAGAAGAGGGCAGAAGAGAAGGAGAAGGAAGAAGGGGGACAGGAACGAGAGATAGCAACATTTATGGACAGTGAAATGGAACAAACAATGGGTGATAAAGAAGAAACTGAAGCAATTATTACAGAGAAGGAAATAGTGGAAGAGGATGCCCAAGGGGACCAAACAGATAAAGAGGAAGCCAGGGGTGATATGGATTTATTAAAACTATGGGAATTAATTAAAGAAGATTCCAGGAAACAGAAGGAAGAATTAAATAAAAAATTTGAAGACAACTCTGAAAAAATAGACAGTATTAAGGAAAGTACTAGTGAACTTTTAAGGCAAACCATAAATGAAAATAATGAACAATTGAAGGCCGATTTTAGACAAATCAATGAAAAGCTGGAAAATAAAATAGACAGTATTAATGAAAACTCAAAGAAACAAAACGAAATTTTGAGCGAGAATTTAATCAAACAAATGAATGAAAGGTTTGACAGGAATGAGAAGAGCTTAAAGCAGATTCTGGAAAATACCAAACAAATAGATGAGAAAATTGAAAACCGTAATAAGGAGTTACGGCAAATCATCAATGAACAAGACCTAGCATTGAGGGAAGTCATCAATGGAAGTATTATAATTATCAATGAAACACGGAGCAAAAGAGTTGATAACTATGAAGTGGAAGTAAGGCAGCAAACAACTGAAATTAAGGTGGGTCTGGAAAAGACAGATGAAACCATCATACAACTCAGAGTGGAAGTAGAGGCCAAAATTACTCAAATAGGAAACCTACAAGCGAAGACACAAGAAAAATTTGACGAGATACCAATTAATATAACCGGAAGAACAGAACGGGTTCATAATGAAATAAAGACAATGAAAATAAGACAAACGCGTAAAAGGAGATTAATAAATACACGGGAAGGATTGGAGATGATTAAAAGGGGATTGGTTCAGCTACATAATATACCAATTACGGAACCAGGAGAAGTAAGGCAAGGTAGAAATTTTAAACGAACCACACTTGAATTCCCAGATAGATTAGAAGGACCGAAAAGGCCAAAACTAACCGAGGAGCATGGAGGACTTCTGGAGATTATGTATGAACCATTTGGACAATTAAAAAACGGTGCAGAAGAATCAGCCCGAAAAACGATGGTAGACTTCAGCATGAATGAAAATTTTATAACAACAAAATGGCGGAACTGCATAATAGTGAGATATGTCACAAGGACAGAAATAACTCTATACACTAGAGAGACCCGAACAACCAGTATAGGGGAAATAATGGACCACGGTTAAACAGATTCCAAACAAACCAGAAAAAAGGGGACTGAATTTTTGAAAACCGACCAAGCAACCCATTGGAAATAAAAACCACAAAATTCCAAAAGACGTAAGGACAACTTATTTAGGAACAATATGATTTAATAAAAACCCCAAAATTCAAAAAAAAAATGAGTAAGAACACCTTACTATATAATTCAGAATAAATTATTTTAAAATAACAAAAATGATAGAAGAGAAAGAAGAGTTAGAAATGAGTTAAATGAAGGAAGAATATGCCATACAATTTATGATAAGGAGGAGATTCAGTGTTTAATTGCAGAAGTAAATGAGAATGATTTAAAAATAGTAAAATATGTATGCTAAAGAATAATTAATTAACAGCACGGAACTAAGGAGAATTTAAAATGAATATTGAACAGCTTTAACTAATATACTGGTGAATAATATGATAAATGGAACTACAGAACAACGAGATAAATAATTTAAGAAAAGTATTAGGATACCTCAGAAATAATAGTAATCATCCCTTGAATATAAGTTTGTAGCGAAGGAGCTACCTTATAGGTAATAATTTTATTATATGTATTGTGTTGTGATAGTGCAACGTTTATTTTGTTTCTGGACAGAGATGAAGTTCCTCTGATCTCAGAATATATAGTTAGGAAATCGGCAGAGTAATGGAAGCCAATAGTGCCCCTCTGATTCCGTACCAGCTATGATATTAGGGAAAAATGTTAGGGAAATATAGTATTTTAGGGATTATACACCAAGAGAGGTAATGAAATATAAAAATAATAATAAGTAATAATAGCGTAAAACGCTAGAAGAAGTTACGAGTTCCAGAGAAAAGGACAGGTCTACAACTGAGGGAGGTACCAGTAGTGAATTAATGACCAGATACACAAGGAGTATCAACACAGTTTTCCGGTGCAATTAAAAGTTTGAAGGATAGAAAGAGAAGATAACCTTATCATAGAAGACTTATGAGTTTATTTTTTTTACTAAACTTCGTTCAGACAAAATAAACTTCTTTCGAAGGGGGGGGTGTTATGTAACGTAACAGAATTGAGGTCCCCAACGTTACATAAAAAAATGAATTAACTATGGTCAAGGACCATACCCCGATATTAAGGTTGCTCAGTAATTAGTACATCTGAGATGTACCTCAAGTTGAAAGATGTAATAGATAACGTTGAGTATAAAATACTATACCAATTAATGGTTAATATAATAAATTGTACTTGTTCTTTATACTGTAGCATGTTAGTGTTCACAGAATATTTGTTTTATGTTTTGAGTATAGTAAGAGTGAACTGTTATTTTATAGGAATACTTAATCAGTGGTAATGTTTTTATTTATGTTAAAATTGTCTTTAGACAATTGAGTATAATTACCTGTGTTAGGCACTATACTATGTTATATGTAGTGACTAAAATTGGATAATGAAGTTGTTTGAATTAATGTTTATAAACTTGGCCAGGATGGCAATAAGTGTTTCAAAGTTGACAAGTAGTTCTGATAATTATGTTGTAAACTAATGAAAGGTTCCAGGACGAAGTAATTAATGTAATAAAGTAAAACCAGGAAATTAAAATTAATGTAAATAACCATGAACCAGTAACTAATTGTACAGTAGGTCAGGTAAAGAAAATTAAGTTAAAAAACCAAACAATATTATAACAGTTGTAAGAAAACCTATAGGCCTAAATTTAATACTTGTAAAAGGAAATTAATACCTTTTTAATGGGTCCAGTCCAATGAAACTGTAGTAAATTATATATGGTATAATAAGGTAGGTTGGGTGAAAGTTTTAAGTAATTCGGTATGATTCCAAGCATGGAGTATTTTAATAAAAAAGCGTAATAATATTTTATAATTCTGGCTCTAGGATATCAAATTTCATCCAATGACAGAAAATAATGGCAACTAAAAGGTACAATGTTGTTGATTTTCATTTCATTCGTTTTGATTGTTATATGCTATTAAGTTGAGATGAGGAGACACATTTAAAAACGAATGATAAAATTTGAAAAGATATGAATATAAATTAATAAATCCTATTTTAAACCTAATTCTATAATACTACTGATGAATAATAAAACCAATTAGACTTCCAAATTATAACCGAATACCTCTAAAAGAGTCGAGAATTCCTCACTTCATTCACCAGGATAATTCCGCTGGATTCGGTATTAAACCGATTTCCCATGTAATCAGAAGACTAATTGAGGGAAGTAAAGCCCGAAACTAACGGAATTATTAAGAAGATATACGAAGGCCTCGTTTTTGCAGACTTAACCTTCACCTTCAAGAAGAAGCTAGAAAACGATTTCCATTCCACTGTGACTGACAACTATCAAGATCGCAAGAGAAGAACGGCAGTCAGAAGAGTTCCTGGGAGCTTCCTTATATACTACACCATCAATTTTATTAAGGACCAGAACACTTTTTCCTGGATGAACGTAATCTAAGCAGATCATCTTCAACTGTTTACAGACGTCCAATGCCAGTTTGAGTTCCGCCAATCCGGTAAAAACAACTTATTTTTAATTTCAATATATTTAGAGTTAATAACCTTCTGTAATACTTGAGTAACCTTAATTTTACATTACCTGGCCTTGCTAATGGTTAAAAGAATTTTACGAACCCTGGGATAAGAAAAATTTATCGTTATATTTAATTTGTATAAGTCAGAAGGAACTTGGTCAATTGACGATCGATATACTGTTGTACAATCGATTTAATGATATTATTATTTTGAAGAGAATTGTTAATGTGAAATAACGTACAAAATTAATAAAGAATCTTTCTTGTATGAGATAATGTTTTATGTTATTGCAGAATAGGTATTATATGTTGTGGTTGGAGTAAGTTACAGGAAAAAAGGGTGAATAAAATCCGTTGAAAGGTTAACCTAGACGCAAGTCTATTACAAACAGCAGCGCTAATTGTCAACAGCTGGTGGAACGGGAGATTGCCGAACTAGTGTGTTTTCTGTACCAAATTTGAATGAAAATATCTAATCAGAGGGAGTAGGGTTGACAAGAATCCTTAATACATTCAGTCAATACATGACGTATATAGTTAATATTGCGTAGCTATTGAATACTTAGTTAAACCTGTATTATAGTACCATTAAAAGTTAAAATAACATAATCACAAATATATTTGCCTATTAAATTTGAATTATAGGAGGTCACCTGTAAGACTACATAATTAATAACATAATAACATTTATAAATAACAGATTGATTAAACCCCAGTACACGCACTCACACACATAGTAAATAAGGTGGTGTTGCAAATTGGCGAACCCAACAGTGGGGCTTTTAAACATCCTCAAATATAGTTAACAAAGTTACATACTCGTATAAACTAGAAACGTAATACTTGTTTGTTTTATTACAAATTGGCGCTCAACGAGTGGGCTTTAGTTAAGTAAAAAATCGTATTAATTATTACTTAACTTGAGCAGGCAACCATTAGAGGCACAGGAATGCATAATACCAGAGGCAGATCGAAGAAGAGGGCAGAAGAGAAGGAGAAGGAAGAAGGGGGACAGGAACGAGAGATAGCAACATTTATGGACAGTGAAATGGAACAAACAATGGGTGATAAAGAAGAAACTGAAGCAATTATTACAGAGAAGGAAATAGTGGAAGAGGATGCCCAAGGGAACCAAACAGATAAAGAGGAAGCCAGGGGTGATATGGATTTATTAAAACTATGGGAATTAATTAAAGAAGATTCCAGGAAACAGAAGGAAGAATTAAATAAAAAAATTGAAGACAACTCTGAAAAAATAGACAGTATTAAGGAAAGTACTAGTGAACTTTTAAGGCAAACCATAAATGAAAATAATGAACAATTGAAGGCCGATTTTAGACAAATCAATGAAAAGCTGGAAAATAAAATAGACAGTATTAATGAAAACTCAAAGAAACAAAACGAAATTTTGAGCGAGAATTTAATCAAACAAATGAATGAAAGGTTTGACAGGAATGAGAAGAGCTTAAAGCAGATTCTGGAAAATACCAAACAAATAGATGAGAAAATTGAAAACCGTAATAAGGAGTTACGGCAAATCATCAATGAACAAGACCTAGCATTGAGGGAAGTCATCAATGGAAGTATTATAATTATCAATGAAACACGGAGCAAAAGAGTTGATAACTATGAAGTGGAAGTAAGGCAGCAAACAACTGAAATTAAGGTGGGTCTGGAAAAGACAGATGAAACCATCATACAACTCAGAGTGGAAGTAGAGGCCAAAATTACTCAAATAGGAAACCTACAAGCGAAGACACAAGAAAAATTTGACGAGATACCAATTAATATAACCGGAAGAACAGAACGGGTTCATAATGAAATAAAGACAATGAAAATAAGACAAACGCGTAAAAGGAGATTAATAAATACACGGGAAGGATTGGAGATGATTAAAAGGGGATTGGTTCAGCTACATAATATACCAATTACGGAACCAGGAGAAGTAAGGCAAGGTAGAAATTTTAAACGAACCACACTTGAATTCCCAGATAGATTAGAAGGACCGAAAAGGCCAAAACTAACCGAGGAGCATGGAGGACTTCTGGAGATTATGTATGAACCATTTGGACAATTAAAAAACGGTGCAGAAGAATCAGCCCGAAAAACGATGGTAGACTTCAGCATGAATGAAAATTTTATAACAACAAAATGGCGGAACTGCATAATAGTGAGATATGTCACAAGGACAGAAATAACTCTATACACTAGAGAGACCCGAACAACCAGTATAGGGGAAATAATGGACCACGGTTAAACAGATTCCAAACAAACCAGAAAAAAGGGGACTGAATTTTTGAAAACCGACCAAGCAACCCATTGGAAATAAAAACCACAAAATTCCAAAAGACGTAAGGACAACTTATTTAGGAACAATATGATTTAATAAAAACCCCAAAATTCAAAAAAAAAATGAGTAAGAACACCTTACTATATAATTCAGAATAAATTATTTTAAAATAACAAAAATGATAGAAGAGAAAGAAGAGTTAGAAATGAGTTAAATGAAGGAAGAATATGCCATACAATTTATGATAAGGAGGAGATTCAGTGTTTAATTGCAGAAGTAAATGAGAATGATTTAAAAATAGTAAAATATGTATGCTAAAGAATAATTAATTAACAGCACGGAACTAAGGAGAATTTAAAATGAATATTGAACAGCTTTAACTAATATACTGGTGAATAATATGATAAATGGAACTACAGAACAACGAGATAAATAATTTAAGAAAAGTATTAGGATACCTCAGAAATAATAGTAATCATCCCTTGAATATAAGTTTGTAGCGAAGGAGCTACCTTATAGGTAATAATTTTATTATATGTATTGTGTTGTGATAGTGCAACGTTTATTTTGTTTCTGGACAGAGATGAAGTTCCTCTGATCTCAGAATATATAGTTAGGAAATCGGCAGAGTAATGGAAGCCAATAGTGCCCCTCTGATTCCGTACCAGCTATGATATTAGGGAAAAATGTTAGGGAAATATAGTATTTTAGGGATTATACACCAAGAGAGGTAATGAAATATAAAAATAATAATAAGTAATAATAGCGTAAAACGCTAGAAGAAGTTACGAGTTCCAGAGAAAAGGACAGGTCTACAACTGAGGGAGGTACCAGTAGTGAATTAATGACCAGATACACAAGGAGTATCAACACAGTTTTCCGGTGCAATTAAAAGTTTGAAGGATAGAAAGAGAAGATAACCTTATCATAGAAGACTTATGAGTTTATTTTTTTTACTAAACTTCGTTCAGACAAAATAAACTTCTTTCGAAGGGGGGGGTGTTATGTAACGTAACAGAATTGAGGTCCCCAACGTTACATAAAAAAATGAATTAACTATGGTCAAGGACCATACCCCGATATTAAGGTTGCTCAGTAATTAGTACATCTGAGATGTACCTCAAGTTGAAAGATGTAATAGATAACGTTGAGTATAAAATACTATACCAATTAATGGTTAATATAATAAATTGTACTTGTTCTTTATACTGTAGCATGTTAGTGTTCACAGAATATTTGTTTTATGTTTTGAGTATAGTAAGAGTGAACTGTTATTTTATAGGAATACTTAATCAGTGGTAATGTTTTTATTTATGTTAAAATTGTCTTTAGACAATTGAGTATAATTACCTGTGTTAGGCACTATACTATGTTATATGTAGTGACTAAAATTGGATAATGAAGTTGTTTGAATTAATGTTTATAAACTTGGCCAGGATGGCAATAAGTGTTTCAAAGTTGACAAGTAGTTCTGATAATTATGTTGTAAACTAATGAAAGGTTCCAGGACGAAGTAATTAATGTAATAAAGTAAAACCAGGAAATTAAAATTAATGTAAATAACCATGAACCAGTAACTAATTGTACAGTAGGTCAGGTAAAGAAAATTAAGTTAAAAAACCAAACAATATTATAACAGTTGTAAGAAAACCTATAGGCCTAAATTTAATACTTGTAAAAGGAAAGTAATACCTTTTTAATGGGTCCAGTCCAATGAAACTGTAGTAAATTATATATGGTATAATAAGGTAGGTTGGGTGAAAGTTTTAAGTAATTCGGTATGATTCCAAGCATGGAGTATTTTAATAAAAAAGCGTAATAATATTTTATAATTCTGGCTCTAGGATATCAAATTTCATCCAATGACAGAAAATAATGGCAACTAAAAGGTACAATGTTGTTGATTTTCATTTCATTCGTTTTGATTGTTATATGCTATTAAGTTGAGATGAGGAGACACATTTAAAAACGAATGATAAAATTTGAAAAGATATGAATATAAATTAATAAATCCTATTTTAAACCTAATTCTATAATACTACTGATGAATAATAAAACCAATTAGACTTCCAAATTATAACCGAATACCTCTAAAAGAGTCGAGAATTCCTCACTTCATTCACCAGGATAATTCCGCTGGATTCGGTATTAAACCGATTTCCCATGTAATCAGAAGACTAATTGAGGGAAGTAAAGCCCGAAACTAACGGAATTATTAAGAAGATATACGAAGGCCTCGTTTTTGCAGACTTAACCTTCACCTTCAAGAAGAAGCTAGAAAACGATTTCCATTCCACTGTGACTGACAACTATCAAGATCGCAAGAGAAGAACGGCAGTCAGAAGAGTTCCTGGGAGCTTCCTTATATACTACACCATCAATTTTATTAAGGACCAGAACACTTTTTCCTGGATGAACGTAATCTAAGCAGATCATCTTCAACTGTTTACAGACGTCCAATGCCAGTTTGAGTTCCGCCAATCCGGTAAAAACAACTTATTTTTAATTTCAATATATTTAGAGTTAATAACCTTCTGTAATACTTGAGTAACCTTAATTTTACATTACCTGGCCTTGCTAATGGTTAAAAGAATTTTACGAACCCTGGGATAAGAAAAATTTATCGTTATATTTAATTTGTATAAGTCAGAAGGAACTTGGTCAATTGACGATCGATATACTGTTGTACAATCGATTTAATGATATTATTATTTTGAAGAGAATTGTTAATGTGAAATAACGTACAAAATTAATAAAGAATCTTTCTTGTATGAGATAATGTTTTATGTTATTGCAGAATAGGTATTATATGTTGTGGTTGGAGTAAGTTACAGGAAAAAAGGGTGAATAAAATCCGTTGAAAGGTTAACCTAGACGCAAGTCTATTACAAACAGCAGCGCTAATTGTCAACAGCTGGTGGAACGGGAGATTGCCGAACTAGTGTGTTTTCTGTACCAAATTTGAATGAAAATATCTAATCAGAGGGACTAGGGTTGACAAGAATCCTTAATCCATTCAGTCAATACATGACGTATATAGTTAATATTGCGTAGCTATTGAATACTTAGTTAAACCTGTATTATAGTACCATTAAAAGTTAAAATAACATAATCACAAATATATTTGCCTATTAAATTTGAATTATAGGAGGTCACCTGTAAGACTACATAATTAATAACATAATAACATTTATAAATAACAGATTGATTAAACCCCAGTACACGCACTCACACACATAGTAAATAAGGTGGTGTTGCAAATTGGCGAACCCAACAGTGGGGCTTTTAAACATCCTCAAATATAGTTAACAAAGTTACATACTCGTATAAACTAGAAACGTAATACTTGTTTGTTTTATTACAAATTGGCGCTCAACGAGTGGGCTTTAGTTAAGTAAAAAATCGTATTAATTATTACTTAACTTGAGCAGGCAACCATTAGAGGCACAGGAATGCATAATACCAGAGGCAGATCGAAGAAGAGGGCAGAAGAGAAGGAGAAGGAAGAAGGGGGACAGGAACGAGAGATAGCAACATTTATGGACAGTGAAATGGAACAAACAATGGGTGATAAAGAAGAAACTGAAGCAATTATTACAGAGAAGGAAATAGTGGAAGAGGATGCCCAAGGGGACCAAACAGATAAAGAGGAAGCCAGGGGTGATATGGATTTATTAAAACTATGGGAATTAATTAAAGAAGATTCCAGGAAACAGAAGGAAGAATTAAATAAAAAATTTGAAGACAACTCTGAAAAAATAGACAGTATTAAGGAAAGTACTAGTGAACTTTTAAGGCAAACCATAAATGAAAATAATGAACAATTGAAGGCCGATTTTAGACAAATCAATGAAAAGCTGGAAAATAAAATAGACAGTATTAATGAAAACTCAAAGAAACAAAACGAAATTTTGAGCGAGAATTTAATCAAACAAATGAATGAAAGGTTTGACAGGAATGAGAAGAGCTTAAAGCAGATTCTGGAAAATACCAAACAAATAGATGAGAAAATTGAAAACCGTAATAAGGAGTTATGGCAAATCATCAATGAACAAGACCTAGCATTGAGGGAAGTCATCAATGGAAGTATTATAATTATCAATGAAACACGGAGCAAAAGAGTTGATAACTATGAAGTGGAAGTAAGACAGCAAACAACTGAAATTAAGGTGGGTCTGGAAAAGACAGATGAAACCATCATACAACTCAGAGTGGAAGTAGAGGCCAAAATTACTCAAATAGGAAACCTACAAGCGAAGACACAAGAAAAATTTGACGAGATACCAATTAATATAACCGGAAGAACAGAACGGGTTCATAATGAAATAAAGACAATGAAAATAAGACAAACGCGTAAAAGGAGATTAATAAATACACGGGAAGGATTGGAGATGATTAAAAGGGGATTGGTTCAGCTACATAATATACCAATTACGGAACCAGGAGAAGTAAGGCAAGGTAGAAATTTTAAACGAACCACACTTGAATTCCCAGATAGATTAGAAGGACCGAAAAGGCCAAAACTAACCGAGGAGCATGGAGGACTTCTGGAGATTATGTATGAACTATTTGGACAATTAAAAAACGGTGCAGAAGAATCAGCCCGAAAAACGATGGTAGACTTCAGCATGAATGAAAATTTTATAACAACAAAATGGCGGAACTGCATAATAGTGAGATATGTCACAAGGACAGAAATAACTCTATACACTAGAGAGACCCGAACAACCAGTATAGGGGAAATAATGGACCACGGTTAAACAGATTCCAAACAAACCAGAAAAAAGGGGACTGAATTTTTGAAAACCGACCAAGCAACCCATTGGAAATAAAAACCACAAAATTCCAAAAGACGTAAGGACAACTTATTTAGGAACAATATGATTTAATAAAAACCCCAAAATTCAAAAAAAAAATGAGTAAGAACACCTTACTATATAATTCAGAATAAATTATTTTAAAATAACAAAAATGATAGAAGAGAAAGAAGAGTTAGAAATGAGTTAAATGAAGGAAGAATATGCCATACAATTTATGATAAGGAGGAGATTCAGTGTTTAATTGCAGAAGTAAATGAGAATGATTTAAAAATAGTAAAATATGTATGCTAAAGAATAATTAATTAACAGCACGGAACTAAGGAGAATTTAAAATGAATATTGAACAGCTTTAACTAATATACTGGTGAATAATATGATAAATGGAACTACAGAACAACGAGATAAATAATTTAAGAAAAGTATTAGGATACCTCAGAAATAATAGTAATCATCCCTTGAATATAAGTTTGTAGCGAAGGAGCTACCTTATAGGTAATAATTTTATTATATGTATTGTGTTGTGATAGTGCAACGTTTATTTTGTTTCTGGACAGAGATGAAGTTCCTCTGATCTCAGAATATATAGTTAGGAAATCGGCAGAGTAATGGAAGCCAATAGTGCCCCTCTGATTCCGTACCAGCTATGATATTAGGGAAAAATGTTAGGGAAATATAGTATTTTAGGGATTATACACCAAGAGAGGTAATGAAATATAAAAATAATAATAAGTAATAATAGCGTAAAAAGCTAGAAGAAGTTACGAGTTCCAGAGAAAAGGACAGGTCTACAACTGAGGGAGGTACCAGTAGTGAATTAATGACCAGATACACAAGGAGTATCAACACAGTTTTCCGGTGCAATTAAAAGTTTGAAGGATAGAAAGAGAAGATAACCTTATCATAGAAGACTTATGAGTTTATTTTTTTTACTAAACTTCGTTCAGACAAAATAAACTTCTTTCGAAGGGGGGGGTGTTATGTAACGTAACAGAATTGAGGTCCCCAACGTTACATAAAAAAATGAATTAACTATGGTCAAGGACCATACCCCGATATTAAGGTTGCTCAGTAATTAGTACATCTGAGATGTACCTCAAGTTGAAAGATGTAATAGATAACGTTGAGTATAAAATACTATACCAATTAATGGTTAATATAATAAATTGTACTTGTTCTTTATACTGTAGCATGTTAGTGTTCACAGAATATTTGTTTTATGTTTTGAGTATAGTAAGAGTGAACTGTTATTTTATAGGAATACTTAATCAGTGGTAATGTTTTTATTTATGTTAAAATTGTCTTTAGACAATTGAGTATAATTACCTGTGTTAGGCACTATACTATGTTATATGTAGTGACTAAAATTGGATAATGAAGTTGTTTGAATTAATGTTTATAAACTTGGCCAGGATGGCAATAAGTGTTTCAAAGTTGACAAGTAGTTCTGATAATTATGTTGTAAACTAATGAAAGGTTCCAGGACGAAGTAATTAATGTAATAAAGTAAAACCAGGAAATTAAAATTAATGTAAATAACCATGAACCAGTAACTAATTGTACAGTAGGTCAGGTAAAGAAAATTAAGTTAAAAAACCAAACAATATTATAACAGTTGTAAGAAAACCTATAGGCCTAAATTTAATACTTGTAAAAGGAAATTAATACCTTTTTAATGGGTCCAGTCCAATGAAACTGTAGTAAATTATATATGGTATAATAAGGTAGGTTGGGTGAAAGTTTTAAGTAATTCGGTATGATTCCAAGCATGGAGTATTTTAATAAAAAAGCGTAATAATATTTTATAATTCTGGCTCTAGGATATCAAATTTCATCCAATGACAGAAAATAATGGCAACTAAAAGGTACAATGTTGTTGATTTTCATTTCATTCGTTTTGATTGTTATATGCTATTAAGTTGAGATGAGGAGACACATTTAAAAACGAATGATAAAATTTGAAAAGATATGAATATAAATTAATAAATCCTATTTTAAACCTAATTCTATAATACTACTGATGAATAATAAAACCAATTAGACTTCCAAATTATAACCGAATACCTCTAAAAGAGTCGAGAATTCCTCACTTCATTCACCAGGATAATTCCGCTGGATTCGGTATTAAACCGATTTCCCATGTAATCAGAAGACTAATTGAGGGAAGTAAAGCCCGAAACTAACGGAATTATTAAGAAGATATACGAAGGCCTCGTTTTTGCAGACTTAACCTTCACCTTCAAGAAGAAGCTAGAAAACGATTTCCATTCCACTGTGACTGACAACTATCAAGATCGCAAGAGAAGAACGGCAGTCAGAAGAGTTCCTGGGAGCTTCCTTATATACTACACCATCAATTTTATTAAGGACCAGAACACTTTTTCCTGGATGAACGTAATCTAAGCAGATCATCTTCAACTGTTTACAGACGTCCAATGCCAGTTTGAGTTCCGCCAATCCGGTAAAAACAACTTATTTTTAATTTCAATATATTTAGAGTTAATAACCTTCTGTAATACTTGAGTAACCTTAATTTTACATTACCTGGCCTTGCTAATGGTTAAAAGAATTTTACGAACCCTGGGATAAGAAAAATTTATCGTTATATTTAATTTGTATAAGTCAGAAGGAACTTGGTCAATTGACGATCGATATACTGTTGTACAATCGATTTAATGATATTATTATTTTGAAGAGAATTGTTAATGTGAAATAACGTACAAAATTAATAAAGAATCTTTCTTGTATGAGATAATGTTTTATGTTATTGCAGAATAGGTATTATATGTTGTGGTTGGAGTAAGTTACAGGAAAAAAGGGTGAATAAAATCCGTTGAAAGGTTAACCTAGACGCAAGTCTATTACAAACAGCAGCGCTAATTGTCAACAGCTGGTGGAACGGGAGATTGCCGAACTAGTGTGTTTTCTGTACCAAATTTGAATGAAAATATCTAATCAGAGGGACTAGGGTTGACAAGAATCCTTAATACATTCAGTCAATACATGACGTATATAGTTAATATTGCGTAGCTATTGAATACTTAGTTAAACCTGTATTATAGTACCATTAAAAGTTAAAATAACATAATCACAAATTATTTGCCTATTAAATTTGAATTATAGGAGGTCACCTGTAAGACTACATAATTAATAACATAATAACATTTATAAATAACAGATTGATTAAACCCCAGTACACGCACTCACACACATAGTAAATAAGGTGGTGTTGCAAATTGGCGAACCCAACAGTGGGGCTTTTAAACATCCTCAAATATAGTTAACAAAGTTACATACTCGTATAAACTAGAAACGTAATACTTGTTTGTTTTATTACAAATTGGCGCTCAACGAGTGGGCTTTAGTTAAGTAAAAAATCGTATTAATTATTACTTAACTTGAGCAGGCAACCATTAGAGGCACAGGAATGCATAATACCAGAGGCAGATCGAAGAAGAGGGCAGAAGAGAAGGAGAAGGAAGAAGGGGGACAGGAACGAGAGATAGCAACATTTATGGACAGTGAAATGGAACAAACAATGGGTGATAAAGAAGAAACTGAAGCAATTATTACAGAGAAGGAAATAGTGGAAGAGGATGCCCAAGGGAACCAAACAGATAAAGAGGAAGCCAGGGGTGATATGGATTTATTAAAACTATGGGAATTAATTAAAGAAGATTCCAGGAAACAGAAGGAAGAATTAAATAAAAAAATTGAAGACAACTCTGAAAAAATAGACAGTATTAAGGAAAGTACTAGTGAACTTTTAAGGCAAACCATAAATGAAAATAATGAACAATTGAAGGCCGATTTTAGACAAATCAATGAAAAGCTGGAAAATAAAATAGACAGTATTAATGAAAACTCAAAGAAACAAAACGAAATTTTGAGCGAGAATTTAATCAAACAAATGAATGAAAGGTTTGACAGGAATGAGAAGAGCTTAAAGCAGATTCTGGAAAATACCAAACAAATAGATGAGAAAATTGAAAACCGTAATAAGGAGTTATGGCAAATCATCAATGAACAAGACCTAGCATTGAGGGAAGTCATCAATGGAAGTATTATAATTATCAATGAAACACGGAGCAAAAGAGTTGATAACTATGAAGTGGAAGTAAGGCAGCAAACAACTGAAATTAAGGTGGGTCTGGAAAAGACAGATGAAACCATCATACAACTCAGAGTGGAAGTAGAGGCCAAAATTACTCAAATAGGAAACCTACAAGCGAAGACACAAGAAAAATTTGACGAGATACCAATTAATATAACCGGAAGAACAGAACGGGTTCATAATGAAATAAAGACAATGAAAATAAGACAAACGCGTAAAAGGAGATTAATAAATACACGGGAAGGATTGGAGATGATTAAAAGGGGATTGGTTCAGCTACATAATATACCAATTACGGAACCAGGAGAAGTAAGGCAAGGTAGAAATTTTAAACGAACCACACTTGAATTCCCAGATAGATTAGAAGGACCGAAAAGGCCAAAACTAACCGAGGAGCATGGAGGACTTCTGGAGATTATGTATGAACCATTTGGACAATTAAAAAACGGTGCAGAAGAATCAGCCCGAAAAACGATGGTAGACTTCAGCATGAATGAAAATTTTATAACAACAAAATGGCGGAACTGCATAATAGTGAGATATGTCACAAGGACAGAAATAACTCTATACACTAGAGAGACCCGAACAACCAGTATAGGGGAAATAATGGACCACGGTTAAACAGATTCCAAACAAACCAGAAAAAAGGGGACTGAATTTTTGAAAACCGACCAAGCAACCCATTGGAAATAAAAACCACAAAATTCCAAAAGACGTAAGGACAACTTATTTAGGAACAATATGATTTAATAAAAACCCCAAAATTCAAAAAAAAATGAGTAAGAACACCTTACTATATAATTCAGAATAAATTATTTTAAAATAACAAAAATGATAGAAGAGAAAGAAGAGTTAGAAATGAGTTAAATGAAGGAAGAATATGCCATACAATTTATGATAAGGAGGAGATTCAGTGTTTAATTGCAGAAGTAAATGAGAATGATTTAAAAATAGTAAAATATGTATGCTAAAGAATAATTAATTAACAGCACGGAACTAAGGAGAATTTAAAATGAATATTGAACAGCTTTAACTAATATACTGGTGAATAATATGATAAATGGAACTACAGAACAACGAGATAAATAATTTAAGAAAAGTATTAGGATACCTCAGAAATAATAGTAATCATCCCTTGAATATAAGTTTGTAGCGAAGGAGCTACCTTATAGGTAATAATTTTATTATATGTATTGTGTTGTGATAGTGCAACGTTTATTTTGTTTCTGGACAGAGATGAAGTTCCTCTGATCTCAGAATATATAGTTAGGAAATCGGCAGAGTAATGGAAGCCAATAGTGCCCCTCTGATTCCGTACCAGCTATGATATTAGGGAAAAATGTTAGGGAAATATAGTATTTTAGGGATTATACACCAAGAGAGGTAATGAAATATAAAAATAATAATAAGTAATAATAGCGTAAAAAGCTAGAAGAAGTTACGAGTTCCAGAGAAAAGGACAGGTCTACAACTGAGGGAGGTACCAGTAGTGAATTAATGACCAGATACACAAGGAGTATCAACACAGTTTTCCGGTGCAATTAAAAGTTTGAAGGATAGAAAGAGAAGATAACCTTATCATAGAAGACTTATGAGTTTATTTTTTTTACTAAACTTCGTTCAGACAAAACAAACTTCTTTCGAAGGGGGGGTGTTATGTAACGTAACAGAATTGAGGTCCCCAACGTTACATAAAAAAATGAATTAACTATGGTCAAGGACCATACCCCGATATTAAGGTTGCTCAGTAATTAGTACATCTGAGATGTACCTCAAGTTGAAAGATGTAAT
The DNA here is from genome assembly GCA_034769895.1 of Magicicada septendecula. Lineage (NCBI taxonomy): Eukaryota > Metazoa > Arthropoda > Insecta > Hemiptera > Cicadidae > Magicicada > Magicicada septendecula. The sequence goes on from CM068368.1 coordinate 455,912,068, forward strand.
AGATAACGTTGAGTATAAAATACTATACCAATTAATGGTTAATATAATAAATTGTACTTGTTCTTTATACTGTAGCATGTTAGTGTTCACAGAATATTTGTTTTATGTTTTGAGTATAGTAAGAGTGAACTGTTATTTTATAGGAATACTTAATCAGTGGTAATGTTTTTATTTATGTTAAAATTGTCTTTAGTCAAATGAGTATAATTACCTGTGTTAGGCACTATACTATGTTATATGTAGTGACTAAAATTGGATAATGAAGTTGTTTGAATTAATGTTTATAAACTTGGCCAGGATGGCAATAAGTGTTTCAAAGTTGACAAGTAGTTCTGATAATTATGTTGTAAACTAATGAAAGGTTCCAGGACGAAGTAATTAATGTAATAAAGTAAAACCAGGAAATTAAAATTAATGTAAATAACCATGAACCAGTAACTAATTGTACAGTAGGTCAGGTAAAGAAAATTAAGTTAAAAAACCAAACAATATTATAACAGTTGTAAGAAAACCTATAGGCCTAAATTTAATACTTGTAAAAGGAAATTAATACCTTTTTAATGGGTCCAGTCCAATGAAACTGTAGTAAATTATATATGGTATAATAAGGTAGGTTGGGTGAAAGTTTTAAGTAATTCGGTATGATTCCAAGCATGGAGTATTTTAATAAAAAAGCGTAATAATATTTTATAATTCTGGCTCTAGGATATCAAATTTCATCCAATGACAGAAAATAATGGCAACTAAAAGGTACAATGTTGTTGATTTTCATTTCATTCGTTTTGATTGTTATATGCTATTAAGTTGAGATGAGGAGACACATTTAAAAACGAATGATAAAATTTGAAAAGATATGAATATAAATTAATAAATCCTATTTGAAACCTAATTCTATAATACTACTGATGAATAATAAAACCAATTAGACTTCCAAATTATAACCGAATACCTCTAAAAGAGTCGAGAATTCCTCACTTCATTCACCAGGATAATTCCGCTGGATTCGGTATTAAACCGATTTCCCATGTAATCAGAAGACTAATTGAGGGAAGTAAAGGCCGAAACTAACGGAATTATTAAGAAGATATACGAAGACCTCGTTTTTGCAGACTTAACCTTCACCTTCAAGAAGAAGCTAGAAAACGATTTCCATTCCACTGTGACTGACAACTATCAAGATCGCAAGAGAAGAACGGCAGTCAGAAGAGTTCCTGGGAGCTTCCTTATATACTACACCATCAATTTTATTAAGGACCAGAACACTTTTTCCTGGATGAACGTAATCTAAGCAGATCATCTTCAACTGTTTACAGACGTCCAATGCCAGTTTGAGTTCCGCCAATCCGGTAAAAACAACTTATTTTTAATTTCAATATATTTAGAGTTAATAACCTTCTGTAATACTTGAGTAACCTTAATTTTACATTACCTGGCCTTGCTAATGGTTAAAAGAATTTTACGAACTCTGGGATAAGAAAAATTTATCGTTATATTTAATTTGTATAAGTCAGAAGGAACTTGGTCAATTGACGATCGATATACTGTTGTACAATCGATTTAATGATATTATTATTTTGAAGAGAATTGTTAATGTGAAATAACGTACAAAATTAATAAAGAATCTTTCTTGTATGAGATAATGTTTTATGTTATTGCAGAATAGGTATTATATGTTGTGGTTGGGGTAAGTTACAGGAAAAAAGGGTGAATAAAATCCGTTGAAAGGTTAACCTAGACGCAAGTCTATTACAAACAGCAGCGCTAATTGTCAACAGCTGGTGGAACGGGAGATTGCCGAACTAGTGTGTTTTCTGTACCAAATTTGAATGAAAATATCTAATCAGAGGGACTAGGGTTGACAAGAATCCTTAATACATTCAGTCAATACATGACGTATATAGTTAATATTGCGTAGCTATTGAATACTTAGTTAAACCTGTATTATAGTACCATTAAAAGTTAAAATAACATAATCACAAATATATTTGCCTATTAAATTTGAATTATAGGAGGTCACCTGTAAGACTACATAATTAATAACATAATAACATTTATAAATAACAGATTGATTAAACCCCAGTACACGCACTCACACACATAGTAAATAAGGTGGTGTTGCAAATTGGCGAACCCAACAGTGGGGCTTTTAAACATCATCAAATATAGTTAACAAAGTTACATACTCGTATAAACTAGAAACGTAATACTTGTTTGTTTTATTACAAATTGGCGCTCAACGAGTGGGCTTTAGTTAAGTAAAAAATCGTATTAATTATTACTTAACTTGAGCAGGCAACCATTAGAGGCACAGGAATGCATAATACCAGAGGCAGATCGAAGAAGAGGGCAGAAGAGAAGGAGAAGGAAGAAGGGGGACAGGAACGAGAGATAGCAACATTTATGGACAGTGAAATGGAACAAACAATGGGTGATAAAGAAGAAACTGAAGCAATTATTACAGAGAAGGAAATAGTGGAAGAGGATGCCCAAGGGGACCAAACAGATAAAGAGGAAGCCAGGGGTGATATGGATTTATTAAAACTATGGGAATTAATTAAAGAAGATTCCAGGAAACAGAAGGAAGAATTAAATAAAAAATTTGAAGACAACTCTGAAAAAATAGACAGTATTAAGGAAAGTACTAGTGAACTTTTAAGGCAAACCATAAATGAAAATAATGAACAATTGAAGGCCGATTTTAGACAAATCAATGAAAAGCTGGAAAATAAAATAGACAGTATTAATGAAAACTCAAAGAAACAAAACGAAATTTTGAGCGAGAATTTAATCAAACAAATGAATGAAAGGTTTGACAGGAATGAGAAGAGCTTAAAGCAGATTCTGGAAAATACCAAACAAATAGATGAGAAAATTGAAAACCGTAATAAGGAGTTATGGCAAATCATCAATGAACAAGACCTAGCATTGAGGGAAGTCATCAATGGAAGTATTATAATTATCAATGAAACACGGAGCAAAAGAGTTGATAACTATGAAGTGGAAGTAAGACAGCAAACAACTGAAATTAAGGTGGGTCTGGAAAAGACAGATGAAACCATCATACAACTCAGAGTGGAAGTAGAGGCCAAAATTACTCAAATAGGAAACCTACAAGCGAAGACACAAGAAAAATTTGACGAGATACCAATTAATATAACCGGAAGAACAGAACGGGTTCATAATGAAATAAAGACAATGAAAATAAGACAAACGCGTAAAAGGAGATTAATAAATACACGGGAATGATTGGAGATGATTAAAAGGGGATTGGTTCAGCTACATAATATACCAATTACGGAACCAGGAGAAGTAAGGCAAGGTAGAAATTTTAAACGAACCACATTTGAATTCCCAGATAGATTAGAAGGACCGAAAAGGCCAAAACTAACCGAGGAGCATGGAGGACTTCTGGAGATTATGTATGAACCATTTGGACAATTAAAAAACGGTGCAGAAGAATCAGCCCGAAAAACGATGGTAGACTTCAGCATGAATGAAAATTTTATAACAACAAAATGGCGGAACTGCATAATAGTGAGATATGTCACAAGGACAGAAATAACTCTATACACTAGAGAGACCCGAACAACCAGTATAGGGGAAATAATGGACCACGGTTAAACAGATTCCAAACAAACCAGAAAAAAGGGGACTGAATTTTTGAAAACCGACCAAGCAACCCATTGGAAATAAAAACCACAAAATTCCAAAAGACGTAAGGACAACTTATTTAGGAACAATATGATTTAATAAAAACCCCAAAATTCAAAAAAAAATGAGTAAGAACACCTTACTATATAATTCAGAATAAATTATTTTAAAATAACAAAAATGATAGAAGAGAAAGAAGAGTTAGAAATGAGTTAAATGAAGGAAGAATATGCCATACAATTTATGATAAGGAGGAGATTCAGTGTTTAATTGCAGAAGTAAATGAGAATGATTTAAAAATAGTAAAATATGTATGCTAAAGAATAATTAATTAACAGCACGGAACTAAGGAGAATTTAAAATGAATATTGAACAGCTTTAACTAATATACTGGTGAATAATATGATAAATGGAACTACAGAACAACGAGATAAATAATTTAAGAAAAGTATTAGGATACCTCAGAAATAATAGTAATCATCCCTTGAATATAAGTTTGTAGCGAAGGAGCTACCTTATAGGTAATAATTTTATTATATGTATTGTGTTGTGATAGTGCAACGTTTATTTTGTTTCTGGACAGAGATGAAGTTCCTCTGATCTCAGAATATATAGTTAGGAAATCGGCAGAGTAATGGAAGCCAATAGTGCCCCTCTGATTCCGTACCAGCTATGATATTAGGGAAAAATGTTAGGGAAATATAGTATTTTAGGGATTATACACCAAGAGAGGTAATGAAATATAAAAATAATAATAAGTAATAATAGCGTAAAAAGCTAGAAGAAGTTACGAGTTCCAGAGAAAAGGACAGGTCTACAACTGAGGGAGGTACCAGTAGTGAATTAATGACCAGATACACAAGGAGTATCAACACAGTTTTCCGGTGCAATTAAAAGTTTGAAGGATAGAAAGAGAAGATAACCTTATCATAGAAGACTTATGAGTTTATTTTTTTTACTAAACTTCGTTCAGACAAAATAAACTTCTTTCGAAGGGGGGGTGTTATGTAACGTAACAGAATTGAGGTCCCCAACGTTACATAAAAAAATGAATTAACTATGGTCAAGGACCATACCCCGATATTAAGGTTGCTCAGTAATTAGTACATCTGAGATGTACCTCAAGTTGAAAGATGTAATAGATAACGTTGAGTATAAAATACTATACCAATTAATGGTTAATATAATAAATTGTACTTGTTCTTTATACTGTAGCATGTTAGTGTTCACAGAATATTTGTTTTATGTTTTGAGTATAGTAAGAGTGAACTGTTATTTTATAGGAATACTTAATCAGTGGTAATGTTTTTATTTATGTTAAAATTGTCTTTAGACAATTGAGTATAATTACCTGTGTTAGGCACTATACTATGTTATATGTAGTGACTAAAATTGGATAATGAAGTTGTTTGAATTAATGTTTATAAACTTGGCCAGGATGGCAATAAGTGTTTCAAAGTTGACAAGTAGTTCTGATAATTATGTTGTAAACTAATGAAAGGTTCCAGGACGAAGTAATTAATGTAATAAAGTAAAACCAGGAAATTAAAATTAATGTAAATAACCATGAACCAGTAACTAATTGTACAGTAGGTCAGGTAAAGAAAATTAAGTTAAAAAACCAAACAATATTATAACAGTTGTAAGAAAACCTATAGGCCTAAATTTAATACTTGTAAAAGGAAATTAATACCTTTTTAATGGGTCCAGTCCAATGAAACTGTAGTAAATTATATATGGTATAATAAGGTAGGTTGGGTGAAAGTTTTAAGTAATTCGGTATGATTCCAAGCATGGAGTATTTTAATAAAAAAGCGTAATAATATTTTATAATTCTGGCTCTAGGATATCAAATTTCATCCAATGACAGAAAATAATGGCAACTAAAAGGTACAATGTTGTTGATTTTCATTTCATTCGTTTTGATTGTTATATGCTATTAAGTTGAGATGAGGAGACACATTTAAAAACGAATGATAAAATTTGAAAAGATATGAATATAAATTAATAAATCCTATTTGAAACCTAATTCTATAATACTACTGATGAATAATAAAACCAATTAGACTTCCAAATTATAACCGAATACCTCTAAAAGAGTCGAGAATTCCTCACTTCATTCACCAGGATAATTCCGCTGGATTCGGTATTAAACCGATTTCCCATGTAATCAGAAGACTAATTGAGGGAAGTAAAGCCCAAAACTAACGGAATTATTAAGAAGATATACGAAGGCCTCGTTTTTGCAGACTTAACCTTCACCTTCAAGAAGAAGCTAGAAAACGATTTCCATTCCACTGTGACTGACAACTATCAAGATCGCAAGAGAAGAACGGCAGTCAGAAGAGTTCCTGGGAGCTTCCTTATATACTACACCATCAATTTTATTAAGGACCAGAACACTTTTTCCTGGATGAACGTAATCTAAGCAGATCATCTTCAACTGTTTACAGACGTCCAATGCCAGTTTGAGTTCCGCCAATCCGGTAAAAACAACTTATTTTTAATTTCAATATATTTAGAGTTAATAACCTTCTGTAATACTTGAGTAACCTTAATTTTACATTACCTGGCCTTGCTAATGGTTAAAAGAATTTTACGAACCCTGGGATAAGAAAAATTTATCGTTATATTTAATTTGTATAAGTCAGAAGGAACTTGGTCAATTGACGATCGATATACTGTTGTACAATCGATTTAATGATATTATTATTTTGAAGAGAATTGTTAATGTGAAATAACGTACAAAATTAATAAAGAATCTTTCTTGTATGAGATAATGTTTTATGTTATTGCAGAATAGGTATTATATGTTGTGGTTGCGGTAAGTTACAGGAAAAAAGGGTGAATAAAATCCGTTGAAAGGTTAACCTAGACGCAAGTCTATTACAAACAGCAGCGCTAATTGTCAACAGCTGGTGGAACGGGAGATTGCCGAACTAGTGTGTTTTCTGTACCAAATTTGAATGAAAATATCTAATCAGAGGGACTAGGGTTGACAAGAATCCTTAATACATTCAGTCAATACATGACGTATATAGTTAATATTGCGTAGCTATTGAATACTTAGTTAAACCTGTATTATAGTACCATTAAAAGTTAAAATAACATAATCACAAATATATTTGCCTATTAAATTTGAATTATAGGAGGTCACCTGTAAGACTACATAATTAATAACATAATAACATTTATAAATAACAGATTGATTAAACCCCAGTACACGCACTCACACACATAGTAAATAAGGTGGTGTTGCAAATTGGCGAACCCAACAGTGGGGCTTTTAAACATCCTCAAATATAGTTAACAAAGTTACATACTCGTATAAACTAGAAACGTAATACTTGTTTGTTTTATTACAAATTGGCGCTCAACGAGTGGGCTTTAGTTAAGTAAAAAATCGTATTAATTATTACTTAACTTGAGCAGGCAACCATTAGAGGCACAGGAATGCATAATACCAGAGGCAGATCGAAGAAGAGGGCAGAAGAGAAGGAGAAGGAAGAAGGGGGACAGGAACGAGAGATAGCAACATTTATGGACAGTGAAATGGAACAAACAATGGGTGATAAAGAAGAAACTGAAGCAATTATTACAGAGAAGGAAATAGTGGAAGAGGATGCCCAAGGGGACCAAACAGATAAAGAGGAAGCCAGGGGTGATATGGATTTATTAAAACTATGGGAATTAATTAAAGAAGATTCCAGGAAACAGAAGGAAGAATTAAATAAAAAATTTGAAGACAACTCTGAAAAAATAGACAGTATTAAGGAAAGTACTAGTGAACTTTTAAGGCAAACCATAAATGAAAATAATGAACAATTGAAGGCCGATTTTAGACAAATCAATGAAAAGCTGGAAAATAAAATAGACAGTATTAATGAAAACTCAAAGAAACAAAACGAAATTTTGAGCGAGAATTTAATCAAACAAATGAATGAAAGGTTTGACAGGAATGAGAAGAGCTTAAAGCAGATTCTGGAAAATACCAAACAAATAGATGAGAAAATTGAAAACCGTAATAAGGAGTTATGGCAAATCATCAATGAACAAGACCTAGCATTGAGGGAAGTCATCAATGGAAGTATTATAATTATCAATGAAACACGGAGCAAAAGAGTTGATAACTATGAAGTGGAAGTAAGACAGCAAACAACTGAAATTAAGGTGGGTCTGGAAAAGACAGATGAAACCATCATACAACTCAGAGTGGAAGTAGAGGCCAAAATTACTCAAATAGGAAACCTACAAGCGAAGACACAAGAAAAATTTGACGAGATACCAATTAATATAACCGGAAGAACAGAACGGGTTCATAATGAAATAAAGACAATGAAAATAAGACAAACGCGTAAAAGGAGATTAATAAATACACGGGAAGGATTGGAGATGATTAAAAGGGGATTGGTTCAGCTACATAATATACCAATTACGGAACCAGGAGAAGTAAGGCAAGGTAGAAATTTTAAACGAACCACACTTGAATTCCCAGATAGATTAGAAGGACCGAAAAGGCCAAAACTAACCGAGGAGCATGGAGGACTTCTGGAGATTATGTATGAACTATTTGGACAATTAAAAAACGGTGCAGAAGAATCAGCCCGAAAAACGATGGTAGACTTCAGCATGAATGAAAATTTTATAACAACAAAATGGCGGAACTGCATAATAGTGAGATATGTCACAAGGACAGAAATAACTCTATACACTAGAGAGACCCGAACAACCAGTATAGGGGAAATAATGGACCACGGTTAAACAGATTCCAAACAAACCAGAAAAAAGGGGACTGAATTTTTGAAAACCGACCAAGCAACCCATTGGAAATAAAAACCACAAAATTCCAAAAGACGTAAGGACAACTTATTTAGGAACAATATGATTTAATAAAAACCCCAAAATTCAAAAAAAAAATGAGTAAGAACACCTTACTATATAATTCAGAATAAATTATTTTAAAATAACAAAAATGATAGAAGAGAAAGAAGAGTTAGAAATGAGTTAAATGAAGGAAGAATATGCCATACAATTTATGATAAGGAGGAGATTCAGTGTTTAATTGCAGAAGTAAATGAGAATGATTTAAAAATAGTAAAATATGTATGCTAAAGAATAATTAATTAACAGCACGGAACTAAGGAGAATTTAAAATGAATATTGAACAGCTTTAACTAATATACTGGTGAATAATATGATAAATGGAACTACAGAACAACGAGATAAATAATTTAAGAAAAGTATTAGGATACCTCAGAAATAATAGTAATCATCCCTTGAATATAAGTTTGTAGCGAAGGAGCTACCTTATAGGTAATAATTTTATTATATGTATTGTGTTGTGATAGTGCAACGTTTATTTTGTTTCTGGACAGAGATGAAGTTCCTCTGATCTCAGAATATATAGTTAGGAAATCGGCAGAGTAATGGAAGCCAATAGTGCCCCTCTGATTCCGTACCAGCTATGATATTAGGGAAAAATGTTAGGGAAATATAGTATTTTAGGGATTATACACCAAGAGAGGTAATGAAATATAAAAATAATAATAAGTAATAATAGCGTAAAAAGCTAGAAGAAGTTACGAGTTCCAGAGAAAAGGACAGGTCTACAACTGAGGGAGGTACCAGTAGTGAATTAATGACCAGATACACAAGGAGTATCAACACAGTTTTCCGGTGCAATTAAAAGTTTGAAGGATAGAAAGAGAAGATAACCTTATCATAGAAGACTTATGAGTTTATTTTTTTTACTAAACTTCGTTCAGACAAAATAAACTTCTTTCGAAGGGGGGGGTGTTATGTAACGTAACAGAATTGAGGTCCCCAACGTTACATAAAAAAATGAATTAACTATGGTCAAGGACCATACCCCGATATTAAGGTTGCTCAGTAATTAGTACATCTGAGATGTACCTCAAGTTGAAAGATGTAATAGATAACGTTGAGTATAAAATACTATACCAATTAATGGTTAATATAATAAATTGTACTTGTTCTTTATACTGTAGCATGTTAGTGTTCACAGAATATTTGTTTTATGTTTTGAGTATAGTAAGAGTGAACTGTTATTTTATAGGAATACTTAATCAGTGGTAATGTTTTTATTTATGTTAAAATTGTCTTTAGACAATTGAGTATAATTACCTGTGTTAGGCACTATACTATGTTATATGTAGTGACTAAAATTGGATAATGAAGTTGTTTGAATTAATGTTTATAAACTTGGCCAGGATGGCAATAAGTGTTTCAAAGTTGACAAGTAGTTCTGATAATTATGTTGTAAACTAATGAAAGGTTCCAGGACGAAGTAATTAATGTAATAAAGTAAAACCAGGAAATTAAAATTAATGTAAATAACCATGAACCAGTAACTAATTGTACAGTAGGTCAGGTAAAGAAAATTAAGTTAAAAAACCAAACAATATTATAACAGTTGTAAGAAAACCTATAGGCCTAAATTTAATACTTGTAAAAGGAAATTAATACCTTTTTAATGGGTCCAGTCCAATGAAACTGTAGTAAATTATATATGGTATAATAAGGTAGGTTGGGTGAAAGTTTTAAGTAATTCGGTATGATTCCAAGCATGGAGTATTTTAATAAAAAAGCGTAATAATATTTTATAATTCTGGCTCTAGGATATCAAATTTCATCCAATGACAGAAAATAATGGCAACTAAAAGGTACAATGTTGTTGATTTTCATTTCATTCGTTTTGATTGTTATATGCTATTAAGTTGAGATGAGGAGACACATTTAAAAACGAATGATAAAATTTGAAAAGATATGAATATAAATTAATAAATCCTATTTGAAACCTAATTCTATAATACTACTGATGAATAATAAAACCAATTAGACTTCCAAATTATAACCGAATACCTCTAAAAGAGTCGAGAATTCCTCACTTCATTCACCAGGATAATTCCGCTGGATTCGGTATTAAACCGATTTCCCATGTAATCAGAAGACTAATTGAGGGAAGTAAAGCCCGAAACTAACGGAATTATTAAGAAGATATACGAAGGCCTCGTTTTTGCAGACTTAACCTTCACCTTCAAGAAGAAGCTAGAAAACGATTTCCATTCCACTGTGACTGACAACTATCAAGATCGCAAGAGAAGAACGGCAGTCAGAAGAGTTCCTGGGAGCTTCCTTATATACTACACCATCAATTTTATTAAGGACCAGAACACTTTTTCCTGGATGAACGTAATCTAAGCAGATCATCTTCAACTGTTTACAGACGTCCAATGCCAGTTTGAGTTCCGCCAATCCGGTAAAAACAACTTATTTTTAATTTCAATATATTTAGAGTTAATAACCTTCTGTAATACTTGAGTAACCTTAATTTTACATTACCTGGCCTTGCTAATGGTTAAAAGAATTTTACGAACCCTGGGATAAGAAAAATTTATCGTTATATTTAATTTGTATAAGTCAGAAGGAACTTGGTCAATTGACGATCGATATACTGTTGTACAATCGATTTAATGATATTATTATTTTGAAGAGAATTGTTAATGTGAAATAACGTACAAAATTAATAAAGAATCTTTCTTGTATGAGATAATGTTTTATGTTATTGCAGAATAGGTATTATATGTTGTGGTTGGAGTAAGTTACAGGAAAAAAGGGTGAATAAAATCCGTTGAAAGGTTAACCTAGACGCAAGTCTATTACAAACAGCAGCGCTAATTGTCAACAGCTGGTGGAACGGGAGATTGCCGAACTAGTGTGTTTTCTGTACCAAATTTGAATGAAAATATCTAATCAGAGGGAGTAGGGTTGACAAGAATCCTTAATACATTCAGTCAATACATGACGTATATAGTTAATATTGCGTAGCTATTGAATACTTAGTTAAACCTGTATTATAGTACCATTAAAAGTTAAAATAACATAATCACAAATTATTTGCCTATTAAATTTGAATTATAGGAGGTCACCTGTAAGACTACATAATTAATAACATAATAACATTTATAAATAACAGATTGATTAAACCCCAGTACACGCACTCACACACATAGTAAATAAGGTGGTGTTGCAAATTGGCGAACCCAACAGTGGGGCTTTTAAACATCCTCAAATATAGTTAACAAAGTTACATACTCGTATAAACTAGAAACGTAATACTTGTTTGTTTTATTACAAATTGGCGCTCAACGAGTGGGCTTTAGTTAAGTAAAAAATCGTATTAATTATTACTTAACTTGAGCAGGCAACCATTAGAGGCACAGGAATGCATAATACCAGAGGCAGATCGAAGAAGAGGGCAGAAGAGAAGGAGAAGGAAGAAGGGGGACAGGAACGAGAGATAGCAACATTTATGGACAGTGAAATGGAACAAACAATGGGTGATAAAGAAGAAACTGAAGCAATTATTACAGAGAAGGAAATAGTGGAAGAGGATGCCCAAGGGAACCAAACAGATAAAGAGGAAGCCAGGGGTGATATGGATTTATTAAAACTATGGGAATTAATTAAAGAAGATTCCAGGAAACAGAAGGAAGAATTAAATAAAAAAATTGAAGACAACTCTGAAAAAATAGACAGTATTAAGGAAAGTACTAGTGAACTTTTAAGGCAAACCATAAATGAAAATAATGAACAATTGAAGGCCGATTTTAGACAAATCAATGAAAAGCTGGAAAATAAAATAGACAGTATTAATGAAAACTCAAAGAAACAAAACGAAATTTTGAGCGAGAATTTAATCAAACAAATGAATGAAAGGTTTGACAGGAATGAGAAGAGCTTAAAGCAGATTCTGGAAAATACCAAACAAATAGATGAGAAAATTGAAAACCGTAATAAGGAGTTATGGCAAATCATCAATGAACAAGACCTAGCATTGAGGGAAGTCATCAATGGAAGTATTATAATTATCAATGAAACACGGAGCAAAAGAGTTGATAACTATGAAGTGGAAGTAAGGCAGCAAACAACTGAAATTAAGGTGGGTCTGGAAAAGACAGATGAAACCATCATACAACTCAGAGTGGAAGTAGAGGCCAAAATTACTCAAATAGGAAACCTACAAGCGAAGACACAAGAAAAATTTGACGAGATACCAATTAATATAACCGGAAGAACAGAACGGGTTCATAATGAAATAAAGACAATGAAAATAAGACAAACGCGTAAAAGGAGATTAATAAATACACGGGAAGGATTGGAGATGATTAAAAGGGGATTGGTTCAGCTACATAATATACCAATTACGGAACCAGGAGAAGTAAGGCAAGGTAGAAATTTTAAACGAACCACACTTGAATTCCCAGATAGATTAGAAGGACCGAAAAGGCCAAAACTAACCGAGGAGCATGGAGGACTTCTGGAGATTATGTATGAACCATTTGGACAATTAAAAAACGGTGCAGAAGAATCAGCCCGAAAAACGATGGTAGACTTCAGCATGAATGAAAATTTTATAACAACAAAATGGCGGAACTGCATAATAGTGAGATATGTCACAAGGACAGAAATAACTCTATACACTAGAGAGACCCGAACAACCAGTATAGGGGAAATAATGGACCACGGTTAAACAGATTCCAAACAAACCAGAAAAAAGGGGACTGAATTTTTGAAAACCGACCAAGCAACCCATTGGAAATAAAAACCACAAAATTCCAAAAGACGTAAGGACAACTTATTTAGGAACAATATGATTTAATAAAAACCCCAAAATTCAAAAAAAAATGAGTAAGAACACCTTACTATATAATTCAGAATAAATTATTTTAAAATAACAAAAATGATAGAAGAGAAAGAAGAGTTAGAAATGAGTTAAATGAAGGAAGAATATGCCATACAATTTATGATAAGGAGGAGATTCAGTGTTTAATTGCAGAAGTAAATGAGAATGATTTAAAAATAGTAAAATATGTATGCTAAAGAATAATTAATTAACAGCACGGAACTAAGGAGAATTTAAAATGAATATTGAACAGCTTTAACTAATATACTGGTGAATAATATGATAAATGGAACTACAGAACAACGAGATAAATAATTTAAGAAAAGTATTAGGATACCTCAGAAATAATAGTAATCATCCCTTGAATATAAGTTTGTAGCGAAGGAGCTACCTTATAGGTAATAATTTTATTATATGTATTGTGTTGTGATAGTGCAACGTTTATTTTGTTTCTGGACAGAGATGAAGTTCCTCTGATCTCAGAATATATAGTTAGGAAATCGGCAGAGTAATGGAAGCCAATAGTGCCCCTCTGATTCCGTACCAGCTATGATATTAGGGAAAAATGTTAGGGAAATATAGTATTTTAGGGATTATACACCAAGAGAGGTAATGAAATATAAAAATAATAATAAGTAATAATAGCGTAAAAAGCTAGAAGAAGTTACGAGTTCCAGAGAAAAGGACAGGTCTACAGCTGAGGGAGGTACCAGTAGTGAATTAATGACCAGATACACAAGGAGTATCAACACAGTTTTCCGGTGCAATTAAAAGTTTGAAGGATAGAAAGAGAAGATAACCTTATCATAGAAGACTTATGAGTTTATTTTTTTTACTAAACTTCGTTCAGACAAAATAAACTTCTTTCGAAGGGGGGGTGTTATGTAACGTAACAGAATTGAGGTCCCCAACGTTACATAAAAAAATGAATTAACTATGGTCAAGGACCATACCCCGATATTAAGGTTGCTCAGTAATTAGTACATCTGAGATGTACCTCAAGTTGAAAGATGTAATAGATAACGTTGAGTATAAAATACTATACCAATTAATGGTTAATATAATAAATTGTACTTGTTCTTTATACTGTAGCATGTTAGTGTTCACAGAATATTTGTTTTATGTTTTGAGTATAGTAAGAGTGAACTGTTATTTTATAGGAATACTTAATCAGTGGTAATGTTTTTATTTATGTTAAAATTGTCTTTAGTCAAATGAGTATAATTACCTGTGTTAGGCACTATACTATGTTATATGTAGTGACTAAAATTGGATAATGAAGTTGTTTGAATTAATGTTTATAAACTTGGCCAGGATGGCAATAAGTGTTTCAAAGTTGACAAGTAGTTCTGATAATTATGTTGTAAACTAATGAAAGGTTCCAGGACCAAGTAATTAATGTAATAAAGTAAAACCAGGAAATTAAAATTAATGTAAATAACCATGAACCAGTAACTAATTGTACAGTAGGTCAGGTAAAGAAAATTAAGTTAAAAAACCAAACAATATTATAACAGTTGTAAGAAAACCTATAGGCCTAAATTTAATACTTGTAAAAGGAAATTAATACCTTTTTAATGGGTCCAGTCCAATGAAACTGTAGTAAATTATATATGGTATAATAAGGTAGGTTGGGTGAAAGTTTTAAGTAATTCGGTATGATTCCAAGCATGGAGTATTTTAATAAAAAAGCGTAATAATATTTTATAATTCTGGCTCTAGGATATCAAATTTCATCCAATGACAGAAAATAATGGCAACTAAAAGGTACAATGTTGTTGATTTTCATTTCATTCGTTTTGATTGTTATATGCTATTAAGTTGAGATGAGGAGACACATTTAAAAACGAATGATAAAATTTGAAAAGATATGAATATAAATTAATAAATCCTATTTGAAACCTAATTCTATAATACTACTGATGAATAATAAAACCAATTAGACTTCCAAATTATAACCGAATACCTCTAAAAGAGTCGAGAATTCCTCACTTCATTCACCAGGATAATTCCGCTGGATTCGGTATTAAACCGATTTCCCATGTAATCAGAAGACTAATTGAGGGAAGTAAAGGCCGAAACTAACGGAATTATTAAGAAGATATACGAAGACCTCGTTTTTGCAGACTTAACCTTCACCTTCAAGAAGAAGCTAGAAAACGATTTCCATTCCACTGTGACTGACAACTATCAAGATCGCAAGAGAAGAACGGCAGTCAGAAGAGTTCCTGGGAGCTTCCTTATATACTACACCATCAATTTTATTAAGGACCAGAACACTTTTTCCTGGATGAACGTAATCTAAGCAGATCATCTTCAACTGTTTACAGACGTCCAATGCCAGTTTGAGTTCCGCCAATCCGGTAAAAACAACTTATTTTTAATTTCAATATATTTAGAGTTAATAACCTTCTGTAATACTTGAGTAACCTTAATTTTACATTACCTGGCCTTGCTAATGGTTAAAAGAATTTTACGAACCCTGGGATAAGAAAAATTTATCGTTATATTTAATTTGTATAAGTCAGAAGGAACTTGGTCAATTGACGATCGATATACTGTTGTACAATCGATTTAATGATATTATTATTTTGAAGAGAATTGTTAATGTGAAATAACGTACAAAATTAATAAAGAATCTTTCTTGTATGAGATAATGTTTTATGTTATTGCAGAATAGGTATTATATGTTGTGGTTGGGGTAAGTTACAGGAAAAAAGGGTGAATAAAATCCGTTGAAAGGTTAACCTAGACGCAAGTCTATTACAAACAGCAGCGCTAATTGTCAACAGCTGGTGGAACGGGAGATTGCCGAACTAGTGTGTTTTCTGTACCAAATTTGAATGAAAATATCTAATCAGAGGGACTAGGGTTGACAAGAATCCTTAATACATTCAGTCAATACATGACGTATATAGTTAATATTGCGTAGCTATTGAATACTTAGTTAAACCTGTATTATAGTACCATTAAAAGTTAAAATAACATAATCACAAATATATTTGCCTATTAAATTTGAATTATAGGAGGTCACCTGTAAGACTACATAATTAATAACATAATAACATTTATAAATAACAGATTGATTAAACCCCAGTACACGCACTCACACACATAGTAAATAAGGTGGTGTTGCAAATTGGCGAACCCAACAGTGGGGCTTTTAAACATCATCAAATATAGTTAACAAAGTTACATACTCGTATAAACTAGAAACGTAATACTTGTTTGTTTTATTACAAATTGGCGCTCAACGAGTGGGCTTTAGTTAAGTAAAAAATCGTATTAATTATTACTTAACTTGAGCAGGCAACCATTAGAGGCACAGGAATGCATAATACCAGAGGCAGATCGAAGAAGAGGGCAGAAGAGAAGGAGAAGGAAGAAGGGGGACAGGAACGAGAGATAGCAACATTTATGGACAGTGAAATGGAACAAACAATGGGTGATAAAGAAGAAACTGAAGCAATTATTACAGAGAAGGAAATAGTGGAAGAGGATGCCCAAGGGGACCAAACAGATAAAGAGGAAGCCAGGGGTGATATGGATTTATTAAAACTATGGGAATTAATTAAAGAAGATTCCAGGAAACAGAAGGAAGAATTAAATAAAAAATTTGAAGACAACTCTGAAAAAATAGACAGTATTAAGGAAAGTACTAGTGAACTTTTAAGGCAAACCATAAATGAAAATAATGAACAATTGAAGGCCGATTTTAGACAAATCAATGAAAAGCTGGAAAATAAAATAGACAGTATTAATGAAAACTCAAAGAAACAAAACGAAATTTTGAGCGAGAATTTAATCAAACAAATGAATGAAAGGTTTGACAGGAATGAGAAGAGCTTAAAGCAGATTCTGGAAAATACCAAACAAATAGATGAGAAAATTGAAAACCGTAATAAGGAGTTATGGCAAATCATCAATGAACAAGACCTAGCATTGAGGGAAGTCATCAATGGAAGTATTATAATTATCAATGAAACACGGAGCAAAAGAGTTGATAACTATGAAGTGGAAGTAAGACAGCAAACAACTGAAATTAAGGTGGGTCTGGAAAAGACAGATGAAACCATCATACAACTCAGAGTGGAAGTAGAGGCCAAAATTACTCAAATAGGAAACCTACAAGCGAAGGCACAAGAAAAATTTGACGAGATACCAATTAATATAACCGGAAGAACAGAACGGGTTCATAATGAAATAAAGACAATGAAAATAAGACAAACGCGTAAAAGGAGATTAATAAATACACGGGAAGGATTGGAGATGATTAAAAGGGGATTGGTTCAGCTACATAATATACCAATTACGGAACCAGGAGAAGTAAGGCAAGGTAGAAATTTTAAACGAACCACACTTGAATTCCCAGATAGATTAGAAGGACCGAAAAGGCCAAAACTAACCGAGGAGCATGGAGGACTTCTGGAGATTATGTATGAACCATTTGGACAATTAAAAAACGGTGCAGAAGAATCAGCCCGAAAAACGATGGTAGACTTCAGCATGAATGAAAATTTTATAACAACAAAATGGCGGAACTGCATAATAGTGAGATATGTCACAAGGACAGAAATAACTCTATACACTAGAGAGACCCGAACAACCAGTATAGGGGAAATAATGGACCACGGTTAAACAGATTCCAAACAAACCAGAAAAAAGGGGACTGAATTTTTGAAAACCGACCAAGCAACCCATTGGAAATAAAAACCACAAAATTCCAAAAGACGTAAGGACAACTTATTTAGGAACAATATGATTTAATAAAAACCCCAAAATTCAAAAAAAAATGAGTAAGAACACCTTACTATATAATTCAGAATAAATTATTTTAAAATAACAAAAATGATAGAAGAGAAAGAAGAGTTAGAAATGAGTTAAATGAAGGAAGAATATGCCATACAATTTATGATAAGGAGGAGATTCAGTGTTTAATTGCAGAAGTAAATGAGAATGATTTAAAAATAGTAAAATATGTATGCTAAAGAATAATTAATTAACAGCACGGAACTAAGGAGAATTTAAAATGAATATTGAACAGCTTTAACTAATATACTGGTGAATAATATGATAAATGGAACTACAGAACAACGAGATAAATAATTTAAGAAAAGTATTAGGATACCTCAGAAATAATAGTAATCATCCCTTGAATATAAGTTTGTAGCGAAGGAGCTACCTTATAGGTAATAATTTTATTATATGTATTGTGTTGTGATAGTGCAACGTTTATTTTGTTTCTGGACAGAGATGAAGTTCCTCTGATCTCAGAATATATAGTTAGGAAATCGGCAGAGTAATGGAAGCCAATAGTGCCCCTCTGATTCCGTACCAGCTATGATATTAGGGAAAAATGTTAGGGAAATATAGTATTTTAGGGATTATACACCAAGAGAGGTAATGAAATATAAAAATAATAATAAGTAATAATAGCGTAAAAAGCTAGAAGAAGTTACGAGTTCCAGAGAAAAGGACAGGTCTACAACTGAGGGAGGTACCAGTAGTGAATTAATGACCAGATACACAAGGAGTATCAACACAGTTTTCCGGTGCAATTAAAAGTTTGAAGGATAGAAAGAGAAGATAACCTTATCATAGAAGACTTATGAGTTTATTTTTTTTACTAAACTTCGTTCAGACAAAATAAACTTCTTTCGAAGGGGGGGTGTTATGTAACGTAACAGAATTGAGGTCCCCAACGTTACATAAAAAAATGAATTAACTATGGTCAAGGACCATACCCCGATATTAAGGTTGCTCAGTAATTAGTACATCTGAGATGTACCTCAAGTTGAAAGATGTAATAGATAACGTTGAGTATAAAATACTATACCAATTAATGGTTAATATAATAAATTGTACTTGTTCTTTATACTGTAGCATGTTAGTGTTCACAGAATATTTGTTTTATGTTTTGAGTATAGTAAGAGTGAACTGTTATTTTATAGGAATACTTAATCAGTGGTAATGTTTTTATTTATGTTAAAATTGTCTTTAGACAATTGAGTATAATTACCTGTGTTAGGCACTATACTATGTTATATGTAGTGACTAAAATTGGATAATGAAGTTGTTTGAATTAATGTTTATAAACTTGGCCAGGATGGCAATAAGTGTTTCAAAGTTGACAAGTAGTTCTGATAATTATGTTGTAAACTAATGAAAGGTTCCAGGACGAAGTAATTAATGTAATAAAGTAAAACCAGGAAATTAAAATTAATGTAAATAACCATGAACCAGTAACTAATTGTACAGTAGGTCAGGTAAAGAAAATTAAGTTAAAAAACCAAACAATATTATAACAGTTGTAAGAAAACCTATAGGCCTAAATTTAATACTTGTAAAAGGAAATTAATACCTTTTTAATGGGTCCAGTCCAATGAAACTGTAGTAAATTATATATGGTATAATAAGGTAGGTTGGGTGAAAGTTTTAAGTAATTCGGTATGATTCCAAGCATGGAGTATTTTAATAAAAAAGCGTAATAATATTTTATAATTCTGGCTCTAGGATATCAAATTTCATCCAATGACAGAAAATAATGGCAACTAAAAGGTACAATGTTGTTGATTTTCATTTCATTCGTTTTGATTGTTATATGCTATTAAGTTGAGATGAGGAGACACATTTAAAAACGAATGATAAAATTTGAAAAGATATGAATATAAATTAATAAATCCTATTTGAAACCTAATTCTATAATACTACTGATGAATAATAAAACCAATTAGACTTCCAAATTATAACCGAATACCTCTAAAAGAGTCGAGAATTCCTCACTTCATTCACCAGGATAATTCCGCTGGATTCGGTATTAAACCGATTTCCCATGTAATCAGAAGACTAATTGAGGGAAGTAAAGCCCAAAACTAACGGAATTATTAAGAAGATATACGAAGGCCTCGTTTTTGCAGACTTAACCTTCACCTTCAAGAAGAAGCTAGAAAACGATTTCCATTCCACTGTGACTGACAACTATCAAGATCGCAAGAGAAGAACGGCAGTCAGAAGAGTTCCTGGGAGCTTCCTTATATACTACACCATCAATTTTATTAAGGACCAGAACACTTTTTCCTGGATGAACGTAATCTAAGCAGATCATCTTCAACTGTTTACAGACGTCCAATGCCAGTTTGAGTTCCGCCAATCCGGTAAAAACAACTTATTTTTAATTTCAATATATTTAGAGTTAATAACCTTCTGTAATACTTGAGTAACCTTAATTTTACATTACCTGGCCTTGCTAATGGTTAAAAGAATTTTACGAACCCTGGGATAAGAAAAATTTATCGTTATATTTAATTTGTATAAGTCAGAAGGAACTTGGTCAATTGACGATCGATATACTGTTGTACAATCGATTTAATGATATTATTATTTTGAAGAGAATTGTTAATGTGAAATAACGTACAAAATTAATAAAGAATCTTTCTTGTATGAGATAATGTTTTATGTTATTGCAGAATAGGTATTATATCTTGTGGTTGCGGTAAGTTACAGGAAAAAAGGGTGAATAAAATCCGTTGAAAGGTTAACCTAGACGCAAGTCTATTACAAACAGCAGCGCTAATTGTCAACAGCTGGTGGAACGGGAGATTGCCGAACTAGTGTGTTTTCTGTACCAAATTTGAATGAAAATATCTAATCAGAGGGACTAGGGTTGACAAGAATCCTTAATACATTCAGTCAATACATGACGTATATAGTTAATATTGCGTAGCTATTGAATACTTAGTTAAACCTGTATTATAGTACCATTAAAAGTTAAAATAACATAATCACAAATATATTTGCCTATTAAATTTGAATTATAGGAGGTCACCTGTAAGACTACATAATTAATAACATAATAACATTTATAAATAACAGATTGATTAAACCCCAGTACACGCACTCACACACATAGTAAATAAGGTGGTGTTGCAAATTGGCGAACCCAACAGTGGGGCTTTTAAACATCCTCAAATATAGTTAACAAAGTTACATACTCGTATAAACTAGAAACGTAATACTTGTTTGTTTTATTACAAATTGGCGCTCAACGAGTGGGCTTTAGTTAAGTAAAAAATCGTATTAATTATTACTTAACTTGAGCAGGCAACCATTAGAGGCACAGGAATGCATAATACCAGAGGCAGATCGAAGAAGAGGGCAGAAGAGAAGGAGAAGGAAGAAGGGGGACAGGAACGAGAGATAGCAACATTTATGGACAGTGAAATGGAACAAACAATGGGTGATAAAGAAGAAACTGAAGCAATTATTACAGAGAAGGAAATAGTGGAAGAGGATGCCCAAGGGGACCAAACAGATAAAGAGGAAGCCAGGGGTGATATGGATTTATTAAAACTATGGGAATTAATTAAAGAAGATTCCAGGAAACAGAAGGAAGAATTAAATAAAAAATTTGAAGACAACTCTGAAAAAATAGACAGTATTAAGGAAAGTACTAGTGAACTTTTAAGGCAAACCATAAATGAAAATAATGAACAATTGAAGGCCGATTTTAGACAAATCAATGAAAAGCTGGAAAATAAAATAGACAGTATTAATGAAAACTCAAAGAAACAAAACGAAATTTTGAGCGAGAATTTAATCAAACAAATGAATGAAAGGTTTGACAGGAATGAGAAGAGCTTAAAGCAGATTCTGGAAAATACCAAACAAATAGATGAGAAAATTGAAAACCGTAATAAGGAGTTATGGCAAATCATCAATGAACAAGACCTAGCATTGAGGGAAGTCATCAATGGAAGTATTATAATTATCAATGAAACACGGAGCAAAAGAGTTGATAACTATGAAGTGGAAGTAAGACAGCAAACAACTGAAATTAAGGTGGGTCTGGAAAAGACAGATGAAACCATCATACAACTCAGAGTGGAAGTAGAGGCCAAAATTACTCAAATAGGAAACCTACAAGCGAAGACACAAGAAAAATTTGACGAGATACCAATTAATATAACCGGAAGAACAGAACGGGTTCATAATGAAATAAAGACAATGAAAATAAGACAAACGCGTAAAAGGAGATTAATAAATACACGGGAAGGATTGGAGATGATTAAAAGGGGATTGGTTCAGCTACATAATATACCAATTACGGAACCAGGAGAAGTAAGGCAAGGTAGAAATTTTAAACGAACCACACTTGAATTCCCAGATAGATTAGAAGGACCGAAAAGGCCAAAACTAACCGAGGAGCATGGAGGACTTCTGGAGATTATGTATGAACCATTTGGACAATTAAAAAACGGTGCAGAAGAATCAGCCCGAAAAACGATGGTAGACTTCAGCATGAATGAAAATTTTATAACAACAAAATGGCGGAACTGCATAATAGTGAGATATGTCACAAGGACAGAAATAACTCTATACACTAGAGAGACCCGAACAACCAGTATAGGGGAAATAATGGACCACGGTTAAACAGATTCCAAACAAACCAGAAAAAAGGGGACTGAATTTTTGAAAACCGACCAAGCAACCCATTGGAAATAAAAACCACAAAATTCCAAAAGACGTAAGGACAACTTATTTAGGAACAATATGATTTAATAAAAACCCCAAAATTCAAAAAAAAATGAGTAAGAACACCTTACTATATAATTCAGAATAAATTATTTTAAAATAACAAAAATGATAGAAGAGAAAGAAGAGTTAGAAATGAGTTAAATGAAGGAAGAATATGCCATACAATTTATGATAAGGAGGAGATTCAGTGTTTAATTGCAGAAGTAAATGAGAATGATTTAAAAATAGTAAAATATGTATGCTAAAGAATAATTAATTAACAGCACGGAACTAAGGAGAATTTAAAATGAATATTGAACAGCTTTAACTAATATACTGGTGAATAATATGATAAATGGAACTACAGAACAACGAGATAAATAATTTAAGAAAAGTATTAGGATACCTCAGAAATAATAGTAATCATCCCTTGAATATAAGTTTGTAGCGAAGGAGCTACCTTATAGGTAATAATTTTATTATATGTATTGTGTTGTGATAGTGCAACGTTTATTTTGTTTCTGGACAGAGATGAAGTTCCTCTGATCTCAGAATATATAGTTAGGAAATCGGCAGAGTAATGGAAGCCAATAGTGCCCCTCTGATTCCGTACCAGCTATGATATTAGGGAAAAATGTTAGGGAAATATAGTATTTTAGGGATTATACACCAAGAGAGGTAATGAAATATAAAAATAATAATAAGTAATAATAGCGTAAAAAGCTAGAAGAAGTTACGAGTTCCAGAGAAAAGGACAGGTCTACAACTGAGGGAGGTACCAGTAGTGAATTAATGACCAGATACACAAGGAGTATCAACACAGTTTTCCGGTGCAATTAAAAGTTTGAAGGATAGAAAGAGAAGATAACCTTATCATAGAAGACTTATGAGTTTATTTTTTTTACTAAACTTCGTTCAGACAAAATAAACTTCTTTCGAAGGGGGGGTGTTATGTAACGTAACAGAATTGAGGTCCCCAACGTTACATAAAAAAATGAATTAACTATGGTCAAGGACCATACCCCGATATTAAGGTTGCTCAGTAATTAGTACATCTGAGATGTACCTCAAGTTGAAAGATGTAATAGATAACGTTGAGTATAAAATACTATACCAATTAATGGTTAATATAATAAATTGTACTTGTTCTTTATACTGTAGCATGTTAGTGTTCACAGAATATTTGTTTTATGTTTTGAGTATAGTAAGAGTGAACTG
Source organism: Magicicada septendecula (assembly GCA_034769895.1). NCBI lineage: Eukaryota > Metazoa > Arthropoda > Insecta > Hemiptera > Cicadidae > Magicicada > Magicicada septendecula. The sequence continues at coordinate 455,936,156 of CM068368.1, forward strand.
TTATTTTATAGGAATACTTAATCAGTGGTAATGTTTTTATTTATGTTAAAATTGTCTTTAGACAATTGAGTATAATTACCTGTGTTAGGCACTATACTATGTTATATGTAGTGACTAAAATTGGATAATGAAGTTGTTTGAATTAATGTTTATAAACTTGGCCAGGATGGCAATAAGTGTTTCAAAGTTGACAAGTAGTTCTGATAATTATGTTGTAAACTAATGAAAGGTTCCAGGACGAAGTAATTAATGTAATAAAGTAAAACCAGGAAATTAAAATTAATGTAAATAACCATGAACCAGTAACTAATTGTACAGTAGGTCAGGTAAAGAAAATTAAGTTAAAAAACCAAACAATATTATAACAGTTGTAAGAAAACCTATAGGCCTAAATTTAATACTTGTAAAAGGAAATTAATACCTTTTTAATGGGTCCAGTCCAATGAAACTGTAGTAAATTATATATGGTATAATAAGGTAGGTTGGGTGAAAGTTTTAAGTAATTCGGTATGATTCCAAGCATGGAGTATTTTAATAAAAAAGCGTAATAATATTTTATAATTCTGGCTCTAGGATATCAAATTTCATCCAATGACAGAAAATAATGGCAACTAAAAGGTACAATGTTGTTGATTTTCATTTCATTCGTTTTGATTGTTATATGCTATTAAGTTGAGATGAGGAGACACATTTAAAAACGAATGATAAAATTTGAAAAGATATGAATATAAATTAATAAATCCTATTTGAAACCTAATTCTATAATACTACTGATGAATAATAAAACCAATTAGACTTCCAAATTATAACCGAATACCTCTAAAAGAGTCGAGAATTCCTCACTTCATTCACCAGGATAATTCCGCTGGATTCGGTATTAAACCGATTTCCCATGTAATCAGAAGACTAATTGAGGGAAGTAAAGCCCAAAACTAACGGAATTATTAAGAAGATATACGAAGGCCTCGTTTTTGCAGACTTAACCTTCACCTTCAAGAAGAAGCTAGAAAACGATTTCCATTCCACTGTGACTGACAACTATCAAGATCGCAAGAGAAGAACGGCAGTCAGAAGAGTTCCTGGGAGCTTCCTTATATACTACACCATCAATTTTATTAAGGACCAGAACACTTTTTCCTGGATGAACGTAATCTAAGCAGATCATCTTCAACTGTTTACAGACGTCCAATGCCAGTTTGAGTTCCGCCAATCCGGTAAAAACAACTTATTTTTAATTTCAATATATTTAGAGTTAATAACCTTCTGTAATACTTGAGTAACCTTAATTTTACATTACCTGGCCTTGCTAATGGTTAAAAGAATTTTACGAACCCTGGGATAAGAAAAATTTATCGTTATATTTAATTTGTATAAGTCAGAAGGAACTTGGTCAATTGACGATCGATATACTGTTGTACAATCGATTTAATGATATTATTATTTTGAAGAGAATTGTTAATGTGAAATAACGTACAAAATTAATAAAGAATCTTTCTTGTATGAGATAATGTTTTATGTTATTGCAGAATAGGTATTATATGTTGTGGTTGCGGTAAGTTACAGGAAAAAAGGGTGAATAAAATCCGTTGAAAGGTTAACCTAGACGCAAGTCTATTACAAACAGCAGCGCTAATTGTCAACAGCTGGTGGAACGGGAGATTGCCGAACTAGTGTGTTTTCTGTACCAAATTTGAATGAAAATATCTAATCAGAGGGACTAGGGTTGACAAGAATCCTTAATACATTCAGTCAATACATGACGTATATAGTTAATATTGCGTAGCTATTGAATACTTAGTTAAACCTGTATTATAGTACCATTAAAAGTTAAAATAACATAATCACAAATATATTTGCCTATTAAATTTGAATTATAGGAGGTCACCTGTAAGACTACATAATTAATAACATAATAACATTTATAAATAACAGATTGATTAAACCCCAGTACACGCACTCACACACATAGTAAATAAGGTGGTGTTGCAAATTGGCGAACCCAACAGTGGGGCTTTTAAACATCCTCAAATATAGTTAACAAAGTTACATACTCGTATAAACTAGAAACGTAATACTTGTTTGTTTTATTACAAATTGGCGCTCAACGAGTGGGCTTTAGTTAAGTAAAAAATCGTATTAATTATTACTTAACTTGAGCAGGCAACCATTAGAGGCACAGGAATGCATAATACCAGAGGCAGATCGAAGAAGAGGGCAGAAGAGAAGGAGAAGGAAGAAGGGGGACAGGAACGAGAGATAGCAACATTTATGGACAGTGAAATGGAACAAACAATGGGTGATAAAGAAGAAACTGAAGCAATTATTACAGAGAAGGAAATAGTGGAAGAGGATGCCCAAGGGGACCAAACAGATAAAGAGGAAGCCAGGGGTGATATGGATTTATTAAAACTATGGGAATTAATTAAAGAAGATTCCAGGAAACAGAAGGAAGAATTAAATAAAAAATTTGAAGACAACTCTGAAAAAATAGACAGTATTAAGGAAAGTACTAGTGAACTTTTAAGGCAAACCATAAATGAAAATAATGAACAATTGAAGGCCGATTTTAGACAAATCAATGAAAAGCTGGAAAATAAAATAGACAGTATTAATGAAAACTCAAAGAAACAAAACGAAATTTTGAGCGAGAATTTAATCAAACAAATGAATGAAAGGTTTGACAGGAATGAGAAGAGCTTAAAGCAGATTCTGGAAAATACCAAACAAATAGATGAGAAAATTGAAAACCGTAATAAGGAGTTATGGCAAATCATCAATGAACAAGACCTAGCATTGAGGGAAGTCATCAATGGAAGTATTATAATTATCAATGAAACACGGAGCAAAAGAGTTGATAACTATGAAGTGGAAGTAAGACAGCAAACAACTGAAATTAAGGTGGGTCTGGAAAAGACAGATGAAACCATCATACAACTCAGAGTGGAAGTAGAGGCCAAAATTACTCAAATAGGAAACCTACAAGCGAAGACACAAGAAAAATTTGACGAGATACCAATTAATATAACCGGAAGAACAGAACGGGTTCATAATGAAATAAAGACAATGAAAATAAGACAAACGCGTAAAAGGAGATTAATAAATACACGGGAAGGATTGGAGATGATTAAAAGGGGATTGGTTCAGCTACATAATATACCAATTACGGAACCAGGAGAAGTAAGGCAAGGTAGAAATTTTAAACGAACCACACTTGAATTCCCAGATAGATTAGAAGGACCGAAAAGGCCAAAACTAACCGAGGAGCATGGAGGACTTCTGGAGATTATGTATGAACCATTTGGACAATTAAAAAACGGTGCAGAAGAATCAGCCCGAAAAACGATGGTAGACTTCAGCATGAATGAAAATTTTATAACAACAAAATGGCGGAACTGCCTAATAGTGAGATATGTCACAAGGACAGAAATAACTCTATACACTAGAGAGACCCGAACAACCAGTATAGGGGAAGTAATGGACCACGGTTAAACAGATTCCAAACAAACCAGAAAAAAGGGGACTGAATTTTTGAAAACCGACCAAGCAACCCATTGGAAATAAAAACCACAAAATTCCAAAAGACGTAAGGACAACTTATTTAGGAACAATATGATTTAATAAAAACCCCAAAATTCAAAAAAAAATGAGTAAGAACACCTTACTATATAATTCAGAATAAATTATTTTAAAATAACAAAAATGATAGAAGAGAAAGAAGAGTTAGAAATGAGTTAAATGAAGGAAGAATATGCCATACAATTTATGATAAGGAGGAGATTCAGTGTTTAATTGCAGAAGTAAATGAGAATGATTTAAAAATAGTAAAATATGTATGCTAAAGAATAATTAATTAACAGCACGGAACTAAGGAGAATTTAAAATGAATATTGAACAGCTTTAACTAATATACTGGTGAATAATATGATAAATGGAACTACAGAACAACGAGATAAATAATTTAAGAAAAGTATTAGGATACCTCAGAAATAATAGTAATCATCCCTTGAATATAAGTTTGTAGCGAAGGAGCTACCTTATAGGTAATAATTTTATTATATGTATTGTGTTGTGATAGTGCAACGTTTATTTTGTTTCTGGACAGAGATGAAGTTCCTCTGATCTCAGAATATATAGTTAGGAAATCGGCAGAGTAATGGAAGCCAATAGTGCCCCTCTGATTCCGTACCAGCTATGATATTAGGGAAAAATGTTAGGGAAATATAGTATTTTAGGGATTATACACCAAGAGAGGTAATGAAATATAAAAATAATAATAAGTAATAATAGCGTAAAAAGCTAGAAGAAGTTACGAGTTCCAGAGAAAAGGACAGGTCTACAACTGAGGGAGGTACCAGTAGTGAATTAATGACCAGATACACAAGGAGTATCAACACAGTTTTCCGGTGCAATTAAAAGTTTGAAGGATAGAAAGAGAAGATAACCTTATCATAGAAGACTTATGAGTTTATTTTTTTTACTAAACTTCGTTCAGACAAAATAAACTTCTTTCGAAGGGGGGGTGTTATGTAACGTAACAGAATTGAGGTCCCCAACGTTACATAAAAAAATGAATTAACTATGGTCAAGGACCATACCCCGATATTAAGGTTGCTCAGTAATTAGTACATCTGAGATGTACCTCAAGTTGAAAGATGTAATAGATAACGTTGAGTATAAAATACTATACCAATTAATGGTTAATATAATAAATTGTACTTGTTCTTTATACTGTAGCATGTTAGTGTTCACAGAATATTTGTTTTATGTTTTGAGTATAGTAAGAGTGAACTGTTATTTTATAGGAATACTTAATCAGTGGTAATGTTTTTATTTATGTTAAAATTGTCTTTAGACAATTGAGTATAATTACCTGTGTTAGGCACTATACTATGTTATATGTAGTGACTAAAATTGGATAATGAAGTTGTTTGAATTAATGTTTATAAACTTGGCCAGGATGGCAATAAGTGTTTCAAAGTTGACAAGTAGTTCTGATAATTATGTTGTAAACTAATGAAAGGTTCCAGGACGAAGTAATTAATGTAATAAAGTAAAACCAGGAAATTAAAATTAATGTAAATAACCATGAACCAGTAACTAATTGTACAGTAGGTCAGGTAAAGAAAATTAAGTTAAAAAACCAAACAATATTATAACAGTTGTAAGAAAACCTATAGGCCTAAATTTAATACTTGTAAAAGGAAATTAATACCTTTTTAATGGGTCCAGTCCAATGAAACTGTAGTAAATTATATATGGTATAATAAGGTAGGTTGGGTGAAAGTTTTAAGTAATTCGGTATGATTCCAAGCATGGAGTATTTTAATAAAAAAGCGTAATAATATTTTATAATTCTGGCTCTAGGATATCAAATTTCATCCAATGACAGAAAATAATGGCAACTAAAAGGTACAATGTTGTTGATTTTCATTTCATTCGTTTTGATTGTTATATGCTATTAAGTTGAGATGAGGAGACACATTTAAAAACGAATGATAAAATTTGAAAAGATATGAATATAAATTAATAAATCCTATTTGAAACCTAATTCTATAATACTACTGATGAATAATAAAACCAATTAGACTTCCAAATTATAACCGAATACCTCTAAAAGAGTCGAGAATTCCTCACTTCATTCACCAGGATAATTCCGCTGGATTCGGTATTAAACCGATTTCCCATGTAATCAGAAGACTAATTGAGGGAAGTAAAGCCCGAAACTAACGGAATTATTAAGAAGATATACGAAGGCCTCGTTTTTGCAGACTTAACCTTCACCTTCAAGAAGAAGCTAGAAAACGATTTCCATTCCACTGTGACTGACAACTATCAAGATCGCAAGAGAAGAACGGCAGTCAGAAGAGTTCCTGGGAGCTTCCTTATATACTACACCATCAATTTTATTAAGGACCAGAACACTTTTTCCTGGATGAACGTAATCTAAGCAGATCATCTTCAACTGTTTACAGACGTCCAATGCCAGTTTGAGTTCCGCCAATCCGGTAAAAACAACTTATTTTTAATTTCAATATATTTAGAGTTAATAACCTTCTGTAATACTTGAGTAACCTTAATTTTACATTACCTGGCCTTGCTAATGGTTAAAAGAATTTTACGAACCCTGGGATAAGAAAAATTTATCGTTATATTTAATTTGTATAAGTCAGAAGGAACTTGGTCAATTGACGATCGATATACTGTTGTACAATCGATTTAATGATATTATTATTTTGAAGAGAATTGTTAATGTGAAATAACGTACAAAATTAATAAAGAATCTTTCTTGTATGAGATAATGTTTTATGTTATTGCAGAATAGGTATTATATGTTGTGGTTGGAGTAAGTTACAGGAAAAAAGGGTGAATAAAATCCGTTGAAAGGTTAACCTAGACGCAAGTCTATTACCAACAGCAGCGCTAATTGTCAACAGCTGGTGGAACGGGAGATTGCCGAACTAGTGTGTTTTCTGTACCAAATTTGAATGAAAATATCTAATCAGAGGGACTAGGGTTGACAAGAATCCTTAATACATTCAGTCAATACATGACGTATATAGTTAATATTGCGTAGCTATTGAATACTTAGTTAAACCTGTATTATAGTACCATTAAAAGTTAAAATAACATAATCACAAATATATTTGCCTATTAAATTTGAATTATAGGAGGTCACCTGTAAGACTACATAATTAATAACATAATAACATTTATAAATAACAGATTGATTAAACCCCAGTACACGCACTCACACACATAGTAAATAAGGTGGTGTTGCAAATTGGCGAACCCAACAGTGGGGCTTTTAAACATCCTCAAATATAGTTAACAAAGTTACATACTCGTATAAACTAGAAACGTAATACTTGTTTGTTTTATTACAAATTGGCGCTCAACGAGTGGGCTTTAGTTAAGTAAAAAATCGTATTAATTATTACTTAACTTGAGCAGGCAACCATTAGAGGCACAGGAATGCATAATACCAGAGGCAGATCGAAGAAGAGGGCAGAAGAGAAGGAGAAGGAAGAAGGGGGACAGGAACGAGAGATAGCAACATTTATGGACAGTGAAATGGAACAAACAATGGGTGATAAAGAAGAAACTGAAGCAATTATTACAGAGAAGGAAATAGTGGAAGAGGATGCCCAAGGGGACCAAACAGATAAAGAGGAAGCCAGGGGTGATATGGATTTATTAAAACTATGGGAATTAATTAAAGAAGATTCCAGGAAACAGAAGGAAGAATTAAATAAAAAATTTGAAGACAACTCTGAAAAAATAGACAGTATTAAGGAAAGTACTAGTGAACTTTTAAGGCAAACCATAAATGAAAATAATGAACAATTGAAGGCCGATTTTAGACAAATCAATGAAAAGCTGGAAAATAAAATAGACAGTATTAATGAAAACTCAAAGAAACAAAACGAAGTTTTGAGCGAGAATTTAATCAAACAAATGAATGAAAGGTTTGACAGGAATGAGAAGAGCTTAAAGCAGATTCTGGAAAATACCAAACAAATAGATGAGAAAATTGAAAACCGTAATAAGGAGTTATGGCAAATCATCAATGAACAAGACCTAGCATTGAGGGAAGTCATCAATGGAAGTATTATAATTATCAATGAAACACGGAGCAAAAGAGTTGATAACTATGAAGTGGAAGTAAGACAGCAAACAACTGAAATTAAGGTGGGTCTGGAAAAGACAGATGAAACCATCATACAACTCAGAGTGGAAGTAGAGGCCAAAATTACTCAAATAGGAAACCTACAAGCGAAGACACAAGAAAAATTTGACGAGATACCAATTAATATAACCGGAAGAACAGAACGGGTTCATAATGAAATAAAGACAATGAAAATAAGACAAACGCGTAAAAGGAGATTAATAAATACACGGGAAGGATTGGAGATGATTAAAAGGGGATTGGTTCAGCTACATAATATACCAATTACGGAACCAGGAGAAGTAAGGCAAGGTAGAAATTTTAAACGAACCACACTTGAATTCCCAGATAGATTAGAAGGACCGAAAAGGCCAAAACTAACCGAGGAGCATGGAGGACTTCTGGAGATTATGTATGAACCATTTGGACAATTAAAAAACGGTGCAGAAGAATCAGCCCGAAAAACGATGGTAGACTTCAGCATGAATGAAAATTTTATAACAACAAAATGGCGGAACTGCATAATAGTGAGATATGTCACAAGGACAGAAATAACTCTATACACTAGAGAGACCCGAACAACCAGTATAGGGGAAATAATGGACCACGGTTAAACAGATTCCAAACAAACCAGAAAAAAGGGGACTGAATTTTTGAAAACCGACCAAGCAACCCATTGGAAATAAAAACCACAAAATTCCAAAAGACGTAAGGACAACTTATTTAGGAACAATATGATTTAATAAAAACCCCAAAATTAAAAAAAAAATGAGTAAGAACACCTTACTATATAATTCAGAATAAATTATTTTAAAATAACAAAAATGATAGAAGAGAAAGAAGAGTTAGAAATGAGTTAAATGAAGGAAGAATATGCCATACAATTTATGATAAGGAGGAGATTCAGTGTTTAATTGCAGAAGTAAATGAGAATGATTTAAAAATAGTAAAATATGTATGCTAAAGAATAATTAATTAACAGCACGGAACTAAGGAGAATTTAAAATGAATATTGAACAGCTTTAACTAATATACTGGTGAATAATATGATAAATGGAACTACAGAACAACGAGATAAATAATTTAAGAAAAGTATTAGGATACCTCAGAAATAATAGTAATCATCCCTTGAATATAAGTTTGTAGCGAAGGAGCTACCTTATAGGTAATAATTTTATTATATGTATTGTGTTGTGATAGTGCAACGTTTATTTTGTTTCTGGACAGAGATGAAGTTCCTCTGATCTCAGAATATATAGTTAGGAAATCGGCAGAGTAATGGAAGCCAATAGTGCCCCTCTGATTCCGTACCAGCTATGATATTAGGGAAAAATGTTAGGGAAATATAGGATTTTAGGGATTATACACCAAGAGAGGTAATGAAATATAAAAATAATAATAAGTAATAATAGCGTAAAAAGCTAGAAGAAGTTACGAGTTCCAGAGAAAAGGACAGGTCTACAACTGAGGGAGGTACCAGTAGTGAATTAATGACCAGATACACAAGGAGTATCAACACAGTTTTCCGGTGCAATTAAAAGTTTGAAGGATAGAAAGAGAAGATAACCTTATCATAGAAGACTTATGAGTTTATTTTTTTTACTAAACTTCGTTCAGACAAAATAAACTTCTTTCGAAGGGGGGGTGTTATGTAACGTAACAGAATTGAGGTCCCCAACGTTACATAAAAAAATGAATTAACTATGGTCAAGGACCATACCCCGATATTAAGGTTGCTCAGTAATTAGTACATCTGAGATGTACCTCAAGTTGAAAGATGTAATAGATAACGTTGAGTATAAAATACTATACCAATTAATGGTTAATATAATAAATTGTACTTGTTCTTTATACTGTAGCATGTTAGTGTTCACAGAATATTTGTTTTGTGTTTTGAGTATAGTAAGAGTGAACTGTTATTTTATAGGAATACTTAATCAGTGGTAATGTTTTTATTTATGTTAAAATTGTCTTTAGACAATTGAGTATAATTACCTGTGTTAGGCACTATACTATGTTATATGTAGTGACTAAAATTGGATAATGAAGTTGTTTGAATTAATGTTTATAAACTTGGCCAGGATGGCAATAAGTGTTTCAAAGTTGACAAGTAGTTCTGATAATTATGTTGTAAACTAATGAAAGGTTCCAGGACGAAGTAATTAATGTAATAAAGTAAAACCAGGAAATTAAAATTAATGTAAATAACCATGAACCAGTAACTAATTGTACAGTAGGTCAGGTAAAGAAAATTAAGTAAAAAACCAAACAATATTATAACAGTTGTAAGAAAACCTATAGGCCTAAATTTAATACTTGTAAAAGGAAATTAATACCTTTTTAATGGGTCCAGTCCAATGAAACTGTAGTAAATTATATATGGTATAATAAGGTAGGTTGGGTGAAAGTTTTAAGTAATTCGGTATGATTCCAAGCATGGAGTATTTTAATAAAAAAGCGTAATAATATTTTATAATTCTGGCTCTAGGATATCAAATTTCATCCAATGACAGAAAATAATGGCAACTAAAAGGTACAATGTTGTTGATTTTCATTTCATTCGTTTTGATTGTTATGTGCTATTAAGTTGAGATGAGGAGACACATTTAAAAACGAATGATAAAATTTGAAAAGATATGAATATAAATTAATAAATCCTATTTGAAACCTAATTCTATAATACTACTGATGAATAATAAAACCAATTAGACTTCCAAATTATAACCGAATACCTCTAAAAGAGTCGAGAATTCCTCACTTCATTCACCAGGATAATTCCGCTGGATTCGGTATTAAACCGATTTCCCATGTAATCAGAAGACTAATTGAGGGAAGTAAAGGCCGAAACTAACGGAATTATTAAGAAGATATACGAAGACCTCGTTTTTGCAGACTTAACCTTCACCTTCAAGAAGAAGCTAGAAAACGATTTCCATTCCACTGTGACTGACAACTATCAAGATCGCAAGAGAAGAACGGCAGTCAGAAGAGTTCCTGGGAGCTTCCTTATATACTACACCATCAATTTTATTAAGGACCAGAACACTTTTTCCTGGATGAACGTAATCTAAGCAGATCATCTTCAACTGTTTACAGACGTCCAATGCCAGTTTGAGTTCCGCCAATCCGGTAAAAACAACTTATTTTTAATTTCAATATATTTAGAGTTAATAACCTTCTGTAATACTTGAGTAACCTTAATTTTACATTACCTGGCCTTGCTAATGGTTAAAAGAATTTTACGAACCCTGGGATAAGAAAAATTTATCGTTATATTTAATTTGTATAAGTCAGAAGGAACTTGGTCAATTGACGATCGATATACTGTTGTACAATCGATTTAATGATATTATTATTTTGAAGAGAATTGTTAATGTGAAATAACGTACAAAATTAATAAAGAATCTTTCTTGTATGAGATAATGTTTTATGTTATTGCAGAATAGGTATTATATGTTGTGGTTGCAGTAAGTTACAGGAAAAAAGGGTGAATAAAATCCGTTGAAAGGTTAACCTAGACGCAAGTCTATTACAAACAGCAGCGCTAATTGTCAACAGCTGGTGGAACGGGAGATTGCCGAACTAGTGTGTTTTCTGTACCAAATTTGAATGAAAATATCTAATCAGAGGGACTAGGGTTGACAAGAATCCTTAATACATTCAGTCAATACATGACGTATATAGTTAATATTGCGTAGCTATTGAATACTTAGTTAAACCTGTATTATAGTACCATTAAAAGTTAAAATAACATAATCACAAATATATTTGCCTATTAAATTTGAATTATAGGAGGTCACCTGTAAGACTACATAATTAATAACATAATAACATTTATAAATAACAGATTGATTAAACCCCAGTACACGCACTCACACACATAGTAAATAAGGTGGTGTTGCAAATTGGCGAACCCAACAGTGGGGCTTTTAAACATCCTCAAATATAGTTAACAAAGTTACATACTCGTATAAACTAGAAACGTAATACTTGTTTGTTTTATTACAAATTGGCGCTCAACGAGTGGGCTTTAGTTAAGTAAAAAATCGTATTAATTATTACTTAACTTGAGCAGGCAACCATTAGAGGCACAGGAATGCATAATACCAGAGGCAGATCGAAGAAGAGGGCAGAAGAGAAGGAGAAGGAAGAAGGGGGACAGGAACGAGAGATAGCAACATTTATGGACAGTGAAATGGAACAAACAATGGGTGATAAAGAAGAAACTGAAGCAATTATTACAGAGAAGGAAATAGTGGAAGAGGATGCCCAAGGGGACCAAACAGATAAAGAGGAAGCCAGGGGTGATATGGATTTATTAAAACTATGGGAATTAATTAAAGAAGATTCCAGGAAACAGAAGGAAGAATTAAATAAAAAATTTGAAGACAACTCTGAAAAAATAGACAGTATTAAGGAAAGTACTAGTGAACTTTTAAGGCAAACCATAAATGAAAATAATGAACAATTGAAGGCCGATTTTAGACAAATCAATGAAAAGCTGGAAAATAAAATAGACAGTATTAATGAAAACTCAAAGAAACAAAACGAAGTTTTGAGCGAGAATTTAATCAAACAAATGAATGAAAGGTTTGACAGGAATGAGAAGAGCTTAAAGCAGATTCTGGAAAATACCAAACAAATAGATGAGAAAATTGAAAACCGTAATAAGGAGTTATGGCAAATCATCAATGAACAAGACCTAGCATTGAGGGAAGTCATCAATGGAAGTATTATAATTATCAATGAAACACGGAGCAAAAGAGTTGATAACTATGAAGTGGAAGTAAGACAGCAAACAACTGAAATTAAGGTGGGTCTGGAAAAGACAGATGAAACCATCATACAACTCAGAGTGGAAGTAGAGGCCAAAATTACTCAAATAGGAAACCTACAAGCGAAGACACAAGAAAAATTTGACGAGATACCAATTAATATAACCGGAAGAACAGAACGGGTTCATAATGAAATAAAGACAATGAAAATAAGACAAACGCGTAAAAGGAGATTAATAAATACACGGGAAGGATTGGAGATGATTAAAAGGGGATTGGTTCAGCTACATAATATACCAATTACGGAACCAGGAGAAGTAAGGCAAGGTAGAAATTTTAAACGAACCACACTTGAATTCCCAGATAGATTAGAAGGACCGAAAAGGCCAAAACTAACCGAGGAGCATGGAGGACTTCTGGAGATTATGTATGAACCATTTGGACAATTAAAAAACGGTGCAGAAGAATCAGCCCGAAAAACGATGGTAGACTTCAGCATGAATGAAAATTTTATAACAACAAAATGGCGGAACTGCATAATAGTGAGATATGTCACAAGGACAGAAATAACTCTATACACTAGAGAGACCCGAACAACCAGTATAGGGGAAATAATGGACCACGGTTAAACAGATTCCAAACAAACCAGAAAAAAGGGGACTGAATTTTTGAAAACCGACCAAGCAACCCATTGGAAATAAAAACCACAAAATTCCAAAAGACGTAAGGACAACTTATTTAGGAACAATATGATTTAATAAAAACCCCAAAATTCAAAAAAAAATGAGTAAGAACACCTTACTATATAATTCAGAATAAATTATTTTAAAATAACAAAAATGATAGAAGAGAAAGAAGAGTTAGAAATGAGTTAAATGAAGGAAGAATATGCCATACAATTTATGATAAGGAGGAGATTCAGTGTTTAATTGCAGAAGTAAATGAGAATGATTTAAAAATAGTAAAATATGTATGCTAAAGAATAATTAATTAACAGCACGGAACTAAGGAGAATTTAAAATGAATATTGAACAGCTTTAACTAATATACTGGTGAATAATATGATAAATGGAACTACAGAACAACGAGATAAATAATTTAAGAAAAGTATTAGGATACCTCAGAAATAATAGTAATCATCCCTTGAATATAAGTTTGTAGCGAAGGAGCTACCTTATAGGTAATAATTTTATTATATGTATTGTGTTGTGATAGTGCAACGTTTATTTTGTTTCTGGACAGAGATGAAGTTCCTCTGATCTCAGAATATATAGTTAGGAAATCGGCAGAGTAATGGAAGCCAATAGTGCCCCTCTGATTCCGTACCAGCTATGATATTAGGGAAAAATGTTAGGGAAATATAGTATTTTAGGGATTATACACCAAGAGAGGTAATGAAATATAAAAATAATAATAAGTAATAATAGCGTAAAAAGCTAGAAGAAGTTACGAGTTCCAGAGAAAAGGACAGGTCTACAACTGAGGGAGGTACCAGTAGTGAATTAATGACCAGATACACAAGGAGTATCAACACAGTTTTCCGGTGCAATTAAAAGTTTGAAGGATAGAAAGAGAAGATAACCTTATCATAGAAGACTTATGAGTTTATTTTTTTTACTAAACTTCGTTCAGACAAAATAAACTTCTTTCGAAGGGGGGGTGTTATGTAACGTAACAGAATTGAGGTCCCCAACGTTACATAAAAAAATGAATTAACTATGGTCAAGGACCATACCCCGATATTAAGGTTGCTCAGTAATTAGTACATCTGAGATGTACCTCAAGTTGAAAGATGTAATAGATAACGTTGAGTATAAAATACTATACCAATTAATGGTTAATATAATAAATTGTACTTGTTCTTTATACTGTAGCATGTTAGTGTTCACAGAATATTTGTTTTGTGTTTTGAGTATAGTAAGAGTGAACTGTTATTTTATAGGAATACTTAATCAGTGGTAATGTTTTTATTTATGTTAAAATTGTCTTTAGACAATTGAGTATAATTACCTGTGTTAGGCACTATACTATGTTATATGTAGTGACTAAAATTGGATAATGAAGTTGTTTGAACTAATGTTTATAAACTTGGCCAGGATGGCAATAAGTGTTTCAAAGTTGACAAGTAGTTCTGATAATTATGTTGTAAACTAATGAAAGGTTCCAGGACGAAGTAATTAATGTAATAAAGTAAAACCAGGAAATTAAAATTAATGTAAATAACCATGAACCAGTAACTAATTGTACAGTAGGTCAGGTAAAGAAAATTAAGTAAAAAACCAAACAATATTATAACAGTTGTAAGAAAACCTATAGGCCTAAATTTAATACTTGTAAAAGGAAATTAATACCTTTTTAATGGGTCCAGTCCAATGAAACTGTAGTAAATTATATATGGTATAATAAGGTAGGTTGGGTGAAAGTTTTAAGTAATTCGGTATGATTCCAAGCATGGAGTATTTTAATAAAAAAGCGTAATAATATTTTATAATTCTGGCTCTAGGATATCAAATTTCATCCAATGACAGAAAATAATGGCAACTAAAAGGTACAATGTTGTTGATTTTCATTTCATTCGTTTTGATTGTTATGTGCTATTAAGTTGAGATGAGGAGACACATTTAAAAACGAATGATAAAATTTGAAAAGATATGAATATAAATTAATAAATCCTATTTGAAACCTAATTCTATAATACTACTGATGAATAATAAAACCAATTAGACTTCCAAATTATAACCGAATACCTCTAAAAGAGTCGAGAATTCCTCACTTCATTCACCAGGATAATTCCGCTGGATTCGGTATTAAACCGATTTCCCATGTAATCAGAAGACTAATTGAGGGAAGTAAAGGCCGAAACTAACGGAATTATTAAGAAGATATACGAAGACCTCGTTTTTGCAGACTTAACCTTCACCTTCAAGAAGAAGCTAGAAAACGATTTCCATTCCACTGTGACTGACAACTATCAAGATCGCAAGAGAAGAACGGCAGTCAGAAGAGTTCCTGGGAGCTTCCTTATATACTACACCATCAATTTTATTAAGGACCAGAACACTTTTTCCTGGATGAACGTAATCTAAGCAGATCATCTTCAACTGTTTACAGACGTCCAATGCCAGTTTGAGTTCCGCCAATCCGGTAAAAACAACTTATTTTTAATTTCAATATATTTAGAGTTAATAACCTTCTGTAATACTTGAGTAACCTTAATTTTACATTACCTGGCCTTGCTAATGGTTAAAAGAATTTTACGAACCCTGGGATAAGAAAAATTTATCGTTATATTTAATTTGTATAAGTCAGAAGGAACTTGGTCAATTGACGATCGATATACTGTTGTACAATCGATTTAATGATATTATTATTTTGAAGAGAATTGTTAATGTGAAATAACGTACAAAATTAATAAAGAATCTTTCTTGTATGAGATAATGTTTTATGTTATTGCAGAATAGGTATTATATGTTGTGGTTGGAGTAAGTTACAGGAAAAAAGGGTGAATAAAATCCGTTGAAAGGTGTAATAGACGCAAGTCTATTACAAACAGCAGCGCTAATTGTCAACAGCTGGTGGAACGGGAGATTGCCGAACTAGTGTGTTTTCTGTACCAAATTTGAATGAAAATATCTAATCAGAGGGACTAGGGTTGACAAGAATCCTTAATACATTCAGTCAATACATGACGTATATAGTTAATATTGCGTAGCTATTGAATACTTAGTTAAACCTGTATTATAGTACCATTAAAAGTTAAAATAACATAATCACAAATATATTTGCCTATTAAATTTGAATTATAGGAGGTCACCTGTAAGACTACATAATTAATAACATAATAACATTTATAAATAACAGATTGATTAAACCCCAGTACACGCACTCACACACATAGTAAATAAGGTGGTGTTGCAAATTGGCGAACCCAACAGTGGGGCTTTCAAACATCCTCGAATATAATTAAATACACCTTGTAAACGTTTTATTACAATATATATATATATATATATATATATATATATATATATATATTGCAACAATACATATATTTGCATATTTGCCCAGGGCGGTATGTTTGTAAATATTTAGCATAGAAAAGTATATGATGAACAGTTTTTAACAATATTATGGAGGATAAGCATTGTCAGAAAGCGTACACCAGCCCCCGCGAGTGTATACAGTGCTTGTGTGTGTGAATGCAAGCTACGACAGGCAAAGATGGGGTGATGCGTACGTCTGTAATCAGGTTTTAACCAGATAAAAATAAACTAATTAATACGTTTTAAACCTGTGAACAAAGACTTACCCCAATTATAAAAACACCATTACATTAAGGAATTTTTTAACGAATCTAGTGATGTAAAAGTATTGCAGAAATTTGCAATAATAAAGATGCCAGGTAATTTAATGTTAATTACTAGTGTAATTAAATAGTAGTTAATATGTGTGTTATATGTGAGTGACCAGAAAAAAATTATGCAAACACTGATATGTTTGTATAATATCGTAAGTATGTTTACGAAATCGAGAAAATGAACCAAAAAGTGATTTGTAATTAAAAGGACGCTTTGCACGTAGTGACATATCTAACAGGTCGAAAACAATCCTGGACTTGTCAGATTGCCGTCCAGTATCAATACCACCGGCAATTTTGGGGCGGTCTCAAAGACTCAAGATATCTTCACACAAATGTCACGCTGCTGGTCTGCCGACCGATCGACATCTTTAACACACACACCAAGACTTATGGAGGAACTCTGGACCATCACAAACAACAACCCGTAGAGAGCGAGAACACAGCATCAGCATAATCATCATCATCATCAAATTCTCAGGATTCAGCACACACACACACACACACACACACACACACACACACACACACACACACACACACACACACACACACACACACACACACACACAACGGTAATGTCGGCAGTATGCAGGTGATGAATAAACAATTATATTTTGTTTGTGAATATGACTCAAAAAGAAACTTATATATGAACAGTAAAGACTTAAAGTTTTAAATATAATTACTGTACATAAATTTAAAGGGAAGTTAAAGAAAAGAATTTAATTTAACAAGAAAATTTAAAAACACTAATCTTTTGTTGTATGTTAAAATTTGGGTGTGTCAATAGAAATAAATAATAGGTTGGAAGTAAATGTTATATTTTTTATTTTGTTAAGAGCAACAATTAATTTTATTATTGAGATTTAATATTATTTTTGTTTGTAAATGAGTTGCTATTATTATTTAGAATTTGAGTCAAAGTCAGACACACTGAAATAAAAAGTATCTAGAAAATTTGTTTAACATGTCTGTTTAGCTAGTAAGATAATATGGTTGTTTATTTTATATGTCATGAACAGCATAGAAGGTTACATTGTATTTGTATAAACTTATAAAAGAAAATATTTTTATTTATCTAAGATTCAAATTTTAATATTTGCATATTTTCTATTAATATTAATAAATCATAGAATGATTATTTTTAAACGGTTTTAATTAATTATTTCATGTCAACAACAACTCACTCCTCTTTGAAAATTATTTAATTATTGTGCAACTACATATACTTGACACAACGAGAATAAAAAATAAATCCTGCAACCTGGCTGGTGTGATACACTTCATAGTTGTGTTGAGTACATGATAATGTATTTGTGTGAAGTTTTGGAATACTTGTAACGTTGCATAATAAATTGGCTGTTGCATAATAAATTGGTGCCAACCAATTATAACGAGAATTAGACAAATACATTACCATGTACTCAACCCAACTATGAAGTGTATCACACTGGCCAGGTCGCAGGATTTTTTTTTATTCTCGTTGTGTCAAGTATACGTAGTTGCACAATAAATAACCCACCTTAATTGTAGAATAATAAAAAACTTGTAAGGCAGTCCAGGAAGTGAATGAACGAACCCTGATTTCTCAAATGGTTTGTATTCTGGCCATGTGTTGTTGAGCGACTTGCAACTAAGTGCTGCTCGTTGGACAGTTGAAGCTAGACTTAAGCCACCTCCACATGGATGGCAAGAACATGTAGAAAGCACTTGTGAAGCAGTTGATAAGGCACGCGAGTCGATGTATACACGTGATGGTATACATACATACAATGTCAACTACAAAATAAATTACATGCACAAACTACTGAACACTGCCCCCCCCCCCCATTGGCCAGAACTCTGGACAGCCAACCAACCATGACAGAACCAAAAGAACAATATTAACATTAGGTGTACATATACACCATACAACAAACAATAAATTGAAAAAACTTATCATACCTTCAGGGCCGGTCCGTGATGTAAGCAAAGTAAGCAACCGCTGAGAGCGCCGCATAGTCAAGGGTGTCAAAGATGTGATTTTTTTTTTTTAGCTCAAATAATGTGTTTTATGATGTTATGAAAGAGCGAAAATTTTCACATTTTCAAAATCGTATAAGGTTTGCTTTATAAGTAGCTAAAGAAAGACATTAAAGTATTGTTACAACGAAAATTCATATAAAAAAATTAAGTTGGTAATGTAAAGATTATGAAACAATGTTTTATATGTGTGCGTGGAGTGTACAGTGTACAGGACGCCCCACCCCCTAACTAGGTCAAATGGACTCGGCCATCCATAGGCGCCAAACGCCCTGTTACGTCTAGCTGCGCGTAACCTAACCTGTTCGTTCGCCGGCGTCTGTGAAACTGACTTCTTTCATACCGTCAGTGTACGAGATCCGTTTTGTTTTAAGATTAAGATGAACCGAGAGTTTTTAGTTGTGTCCTTTGAGTGTTCATTTTGAACAGTCTTTTAGTTAAAATAAAAGAATGGCTGACAACAAGAAACAGTCCGGTGCATATTACCGAAAAAGAAAGCTTCTACACTCGAAGGAAGATGAAAAACAAGCTGAATCATTAAAAAAGTTTTTTTCGGCTCCATCTACTCTAACAAACTTAGACCATAAAAAAGTTTAACAAACAATGAGTTGTCAATATCAGTGGATTTGAATGAAGGATCAGTTAACCCTGATAACGAAAATGAAGAAACAGCTAGCGAATTTTGTCACGATGTCACATCTACATCTCTCCTGGAACTTGAAGAACAACTTTTGATACCCTCTGAATCTGCTGAGAAAACGGAAAAGTCAAATGGACCTCCCCAAAATATTGATGAGTTAGGCTTAAATAAAATTAATGTTAATCAAGATAATACTGTTTTAATGTTTTTTTTTTTTTTCAAACGAAGCTTACAACTAAAAAAACTTATCTATACTAATATATAAAAATAGAGTGGTCTCTGTATGTCTGTCTGTTACACAATCACGCAAAAACTTCCCAACCGATTGAGTTGAAACTTTGCATGAGCCTAGCTTATATACCTGGGAGTAACATAGGCCTACTTGTTTCGAATTTTTTTACCATTTCAAGATGGCGGTAGTTTTTGTGATGGCCGGTGCGTACGATACGACCAGAGCAAGGGATTTTCAGACTGTACCGGCCAAACGGTTGATCGTATCAAAAATCGGATTATTATTTAGAATTTAATAATCTACAAAACTCTTCTTAGCAAATTATGATATCTCTAACCATTAACGTCATTTGTCCGTCAAAGTCAGGCCAAAAGGTTTTGAAAATTAAAGTTTTCAGAACTATATCATGTGGGGTACCGAATTAATGGGAATTTCAATACAAGTAACAATTTTACATGCATATACGCACTATTGAAAATTTTTGGGCCCCGGGGCTCAATAAATGGGTGGAATTGGGGGGGGATGGTGTCAAAAATGGAAAATATGAAAATACCGCATGTGGGGTATCAAATTAAAGGGAATTTCAATGCAAGTAACAATTTGACATGCATATTAATTTGGATTATTAAAAATATTCCCCCTCCCCTGCTGGGTGGGTCAGATATGAAAAAACAGCATAAATGGTATCAAATTAAAGTGAATTTCGTAGCAAGTAAGAGTATGACAACACTTTCTTCCGTACGAAGAACGGGTTTTAAGCAAGTATAGGACTAAAAAACTCAAATTTTGTATTGAATATTGAATTAAACTTATGTGCCCAACAGAAATTCTTTAATAAATATTTTTTGTACAGGAAGTAATGAGAGACAAGTCCTCGCCACTATCAACCGACTGGGGAGAGTGGCCATCTAAAATCAACAGTAATGTCCGAAAGTTGCTTGTTGAGCGAGTTCCAATACAAGTAAAAGACATAGACTTTCCCCTTGACTCTAACGGTAGGAAATTTTCTCCAACTCATTATATAAGAAAACTTTGTAATGGGGAACAAGTCCAAAGAATGTGGCTGATGTATTCCATATCAAAAAACTCTGTATTTCGTTTTGTCTGCAAACTTTTTGGAAATCTAGATTCATCTCTTGCTGGAGATCAGGGGTATTCAGCCTGGCAGAATTTGTCAAAGATTTTGAGTAGCCACGAGAAATCTCCAAACCACGTAAAGAACTGTCAATCCTGGCGAGAACTGTGCTTACGTTTACGTTTAGATAAAACTATTGACAAGGAAAATGAAAGATTAATACAAGCAGAAACAGAACACTGGAATCAAGTACTCAAACGCTTGTTGTGCATTGTTCAATTTCTCAGCACCTAAGGGTTGGCATTTAGAGGAATGAATAATACTCTTTTCAAGAGTAATAATGGTAATTTTTTCAAACTAGTCGAGTACATTGCTAAATTTGATGTAGTTATGGCTGAGTACGTTAGAAGAGTATCATCTGAAGAAACACAAGTACATTATTTAAGTAAAAGAGTACAAAATGAATTCATCAGTCTCCTTTCCTCTAAAATTCAGGACCATGTTTTAAGTGAACTAAGTAAAGCAACATACTACTCTATCATGCTGGACTATACACCAGATGTCAGTCACACTGAGTAGATGATGATGGTTGTAAGATTTGTTCAGGTAAATGAGAATGCAGAAGCGTCCATAAAAGAATATTTTTTAGGTTTTGTGCCCATTAATGACTCTACAGGTGAACGACTCACAGAGTGTTTGTTAAATGAGTTGTTAAGACTCAACATCCCATTGAAGAACATGAGAGGCCAAGGTTACGATAATGGCTCCAACATGAAAGGCAAGCATGTTGGAGTTCAGAGGAGGTTACTTGACTTAAATTCGTGGGCATTTTTTGTGCCTTGTGTTTAAACTTCTTTTCTGCTTCCACATATAGATGGAGTACATTAACAAAAAACGTATCAGCTTTGACAGTAAAACCTCTGAGTAATACTTGCTGGGAGAGTAGGATTGACGCTTTGTTGCCCCTCAGATATCACATTGACAAAGTGTACGATGCTGTGTATGAAGCCTCGCAAGACCAAAAGCTTGACGCCTTTGGCAGAAGTACAGCTTTGGGAATTGCCAAAAAACTGCACAGTTTTAAGTTTCTTTGCTGTGTTGTTATTTGACATGAGGTATTGTTTAAAATAAATATGGTGAGTAAAGTTTTACAAAAAGTCACATCTGACTTACAAAGTTCAATGAGTCTTATCAAAACTGTTCAAAGTTTTCTTGAAAACATGAGAACTGATGATGGGTTCAATAGTGTAATCACAGATGCTAAGGAACTCGCAGAAAAAACTGGAGTCATTGCTGACTTTGAAAAAGAAGTCCAAGTTCGCCCAAGAAAGGTAAAAAGGCAGT
This sequence comes from Magicicada septendecula, assembly GCA_034769895.1. Taxonomy (NCBI): domain Eukaryota; kingdom Metazoa; phylum Arthropoda; class Insecta; order Hemiptera; family Cicadidae; genus Magicicada; species Magicicada septendecula. Next base: position 455,958,270 of record CM068368.1, read on the forward strand.
TCCCTTATGAAAGTGATGGTCAACCTATAGTGAACTTGGACAGCAAAAAATCGTTTAAAGTGAACTTTTTTAATGTTATACTTGACACAGCAATAACTAAATATCACTATTGCATTAACGACTCGGAACACTAGGTTTTTTATAAGTAAAAGCATAAAGTTTTACCTTACAGCCTAAACCGGTTTTCTCCTTTATAAGGCTTCTTCAGAGGCTGCCGTTGGTAGCGCTGTCCGTCTTGTTGTAGGCGACGGAATCGAGTTTCAAAAGATCGATGCTGTGTGTGTGGGGTGAGATATGTTCGAATAATGCGTACGATTTGATGTGCAATCACCACAGCAATAACATCTCTAAAAGAAAGGTTTGAGCTCATGGAAAACCATAGCAAGGTTTTTGAATTTCTGTATAACATTAATTCTCTTAGGACGTGGAAACAAGAGAAGCTGAAGACAGCATGTACAAATCTTCAAACTACACTAAGTGATGGAGAGGATCAAGATGTTGATGAAAAAGACCTCTTTAACAAGCTTCAGATACTCGCACCCATGTTGCCCTCTGGAAGCTCTCCAATGGAAGCCTTAAGTTTCATAACGAAAAATTGCTTTGTAGATACATTTCCCAATGTTTTCGTAAGATTAAGAATACTTCTGACTCTTCCAGTGTCCGTTGCCAGTGGTGAAAGAAGTTTTTCCAAATTGAAAATAATCAAAACTTATTTAAGATCTACCATTAGTCAAGAACGTTTAAGTGGACTGGCTTTGATGGCCATTGAAAACGAAATTCTTGAAGAGACTGATACAGATTTAATCATCAAAAACTTTGCTAAAATGAATGCCAGGAAAATTTCTTTGTAGTTTAATTTCATTGTTTTAGTCTAAATTGCTAAAAAGTGGAAATAGGCCTATAGGAAATTACTCTCCAGCTGTAATATAGCTTGTAGTTTTGGAAAAAATTTATATAACGATTGACTTTCTTATTTAAAATAAACCTGTGTTAAGCATTTTTCCAGAATTTAATAACATGTAGTTTTACAGTAATTAAATAAGATTTAAAACAGTTTTATAACAAAGTACACTGTTTGTCAAGTTAGATCTGTTCATTTAATAAAGAATGTCAAGGTACAAAGCTGTGTTTGTATTTAATGACAGTCCTATCCTCCACCATCCTAAAAACATCAAACAATAACAATTATAATTCCTGCATTTTTTACGTATTATATTGAAGACGGAGAGGGGGCGCCAAAAATTTACTCACTTACACTTAAACAATGCCTTGGACCGGCCCTGCATACCTTAGACCCAATATAAACGTAAAACCTGAACTCACACACAAAGAGACAAAATTAGACCCCACCCCCACCAGCAGTCTTGGCAGACACACGTGAGACCTGGGAAAGAGAATCCTTGACAGATGAATGATACAATTTAATGGCTGGCCGGACAAAGGTCCCCCCTCACCAGTTTTGATGGTGACACACCTAACCTGACCATCCCCACCAGGAACAACAGAGATGGTACACCCAGAGGAGAATAAAGAAGAAGAGAGCTGACCTCCTCTCCCACTCCTATATCTCCCACAGCTCAGTTGGATAAAGGACCCATCCACTTGGAACAAACCTACAAAGTACGACTTCCTCCAGAATGACTGAAGCAAGTGAGATACAGCCTGGTAATGCTTGTTTGAACCATCCCCATACGATTCAGATTCAACTGAGGCTACTAAAGGTCAGCCAATGAGAAAGCGGCCTGGAGTAGACTCAGCTCTCCTGGATTGTTGGATAGAGGAGTAATGGGGTGAGAATTTAAGATAGCCTGGCCAGCTACATGCCTTAAATGTGATTTCATGAACTGGATTGCCCTCTCCAAAGCACTCTGGTGAAGAGTGCACCTGGGGGAAGAAAATGAAAATTAATATTACTGGCCACCGCAAAGGCCCTGACTGTCTCCAGTATAATTCATTGAGTATGAAATATTGAAGTCCCCATTTGTAGCAATAATCTGGTGCCAATAATGTTATGGGTATAGCCTGAATACACATTGTGGGCAACCATGCTGGCTAACAAACTGGCGAAGGACATCAAAAAATGCCTCAGCTGAAAGATTTAGGGCAAGCTGTAAGTGAACTGCCTTGGTTGTCACACAAATGAAAAGGCACACACAGGTCTTAATTTGAGAGGCCTTATGCAATGCTGATGCCCTTAAAAGATAGGTCCAGCATAATCCATTCCCACACTGGCAAATGGAAATGAGGGGTTACAAACAGAATGTAAATTCCCCATCAAAGGACACATGGGGTGAGGCTTGACCCCAGTGCAGCGGATGATGACTTGATGTGCAAACAGAATCCAATAAGTATTTGACAACTGACTTTGAGTCAGCAATGGACCAGCATGTCCTAGCCAAACACGAGTGTGCCTTAGGAACACAACAAATCGTTGGTCCTTAGGCAGTAAGATAGGAGAATATGCAAGCATATCATGATTAGTTCAACCATGACATCTTATCAACACAAACTCGTTGACAAAAGGTGCCAGCTGCTTGATTCCTGGGTGAGTTGCACAACCAGCCACAATACTCTTGACATCTGCAGAAAAGGAGCAAGCCTGAACATACTGACATATATATTCAATGGCCAACTCTCTAGGGAAGAGTGGCGACATTACAATCCCTGAATGGGACTTGAGCCACTTCACAAACAAACTAAATATTCCCACTAAATGAGGCCAGGAGGAAATGTCTGCACAAAATTACATGATATTGCAAACAATCATACAGGACTGAAAATCAGTTTCAATTCAAGATCGCCATTATAATTGCCTGTCAGAGAAGAAGATGATGGCCAAGTGGACTTGTCATCAAAAAGGAACGGAGGACTAGACTACCACAAATGATGATACAGGAAAGAAACACCGCATCGATAAACCTATAACCAAGGTTGACGATTTTGATAAATGAGTAATTTGGAGTACCGTTTGGAATTTTTACATTGAAGAAAAGTGTCGCCCAATGGTAAAAAAGCTGTTAGAAAAATTAAAAGAATCCATCAACTTTAAAGGTGGCAGTAGTAGTCTACAAATTATCTTGAAGGAAATAGGCTTTAGGTGGGTAGAAACTAAAAATAATCAACCTGTTTTAACAGAAATTCATGAAATAAGGGCCATTAGAATACATTATTTACAAAGCATAAAAACATTAAGAAAAGAATGCAGAACTGTAGTATACCAGGTCAAAACATATTATAACAACACCAATTTGTATATAATTTAATTTGGGTAGCCCCACGCTTTTGGAGCGCCAAATTATATAACAACATAAATTTGATATAAAGTAAATTTAATTTGATTTCATGGGTGTAATCGTAATAAGAAGACGATGCGTTATATAAGAGTTAAAATTTTTCCATTATTTATTTATTGTTTAATTAAACAAACTTCTTTCATTTCGCATATTGAATTATACTCATTATTAAATCGTATGTATGAATCTTTCGCACACGACTTATATCTAACAAATTACATACAACAGGTTATATATAAATCTTATGATCTACTCTTAACTAATTAATTATTTTTGCTCTCGGCTTACTCATTGTGTGTTCATCTTTTGCAATTGCTGATTAATTTACTTCAATAATGAATTTACGTTTATTTCAATTTCTTTAATATTAATTGGCTTTAAAACTTTCTACTGCATATGCATTCTCCTTTATCAACAAAGACTTTATTAATTACTTTAACTTAAAATCAAATATTTCTCTTAAATCATTTACGTTACTCTCAATTACTAAATTTTATACAAGAGATAGTATTCTAAATTACACTCTGCCTTTATACTTATGTACAATTTAGTTATTTTAATCAACTGTTTGAATGTCTTTCATTCTACTTTAATTAGTGTCTTTCAAATGTCTGTAATTACTATGGTTTTTCATCACCTCGTTTGACGTGGTTAATCATCTGTATGTCCTCCTTTGGTCCTCAGTCCTCGTCCTCCGGTCCTCTTCCCGGATTCCACTGCATGTGCTGTTTAATAGTGGTCTCGTCTCACATCATATGCTGCAGGTGTATCCATACACCTCCTCGTATGTGCTCTGCTACTCTGGTTGGACTTCCAGTTCGTCCTGTAACTCTCACTGTAGATTTAAAATAGCGTCTCTGACTGACATAGCCTCCTGTGGCAATGGCTGAATAGAGAAGAAGCTTTATTAGCGCGACCTTGTATTTATAGCCAGGTTGTGCAAAAGCTCAGATCTGAACAATTTTCAACTTGTCAGAGTTTGTCGAAGCGTCTTTCCCCCCACTCTGGTTCAATTCAATAATTTCGCCTATCTTCGCGAATTATGAAGTCTGTTTCACACCACTCAATGCTCAATCGATCGCTAATTTTTATATGTTTACTATACGTTATAACATCGCCAAATTCAGATCAGTTTTGATAACAATAAGTATGTATGAAAAATGCTAAATAATACTATATTTTAATAAATAAATAATGTGGAGAGTAAAAAGTATAAAATGTAATAAAGAAAGAAGGAGAAAGAGTAATAAACCAAAAGTGATTAGTAAAGAAACTCAACTACTAGACTGACAGACAAACGACATTGACCCAACCCCAGAGATTGATTGGCCAGTTAAGAAACACAATAAAGTAAACTAGACGAGTGAAGGAGAAGAAACATGAAAACAAAGAGAGAACAAACCCACGATGAAGAAGACAAAATGAAACACATCAAGAAAACCCAGACAAGGAATAAAAAATAGAGAAGGGAGAACTAATGTAATACAAAATAATAAAGAAAATGAAACCGGTTAAGAACCAAAACAATTAATGAATGTTAGTAGTGATTGGATGATAATTGTAAATAGTCAGTAATAAAAAACAATAGCTAAAAATACACTAGCCAAAGAGTTAGGAATACATGTAAGTTGTTAATAAAGAAAGACATGATATTAATAATTATATATATAATATGTGTAGAGAAAGAGAATAAAATAGTGAGAAGTAAACGGAAGTTAAACTAGTGAAAGCGAATTATCCTAAAGTGATATAATACAAAAAGAAACACTAAGTAAATTATAATGAACACAAAATAATTTAAAAAGTGCCAGTGATAAATAAATAAAAATATGGTCTGTAATCAAAATAGTAAGAGTAGAGAAGGCTAAGATAAAGACTTAGTAAAATAACCAATGTTTAAGATTAAAGAGTGAACAATAACATTTAATAAAGTTATTATGAATAATATTTAGAATAGAACATTGATTCAATAATAATGAACACTAAAGAGTGATATTAACTGTAATAATTATGAAATAATATTGTTATAAAACTTAAGAATGTATTGTAGAATTTAAAGGTTGTAACGTACCAAATTTGGTAGATACATAGAGTAAACAATTATTACGTCAAGTGACGGGAAATCATGAAAATAGTTCTAAGTACATAACATAATGTAAACAAAAAGTGAGTATCTACAGATATATTATTGTAAAATTCCAACAAAGAAGAAGGAAGTGTAATATAGCATCATCAAGTACAAAAGAGAGAAAGAAAATGACCAAGCCAACATAAAATGTTAGAAACCAGGCCCAATAGATTCCAACAGTGAGGGGAACCAACAAAAACAATAACGATGTAAGATGAAAAGAAGACAACAGAAGTCCAACAGTGAGAGGAACCAACAAAAACAATAACGATGTAAGATGAAAAGAAGACAACAGAATCCCAACAGTGAGGGGAAACAACAAAAATCATGACTATGCAAGATGAAGAAGAGATAACTCAAGAGCAACCACAATGATGGCAAACCTACCAATCTATTTATGAATACAAATACTATGGAACAACGACTACTACAAATGGAAATTTTGAAGAAGACGTTTAAACCAAAAGAAGAAAGGAAGAAGAAGAGTAAGGAAACATGACAGGAAGAGTGAAGATAATGTATGGACAATACAAGAAATCACCATTCACTAAGTATACAAGGAACTATACTAGTGACCGGAAGAAGAATAACGATTATCAACTATGAAGAAACAGTGTTTAGCATATTTAAGAAATCACAACCAGTAATAGTGAAAACTTAATGTAAGTGTGAGAACCTGTAACAAGTTAACCAATTTTAACCCAAATAAACCCCACAGACAATACAAGTGAGAAGGTTTATAACAGAGGAAAATGTGTTACCTTTATAGTGGAAACATCAGAGATTAAATAGTGAAAATGCACAGACAATTAGTGTGACCAATTTAATCAAGACTGTAATCCAAAATAGATAATCATAAGACCACCAAGAGAAATGTAAGATAGAACAGTAAAATCATTGTTCATAGAAACTGATAATAAAAGCTTTGTAAATTTTAAAATGAAATATAACTGAATGCCACGGCAAGACAGAATAAAATATAAAGAAAGTCCAGAAGAAATAATAACAAACAAGCTAGTTTGTTAAGTATCAAACAACCAATGTACCAGAAATTAGGTACAACACAACAAGAAATGTAATACCATTAGATTAAGAATACTTGTGTTATTGTTTATAAAAATAGTGTAAACATGTGTATTAATCAACAATTAAACCATTGTAATAGAATACCATAATGAAGTCATAATAGTAGAAGCAAATACTGCATAAGAATATGTTGCACATTTATACATAACCCCATAGGGAGTGCACCTATAACACAAAATCATATATGTTAATTAAACCAAACAACCATCAACAATTGTTTCAGTCAAAGATTCATTATAAATAATGATGCACACTAATAAATAATGTTTTATACTGAAATACACAGCACATAAAGCAGATTAAAAATGATAGCACAAAGCTAGAAGAACAGAAACCCAATGTGACAAGTTAGTTAAGCAAAATACAGTATTAAAACTTGTCCAAGGATTACTGAAAATGTTACCAGTAGTTAGAAAAGTATCTAATACTACTATGAGAACAGATCATAAGTATAATAATAGTAAATTTATAGACAAATTATTGAAAACTAAATGACTATGATTGTGGAATCAAATGTAAACAAACACTATGTAACAAGTTAGTTAAGCAAAATGCACTATCCAAACTTGTTCAAAGGTAAATGAAAATGTTATCAGTAGTCAGAAAGATATCTGATACTACTATGAGAACACATATCAAATGTAATAATAGCATTTTAGTTATTGATTTATTAAAAAATAACTGACTGTCATGGCATAGCCTGATGTAAACAAACCCAATACTAAGAATTGGAAAGCTTTCAGATAGAGAAAGACTGATAAAGACACTAAATAAACAAGGTACTATAGTTGTACACTATTTTCATTTGTAACATTATATACCTTATATGGTAAAATGATTGACAAAGTGACAATTTAAAGAAAAGAGAACAGAAGGTATTTTGATAAGACTACTAGTACAGTATATGAAAAACAACATTTTTCATATAACAAAGTGTAAACCGATGTAAACAAATGCATATATTATTGTTAGAATGCCAAACAAATGTCATTAGATGAGAAATAATAGTGTTATAAGCGATTATAAATAATCGAATATGGACGTTTGAGGACGCCATTACCAAACATTGTTTGAATAGTAATTGCACCTATTTTCTGTATTAAACAAATGAGAAATGGACTCAAAATGTTTAATAAGGAGTGTTATTGTGTAAATGGAAATAACACATTCCGCTACTTCGAGTTTCGCTTAACCGAATTCTGCCCTTAAGGTAAGTTAAATATAATCTTCTTGTAGATATCAGTGGAAGATGGCGCCCGGAACAAAAGTTGAATAAAATTATTGAGTAATTATTAAGTAAGTTTATGGCAGTAATAAAAATAGTATAACACCATGTTATAAGGGGAGAGTAATGAAATAAGTTCAATAGAGGTGAGATTGTTTATCACCCGAACAATAAATAAGAAGTAATGAATTGTACACACATATTAAATAATAAGTGTTGATTAATTGTATAAACAATTGTTTAAGAATAGGAGATGGATTGGGTAATTATCCCAAACATAAACCTAAATGTTATATGTTATATGATAAATAAATAGTAAATAATAGCCATATTATTGACATTGGCAGAGTACTTAAAATAAGGAAAGAAAACAATGTTTGAGTTATAAATGAGAAAACTGTTAGTAAATAATTAGCAAGAAATATTGAATAACTCAGTTGTTACACACAAAAATCACACAAAGACTAAACTAAAACACCTCAATAGATAATAAACCTAATTATAAATAACAAAATAACGATCTAGGACAAAATAGATATATAATGTGTATGAAACAATCAAAAACCAGTAATGGCTACTTAGACTTGAAACAGGCCTAACAGTCAAACATAAACAAATACTAATTGTATGAAAACAGCCAAGTAATTAACAAATCCAAGGTGACTAATTAACCAAGGATGAATGGTAAATATTATTAAAAACAAAATATTAAAATAAGGAATTATATAAACAGAGAAATGTAATTAGTAAGTATTAAATTAATTGTAAACTTACAAAACATGAAAACACCCAATATTGTGGGATACCAAAATAATCTTTGTGAGAAAATACAAATGACAGTGCTAATAGTTAATAACTACGAAGGAAGATAAGAGAAGGAAGGAAATCAGAAGATATAGGAAGATTTGAAAAGAATTCAAATTTTGATAACAATGGATTTATATTAAGCTCGCCCAATCAGAATAATGGTGTAACCATGGAAACGACGGTTTGAAGAGGTAATTACCGTTGAATATATTTACTCAGAAAGTGACGCTCAAGGAAAACAGAAGCCAGAATTCAGAACAACTTATTTTCATATTTAAAATGTTTTAAAAGTAAATTAACTTGTCAAAATTGAACGAGAAGGAGTCTGACGACTACTGAACATAATTACCTGATGGAGAAGACGTTTATTTCAAGACGAAGTGAGTAAATAAATCAAAAAACTTTGAAAAAGATGACCGAAGCCCGAATAAATGAAAAATGAATTATATTGCAGCCACATCCCTTCATTCCCGACCAACATAGTAATCACATGCTACAACGCTGTTAAGTATCCATTAAATTATCTCAACTTCCGAAATAACGCACTTTGAATATTTCTCACTATATTTTGAAATACCACTGAATCAATTTTATTCTCTTTCAAAGATTAAATAAGAATATTAAGACACTGAAAATTTGTTAAATTATAAAACTAACCTAGTATTAATGTACGAACTTTTAAACCACTTGTACTACACTTCAACAAACCATTTATCATTACACGTTACAATACTTAAGTAGAAACATTGTAAGGTTGTGCATTTTTATTATTGTAATTGCATCTGAGCCTTTTAACGTGATCAAAAGATCCCACAAAAATTGAACGAAAATATTTGTTGACTTGATTGATAGAACGCCATACTGTATGTTTACTTACGTTCAAAATCGATTGTAAAACCCCTGTGAGAGAACGTCTCATAAAGAAATAACCGGTGCAAAATTATATAAAAAATCAATTATAGCTTGTGTCTATGAAACAGTAATATCAAATCGCTAATAAATCCATATTGTGCATGTTAAAATGTGTTTTATTTTCATTAGGAAAGTGTATTCGTAAAAGTATGATTTACAGCGAATATCTCTGACGTGATACTTAGCGCGCAAGCAGCGAATACTGTAACTGCCAGCTCGATTATACAAATCGAGAAAAGGCGGGGCGAATTGAATCCTTCACACCGTTTGAGCAAATCGCTGATAAGAAGACAATTTTAATTGTTTTAAATAAACAATTTGGCGCCACCTGGGAATTATACACTACTAGTGAACCTCAGATCGGGGACTACGATACCTGGTTATCCGTACGTTCACTACGGACTCAAGCATCGTGAGTTACATTACCGTGCGAGGACGAATTGGTTAGACACACATACACAAGTTACACTCAGACACACTGTTACATTTTACAGAGGTACCAGTAAGGCGACGACGGCACGAGTTGAGTTATAAATTGGCGACCAACTGGTGGAGCTAGAAGAAAGGAAGATACGAAGTTCTAGCGGCGGTCACGAAAGGAGATCAGGATGCATACTAGAGGATTATCGAAAAAATTGGCGAAGGACAAAGAGATGGAAGAAAATAGAGGGGAAGAAGAGGAAGGAACATCGATGGAAGAGGTAGAGATGACTATAACCACAACAGAAACAACCCAAGACAAAGAAAGGGAACCACAAGCAGGTGACAAGGAGGAAACTAGAGGAGACCCGAGTCTGATGAAGATTATAGAACAAATGAATGAAAGGTTAATAAAACGAATGGAGGAAAAATTAGACAAGAATGAGGAGAGTTTGAAGGAGATGAAGAAAGAAACCAGTGAAAATTTTAAGAAACAGGCGGACAATTTTCGGAAGCAGAAAGAAGAATTGAGACAAACCATTAACAAAATAACGAAACACTACAACAACAGCTGAAGGAAATCAATGAGATAACTAAGGAAGAGATGAAACAGCAAGTGATCCAACAATTAAGGGAATATCGAGAAGAAACCATGCAACAGATCACTGAAACAAATGAAAAATTAAAGGAGACGTTGGAGAAACTAGAGAAAACCAACGAAAATGTTTCTGAAGTCCGTGAGGAAGTACTCAGCAGGTGATCCAACAATTAAGGGAATATCGAGAAGAAACCATGCAACAGATCACTGAAACAAATGAAAAATTAGAGGAGACGTTGGAGAAACTAGAGAAAACCAACGAAAATGTTTCTGAAGTCCGTGAGGAAGTACTCAATAAAATGAACAATATCGAAGGAGAAAATAAAAGGAGAATTGAGGAATGTCATGAAGAAACAGTTAGAAGATGTGAGCAGGTGAACCAGGACATGCATCTAGTCCGAGAAGAAAACCAGAAGGAGATAGCAGCTGTGCGAACAGACTTGGGAGAAAGAATGGAACGGGTGTACAGCAATTTAAATAAAATAGACAGCAAAGTAGACAAAAACAAACAAAGGATTGACGAGATGCACAGACTAGAAGAGTCATTACGGGAAGAAGTGGACGCCTGGCGTGACCGGCCATGTAACAGTAACATGTCATGAACGCGGACAACAGAGATACGATTAACTTCCGTAATTATAAAAGGAACCCTATTGAATTCCTGAAGAGGGTGGAAGAGTTAATAATCAAAAATCGAGAGACCCGATGTACAACAATAAGAGGAATGCTGGACGAAATGTTCAAGGAGACCTACAACTGGTGGACTGCCACAAGACCAGACATCCAAAGCATTCAAGAATTTAAGACCCAATTCAAGGCTAAATACTGGTCTGAATCGACTCAGAACATGGTCCGCAATAACCTAAGCAACGGGAGGTATGAGAATCAAAATGGACAATCTCTCACATCCTACTTCCTGGGAAAGATCTGCATGGCGAGGAATTTGGAACCACGCATACCGGAAGAGTGTCTTGTGATACAATTGTCTTACCACTACGACGACGCCATACAAAGAGCACGGATGTACAGCCAGGTAAAGACCATTCAAGACATGGCTAGTTTATTAGAGAGCCATGAGCACGAGTGGCAATACAGAAAAAATAAGAGTATCAGGTTTCAGAAATAATAGAATAAATGAAGGACAATCATCACCAAACCAACCGGGGGATAATAAGCCACCATTAAACAACCATAACAATTATCAAGGGGCAATAATGTACCCAGAAACTTCAGCAGAAATGGGAATAATAATAACAATTTCGGGAACAACTACAGGGGTAACTACCCACCGAATGGTCACAATAACTATTATCGCCCTGAAAACAATAATAATAACAGCAACCAAGGATACCGACCACAGGTAAATTACATAAGAGGACAAAGACAACGGAGTCCAAGAAGAAACTATCCCCCATCTAACTATCGACGAACGTACTTTAACCAGGTACCCGATACAAGAAGCCACCCATTCGAAGAAAATCCCAGGAATGACGTAGATAACAGGAATAATCGACAGGAGCCAATCACTACCCAAAACAATAATGACAATGAGAATTGGGTAACAGTCAGTGAAAATCCTGGTTTTTCATTACTGCATAATCAAGCGAGTAACGACGGAGAACTCCGAATAGCTCGGATAAACCATATCAGGGCAGAAGACAGCCAAGAACCTAATAATGATCCCAGCAAAGAGAATGACAGGAATGATTCACACAGCTACGCCGCAAGGTTATGGCAATAAAGGCACTAGCGCAACAGAAAAACAAATACTATAAAAAACATCCAGAATAAATGTTCAAACATCTAACATTTGAAGGAGTAGAGAAGAAAGACAACAGAGAGTGTAATATACAAGAGAAGGCAATAATAATGAAGGAAAAGGAGAAGATCACCTTACAAAATGGTATAAATTACAAGGTCCTATGTATAATAATATGTATGACCGTACACTGTCACAAAAGACAAGGGCAATAACACATATGAAATCACCAACCCCATCACTAAGAAAATAAAAGGGGTATACAATCAGGCATCAATTAAAAAATATTATGACAGCCAAACATGACTGAAAAAACTTAAAATTGAAAAACCAACCAGGTTACTTTGAATAAAAAGAAATAATAATACAAACAAATAAGTTTGCTAAGAAGTAATAAAGTAAAATATAAAAAATGAATAGAAAAAATTCAAAAAAAGTTATGTAAGGACAGCTTACACAAATATTTCGAGAATATTTTAGACCAATTATAAAATGGAGAAATAAAGTTACCAAGAATCCACATAAAGTACGAAACACAAACTTACTATAATATTTGAATAAAAAATAATAATAAGTGAGTGAAGTTACAGAACATTAATAACAAAATAAGATTAAGTTACAATAATCTTTAGCCAAAATATGAGGCATAAAAAAGCAAAACATACTATAAAGGAATAAGCTACAAAAATTCCTAACTAGTAAGAAGCACTAACTTACTATGATATTTAAAAAATTATGAAAAAAGTATCAATCAAAATGATCAACTTCCACAACTATTTAGAAAAATATGGGAAGTAAAATTAAACAAGCCTATGATCAAAAAACGAAATAAATAAAATAAACATTCTAAGAGTTATAATGTGAAATGAGATGAAACAAAGAGTAATTAAAAATGAATAAAAATGTGAATAGTATCAATGAAAAGCAATGCTTTGTAACAGTACAGATTTACCTGTACCAGAATAATGGTATGAGGCATATTGTCATTGTGAATTTTATTGTGTTCATACATATTAACAAGGGCAAGGTTAGTTTACCCAAGTCCCAGTAGATACGCAAATTCACCAGAGGGGAGCCGATCCAAGGTCATCAGAGTACGAGTGAAATTAAACAAGTGTAATGGCGGTTTAGGCGCTACAAAGTGACAATACGAACTTTTCATTGGCCCACTGAAACAAATCGTCACCAACAAACAATGGCGACACAAAACAATTACGTGTTATACCGGGCGTTGGCGAAAAGAACAATGCACCATGACGTCAAACACCGCTGTTTTACATAATAATTGTGTCTGCCTCCACGCAGTTCTTCAAAAGCAGTCAGCGAGCACATACGCTTGCCGTTTACAGTGGGCTGTTCTATGCCGAAAATGTAACATTTACTTCATAAAATGATATAATCAGCATCAGAGTTAACAATAACTATTATTAGAAGCAGTGCACTTAACAAAAATGTATTTAAATTAAAATCAGTGGGAAAATGACAACACTAAAACCGGCCGAACACCTGCCAACCGCCAGGAACAGCTAAGGAGGAATCTACGCCACATCAGTTTCAGGAAAGCCCTATATTAATATTATCTAAATTCAAAATTACAAAATGAGCTCAAATTTCACAAATATGTTTAAATTCAAGTAAGTGAGAGAGTGAGAAAGTGAGCGTGCAAGTCTATGTTGATCAACGTAATATAACCTGAGGTGATGGTTTGTGATAATGGTTAACCAGTATTATTATTAACATACAAAGAAAGTTATGATTTTGTTTATGATGATAATAACAAGGCTAAAGGAAGTAGTTTACATCAAATCAGAAAGTATATTTAATTAACCTTGAACAAGGTCAAGTGCGGAATACCATCGCCGCCATTTTGAATCTGAATAATTATTGTTGGTTATTCTTGTATCAATTTGCAACATATTTAACAAAATAAAACCAAATTCGTTAGCCTTATCTGGTGTGTTATGTTATTTCTATACCCAACAACCTCAGCCTCTTTCTGCTTAACGCAACTCTGGACCCGAAAAGCCTAATGTATTTTGAAAAAACTGAGCACGTGTTTCCACCAAAGGTGTGGTTCAGATTAGGTAAATACAATAAGACACACATAATTATCCGACATATATGTTTATTAATAATTCCAGTCAAAGCGAAACATAACAGATGGCGCCCGAACAGGGACTTTATATAAAATAAAAATTATATAAATAAGCAGAAAAGCGGAGGTAGAAGGGTAGAGAAATAAGCATAAAAAGAGAGGTTATATATGGAAGTTACATATAGTATAAAGAGACGCACATAGCAAATAAAACAAAATTTAGTACCATCAGTACGACAAAATGGCAGATAACGAAAGCATTAACGTAGAAAATACAAATACAGAATCATTGATGTTGAGCGCACCACAAGCGAACTCAACGCCTATAGTAAATAACAGAATGGAACAGAATGACATAATAAAAATGATGAAACTGCTTTTCAATGAGCAGAGCGTCAAATTTGATACTAAACTAGATAATTTTAATGAGAAATTAAATCAATTTGATGTACAATTTAGCGATATCAAAAAAGAAATTAAGAAACAAGGTTGCAATTTGGACAAAAGATTAAGTGAAATAAAGACACGGTTAGACGAAAAAATAGAATCAGAAAATAAGAAATTAGAATTAAACAAATTTGAATGGAACAAAGATGATAAGGCAAGTAGTAGTGGAAATGACGATAAAATAAATAAAAATATAGTAATAGGAGATAATAGTGTGGATGTTGGTAGTAATAATGAGGTTTTATGGGGAATAGAATATAATGATAATGGAATGATAGAGTGTTTTGAAGGGTTAAAGAGAGAGAGATGGTATGATAGTGAGAGATATATTGAGAGAGAGAGAAGTGTTGTTGGGAGAGATATTATTATGAGAGATGTTTTAAAAGTGAGAGATATTGTGAGAGAAAAGGAGAAGTAGAAATTTTTAAGATATGTAGAAATTATGAGGAGTTTATAGAAAGGTTACGTGGAGAGAGAAGTGAAAATAATAGTAAGTACTTACCTGGGATTGAAGCTGATATAGCAGCAGTAGGAGATGACGTTGATAACAATAATGACTTGATAAAATACCTGATTATGACTAATTACACTAAGGGTGACTGGACCATACCGAATGTTGACAAGTTTTATGATATAGTAATGTGGAGTAATCCTCCATAGTATTACTATGGTATAATGGACAAAATAAATTTAAATAGTTATTACATTACAAAAGATGATATAATGTACTTAATCAAAAATGAGTTATGTATACGTAAGATAAGATTGTTATTTGACGATGGAGGTTAGTTGTTCTTATTGTGTTTATGAACATTTAATTATGTGGACAGTGTTTTTCAGGATGGACTGTTTATGACTGATTTTGGTAAATGATTTAATGATTATGTGGAGTGTATATTTTTGTGTATAGTAATGTCAGTGTATTTGTGTAATTTTGCTGTTGTGTATTTTGTGTATTTTTTATGTAAACATGTATTGTAGAATTTTAAATAATTGAAGGAAGTTTAATAATGATTTTGAAATAATTATGGAATTTAGATTCTAATGGTTAGTAAATGATTATATATTTGGATATTGAGAGGTATTGTTGTTAGTAGATAAGTGATGGATTTTCTAGTGATATATTAAGTTGAAATGTTGTAAAGAGGTTTGGGGATAGTGATAAATAAGGGCATTGGAGTTAGTTAAATAGAGTTATTGGGAGTTAGTGAAAATAAGAGTTGAGATACAGATAATATATAAAGAGGTGTTAGATATTTTAGGGACACAGTGGTTAGTGATTAGGCTATATGTAGAGGTGAGTAATGTGAATGGTAATTTTATAGTTGTTGTTGATGATATTTTGTAGTAAGGATCCGGTGTTAAGGAGTGATCAACGAGCGACGTGGCAAGGGACCAGCATGCAGCGTTGTGGCAGGCGGAGCAATTTTGGGTTAGAGTGTTTGCCAATATTGGTGGAGGGCAAATGGTTAGGAATGGATATGGCCAGGTAGGTAACATACATCCTTATAAAAAACAAAATGAGCGGTGCCAGAGGTTTTAAATGGGATTTGTGAAGGGGGTTATTATAGAGATATTGGTGTCATAATATGTAAATGGTTAGAAGCGGTTGTTAGTAGTAGAGAAAAGAGGGGTAGTAAGGTTAGATTGACAAATACCAAAATAAGATAGAAAATAATGAATAATAGAGAGTCGCCCAAACTAGTTAAGGATAAAAAGGTTAGAAAAGGAAAATTCATAGTAGGAAGGTAATTGTAACTGAAAGGTAAATGATAAATTTGAAATGGTTTTGTAGAATCTAATGATATAATAAAAGTTGAATAGAGAATTGATAAAAATAGTAATGTCTTATTAAAGTTTTGCTACAAGTTATGTAAATGTGAATTAAGTAATGTGAATTGTTCAATGTTAGTGTTTAATGTTTTATGATGTACAATGTTTTATTGTGTTTTATTATGTTTATGGTACAATAGGTCAGGAGGTTACTACCAGGGTAGTGACGATAATAATATTAAATTTTATGTTAGGGTAACAAATCTCTAGAAATGATTCTGTTATAAAAGGGGAAAATTAAAATAAAGAAAACGAGTAAAGAAATTTAGATAGTTTTGAAGTGCTGCCATGATAGATAAATATACTGATATTGTGTGAAATAAATGAATAAAAAATAGTAGTTGTTGTTTGAGAGTTAAAGTTGTTTTGTGTTTAGTATAAGGGTATAATTTCTTATGATGAAAGAAGCAAATTGATATTGACTGGAGTCAGAGCAATTGATACAAATATATAGGAGTGTTGCAAAGTAGAAGGATGATCTATCTTAGAAGGATGATCTATCTTAAATCTTGTTATAATTTTTGAGTTATTTGGAATTTTATAAATAAATAAAACCAACGCCTCTAATCACAAACCAATGCATCTAAGAGGAGACATATCAGTTGCGGATATGTAGATAAATAAGGCCACTATTTTAAAATTTTGTATTGAATGTTTCAGAGTTTTATGGTGTTGTGACCGCGGTCCTGCGCTGGCCGGAGCGTCAGAACAGGAGCGTGCAGTGCCTCATGGCCTTATGGTGTAGGGATCTCTCAGGAGAAGTCCAGTAAGGTCAGACAGGTACGATCGACACTATAGGACCAAGGGTAAGTGATTGAAAAAAAAATTTTTATATTAACACTACAGGGGGTTGTGGCACATATCTGAACTGATCCTTTTAGAAAAGTATGAATGAGTCAATGAAAGTTTTTGTGTCTCGACACCAAACCTTTCATTGAGGGGGTTTTGTAACAGTACAGAATTACCTGTACCAGAATAATGGTATGAGGCATATTGTCATTGTGAATTTTATTGTGTTCATACATATTAACAAGGTTAAGTCCCAGTAGATACGCAAATTCACCAGAGGGGAGCCGATCCAAGGTCATCAGAGTACGAGTGAAATTAAACAAGTGTAATGGCGGTTTAAGCGCTACAAAGTGACAATACGAACTTTTCATTGGCCCACTGAAACAAATCGTCACCAACAAACAATGACGACACAAAACAATTACGTGTTATACCGGGCGTTGGCGAAAAGAACAATGCACCATGACGTCAGACACCGCTGTTTTACATAATAATTGTGTCTGCCTCCACGCAGTTCTTCAAAAGCAGTCAGCGAGCACATACACTTGCCGTTTACAGTGGGCTGTTCTATGCCGAAAATGTAACATTTACTTCATAAAATGATATAATCAGCATCAGAGTTAACAATAACTATTAGTAGAAGCAGTGCACGTAACAAAAATGTATTTAAATTAAAATCAGTGGGAAAATGACAACACTAAAACCGGCCAAACACCTGCCAACCGCCAGGAACAGCTAAGGAGGAATCTACGCCACATCAGTTTCAGGAAAGCCCTATATTAATATTATCTAAATTAAAAATTACAAAATGAGCTCAAATTTCACAAATATGTTTAAATTCAAGTAAGTGAGAGAGTGAGAAAGCGAGCGTGCAAGTCTATGTTGATCAACGTAATATAACCTGAGGCGTTGGTTTGTGATAATGGTTAACCAGTATTATTATTAACATACAAAGAAAGTTATGATTTTGTTTATGATGATAATAACAAGGCTAAAGGAAGTAGATTACATCAAATCAGAAAGTATATTTAATTAACCTTGAACAAGGTCAAGTGCGGAATACCATCGCCGCCATTTTGAATCTGAATAATTATTGTTGGTTATTCTTGTATCAATTTGCAACATATTTAACAAAATAAAACCAAATTCGTTAGCCTTATCTGGTGTGTTGTGTTATTTCTATACCCAACAACCTCAGCCTCTTTCTGCTTAACGCAACTCTGGACCCGAAAAGCCTAATGTATTTTGAAAAAACTGAGCACGTGTTTCCACCAAAGGTGTGGTTCAGATTAGGTAAATACAATAAGACACACATAATTATCCGACATATATGTTTATTAATAATTCCAGTCAAAGCGAAACATAACAGATGGCGCCCGAACAGGGACTTTATATAAAATAAAAATTACATAAATAAGCAGAAAAGCGGAGGTAGAAGGGTAGAGAAATAAGCATAAAAAGAGAGGTTATATATGGAAGTTACATATAGTATAAAGAGACGCACATAGCAAATAAAACAAAATTTAGTACCATCAGTACGACAAAATGGCAGATAACGAAAGCATTAACGTAGAAAATACAAATACAGAATCATTGATGTTGATCGCACCACAAGCGAACTCAACGCCTATAGTAAATAACAGAATGGAACAGAATGACATAATAAAAATGATGAAACTGCTTTTCAATGAGCAGAGCGTCAAATTTGATACTAAACTAGATAATTTTAATGAGAAATTAAATCAATTTGATGTTCAATTTAGCGATATCAAAAAAGAAATTAAGAAACAAGGTTGCAATTTGGACAAAAGATTAAGTGAAATAAAGACACGGTTAGACGAAAAAATAGAATCAGAAAATAAGAAATTAGAATTAAACAAATTTGAATGGAACAAAGATGATAAGGTAAGTAGTAGTGGAAATGACGATAAAATAAATAAAAATATAGTAATAGGAGATAATAGTGTGGATGTTGGTAGTAATAATGAGGTTTTATGGGGAATAGAATATAATGATAATGGAATGATAGTGTGTTTTGAAGGGTTAAAGAGAGAGAGATGGTATGATAGAGAGAGATATATTGAGAGAGAGAGAAGTGTTGTTGGGAGAGATATTATTATGAGAGATGTTTTAAAAGTGAGAGATATTGTGAGAGAAAAGGAGAAGTAGAAATTTTTAAGATATGTAGAAATTATGAGGAGTTTATAGAAAGGTTACTTGGAGAGAGAAGTGAAAATAATAGTAAGTACTTACCTGGGATTGAAGCTGATATAGCAGCAGTAGGAGATGACGTTGATAACAATAATGACTTGATAAAATACCTGATTATGACTAATTACACTAAGGGTGACTGGACCATACCGAATGTTGACAAGTTTTATGATATAGTAATGTGGAGTAATCCTGCATAGTATTACTATGGTATAATGGACAAAATAAATTTAAATAGTTATTACATTACAAAAGATGATATAATGTACTTAATCAAAAATGAGTTATGTATACGTAAGATAAGATTGTTATTTGACGATGGAGGTTAGTTGTTCTTATTGTGTTTATGAACATTTAATTATGTGGACAGTGTTTTTCAGGATGGACTGTTTATGACTGATTTTGGTAAATGATTTAATGATTATGTGGAGTGTATATTTTTGTGTATAGTAATGTCAGTGTATTTGTGTAATTTTGCTGTTGTGTATTTTGTGTATTTTTTATGTAAACATGTATTGTAGAATTTTAAATAATTGAAGGAAGTTTAATAATGATTTTGAAATAATTATGGAATTTAGATTCTAATGGTTAGTAAATGATTATATATTTGGATATTGAGAGGTATTGTTGTTAGTAGATAAGTGATGGATTTTCTAGTGATATATTAAGTTGAAATGTTGTAAAGAGGTTTGGGGATAGTGATAAATAAGGGCATTGGAGTTAGTTAAATAGAGTTATTGGGAGTTAGTGAAAATAAGAGTTGAGATACAGATAATATATAAAGAGGTGTTAGATATTTTAGGGACACAGTGGTTAGTGATTAGGCTATATGTAGAGGTGAGTAATGTGAATGGTAATTTTATAGTTGTTGTTGATGATATTTTGTAGTAAGGATCCGGTGTTAAGGAGTGATCAACGAGCGACATGGCAAGGGACCAGCATGCAGCGTTGTGGCAGGCGGAGCAATTTTGGGTTAGAGTGTTTGCCAATATTGGTGGAGGGCAAATGGTTAGGAATGGATATGGCCAGGTAGGTAACATACATCCTTACAAAAAACAAAATGAGCGGTGCCAGAGGTTTTAAATGGGATTTGTGAAGGGGGTTATTATAGAGATATTGGTGTCATAATATGTAAATGGTTAGAAGCGGTTGTTAGTAGTAGAGAAAAGAGGGGTAGTAAGGTTAGATTGACAAATACCAAAATAAGATAGAAAATAATGAATAATAGAGAGTCGCCCAAACTAGTTAAGGATAAAAAGGTTAGAAAAGGAAAATTCATAGTAGGAAGGTAATTGTAACTGAAAGGTAAATGATAAATTTGAAATGGTTTTGTAGAATCTAATGATATAATAAAAGCTGAATAGAGAGTTGATAAAAATAGTAATGTCTTATTAAAGTTTTGCTACAAGTTATGTAAATGTGAATTAAGTAATGTGAATTGTTCAATGTTAGTGTTTAATGTTTTATGATGTACAATGTTTTATTGTGTTTTATTATGTTTATGGTACAATAGGTCAGGAGGTTACTACCAGGGTAGTGACGATAATAATATTAAATTTTATGTTAGGGTAACAAATCTCTAGAAATGATTCTGTTATAAAAGGGGAAAATTAAAATAAAGAAAACGAGTAAAGAAATTTAGATAGTTTTGAAGTGCTGCCATGATAGATAAATATACTGATATTGTGTGAAATAAATGAATAAAAAATAGTAGTTGTTGTTTGAGAGTTAAAGTTGTTTTGTGTTTAGTATAAGGGTATAATTTCTTATGATGAAAGAAGCAAATTGATATTGACTGGAGTCAGAGCAATTGATACAAATATATAGGAGTGTTGCAAAGTAGAAGGATGATCTATCTTAGAAGGATGATCTATCTTAAATCTTGTTATAATTTTTGAGTTATTTGGAATTTTATAAATAAATAAAACCAACGCCTCTAATCACAAACCAATGCATCTAAGAGGAGACATATCAGTTGCGGATATGTAGATAAAAAAGGCCACTATTTTAAAATTTTGTATTGAATGTTTCAGAGTTTTATGGTGTTGTGACCGCGGTCCTGCGCTGGCCGGAGCGTCAGAACAGGAGCGTGCAGTGCCTCATGGCCTTATGGTGTAGGGATCTCTCAGGAGAAGTCCAGTAAGGTCAGACAGGTACGATCGACACTATAGGACCAAGGGTAAGTGATTGAAAAAAAAATTTTTTATATTAACACTACAGGGGGTTGTGGCACATATCTGAACTGATCCTTTTAGAAAAGTATGAATGAGTCAATGAAAGTTTTTGTGTCTCGACACCAAACCTTTCATTGAGGGGGTTTTGTAACAGTACAGATTTACCTGTACCAGAATAATGGTATGAGGCATATTGTCATTGTGAATTTTATTGTGTTCATACATATTAACAAGGTTAAGTCCCAGTAGATACGCAAATTCACCAGAGGGGAGCCGATCCAAGGTCATCAGAGTACGAGTGAAATTAAACAAGTGTAATGGCGGTTTAAGCGCTACAAAGTGACAATACGAACTTTTCATTGGCCCACTGAAACAAATCGTCACCAACAAACAATGACGACACAAAACAATTACGTGTTATACCGGGCGTTGGCGAAAAGAACAATGCACCATGACGTCAGACACCGCTGTTTTACATAATAATTGTGTCTGCCTCCACGCAGTTCTTCAAAAGCAGTCAGCGAGCACATACACTTGCCGTTTACAGTGGGCAGTTCTATGCCGAAAATGTAACATTTACTTCATAAAATGATATAATCAGCATCAGAGTTAACAATAACTATTAGTAGAAGCAGTGCACTTAACAAAAATGTATTTAAATTAAAATCAGTGGGAAAATGACAACACTAAAACCGGCCAAACACCTGCCAACCGCCAGGAACAGCTAAGGAGGAATCTACGCCACATCAGTTTCAGGAAAGCCCTATATTAATATTATCTAAATTAAAAATTACAAAATGAGCTCAAATTTCACAAATATGTTTAAATTCAAGTAAGTGAGAGAGTGAGAAAGCGAGCGTGCAAGTCTATGTTGATCAACGTAATATAACCTGAGGCGTTGGTTTGTGATAATGGTTAACCAGTATTATTATTAACATACAAAGAAAGTTATGATTTTGTTTATGATGATAATAACAAGGCTAAAGGAAGTAGATTACATCAAATCAGAAAGTATATTTAATTAACCTTGAACAAGGTCAAGTGCGGAATACCATCGCCGCCATTTTGAATCTGAATAATTATTGTTGGTTATTCTTGTATCAATTTGCAACATATTTAACAAAATAAAACCAAATTCGTTAGCCTTATCTGGTGTGTTGTGTTATTTCTATACCCAACAACCTCAGCCTCTTTCTGCTTAACGCAACTCTGGACCCGAAAAGCCTAATGTATTTTGAAAAAACTGAGCACGTGTTTCCACCAAAGGTGTGGTTCAGATTAGGTAAATACAATAAGACACACATAATTATCCGACATATATGTTTATTAATAATTCCAGTCAAAGCGAAACATAACAGATGGCGCCCGAACAGGGACTTTATATAAAATAAAAATTATATAAATAAGCAGAAAAGCGGAGGTAGAAGGGTAGAGAAATAAGCATAAAAAGAGAGGTTATATATGGAAGTTACATATAGTATAAAGAGACGCACATAGCAAATAAAACAAAATTTAGTACCATCAGTACGACAAAATGGCAGATAACGAAAGCATTAACGTAGAAAATACAAATACAGAATCATTGATGTTGAGCGCACCACAAGCGAACTCAACGCCTACAGTAAATAACAGAATGGAACAGAATGACATAATAAAAATGATGAAACTGCTTTTCAATGAGCAGAGCGTCAAATTTGATACTAAACTAGATAATTTTAATGAGAAATTAAATCAATTTGATGTACAATTTAGCGATATCAAAAAAGAAATTAAGAAACAAGGTTGCAATTTGGACAAAAGATTAAGTGAAATAAAGACACGGTTAGACGAAAAAATAGAATCAGAAAATAAGAAATTAGAATTAAACAAATTTGAATGGAACAAAGATGATAAGGTAAGTAGTAGTGGAAATGACGATAAAATAAATAAAAATATAGTAATAGGAGATAATAGTGTGGATGTTGGTAGTAATAATGAGGTTTTATGGGGAATAGAATATAATGATAATGGAATGATAGAGTGTTTTGAAGGGTTAAAGAGAGAGAGATGGTATGATAGTGAGAGATATATTGAGAGAGAGAGAAGTGTTGTTGGGAGAGATATTATTATGAGAGATGTTTTAAAAGTGAGAGATATTGTGAGAGAAAAGGAGAAGTAGAAATTTTTAAGATATGTAGAAATTATGAGGAGTTTATAGAAAGGTTACGTGGAGAGAGAAGTGAAAATAATAGTAAGTACTTACCTGGGATTGAAGCTGATATAGCAGCAGTAGGAGATGACGTTGATAACAATAATGACTTGATAAAATACCTGATTATGACTAATTACACTAAGGGTGACTGGACCATACCGAATGTTGACAAGTTTTATGATATAGTAATGTGGAGTAATCCTCCATAGTATTACTATGGTATAATGGACAAAATAAATTTAAATAGTTATTACATTACAAAAGATGATATAATGTACTTAATCAAAAATGAGTTATGTATACGTAAGATAAGATTGTTATTTGACGATGGAGGTTAGTTGTTCTTATTGTGTTTATGAACATTTAATTATGTGGACAGTGTTTTTCAGGATGGACTGTTTATGACTGATTTTGGTAAATGATTTAATGATTATGTGGAGTGTATATTTTTGTGTATAGTAATGTCAGTGTATTTGTGTAATTTTGCTGTTGTGTATTTTGTGTATTTTTTATGTAAACATGTATTGTAGAATTTTAAATAATTGAAGGAAGTTTAATAATGATTTTGAAATAATTATGGAATTTAGATTCTAATGGTTAGTAAATGATTATATATTTGGATATTGAGAGGTATTGTTGTTAGTAGATAAGTGATGGATTTTCTAGTGATATATTAAGTTGAAATGTTGTAAAGAGGTTTGGGGATAGTGATAAATAAGGGCATTGGAGTTAGTTAAATAGAGTTATTGGGAGTTAGTGAAAATAAGAGTTGAGATACAGATAATATATAAAGAGGTGTTAGATATTTTAGGGACACAGTGGTTAGTGATTAGGCTATATGTAGAGGTGAGTAATGTGAATGGTAATTTTATAGTTGTTGTTGATGATATTTTGTAGTAAGGATCCGGTGTTAAGGAGTGATCAACGAGCGACGTGGCAAGGGACCAGCATGCAGCGTTGTGGCAGGCGGAGCAATTTTGGGTTAGAGTGTTTGCCAATATTGGTGGAGGGCAAATGGTTAGGAATGGATATGGCCAGGTAGGTAACATACATCCTTATAAAAAACAAAATGAGCGGTGCCAGAGGTTTTAAATGGGATTTGTGAAGGGGGTTATTATAGAGATATTGGTGTCATAATATGTAAATGGTTAGAAGCGGTTGTTAGTAGTAGAGAAAAGAGGGGTAGTAAGGTTAGATTGACAAATACCAAAATAAGATAGAAAATAATGAATAATAGAGAGTCGCCCAAACTAGTTAAGGATAAAAAGGTTAGAAAAGGAAAATTCATAGTAGGAAGGTAATTGTAACTGAAAGGTAAATGATAAATTTGAAATGGTTTTGTAGAATCTAATGATATAATAAAAGTTGAATAGAGAGTTGATAAAAATAGTAATGTCTTATTAAAGTTTTGCTACAAGTTATGTAAATGTGAATTAAGTAATGTGAATTGTTCAATGTTAGTGTTTAATGTTTTATGATGTACAATGTTTTATTGTGTTTTATTATGTTTATGGTACAATAGGTCAGGAGGTTACTACCAGGGTAGTGACGATAATAATATTAAATTTTATGTTAGGGTAACAAATCTCTAGAAATGATTCTGTTATAAAAGGGGAAAATTAAAATAAAGAAAACGAGTAAAGAAATTTAGATAGTTTTGAAGTGCTGCCATGATAGATAAATATACTGATATTGTGTGAAATAAATGAATAAAAAATAGTAGTTGTTGTTTGAGAGTTAAAGTTGTTTTGTGTTTAGTATAAGGGTATAATTTCTTATGATGAAAGAAGCAAATTGATATTGACTGGAGTCAGAGCAATTGATACAAATATATAGGAGTGTTGCAAAGTAGAAGGATGATCTATCTTAAATCTTGTTATAATTTTTGAGTTATTTGGAATTTTATAAATAAATAAAACCAACGCCTCTAATCACAAACCAATGCATCTAAGAGGAGACATATCAGTTGCGGATATGTAGATAAATAAGGCCACTATTTTAAAATTTTGTATTGAATGTTTCAGAGTTTTATGGTGTTGTGACCGCGGTCCTGCGCTGGCCGGAGCGTCAGAACAGGAGCGTGCAGTGCCTCATGGCCTTATGGTGTAGGGATCTCTCAGGAGAAGTCCAGTAAGGTCAGACAGGTACGATCGACACTATAGGACCAAGGGTAAGTGATTGAAAAAAAATTTTTTTATATTAACACTACAGGGGGTTGTGGCACATATCTGAACTGATCCTTTTAGAAAAGTATGAATGAGTCAATGAAAGTTTTTGTGTCTCGACACCAAACCTTTCATTGAGGGGGTTTTGTAACAGTACAGATTTACCTGTACCAGAATAATGGTATGAGGCATATTGTCATTGTGAATTTTATTGTGTTCATACATATTAACAAGGTTAAGTCCCAGTAGATACGCAAATTCACCAGAGGGGAGCCGATCCAAGGTCATCAGAATACGAGTGAAATTAAACAAGTGTAATGGCGGTTTAAGCGCTACAAAGTGACAATACGAACTTTTCATTGGCCCACTGAAACAAATCGTCACCAACAAACAATGACGACACAAAACAATTACGTGTTATACCGGGCGTTGGCGAAAAGAACAATGCACCATGACGTCAGACACCGCTGTTTTACATAACAATTGTGTCTGCCTCCACGCAGTTCTTCAAAAGCAGTCAGCGAGCACATACACTTGCCGTTTACAGTGGGCAGTTCTATGCCGAAAATGTAACATTTACTTCATAAAATGATATAATCAGCATCAGAGTTAACAATAACTATTAGTAGAAGCAGTGCACTTAACAAAAATGTATTTAAATTAAAATCAGTGGGAAAATGACAACACTAAAACCGGCCAAACACCTGCCAACCGCCAGGAACAGCTAAGGAGGAATCTACGCCACATCAGTTTCAGGAAAGCCCTATATTAATATTATCTAAATTAAAAATTACAAAATGAGCTCAAATTTCACAAATATGTTTAAATTCAAGTAAGTGAGAGAGTGAGAAAGCGAGCGTGCAAGTCTATGTTGATCAACGTAATATAACCTGAGGCGTTGGTTTGTGATAATGGTTAACCAGTATTATTATTAACATACAAAGAAAGTTATGATTTTGTTTATGATGATAATAACAAGGCTAAAGGAAGTAGATTACATCAAATCAGAAAGTATATTTAATTAACCTTGAACAAGGTCAAGTGCGGAATACCGTCGCCGCCATTTTGAATCTGAATAATTATTGTTGGTTATTCTTGTATCAATTTGCAACATATTTAACAAAATAAAACCAAATTCGTTAGCCTTATCTGGTGTGTTGTGTTATTTCTATACCCAACAACCTCAGCCTCTTTCTGCTTAACGCAACTCTGGACCCGAAAAGCCTAATGTATTTTGAAAAAACTGAGCACGTGTTTCCACCAAAGGTGTGGTTCAGATTAGGTAAATACAATAAGACACACATAATTATCCGACATATATGTTTATTAATAATTCCAGTCAAAGCGAAACATAACAGATGGCGCCCGAACAGGGACTTTATATAAAATAAAAATTATATAAATAAGCAGAAAAGCGGAGGTAGAAGGGTAGAGAAATAAGCATAAAAAGAGAGGTTATATATGGAAGTTACATATAGTATAAAGAGACGCACATAGCAAATAAAACAAAATTTAGTACCATCAGTACGACAAAATGGCAGATAACGAAAGCATTAACGTAGAAAATACAAATACAGAATCATTGATGTTGAGCGCACCACAAGCGAACTCAACGCCTATAGTAAATAACAGAATGGAACAGAATGACATAATAAAAATGATGAAACTGCTTTTCAATGAGCAGAGCGTCAAATTTGATACTAAACTAGATAATTTTAATGAGAAATTAAATCAATTTGATGTACAATTTAGCGATATCAAAAAAGAAATTAAGAAACAAGGTTGCAATTTGGACAAAAGATTAAGTGAAATAAAGACACGGTTAGACGAAAAAATAGAATCAGAAAATAAGAAATTAGAATTAAACAAATTTGAATGGAACAAAGATGATAAGGTAAGTAGTAGTGGAAATGACGATAAAATAAATAAAAATATAGTAATAGGAGATAATAGTGTGGATGTTGGTAGTAATAATGAGGTTTTATGGGGAATAGAATATAATGATAATGGAATGATAGTGTGTTTTGAAGGGTTAAAGAGAGAGAGATGGTATGATAGTGAGAGATATATTGAGAGAGAGAGAGAAGTGTTGTTGGGAGAGATATTATTATGAGAGATGTTTTAAAAGTGAGAGATATTGTGAGAGAAAAGGAGAAGTAGAAATTTTTAAGATATGTAGAAATTATGAGGAGTTTATAGAAAGGTTAGGTGGAGAGAGAAGTGAAAATAATAGTAAGTACTTACCTGGGATTGAAGCTGATATAGCAGCATTAGGAGATGACGTTGATAACAATAATGACTTGATAAAATACCTGATTATGACTAATTACACTAAGGGTGACTGGACCATACCGAATGTTGACAAGTTTTATGATATAGTAATGTGGAGTAATCCTGCATAGTATTACTATGGTATAATGGACAAAATAAATTTAAATAGTTATTACATTACAAAAGATGATATAATGTACTTAATCAAAAATGAGTTATGTATACGTAAGATAAGATTGTTATTTGACGATGGAGGTTAGTTGTTCTTATTGTGTTTATGAACATTTAATTATGTGGACAGTGTTTTTCAGGATGGACTGTTTATGACTGATTTTGGTAAATGATTTAATGATTATGTGGAGTGTATATTTTTGTGTATAGTAATGTCAGTGTATTTGTGTAATTTTGCTGTTGTGTATTTTGTGTATTTTTTATGTAAACATGTATTGTAGAATTTTAAATAATTGAAGGAAGTTTAATAATGATTTTGAAATAATTATGGAATTTAGATTCTAATGGTTAGTAAATGATTATATATTTGGATATTGAGAGGTATTGTTGTTAGTAGATAAGTGATGGATTTTCTAGTGATATATTAAGTTGAAATGTTGTAAAGAGGTTTGGGGATAGTGATAAATAAGGGCATTGGAGTTAGTTAAATAGAGTTATTGGGAGTTAGTGAAAATAAGAGTTGAGATACAGATAATATATAAAGAGGTGTTAGATATTTTAGGGACACAGTGGTTAGTGATTAGGCTATATGTAGAGGTGAGTAATGTGAATGGTAATTTTATAGTTGTTGTTGATGATATTTTGTAGTAAGGATCCGGTGTTAAGGAGTGATCAACGAGCGACGTGGCAAGGGACCAGCATGCAGCGTTGTGGCAGGCGGAGCAATTTTGGGTTAGAGTGTTTGCCAATATTGGTGGAGGGCAAATGGTTAGGAATGGATATGGCCAGGTAGGTAACATACATCCTTATAAAAAACAAAATGAGCGGTGCCAGAGGTTTTAAATGGGATTTGTGAAGGGGGTTATTATAGAGATATTGGTGTCATAATATGTAAATGGTTAGAAGCGGTTGTTAGTAGTAGAGAAAAGAGGGGTAGTAAGGTTAGATTGACAAATACCAAAATAAGATAGAAAATAATGAATAATAGAGAGTCGCCCAAACTAGTTAAGGATAAAAAGGTTAGAAAAGGAAAATTCATAGTAGGAAGGTAATTGTAACTGAAAGGTAAATGATAAATTTGAAATGGTTTTGTAGAATCTAATGATATAATAAAAGTTGAATAGAGAGTTGATAAAAATAGTAATGTCTTATTAAAGTTTTGCTACAAGTTATGTAAATGTGAATTAAGTAATGTGAATTGTTCATGTTAGTGTTTAATGTTTTATGATGTACAATGTTTTATTGTGTTTTATTATGTTTATGGTACAATAGGTCAGGAGGTTACTACCAGGGTAGTGACGATAATAATATTAAATTTTATGTTAGGGTAACAAATCTCTAGAAATGATTCTGTTATAAAAGGGGAAAATTAAAATAAAGAAAACGAGTAAAGAAATTTAGATAGTTTTGAAGTGCTGCCATGATAGATAAATATACTGATATTGTGTGAAATAAATGAATAAAAAATAGTAGTTGTTGTTTGAGAGTTAAAGTTGTTTTGTGTTTAGTATAAGGGTATAATTTCTTATGATGAAAGAAGCAAATTGATATTGACTGGAGTCAGAGCAATTGATACAAATATATAGGAGTGTTGCAAAGTAGAAGGATGATCTATCTTAGAAGGATGATCTATCTTAAATCTTGTTATAATTTTTGAGTTATTTGGAATTTTATAAATAAATAAAACCAACGCCTCTAATCACAAACCAATGCATCTAAGAGGAGACATATCAGTTGCGGATATGTAGATAAATAAGGCCACTATTTTAAAATTTTGTATTGAATGTTTCAGAGTTTTATGGTGTTGTGACCGCGGTCCTGCGCTGGCCGGAGCGTCAGAACAGGAGCGTGCAGTGCCTCATGGCCTTATGGTGTAGGGATCTCTCAGGAGAAGTCCAGTAAGGTCAGACAGGTACGATCGACACTATAGGACCAAGGGTAAGTGATTGAAAAAAAAATTTTTTATATTAACACTACAGGGGGTTGTGGCACATATCTGAACTGATCCTTTTAGAAAAGTATGAATGAGTCAATGAAAGTTTTTGTGTCTCGACACCAAACCTTTCATTGAGGGGGTTTTGTAACAGTACAGATTTACCTGTACCAGAATAATGGTATGAGGCATATTGTCATTGTGAATTTTATTGTGTTCATACATATTAACAAGGTTAAGTCCCAGTAGATACGCAAATTCACCAGAGGGGAGCCGATCCAAGGTCATCAGAGTACGAGTGAAATTAAACAAGTGTAATGGCGGTTTAAGCGCTACAAAGTGACAATACGAACTTTTCATTGGCCCACTGAAACAAATCGTCACCAACAAACAATGACGACACAAAACAATTACGTGTTATACCGGGCGTTGGCGAAAAGAACAATGCACCATGACGTCAGACACCGCTGTTTTACATAACAATTGTGTCTGCCTCCACGCAGTTCTTCAAAAGCAGTCAGCGAGCACATACACTTGCCGTTTACAGTGGGCAGTTCTATGCCGAAAATGTAACATTTACTTCATAAAATGATATAATCAGCATCAGAGTTAACAATAACTATTAGTAGAAGCAGTGCACTTAACAAAAATGTATTTAAATTAAAATCAGTGGGAAAATGACAACACTAAAACCGGCCAAACACCTGCCAACCGCCAGGAACAGCTAAGGAGGAATCTACGCCACATCAGTTTCAGGAAAGCCCTATATTAATATTATCTAAATTAAAAATTACAAAATGAGCTCAAATTTCACAAATATGTTTAAATTCAAGTAAGTGAGAGAGTGAGAAAGCGAGCGTGCAAGTCTATGTTGATCAACGTAATATAACCTGAGGCGTTGGTTTGTGATAATGGTTAACCAGTATTATTATTAACATACAAAGAAAGTTATGATTTTGTTTATGATGATAATAACAAGGCTAAAGGAAGTAGATTACATCAAATCAGAAAGTATATTTAATTAACCTTGAACAAGGTCAAGTGCGGAATACCGTCGCCGCCATTTTGAATCTGAATAATTATTGTTGGTTATTCTTGTATCAATTTGCAACATATTTAACAAAATAAAACCAAATTCGTTAGCCTTATCTGGTGTGTTGTGTTATTTCTATACCCAACAACCTCAGCCTCTTTCTGCTTAACGCAACTCTGGACCCGAAAAGCCTAATGTATTTTGAAAAAACTGAGCACGTGTTTCCACCAAAGGTGTGGTTCAGATTAGGTAAATACAATAAGACACACATAATTATCCGACATATATGTTTATTAATAATTCCAGTCAAAGCGAAACGTAACAGATGGCGCCCGAACAGGGACTTTATATAAAATAAAAATTATATAAATAAGCAGAAAAGCGGAGGTAGAAGGGTAGAGAAATAAGCATAAAAAGAGAGGTTATATATGGAAGTTACATATAGTATAAAGAGACGCACATAGCAAATAAAACAAAATTTAGTACCATCAGTACGACAAAATGGCAGATAACGAAAGCATTAACGTAGAAAATACAAATACAGAATCATTGATGTTGAGCGCACCACAAGCGAACTCAACGCCTATAGTAAATAACAGAATGGAACAGAATGACATAATAAAAATGATGAAACTGCTTTTCAATGAGCAGAGCGTCAAATTTGATACTAAACTAGATAATTTTAATGAGAAATTAAATCAATTTGATGTACAATTTAGCGATATCAAAAAAGAAATTAAGAAACAAGGTTGCAATTTGGACAAAAGATTAAGTGAAATAAAGACACGGTTAGACGAAAAAATAGAATCAGAAAATAAGAAATTAGAATTAAACAAATTTGAATGGAACAAAGATGATAAGGTAAGTAGTAGTGGAAATGACGATAAAATAAATAAAAATATAGTAATAGGAGATAATAGTGTGGATGTTGGTAGTAATAATGAGGTTTTATGGGGAATAGAATATAATGATAATGGAATGATAGTGTGTTTTGAAGGGTTAAAGAGAGAGAGATGGTATGATAGTGAGAGATATATTGAGAGAGAGAGAAGTGTTGTTGGGAGAGATATTATTATGAGAGATGTTTTAAAAGTGAGAGATATTGTGAGAGAAAAGGAGAAGTAGAAATTTTTAAGATATGTAGAAATTATGAGGAGTTTATAGAAAGGTTAGGTGGAGAGAGAAGTGAAAATAATAGTAAGTACTTACCTGGGATTGAAGCTGATATAGCAGCAGTAGGAGATGACGTTGATAACAATAATGACTTGATAAAATACCTGATTATGACTAATTACACTAAGGGTGACTGGACCATACCGAATGTTGACAAGTTTTATGATATAGTAATGTGGAGTAATCCTGCATAGTATTACTATGGTATAATGGACAAAATAAATTTAAATAGTTATTACATTACAAAAGATGATATAATGTACTTAATCAAAAATGAGTTATGTATACGTAAGATAAGATTGTTATTTGACGATGGAGGTTAGTTGTTCTTATTGTGTTTATGAACATTTAATTATGTGGACAGTGTTTTTCAGGATGGACTGTTTATGACTGATTTTGGTAAATGATTTAATGATTATGTGGAGTGTATATTTTTGTGTATAGTAATGTCAGTGTATTTGTGTAATTTTGCTGTTGTGTATTTTGTGTATTTTTTATGTAAACATGTATTGTAGAATTTTAAATAATTGAAGGAAGTTTAATAATGATTTTGAAATAATTATGGAATTTAGATTCTAATGGTTAGTAAATGATTATATATTTGGATATTGAGAGGTATTGTTGTTAGTAGATAAGTGATGGATTTTCTAGTGATATATTAAGTTGAAATGTTGTAAAGAGGTTTGGGGATAGTGATAAATAAGGGCATTGGAGTTAGTTAAATAGAGTTATTGGGAGTTAGTGAAAATAAGAGTTGAGATACAGATAATATATAAAGAGGTGTTAGATATTTTAGGGACACAGTGGTTAGTGATTAGGCTATATGTAGAGGTGAGTAATGTGAATGGTAATTTTATAGTTGTTGTTGATGATATTTTGTAGTAAGGATCCGGTGTTAAGGAGTGATCAACGAGCGACGTGGCAAGGGACCAGCATGCAGCGTTGTGGCAGGCGGAGCAATTTTGGGTTAGAGTGTTTGCCAATATTGGTGGAGGGCAAATGGTTAGGAATGGATATGGCCAGGTAGGTAACATACATCCTTATAAAAAACAAAATGAGCGGTGCCAGAGGTTTTAAATGGGATTTGTGAAGGGGGTTATTATAGAGATATTGGTGTCATAATATGTAAATGGTTAGAAGCGGTTGTTAGTAGTAGAGAAAAGAGGGGTAGTAAGGTTAGATTGACAAATACCAAAATAAGATAGAAAATAATGAATAATAGAGAGTCGCCCAAACTAGTTAAGGATAAAAAGGTTAGAAAAGGAAAATTCATAGTAGGAAGGTAATTGTAACTGAAAGGTAAATGATAAATTTGAAATGGTTTTGTAGAATCTAATGATATAATAAAAGTTGAATAGAGAGTTGATAAAAATAGTAATGTCTTATTAAAGTTTTGCTACAAGTTATGTAAATGTGAATTAAGTAATGTGAATTGTTCAATGTTAGTGTTTAATGTTTTATGATGTACAATGTTTTATTGTGTTTTATTATGTTTATGGTACAATAGGTCAGGAGGTTACTACCAGGGTAGTGACGATAATAATATTAAATTTTATGTTAGGGTAACAAATCTCTAGAAATGATTCTGTTATAAAAGGGGAAAATTAAAATAAAGAAAACGAGTAAAGAAATTTAGATAGTTTTGAAGTGCTGCCATGATAGATAAATATACTGATATTGTGTGAAATAAATGAATAAAAAATAGTAGTTGTTGTTTGAGAGTTAAAGTTGTTTTGTGTTTAGTATAAGGGTATAATTTCTTATGATGAAAGAAGCAAATTGATATTGACTGGAGTCAGAGCAATTGATACAAATATATAGGAGTGTTGCAAAGTAGAAGGATGATCTATCTTAGAAGGATGATCTATCTTAAATCTTGTTATAATTTTTGAGTTATTTGGAATTTTATAAATAAATAAAACCAACGCCTCTAATCACAAACCAATGCATCTAAGAGGAGACATATCAGTTGCGGATATGTAGATAAATAAGGCCACTATTTTAAAATTTTGTATTGAATGTTTCAGAGTTTTATGGTGTTGTGACCGCCGTCCTGCGCTGGCCGGAGCGTCAGAACAGGAGCGTGCAGTGCCTCATGGCCTTATGGTGTAGGGATCTCTCAGGAGAAGTCCAGTAAGGTCAGACAGGTACGATCGACACTATAGGACCAAGGGTAAGTGATTGAAAAAAAAATTTTTTATATTAACACTACAGGGGGTTGTGGCACATATCTGAACTGATCCTTTTAGAAAAGTATGAATGAGTCAATGAAAGTTTTTGTGTCTCGACACCAAACCTTTCATTGAGGGGGTTTTGTAACAGTACAGATTTACCTGTACCAGAATAATGGTATGAGGCATATTGTCATTGTGAATTTTTTTGTGTTCATACATATTAACAAGGTTAAGTCCCAGTAGATACGCAAATTCACCAGAGGGGAGCCGATCCAAGGTCATCAGAGTACGAGTGAAATTAAACAAGTGTAATGGCGGTTTAAGCGCTACAAAGTGACAATACGAACTTTTCATTGGCCCACTGAAACAAATCGTCACCAACAAACAATGACGACACAAAACAATTACGTGTTATACCGGGCGTTGGCGAAAAGAACAATGCACCATGACGTCAGACACCGCTGTTTTACATAACAATTGTGTCTGCCTCCACGCAGTTCTTCAAAAGCAGTCAGCGAGCACATACACTTGCCGTTTACAGTGGGCAGTTCTATGCCGAAAATGTAACATTTACTTCATAAAATGATATAATCAGCATCAGAGTTAACAATAACTATTAGTAGAAGCAGTGCACTTAACAAAAATGTATTTAAATTAAAATCAGTGGGAAAATGACAACACTAAAACCGGCCAAACACCTGCCAACCGCCAGGAACAGCTAAGGAGGAATCTACGCCACATCAGTTTCAGGAAAGCCCTATATTAATATTATCTAAATTAAAAATTACAAAATGAGCTCAAATTTCACAAATATGTTTAAATTCAAGTAAGTGAGAGAGTGAGAAAGCGAGCGTGCAAGTCTATGTTGATCAACGTAATATAACCTGAGGCGTTGGTTTGTGATAATGGTTAACCAGTATTATTATTAACATACAAAGAAAGTTATGATTTTGTTTATGATGATAATAACAAGGCTAAAGGAAGTAGATTACATCAAATCAGAAAGTATATTTAATTAACCTTGAACAAGGTCAAGTGCGGAATACCGTCGCCGCCATTTTGAATCTGAATAATTATTGTTGGTTATTCTTGTATCAATTTGCAACATATTTAACAAAATAAAACCAAATTCGTTAGCCTTATCTGGTGTGTTGTGTTATTTCTA
This sequence comes from Magicicada septendecula, assembly GCA_034769895.1. Taxonomy (NCBI): domain Eukaryota; kingdom Metazoa; phylum Arthropoda; class Insecta; order Hemiptera; family Cicadidae; genus Magicicada; species Magicicada septendecula. The sequence continues at coordinate 455,994,323 of CM068368.1, forward strand.
TACCCAACAACCTCAGCCTCTTTCTGCTTAACGCAACTCTGGACCCGAAAAGCCTAATGTATTTTGAAAAAACTGAGCACGTGTTTCCACCAAAGGTGTGGTTCAGATTAGGTAAATACAATAAGACACACATAATTATCCGACATATATGTTTATTAATAATTCCAGTCAAAGCGAAACATAACAGATGGCGCCCGAACAGGGACTTTATATAAAATAAAAATTATATAAATAAGCAGAAAAGCGGAGGTAGAAGGGTAGAGAAATAAGCATAAAAAGAGAGGTTATATATGGAAGTTACATATAGTATAAAGAGACGCACATAGCAAATAAAACAAAATTTAGTACCATCAGTACGACAAAATGGCAGATAACGAAAGCATTAACGTAGAAAATACAAATACAGAATCATTGATGTTGAGCGCACCACAAGCGAACTCAACGCCTATAGTAAATAACAGAATGGAACAGAATGACATAATAAAAATGATGAAACTGCTTTTCAATGAGCAGAGCGTCAAATTTGATACTAAACTAGATAATTTTAATGAGAAATTAAATCAATTTGATGTACAATTTAGCGATATCAAAAAAGAAATTAAGAAACAAGGTTGCAATTTGGACAAAAGATTAAGTGAAATAAAGACACGGTTAGACGAAAAAATAGAATCAGAAAATAAGAAATTAGAATTAAACAAATTTGAATGGAACAAAGATGATAAGGTAAGTAGTAGTGGAAATGACGATAAAATAAATAAAAATATAGTAATAGGAGATAATAGTGTGGATGTTGGTAGTAATAATGAGGTTTTATGGGGAATAGAATATAATGATAATGGAATGATAGTGTGTTTTGAAGGGTTAAAGAGAGAGAGATGGTATGATAGTGAGAGATATATTGAGAGAGAGAGAAGTGTTGTTGGGAGAGATATTATTATGAGAGATGTTTTAAAAGTGAGAGATATTGTGAGAGAAAAGGAGAAGTAGAAATTTTTAAGATATGTAGAAATTATGAGGAGTTTATAGAAAGGTTAGGTGGAGAGAGAAGTGAAAATAATAGTAAGTACTTACCTGGGATTGAAGCTGATATAGCAGCAGTAGGAGATGACGTTGATAACAATAATGACTTGATAAAATACCTGATTATGACTAATTACACTAAGGGTGACTGGACCATACCGAATGTTGACAAGTTTTATGATATAGTAATGTGGAGTAATCCTGCATAGTATTACTATGGTATAATGGACAAAATAAATTTAAATAGTTATTACATTACAAAAGATGATATAATGTACTTAATCAAAAATGAGTTATGTATACGTAAGATAAGATTGTTATTTGACGATGGAGGTTAGTTGTTCTTATTGTGTTTATGAACATTTAATTATGTGGACAGTGTTTTTCAGGATGGACTGTTTATGACTGATTTTGGTAAATGATTTAATGATTATGTGGAGTGTATATTTTTGTGTATAGTAATGTCAGTGTATTTGTGTAATTTTGCTGTTGTGTATTTTGTGTATTTTTTATGTAAACATGTATTGTAGAATTTTAAATAATTGAAGGAAGTTTAATAATGATTTTGAAATAATTATGGAATTTAGATTCTAATGGTTAGTAAATGATTATATATTTGGATATTGAGAGGTATTGTTGTTAGTAGATAAGTGATGGATTTTCTAGTGATATATTAAGTTGAAATGTTGTAAAGAGGTTTGGGGATAGTGATAAATAAGGGCATTGGAGTTAGTTAAATAGAGTTATTGGGAGTTAGTGAAAATAAGAGTTGAGATACAGATAATATATAAAGAGGTGTTAGATATTTTAGGGACACAGTGGTTAGTGATTAGGCTATATGTAGAGGTGAGTAATGTGAATGGTAATTTTATAGTTGTTGTTGATGATATTTTGTAGTAAGGATCCGGTGTTAAGGAGTGATCAACGAGCGACGTGGCAAGGGACCAGCATGCAGCGTTGTGGCAGGCGGAGCAATTTTGGGTTAGAGTGTTTGCCAATATTGGTGGAGGGCAAATGGTTAGGAATGGATATGGCCAGGTAGGTAACATACATCCTTATAAAAAACAAAATGAGCGGTGCCAGAGGTTTTAAATGGGATTTGTGAAGGGGGTTATTATAGAGATATTGGTGTCATAATATGTAAATGGTTAGAAGCGGTTGTTAGTAGTAGAGAAAAGAGGGGTAGTAAGGTTAGATTGACAAATACCAAAATAAGATAGAAAATAATGAATAATAGAGAGTCGCCCAAACTAGTTAAGGATAAAAAGGTTAGAAAAGGAAAATTCATAGTAGGAAGGTAATTGTAACTGAAAGGTAAATGATAAATTTGAAATGGTTTTGTAGAATCTAATGATATAATAAAAGTTGAATAGAGAGTTGATAAAAATAGTAATGTCTTATTAAAGTTTTGCTACAAGTTATGTAAATGTGAATTAAGTAATGTGAATTGTTCAATGTTAGTGTTTAATGTTTTATGATGTACAATGTTTTATTGTGTTTTATTATGTTTATGGTACAATAGGTCAGGAGGTTACTACCAGGGTAGTGACGATAATAATATTAAATTTTATGTTAGGGTAACAAATCTCTAGAAATGATTCTGTTATAAAAGGGGAAAATTAAAATAAAGAAAACGAGTAAAGAAATTTAGATAGTTTTGAAGTGCTGCCATGATAGATAAATATACTGATATTGTGTGAAATAAATGAATAAAAAATAGTAGTTGTTGTTTGAGAGTTAAAGTTGTTTTGTGTTTAGTATAAGGGTATAATTTCTTATGATGAAAGAAGCAAATTGATATTGACTGGAGTCAGAGCAATTGATACAAATATATAGGAGTGTTGCAAAGTAGAAGGATGATCTATCTTAGAAGGATGATCTATCTTAAATCTTGTTATAATTTTTGAGTTATTTGGAATTTTATAAATAAATAAAACCAACGCCTCTAATCACAAACCAATGCATCTAAGAGGAGACATATCAGTTGCGGATATGTAGATAAATAAGGCCACTATTTTAAAATTTTGTATTGAATGTTTCAGAGTTTTATGGTGTTGTGACCGCGGTCCTGCGCTGGCCGGAGCGTCAGAACAGGAGCGTGCAGTGCCTCATGGCCTTATGGTGTAGGGATCTCTCAGGAGAAGTCCAGTAAGGTCAGACAGGTACGATCGACACTATAGGACCAAGGGTAAGTGATTGAAAAAAAAATTTTTTATATTAACACTACAGGGGGTTGTGGCACATATCTGAACTGATCCTTTTAGAAAAGTATGAATGAGTCAATGAAAGTTTTTGTGTCTCGACACCAAACCTTTCATTGAGGGGGTTTTGTAACAGTACAGATTTACCTGTACCAGAATAATGGTATGAGGCATATTGTCATTGTGAATTTTATTGTGTTCATACATATTAACAAGGTTAAGTCCCAGTAGATACGCAAATTCACCAGAGGGGAGCCGATCCAAGGTCATCAGAGTACGAGTGAAATTAAACAAGTGTAATGGCGGTTTAAGCGCTACAAAGTGACAATACGAACTTTTCATTGGCCCACTGAAACAAATCGTCACCAACAAACAATGACGACACAAAACAATTACGTGTTATACCGGGCGTTGGCGAAAAGAACAATGCACCATGACGTCAGACACCGCTGTTTTACATAACAATTGTGTCTGCCTCCACGCAGTTCTTCAAAAGCAGTCAGCGAGCACATACACTTGCCGTTTACAGTGGGCAGTTCTATGCCGAAAATGTAACATTTACTTCATAAAATGATATAATCAGCATCAGAGTTAACAATAACTATTAGTAGAAGCAGTGCACTTAACAAAAATGTATTTAAATTAAAATCAGTGGGAAAATGACAACACTAAAACCGGCCAAACACCTGCCAACCGCCAGGAACAGCTAAGGAGGAATCTACGCCACATCAGTTTCAGGAAAGCCCTATATTAATATTATCTAAATTAAAAATTACAAAATGAGCTCAAATTTCACAAATATGTTTAAATTCAAGTAAGTGAGAGAGTGAGAAAGCGAGCGTGCAAGTCTATGTTGATCAACGTAATATAACCTGAGGCGTTGGTTTGTGATAATGGTTAACCAGTATTATTATTAATATACAAAGAAAGTTATGATTTTGTTTATGATGATAATAACAAGGCTAAAGGAAGTAGATTACATCAAATCAGAAAGTATATTTAATTAACCTTGAACAAGGTCAAGTGCGGAATACCGTCGCCGCCATTTTGAATCTGAATAATTATTGTTGGTTATTCTTGTATCAATTTGCAACATATTTAACAAAATAAAACCAAATTCGTTAGCCTTATCTGGTGTGTTGTGTTATTTCTATACCCAACAACCTCAGCCTCTTTCTGCTTAACGCAACTCTGGACCCGAAAAGCCTAATGTATTTTGAAAAAACTGAGCACGTGTTTCCACCAAAGGTGTGGTTCAGATTAGGTAAATACAATAAGACACACATAATTATCCGACATATATGTTTATTAATAATTCCAGTCAAAGCGAAACATAACAGATGGCGCCCGAACAGGGACTTTATATAAAATAAAAATTATATAAATAAGCAGAAAAGCGGAGGTAGAAGGGTAGAGAAATAAGCATAAAAAGAGAGGTTATATATGGAAGTTACATATAGTATAAAGAGACGCACATAGCAAATAAAACAAAATTTAGTACCATCAGTACGACAAAATGGCAGATAACGAAAGCATTAACGTAGAAAATACAAATACAGAATCATTGATGTTGAGCGCACCACAAGCGAACTCAACGCCTATAGTAAATAACAGAATGGAACAGAATGACATAATAAAAATGATGAAACTGCTTTTCAATGAGCAGAGCGTCAAATTTGATACTAAACTAGATAATTTTAATGAGAAATTAAATCAATTTGATGTACAATTTAGCGATATCAAAAAAGAAATTAAGAAACAAGGTTGCAATTTGGACAAAAGATTAAGTGAAATAAAGACACGGTTAGACGAAAAAATAGAATCAGAAAATAAGAAATTAGAATTAAACAAATTTGAATGGAACAAAGATGATAAGGTAAGTAGTAGTGGAAATGACGATAAAATAAATAAAAATATAGTAATAGGAGATAATAGTGTGGATGTTGGTAGTAATAATGAGGTTTTATGGGGAATAGAATATAATGATAATGGAATGATAGTGTGTTTTGAAGGGTTAAAGAGAGAGAGATGGTATGATAGTGAGAGATATATTGAGAGAGAGAGAAGTGTTGTTGGGAGAGATATTATTATGAGAGATGTTTTAAAAGTGAGAGATATTGTGAGAGAAAAGGAGAAGTAGAAATTTTTAAGATATGTAGAAATTATGAGGAGTTTATAGAAAGGTTAGGTGGAGAGAGAAGTGAAAATAATAGTAAGTACTTACCTGGGATTGAAGCTGATATAGCAGCAGTAGGAGATGACGTTGATAACAATAATGACTTGATAAAATACCTGATTATGACTAATTACACTAAGGGTGACTGGACCATACCGAATGTTGACAAGTTTTATGATATAGTAATGTGGAGTAATCCTGCATAGTATTACTATGGTATAATGGACAAAATAAATTTAAATAGTTATTACATTACAAAAGATGATATAATGTACTTAATCAAAAATGAGTTATGTATACGTAAGATAAGATTGTTATTTGACGATGGAGGTTAGTTGTTCTTATTGTGTTTATGAACATTTAATTATGTGGACAGTGTTTTTCAGGATGGACTGTTTATGACTGATTTTGGTAAATGATTTAATGATTATGTGGAGTGTATATTTTTGTGTATAGTAATGTCAGTGTATTTGTGTAATTTTGCTGTTGTGTATTTTGTGTATTTTTTATGTAAACATGTATTGTAGAATTTTAAATAATTGAAGGAAGTTTAATAATGATTTTGAAATAATTATGGAATTTAGATTCTAATGGTTAGTAAATGATTATATATTTGGATATTGAGAGGTATTGTTGTTAGTAGATAAGTGATGGATTTTCTAGTGATATATTAAGTTGAAATGTTGTAAAGAGGTTTGGGGATAGTGATAAATAAGGGCATTGGAGTTAGTTAAATAGAGTTATTGGGAGTTAGTGAAAATAAGAGTTGAGATACAGATAATATATAAAGAGGTGTTAGATATTTTAGGGACACAGTGGTTAGTGATTAGGCTATATGTAGAGGTGAGTAATGTGAATGGTAATTTTATAGTTGTTGTTGATGATATTTTGTAGTAAGGATCCGGTGTTAAGGAGTGATCAACGAGCGACGTGGCAAGGGACCAGCATGCAGCGTTGTGGCAGGCGGAGCAATTTTGGGTTAGAGTGTTTGCCAATATTGGTGGAGGGCAAATGGTTAGGAATGGATATGGCCAGGTAGGTAACATACATCCTTATAAAAAACAAAATGAGCGGTGCCAGAGGTTTTAAATGGGATTTGTGAAGGGGGTTATTATAGAGATATTGGTGTCATAATATGTAAATGGTTAGAAGCGGTTGTTAGTAGTAGAGAAAAGAGGGGTAGTAAGGTTAGATTGACAAATACCAAAATAAGATAGAAAATAATGAATAATAGAGAGTCGCCCAAACTAGTTAAGGATAAAAAGGTTAGAAAAGGAAAATTCATAGTAGGAAGGTAATTGTAACTGAAAGGTAAATGATAAATTTGAAATGGTTTTGTAGAATCTAATGATATAATAAAAGTTGAATAGAGAGTTGATAAAAATAGTAATGTCTTATTAAAGTTTTGCTACAAGTTATGTAAATGTGAATTAAGTAATGTGAATTGTTCAATGTTAGTGTTTAATGTTTTATGATGTACAATGTTTTATTGTGTTTTATTATGTTTATGGTACAATAGGTCAGGAGGTTACTACCAGGGTAGTGACGATAATAATATTAAATTTTATGTTAGGGTAACAAATCTCTAGAAATGATTCTGTTATAAAAGGGGAAAATTAAAATAAAGAAAACGAGTAAAGAAATTTAGATAGTTTTGAAGTGCTGCCATGATAGATAAATATACTGATATTGTGTGAAATAAATGAATAAAAAATAGTAGTTGTTGTTTGAGAGTTAAAGTTGTTTTGTGTTTAGTATAAGGGTATAATTTCTTATGATGAAAGAAGCAAATTGATATTGACTGGAGTCAGAGCAATTGATACAAATATATAGGAGTGTTGCAAAGTAGAAGGATGATCTATCTTAGAAGGATGATCTATCTTAAATCTTGTTATAATTTTTGAGTTATTTGGAATTTTATAAATAAATAAAACCAACGCCTCTAATCACAAACCAATGCATCTAAGAGGAGACATATCAGTTGCGGATATGTAGATAAATAAGGCCACTATTTTAAAATTTTGTATTGAATGTTTCAGAGTTTTATGGTGTTGTGACCGCGGTCCTGCGCTGGCCGGAGCGTCAGAACAGGAGCGTGCAGTGCCTCATGGCCTTATGGTGTAGGGATCTCTCAGGAGAAGTCCAGTAAGGTCAGACAGGTACGATCGACACTATAGGACCAAGGGTAAGTGATTGAAAAAAAAATTTTTTATATTAACACTACAGGGGGTTGTGGCACATATCTGAACTGATCCTTTTAGAAAAGTATGAATGAGTCAATGAAAGTTTTTGTGTCTCGACACCAAACCTTTCATTGAGGGGGTTTTGTAACAGTACAGATTTACCTGTACCAGAATAATGGTATGAGGCATATTGTCATTGTGAATTTTATTGTGTTCATACATATTAACAAGGTTAAGTCCCAGTAGATACGCAAATTCACCAGAGGGGAGCCGATCCAAGGTCATCAGAGTACGAGTGAAATTAAACAAGTGTAATGGCGGTTTAAGCGCTACAAAGTGACAATACGAACTTTTCATTGGCCCACTGAAACAAATCGTCACCAACAAACAATGACGACACAAAACAATTACGTGTTATACCGGGCGTTGGCGAAAAGAACAATGCACCATGACGTCAGACACCGCTGTTTTACATAACAATTGTGTCTGCCTCCACGCAGTTCTTCAAAAGCAGTCAGCGAGCACATACACTTGCCGTTTACAGTGGGCAGTTCTATGCCGAAAATGTAACATTTACTTCATAAAATGATATAATCAGCATCAGAGTTAACAATAACTATTAGTAGAAGCAGTGCACTTAACAAAAATGTATTTAAATTAAAATCAGTGGGAAAATGACAACACTAAAACCGGCCAAACACCTGCCAACCGCCAGGAACAGCTAAGGAGGAATCTACGCCACATCAGTTTCAGGAAAGCCCTATATTAATATTATCTAAATTAAAAATTACAAAATGAGCTCAAATTTCACAAATATGTTTAAATTCAAGTAAGTGAGAGAGTGAGAAAGCGAGCGTGCAAGTCTATGTTGATCAACGTAATATAACCTGAGGCGTTGGTTTGTGATAATGGTTAACCAGTATTATTATTAACATACAAAGAAAGTTATGATTTTGTTTATGATGATAATAACAAGGCTAAAGGAAGTAGATTACATCAAATCAGAAAGTATATTTAATTAACCTTGAACAAGGTCAAGTGCGGAATACCGTCGCCGCCATTTTGAATCTGAATAATTATTGTTGGTTATTCTTGTATCAATTTGCAACATATTTAACAAAATAAAACCAAATTCGTTAGCCTTATCTGGTGTGTTGTGTTATTTCTATACCCAACAACCTCAGCCTCTTTCTGCTTAACGCAACTCTGGACCCGAAAAGCCTAATGTATTTTGAAAAAACTGAGCACGTGTTTCCACCAAAGGTGTGGTTCAGATTAGGTAAATACAATAAGACACACATAATTATCCGACATATATGTTTATTAATAATTCCAGTCAAAGCGAAACATAACAGATGGCGCCCGAACAGGGACTTTATATAAAATAAAAATTATATAAATAAGCAGAAAAGCGGAGGTAGAAGGGTAGAGAAATAAGCATAAAAAGAGAGGTTATATATGGAAGTTACATATAGTATAAAGAGACGCACATAGCAAATAAAACAAAATTTAGTACCATCAGTACGACAAAATGGCAGATAACGAAAGCATTAACGTAGAAAATACAAATACAGAATCATTGATGTTGAGCGCACCACAAGCGAACTCAACGCCTATAGTAAATAACAGAATGGAACAGAATGACATAATAAAAATGATGAAACTGCTTTTCAATGAGCAGAGCGTCAAATTTGATACTAAACTAGATAATTTTAATGAGAAATTAAATCAATTTGATGTACAATTTAGCGATATCAAAAAAGAAATTAAGAAACAAGGTTGCAATTTGGACAAAAGATTAAGTGAAATAAAGACACGGTTAGACGAAAAAATAGAATCAGAAAATAAGAAATTAGAATTAAACAAATTTGAATGGAACAAAGATGATAAGGTACGTAGTAGTGGAAATGACGATAAAATAAATAAAAATATAGTAATAGGAGATAATAGTGTGGATGTTGGTAGTAATAATGAGGTTTTATGGGGAATAGAATATAATGATAATGGAATGATAGTGTGTTTTGAAGGGTTAAAGAGAGAGAGATGGTATGATAGTGAGAGATATATTGAGAGAGAGAGAAGTGTTGTTGGGAGAGATATTATTATGAGAGATGTTTTAAAAGTGAGAGATATTGTGAGAGAAAAGGAGAAGTAGAAATTTTTAAGATATGTAGAAATTATGAGGAGTTTATAGAAAGGTTAGGTGGAGAGAGAAGTGAAAATAATAGTAAGTACTTACCTGGGATTGAAGCTGATATAGCAGCAGTAGGAGATGACGTTGATAACAATAATGACTTGATAAAATACCTGATTATGACTAATTACACTAAGGGTGACTGGACCATACCGAATGTTGACAAGTTTTATGATATAGTAATGTGGAGTAATCCTGCATAGTATTACTATGGTATAATGGACAAAATAAATTTAAATAGTTATTACATTACAAAAGATGATATAATGTACTTAATCAAAAATGAGTTATGTATACGTAAGATAAGATTGTTATTTGACGATGGAGGTTAGTTGTTCTTATTGTGTTTATGAACATTTAATTATGTGGACAGTGTTTTTCAGGATGGACTGTTTATGACTGATTTTGGTAAATGATTTAATGATTATGTGGAGTGTATATTTTTGTGTATAGTAATGTCAGTGTATTTGTGTAATTTTGCTGTTGTGTATTTTGTGTATTTTTTATGTAAACATGTATTGTAGAATTTTAAATAATTGAAGGAAGTTTAATAATGATTTTGAAATAATTATGGAATTTAGATTCTAATGGTTAGTAAATGATTATATATTTGGATATTGAGAGGTATTGTTGTTAGTAGATAAGTGATGGATTTTCTAGTGATATATTAAGTTGAAATGTTGTAAAGAGGTTTGGGGATAGTGATAAATAAGGGCATTGGAGTTAGTTAAATAGAGTTATTGGGAGTTAGTGAAAATAAGAGTTGAGATACAGATAATATATAAAGAGGTGTTAGATATTTTAGGGACACAGTGGTTAGTGATTAGGCTATATGTAGAGGTGAGTAATGTGAATGGTAATTTTATAGTTGTTGTTGATGATATTTTGTAGTAAGGATCCGGTGTTAAGGAGTGATCAACGAGCGACGTGGCAAGGGACCAGCATGCAGCGTTGTGGCAGGCGGAGCAATTTTGGGTTAGAGTGTTTGCCAATATTGGTGGAGGGCAAATGGTTAGGAATGGATATGGCCAGGTAGGTAACATACATCCTTATAAAAAACAAAATGAGCGGTGCCAGAGGTTTTAAATGGGATTTGTGAAGGGGGTTATTATAGAGATATTGGTGTCATAATATGTAAATGGTTAGAAGCGGTTGTTAGTAGTAGAGAAAAGAGGGGTAGTAAGGTTAGATTGACAAATACCAAAATAAGATAGAAAATAATGAATAATAGAGAGTCGCCCAAACTAGTTAAGGATAAAAAGGTTAGAAAAGGAAAATTCATAGTAGGAAGGTAATTGTAACTGAAAGGTAAATGATAAATTTGAAATGGTTTTGTAGAATCTAATGATATAATAAAAGTTGAATAGAGAGTTGATAAAAATAGTAATGTCTTATTAAAGTTTTGCTACAAGTTATGTAAATGTGAATTAAGTAATGTGAATTGTTCAATGTTAGTGTTTAATGTTTTATGATGTACAATGTTTTATTGTGTTTTATTATGTTTATGGTACAATAGGTCAGGAGGTTACTACCAGGGTAGTGACGATAATAATATTAAATTTTATGTTAGGGTAACAAATCTCTAGAAATGATTCTGTTATAAAAGGGGAAAATTAAAATAAAGAAAACGAGTAAAGAAATTTAGATAGTTTTGAAGTGCTGCCATGATAGATAAATATACTGATATTGTGTGAAATAAATGAATAAAAAATAGTAGTTGTTGTTTGAGAGTTAAAGTTGTTTTGTGTTTAGTATAAGGGTATAATTTCTTATGATGAAAGAAGCAAATTGATATTGACTGGAGTCAGAGCAATTGATACAAATATATAGGAGTGTTGCAAAGTAGAAGGATGATCTATCTTAGAAGGATGATCTATCTTAAATCTTGTTATAATTTTTGAGTTATTTGGAATTTTATAAATAAATAAAACCAACGCCTCTAATCACAAACCAATGCATCTAAGAGGAGACATATCAGTTGCGGATATGTAGATAAATAAGGCCACTATTTTAAAATTTTGTATTGAATGTTTCAGAGTTTTATGGTGTTGTGACCGCGGTCCTGCGCTGGCCGGAGCGTCAGAACAGGAGCGTGCAGTGCCTCATGGCCTTATGGTGTAGGGATCTCTCAGGAGAAGTCCAGTAAGGTCAGACAGGTACGATCGACACTATAGGACCAAGGGTAAGTGATTGAAAAAAAAATTTTTTATATTAACACTACAGGGGGTTGTGGCACATATCTGAACTGATCCTTTTAGAAAAGTATGAATGAGTCAATGAAAGTTTTTGTGTCTCGACACCAAACCTTTCATTGAGGGGGTTTTGTAACAGTACAGATTTACCTGTACCAGAATAATGGTATGAGGCATATTGTCATTGTGAATTTTATTGTGTTCATACATATTAACAAGGTTAAGTCCCAGTAGATACGCAAATTCACCAGAGGGGAGCCGATCCAAGGTCATCAGAGTACGAGTGAAATTAAACAAGTGTAATGGCGGTTTAAGCGCTACAAAGTGACAATACGAACTTTTCATTGGCCCACTGAAACAAATCGTCACCAACAAACAATGACGACACAAAACAATTACGTGTTATACCGGGCGTTGGCGAAAAGAACAATGCACCATGACGTCAGACACCGCTGTTTTACATAACAATTGTGTCTGCCTCCACGCAGTTCTTCAAAAGCAGTCAGCGAGCACATACACTTGCCGTTTACAGTGGGCAGTTCTATGCCGAAAATGTAACATTTACTTCATAAAATGATATAATCAGCATCAGAGTTAACAATAACTATTAGTAGAAGCAGTGCACTTAACAAAAATGTATTTAAATTAAAATCAGTGGGAAAATGACAACACTAAAACCGGCCAAACACCTGCCAACCGCCAGGAACAGCTAAGGAGGAATCTACGCCACATCAGTTTCAGGAAAGCCCTATATTAATATTATCTAAATTAAAAATTACAAAATGAGCTCAAATTTCACAAATATGTTTAAATTCAAGTAAGTGAGAGAGTGAGAAAGCGAGCGTGCAAGTCTATGTTGATCAACGTAATATAACCTGAGGCGTTGGTTTGTGATAATGGTTAACCAGTATTATTATTAACATACAAAGAAAGTTATGATTTTGTTTATGATGATAATAACAAGGCTAAAGGAAGTAGATTACATCAAATCAGAAAGTATATTTAATTAACCTTGAACAAGGTCAAGTGCGGAATACCGTCGCCGCCATTTTGAATCTGAATAATTATTGTTGGTTATTCTTGTATCAATTTGCAACATATTTAACAAAATAAAACCAAATTCGTTAGCCTTATCTGGTGTGTTGTGTTATTTCTATACCCAACAACCTCAGCCTCTTTCTGCTTAACGCAACTCTGGACCCGAAAAGCCTAATGTATTTTGAAAAAACTGAGCACGTGTTTCCACCAAAGGTGTGGTTCAGATTAGGTAAATACAATAAGACACACATAATTATCCGACATATATGTTTATTAATAATTCCAGTCAAAGCGAAACATAACAGATGGCGCCCGAACAGGGACTTTATATAAAATAAAAATTATATAAATAAGCAGAAAAGCGGAGGTAGAAGGGTAGAGAAATAAGCATAAAAAGAGAGGTTATATATGGAAGTTACATATAGTATAAAGAGACGCACATAGCAAATAAAACAAAATTTAGTACCATCAGTACGACAAAATGGCAGATAACGAAAGCATTAACGTAGAAAATACAAATACAGAATCATTGATGTTGAGCGCACCACAAGCGAACTCAACGCCTATAGTAAATAACAGAATGGAACAGAATGACATAATAAAAATGATGAAACTGCTTTTCAATGAGCAGAGCGTCAAATTTGATACTAAACTAGATAATTTTAATGAGAAATTAAATCAATTTGATGTACAATTTAGCGATATCAAAAAAGAAATTAAGAAACAAGGTTGCAATTTGGACAAAAGATTAAGTGAAATAAAGACACGGTTAGACGAAAAAATAGAATCAGAAAATAAGAAATTAGAATTAAACAAATTTGAATGGAACAAAGATGATAAGGTAAGTAGTAGTGGAAATGACGATAAAATAAATAAAAATATAGTAATAGGAGATAATAGTGTGGATGTTGGTAGTAATAATGAGGTTTTATGGGGAATAGAATATAATGATAATGGAATGATAGTGTGTTTTGAAGGGTTAAAGAGAGAGAGATGGTATGATAGTGAGAGATATATTGAGAGAGAGAGAAGTGTTGTTGGGAGAGATATTATTATGAGAGATGTTTTAAAAGTGAGAGATATTGTGAGAGAAAAGGAGAAGTAGAAATTTTTAAGATATGTAGAAATTATGAGGAGTTTATAGAAAGGTTAGGTGGAGAGAGAAGTGAAAATAATAGTAAGTACTTACCTGGGATTGAAGCTGATATAGCAGCAGTAGGAGATGACGTTGATAACAATAATGACTTGATAAAATACCTGATTATGACTAATTACACTAAGGGTGACTGGACCATACCGAATGTTGACAAGTTTTATGATATAGTAATGTGGAGTAATCCTGCATAGTATTACTATGGTATAATGGACAAAATAAATTTAAATAGTTATTACATTACAAAAGATGATATAATGTACTTAATCAAAAATGAGTTATGTATACGTAAGATAAGATTGTTATTTGACGATGGAGGTTAGTTGTTCTTATTGTGTTTATGAACATTTAATTATGTGGACAGTGTTTTTCAGGATGGACTGTTTATGACTGATTTTGGTAAATGATTTAATGATTATGTGGAGTGTATATTTTTGTGTATAGTAATGTCAGTGTATTTGTGTAATTTTGCTGTTGTGTATTTTGTGTATTTTTTATGTAAACATGTATTGTAGAATTTTAAATAATTGAAGGAAGTTTAATAATGATTTTGAAATAATTATGGAATTTAGATTCTAATGGTTAGTAAATGATTATATATTTGGATATTGAGAGGTATTGTTGTTAGTAGATAAGTGATGGATTTTCTAGTGATATATTAAGTTGAAATGTTGTAAAGAGGTTTGGGGATAGTGATAAATAAGGGCATTGGAGTTAGTTAAATAGAGTTATTGGGAGTTAGTGAAAATAAGAGTTGAGATACAGATAATATATAAAGAGGTGTTAGATATTTTAGGGACACAGTGGTTAGTGATTAGGCTATATGTAGAGGTGAGTAATGTGAATGGTAATTTTATAGTTGTTGTTGATGATATTTTGTAGTAAGGATCCGGTGTTAAGGAGTGATCAACGAGCGACGTGGCAAGGGACCAGCATGCAGCGTTGTGGCAGGCGGAGCAATTTTGGGTTAGAGTGTTTGCCAATATTGGTGGAGGGCAAATGGTTAGGAATGGATATGGCCAGGTAGGTAACATACATCCTTATAAAAAACAAAATGAGCGGTGCCAGAGGTTTTAAATGGGATTTGTGAAGGGGGTTATTATAGAGATATTGGTGTCATAATATGTAAATGGTTAGAAGCGGTTGTTAGTAGTAGAGAAAAGAGGGGTAGTAAGGTTAGATTGACAAATACCAAAATAAGATAGAAAATAATGAATAATAGAGAGTCGCCCAAACTAGTTAAGGATAAAAAGGTTAGAAAAGGAAAATTCATAGTAGGAAGGTAATTGTAACTGAAAGGTAAATGATAAATTTGAAATGGTTTTGTAGAATCTAATGATATAATAAAAGTTGAATAGAGAGTTGATAAAAATAGTAATGTCTTATTAAAGTTTTGCTACAAGTTATGTAAATGTGAATTAAGTAATGTGAATTGTTCAATGTTAGTGTTTAATGTTTTATGATGTACAATGTTTTATTGTGTTTTATTATGTTTATGGTACAATAGGTCAGGAGGTTACTACCAGGGTAGTGACGATAATAATATTAAATTTTATGTTAGGGTAACAAATCTCTAGAAATGATTCTGTTATAAAAGGGGAAAATTAAAATAAAGAAAACGAGTAAAGAAATTTAGATAGTTTTGAAGTGCTGCCATGATAGATAAATATACTGATATTGTGTGAAATAAATGAATAAAAAATAGTAGTTGTTGTTTGAGAGTTAAAGTTGTTTTGTGTTTAGTATAAGGGTATAATTTCTTATGATGAAAGAAGCAAATTGATATTGACTGGAGTCAGAGCAATTGATACAAATATATAGGAGTGTTGCAAAGTAGAAGGATGATCTATCTTAGAAGGATGATCTATCTTAAATCTTGTTATAATTTTTGAGTTATTTGGAATTTTATAAATAAATAAAACCAACGCCTCTAATCACAAACCAATGCATCTAAGAGGAGACATATCAGTTGCGGATATGTAGATAAATAAGGCCACTATTTTAAAATTTTGTATTGAATGTTTCAGAGTTTTATGGTGTTGTGACCGCGGTCCTGCGCTGGCCGGAGCGTCAGAACAGGAGCGTGCAGTGCCTCATGGCCTTATGGTGTAGGGATCTCTCAGGAGAAGTCCAGTAAGGTCAGACAGGTACGATCGACACTATAGGACCAAGGGTAAGTGATTGAAAAAAAAATTTTTTATATTAACACTACAGGGGGTTGTGGCACATATCTGAACTGATCCTTTTAGAAAAGTATGAATGAGTCAATGAAAGTTTTTGTGTCTCGACACCAAACCTTTCATTGAGGGGGTTTTGTAACAGTACAGATTTACCTGTACCAGAATAATGGTATGAGGCATATTGTCATTGTGAATTTTATTGTGTTCATACATATTAACAAGGTTAAGTCCCAGTAGATACGCAAATTCACCAGAGGGGAGCCGATCCAAGGTCATCAGAGTACGAGTGAAATTAAACAAGTGTAATGGCGGTTTAAGCGCTACAAAGTGACAATACGAACTTTTCATTGGCCCACTGAAACAAATCGTCACCAACAAACAATGACGACACAAAACAATTACGTGTTATACCGGGCGTTGGCGAAAAGAACAATGCACCATGACGTCAGACACCGCTGTTTTACATAACAATTGTGTCTGCCTCCACGCAGTTCTTCAAAAGCAGTCAGCGAGCACATACACTTGCCGTTTACAGTGGGCAGTTCTATGCCGAAAATGTAACATTTACTTCATAAAATGATATAATCAGCATCAGAGTTAACAATAACTATTAGTAGAAGCAGTGCACTTAACAAAAATGTATTTAAATTAAAATCAGTGGGAAAATGACAACACTAAAACCGGCCAAACACCTGCCAACCGCCAGGAACAGCTAAGGAGGAATCTACGCCACATCAGTTTCAGGAAAGCCCTATATTAATATTATCTAAATTAAAAATTACAAAATGAGCTCAAATTTCACAAATATGTTTAAATTCAAGTAAGTGAGAGAGTGAGAAAGCGAGCGTGCAAGTCTATGTTGATCAACGTAATATAACCTGAGGCGTTGGTTTGTGATAATGGTTAACCAGTATTATTATTAACATACAAAGAAAGTTATGATTTTGTTTATGATGATAATAACAAGGCTAAAGGAAGTAGATTACATCAAATCAGAAAGTATATTTAATTAACCTTGAACAAGGTCAAGTGCGGAATACCGTCGCCGCCATTTTGAATCTGAATAATTATTGTTGGTTATTCTTGTATCAATTTGCAACATATTTAACAAAATAAAACCAAATTCGTTAGCCTTATCTGGTGTGTTGTGTTATTTCTATACCCAACAACCTCAGCCTCTTTCTGCTTAACGCAACTCTGGACCCGAAAAGCCTAATGTATTTTGAAAAAACTGAGCACGTGTTTCCACCAAAGGTGTGGTTCAGATTAGGTAAATACAATAAGACACACATAATTATCCGACATATATGTTTATTAATAATTCCAGTCAAAGCGAAACATAACAGATGGCGCCCGAACAGGGACTTTATATAAAATAAAAATTATATAAATAAGCAGAAAAGCGGAGGTAGAAGGGTAGAGAAATAAGCATAAAAAGAGAGGTTATATATGGAAGTTACATATAGTATAAAGAGACGCACATAGCAAATAAAACAAAATTTAGTACCATCAGTACGACAAAATGGCAGATAACGAAAGCATTAACGTAGAAAATACAAATACAGAATCATTGATGTTGAGCGCACCACAAGCGAACTCAACGCCTATAGTAAATAACAGAATGGAACAGAATGACATAATAAAAATGATGAAACTGCTTTTCAATGAGCAGAGCGTCAAATTTGATACTAAACTAGATAATTTTAATGAGAAATTAAATCAATTTGATGTACAATTTAGCGATATCAAAAAAGAAATTAAGAAACAAGGTTGCAATTTGGACAAAAGATTAAGTGAAATAAAGACACGGTTAGACGAAAAAATAGAATCAGAAAATAAGAAATTAGAATTAAACAAATTTGAATGGAACAAAGATGATAAGGTAAGTAGTAGTGGAAATGACGATAAAATAAATAAAAATATAGTAATAGGAGATAATAGTGTGGATGTTGGTAGTAATAATGAGGTTTTATGGGGAATAGAATATAATGATAATGGAATGATAGAGTGTTTTGAAGGGTTAAAGAGAGAGAGATGGTATGATAGTGAGAGATATATTGAGAGAGAGAGAAGTGTTGTTGGGAGAGATATTATTATGAGAGATGTTTTAAAAGTGAGAGATATTGTGAGAGAAAAGGAGAAGTAGAAATTTTTAAGATATGTAGAAATTATGAGGAGTTTATAGAAAGGTTACGTGGAGAGAGAAGTGAAAATAATAGTAAGTACTTACCTGGGATTGAAGCTGATATAGCAGCAGTAGGAGATGACGTTGATAACAATAATGACTTGATAAAATACCTGATTATGACTAATTACACTAAGGGTGACTGGACCATACCGAATGTTGACAAGTTTTATGATATAGTAATGTGGAGTAATCCTCCATAGTATTACTATGGTATAATGGACAAAATAAATTTAAATAGTTATTACATTACAAAAGATGATATAATGTACTTAATCAAAAATGAGTTATGTATACGTAAGATAAGATTGTTATTTGACGAATGAGGTTAGTTGTTCTTATTGTGTTTATGAACATTTAATTATGTGGACAGTGTTTTTCAGGATGGACTGTTTATGACTGATTTTGGTAAATGATTTAATGATTATGTGGAGTGTATATTTTTGTGTATAGTAATGTCAGTGTATTTGTGTAATTTTGCTGTTGTGTATTTTGTGTATTTTTTATGTAAACATGTATTGTAGAATTTTAAATAATTGAAGGAAGTTTAATAATGATTTTGAAATAATTATGGAATTTAGATTCTAATGGTTAGTAAATGATTATATATTTGGATATTGAGAGGTATTGTTGTTAGTAGATAAGTGATGGATTTTCTAGTGATATATTAAGTTGAAATGTTGTAAAGAGGTTTGGGGATAGTGATAAATAAGGGCATTGGAGTTAGTTAAATAGAGTTATTGGGAGTTAGTGAAAATAAGAGTTGAGATACAGATAATATATAAAGAGGTGTTAGATATTTTAGGGACACAGTGGTTAGTGATTAGGCTATATGTAGAGGTGAGTAATGTGAATGGTAATTTTATAGTTGTTGTTGATGATATTTTGTAGTAAGGATCCGGTGTTAAGGAGTGATCAACGAGCGACGTGGCAAGGGACCAGCATGCAGCGTTGTGGCAGGCGGAGCAATTTTGGGTTAGAGTGTTTGCCAATATTGGTGGAGGGCAAATGGTTAGGAATGGATATGGCCAGGTAGGTAACATACATCCTTATAAAAAACAAAATGAGCGGTGCCAGAGGTTTTAAATGGGATTTGTGAAGGGGGTTATTATAGAGATATTGGTGTCATAATATGTAAATGGTTAGAAGCGGTTGTTAGTAGTAGAGAAAAGAGGGGTAGTAAGGTTAGATTGACAAATACCAAAATAAGATAGAAAATAATGAATAATAGAGAGTCGCCCAAACTAGTTAAGGATAAAAAGGTTAGAAAAGGAAAATTCATAGTAGGAAGGTAATTGTAACTGAAAGGTAAATGATAAATTTGAAATGGTTTTGTAGAATCTAATGATATAATAAAAGTTGAATAGAGAGTTGATAAAAATAGTAATGTCTTATTAAAGTTTTGCTACAAGTTATGTAAATGTGAATTAAGTAATGTGAATTGTTCAATGTTAGTGTTTAATGTTTTATGATGTACAATGTTTTATTGTGTTTTATTATGTTTATGGTACAATAGGTCAGGAGGTTACTACCAGGGTAGTGACGATAATAATATTAAATTTTATGTTAGGGTAACAAATCTCTAGAAATGATTCTGTTATAAAAGGGGAAAATTAAAATAAAGAAAACGAGTAAAGAAATTTAGATAGTTTTGAAGTGCTGCCATGATAGATAAATATACTGATATTGTGTGAAATAAATGAATAAAAAATAGTAGTTGTTGTTTGAGAGTTAAAGTTGTTTTGTGTTTAGTATAAGGGTATAATTTCTTATGATGAAAGAAGCAAATTGATATTGACTGGAGTCAGAGCAATTGATACAAATATATAGGAGTGTTGCAAAGTAGAAGGATGATCTATCTTAGAAGGATGATCTATCTTAAATCTTGTTATAATTTTTGAGTTATTTGGAATTTTATAAATAAATAAAACCAACGCCTCTAATCACAAACCAATGCATCTAAGAGGAGACATATCAGTTGCGGATATGTAGATAAATAAGGCCACTATTTTAAAATTTTGTATTGAATGTTTCAGAGTTTTATGGTGTTGTGACCGCGGTCCTGCGCTGGCCGGAGCGTCAGAACAGGAGCGTGCAGTGCCTCATGGCCTTATGGTGTAGGGATCTCTCAGGAGAAGTCCAGTAAGGTCAGACAGGTACGATCGACACTATAGGACCAAGGGTAAGTGATTGAAAAAAAAATTTTTTATATTAACACTACAGGGGGTTGTGGCACATATCTGAACTGATCCTTTTAGAAAAGTATGAATGAGTCAATGAAAGTTTTTGTGTCTCGACACCAAACCTTTCATTGAGGGGGTTTTGTAACAGTACAGATTTACCTGTACCAGAATAATGGTATGAGGCATATTGTCATTGTGAATTTTATTGTGTTCATACATATTAACAAGGTTAAGTCCCAGTAGATACGCAAATTCACCAGAGGGGAGCCGATCCAAGGTCATCAGAGTACGAGTGAAATTAAACAAGTGTAATGGCGGTTTAAGCGCTACAAAGTGACAATACGAACTTTTCATTGGCCCACTGAAACAAATCGTCACCAACAAACAATGACGACACAAAACAATTACGTGTTATACCGGGCGTTGGCGAAAAGAACAATGCACCATGACGTCAGACACCGCTGTTTTACATAACAATTGTGTCTGCCTCCACGCAGTTCTTCAAAAGCAGTCAG
Source organism: Magicicada septendecula (assembly GCA_034769895.1). Taxonomy (NCBI): domain Eukaryota; kingdom Metazoa; phylum Arthropoda; class Insecta; order Hemiptera; family Cicadidae; genus Magicicada; species Magicicada septendecula. The sequence continues at coordinate 456,015,543 of CM068368.1, forward strand.
CGAGCACATACACTTGCCGTTTACAGTGGGCAGTTCTATGCCGAAAATGTAACATTTACTTCATAAAATGATATAATCAGCATCAGAGTTAACAATAACTATTAGTAGAAGCAGTGCACTTAACAAAAATGTATTTAAATTAAAATCAGTGGGAAAATGACAACACTAAAACCGGCCAAACACCTGCCAACCGCCAGGAACAGCTAAGGAGGAATCTACGCCACATCAGTTTCAGGAAAGCCCTATATTAATATTATCTAAATTAAAAATTACAAAATGAGCTCAAATTTCACAAATATGTTTAAATTCAAGTAAGTGAGAGAGTGAGAAAGCGAGCGTGCAAGTCTATGTTGATCAACGTAATATAACCTGAGGCGTTGATTTGTGATAATGGTTAACCAGTATTATTATTAACATACAAAGAAAGTTATGATTTTGTTTATGATGATAATAACAAGGCTAAAGGAAGTAGATTACATCAAATCAGAAAGTATATTTAATTAACCTTGAACAAGGTCAAGTGCGGAATACCGTCGCCGCCATTTTGAATCTGAATAATTATTGTTAGTTATTCTTGTATCAATTTGCAACATATTTAACAAAATAAAACCAAATTCGTTAGCCTTATCTGGTGTGTTGTGTTATTTCTATACCCAACAACCTCAGCCTCTTTCTGCTTAACGCAACTCTGGACCCGAAAAGCCTAATGTATTTTGAAAAAACTGAGCACGTGTTTCCACCAAAGGTGTGGTTCAGATTAGGTAAATACAATAAGACACACATAATTATCCGACATATATGTTTATTAATAATTCCAGTCAAAGCGAAACATAACAGATGGCGCCCGAACAGGGACTTTATATAAAATAAAAATTATATAAATAAGCAGAAAAGCGGAGGTAGAAGGGTAGAGAAATAAGCATAAAAAGAGAGGTTATATATGGAAGTTACATATAGTATAAAGAGACGCACATAGCAAATAAAACAAAATTTAGTACCATCAGTACGACAAAATGGCAGATAACGAAAGCATTAACGTAGAAAATACAAATACAGAATCATTGATGTTGAGCGCACCACAAGCGAACTCAACGCCTATAGTAAATAACAGAATGGAACAGAATGACATAATAAAAATGATGAAACTGCTTTTCAATGAGCAGAGCGTCAAATTTGATACTAAACTAGATAATTTTAATGAGAAATTAAATCAATTTGATGTACAATTTAGCGATATCAAAAAAGAAATTAAGAAACAAGGTTGCAATTTGGACAAAAGATTAAGTGAAATAAAGACACGGTTAGACGAAAAAATAGAATCAGAAAATAAGAAATTAGAATTAAACAAATTTGAATGGAACAAAGATGATAAGGTAAGTAGTAGTGGAAATGACGATAAAATAAATAAAAATATAGTAATAGGAGATAATAGTGTGGATGTTGGTAGTAATAATGAGGTTTTATGGGGAATAGAATATAATGATAATGGAATGATAGAGTGTTTTGAAGGGTTAAAGAGAGAGAGATGGTATGATAGTGAGAGATATATTGAGAGAGAGAGAAGTGTTGTTGGGAGAGATATTATTATGAGAGATGTTTTAAAAGTGAGAGATATTGTGAGAGAAAAGGAGAAGTAGAAATTTTTAAGATATGTAGAAATTATGAGGAGTTTATAGAAAGGTTACGTGGAGAGAGAAGTGAAAATAATAGTAAGTACTTACCTGGGATTGAAGCTGATATAGCAGCAGTAGGAGATGACGTTGATAACAATAATGACTTGATAAAATACCTGATTATGACTAATTACACTAAGGGTGACTGGACCATACCGAATGTTGACAAGTTTTATGATATAGTAATGTGGAGTAATCCTCCATAGTATTACTATGGTATAATGGACAAAATAAATTTAAATAGTTATTACATTACAAAAGATGATATAATGTACTTAATCAAAAATGAGTTATGTATACGTAAGATAAGATTGTTATTTGACGAATGAGGTTAGTTGTTCTTATTGTGTTTATGAACATTTAATTATGTGGACAGTGTTTTTCAGGATGGACTGTTTATGACTGATTTTGGTAAATGATTTAATGATTATGTGGAGTGTATATTTTTGTGTATAGTAATGTCAGTGTATTTGTGTAATTTTGCTGTTGTGTATTTTGTGTATTTTTTATGTAAACATGTATTGTAGAATTTTAAATAATTGAAGGAAGTTTAATAATGATTTTGAAATAATTATGGAATTTAGATTCTAATGGTTAGTAAATGATTATATATTTGGATATTGAGAGGTATTGTTGTTAGTAGATAAGTGATGGATTTTCTAGTGATATATTAAGTTGAAATGTTGTAAAGAGGTTTGGGGATAGTGATAAATAAGGGCATTGGAGTTAGTTAAATAGAGTTATTGGGAGTTAGTGAAAATAAGAGTTGAGATACAGATAATATATAAAGAGGTGTTAGATATTTTAGGGACACAGTGGTTAGTGATTAGGCTATATGTAGAGGTGAGTAATGTGAATGGTAATTTTATAGTTGTTGTTGATGATATTTTGTAGTAAGGATCCGGTGTTAAGGAGTGATCAACGAGCGACGTGGCAAGGGACCAGCATGCAGCGTTGTGGCAGGCGGAGCAATTTTGGGTTAGAGTGTTTGCCAATATTGGTGGAGGGCAAATGGTTAGGAATGGATATGGCCAGGTAGGTAACATACATCCTTATAAAAAACAAAATGAGCGGTGCCAGAGGTTTTAAATGGGATTTGTGAAGGGGGTTATTATAGAGATATTGGTGTCATAATATGTAAATGGTTAGAAGCGGTTGTTAGTAGTAGAGAAAAGAGGGGTAGTAAGGTTAGATTGACAAATACCAAAATAAGATAGAAAATAATGAATAATAGAGAGTCGCCCAAACTAGTTAAGGATAAAAAGGTTAGAAAAGGAAAATTCATAGTAGGAAGGTAATTGTAACTGAAAGGTAAATGATAAATTTGAAATGGTTTTGTAGAATCTAATGATATAATAAAAGTTGAATAGAGAGTTGATAAAAATAGTAATGTCTTATTAAAGTTTTGCTACAAGTTATGTAAATGTGAATTAAGTAATGTGAATTGTTCAATGTTAGTGTTTAATGTTTTATGATGTACAATGTTTTATTGTGTTTTATTATGTTTATGGTACAATAGGTCAGGAGGTTACTACCAGGGTAGTGACGATAATAATATTAAATTTTATGTTAGGGTAACAAATCTCTAGAAATGATTCTGTTATAAAAGGGGAAAATTAAAATAAAGAAAACGAGTAAAGAAATTTAGATAGTTTTGAAGTGCTGCCATGATAGATAAATATACTGATATTGTGTGAAATAAATGAATAAAAAATAGTAGTTGTTGTTTGAGAGTTAAAGTTGTTTTGTGTTTAGTATAAGGGTATAATTTCTTATGATGAAAGAAGCAAATTGATATTGACTGGAGTCAGAGCAATTGATACAAATATATAGGAGTGTTGCAAAGTAGAAGGATGATCTATCTTAGAAGGATGATCTATCTTAAATCTTGTTATAATTTTTGAGTTATTTGGAATTTTATAAATAAATAAAACCAACGCCTCTAATCACAAACCAATGCATCTAAGAGGAGACATATCAGTTGCGGATATGTAGATAAATAAGGCCACTATTTTAAAATTTTGTATTGAATGTTTCAGAGTTTTATGGTGTTGTGACCGCGGTCCTGCGCTGGCCGGAGCGTCAGAACAGGAGCGTGCAGTGCCTCATGGCCTTATGGTGTAGGGATCTCTCAGGAGAAGTCCAGTAAGGTCAGACAGGTACGATCGACACTATAGGACCAAGGGTAAGTGATTGAAAAAAAAATTTTTTATATTAACACTACAGGGGGTTGTGGCACATATCTGAACTGATCCTTTTAGAAAAGTATGAATGAGTCAATGAAAGTTTTTGTGTCTCGACACCAAACCTTTCATTGAGGGGGTTTTGTAACAGTACAGATTTACCTGTACCAGAATAATGGTATGAGGCATATTGTCATTGTGAATTTTATTGTGTTCATACATATTAACAAGGTTAAGTCCCAGTAGATACGCAAATTCACCAGAGGGGAGCCGATCCAAGGTCATCAGAGTACGAGTGAAATTAAACAAGTGTAATGGCGGTTTAAGCGCTACAAAGTGACAATACGAACTTTTCATTGGCCCACTGAAACAAATCGTCACCAACAAACAATGACGACACAAAACAATTACGTGTTATACCGGGCGTTGGCGAAAAGAACAATGCACCATGACGTCAGACACCGCTGTTTTACATAACAATTGTGTCTGCCTCCACGCAGTTCTTCAAAAGCAGTCAGCGAGCACATACACTTGCCGTTTACAGTGGGCAGTTCTATGCCGAAAATGTAACATTTACTTCATAAAATGATATAATCAGCATCAGAGTTAACAATAACTATTAGTAGAAGCAGTGCACTTAACAAAAATGTATTTAAATTAAAATCAGTGGGAAAATGACAACACTAAAACCGGCCAAACACCTGCCAACCGCCAGGAACAGCTAAGGAGGAATCTACGCCACATCAGTTTCAGGAAAGCCCTATATTAATATTATCTAAATTAAAAATTACAAAATGAGCTCAAATTTCACAAATATGTTTAAATTCAAGTAAGTGAGAGAGTGAGAAAGCGAGCGTGCAAGTCTATGTTGATCAACGTAATATAACCTGAGGCGTTGGTTTGTGATAATGGTTAACCAGTATTATTATTAACATACAAAGAAAGTTATGATTTTGTTTATGATGATAATAACAAGGCTAAAGGAAGTAGATTACATCAAATCAGAAAGTATATTTAATTAACCTTGAACAAGGTCAAGTGCGGAATACCGTCGCCGCCATTTTGAATCTGAATAATTATTGTTAGTTATTCTTGTATCAATTTGCAACATATTTAACAAAATAAAACCAAATTCGTTAGCCTTATCTGGTGTGTTGTGTTATTTCTATACCCAACAACCTCAGCCTCTTTCTGCTTAACGCAACTCTGGACCCGAAAAGCCTAATGTATTTTGAAAAAACTGAGCACGTGTTTCCACCAAAGGTGTGGTTCAGATTAGGTAAATACAATAAGACACACATAATTATCCGACATATATGTTTATTAATAATTCCAGTCAAAGCGAAACATAACAGATGGCGCCCGAACAGGGACTTTATATAAAATAAAAATTATATAAATAAGCAGAAAAGCGGAGGTAGAAGGGTAGAGAAATAAGCATAAAAAGAGAGGTTATATATGGAAGTTACATATAGTATAAAGAGACGCACATAGCAAATAAAACAAAATTTAGTACCATCAGTACGACAAAATGGCAGATAACGAAAGCATTAACGTAGAAAATACAAATACAGAATCATTGATGTTGAGCGCACCACAAGCGAACTCAACGCCTATAGTAAATAACAGAATGGAACAGAATGACATAATAAAAATGATGAAACTGCTTTTCAATGAGCAGAGCGTCAAATTTGATACTAAACTAGATAATTTTAATGAGAAATTAAATCAATTTGATGTACAATTTAGCGATATCAAAAAAGAAATTAAGAAACAAGGTTGCAATTTGGACAAAAGATTAAGTGAAATAAAGACACGGTTAGACGAAAAAATAGAATCAGAAAATAAGAAATTAGAATTAAACAAATTTGAATGGAACAAAGATGATAAGGTAAGTAGTAGTGGAAATGACGATAAAATAAATAAAAATATAGTAATAGGAGATAATAGTGTGGATGTTGGTAGTAATAATGAGGTTTTATGGGGAATAGAATATAATGATAATGGAATGATAGTGTGTTTTGAAGGGTTAAAGAGAGAGAGATGGTATGATAGTGAGAGATATATTGAGAGAGAGAGAAGTGTTGTTGGGAGAGATATTATTATGAGAGATGTTTTAAAAGTGAGAGATATTGTGAGAGAAAAGGAGAAGTAGAAATTTTTAAGATATGTAGAAATTATGAGGAGTTTATAGAAAGGTTAGGTGGAGAGAGAAGTGAAAATAATAGTAAGTACTTACCTGGGATTGAAGCTGATATAGCAGCAGTAGGAGATGACGTTGATAACAATAATGACTTGATAAAATACCTGATTATGACTAATTACACTAAGGGTGACTGGACCATACCGAATGTTGACAAGTTTTATGATATAGTAATGTGGAGTAATCCTGCATAGTATTACTATGGTATAATGGACAAAATAAATTTAAATAGTTATTACATTACAAAAGATGATATAATGTACTTAATCAAAAATGAGTTATGTATACGTAAGATAAGATTGTTATTTGACGATGGAGGTTAGTTGTTCTTATTGTGTTTATGAACATTTAATTATGTGGACAGTGTTTTTCAGGATGGACTGTTTATGACTGATTTTGGTAAATGATTTAATGATTATGTGGAGTGTATATTTTTGTGTATAGTAATGTCAGTGTATTTGTGTAATTTTGCTGTTGTGTATTTTGTGTATTTTTTATGTAAACATGTATTGTAGAATTTTAAATAATTGAAGGAAGTTTAATAATGATTTTGAAATAATTATGGAATTTAGATTCTAATGGTTAGTAAATGATTATATATTTGGATATTGAGAGGTATTGTTGTTAGTAGATAAGTGATGGATTTTCTAGTGATATATTAAGTTGAAATGTTGTAAAGAGGTTTGGGGATAGTGATAAATAAGGGCATTGGAGTTAGTTAAATAGAGTTATTGGGAGTTAGTGAAAATAAGAGTTGAGATACAGATAATATATAAAGAGGTGTTAGATATTTTAGGGACACAGTGGTTAGTGATTAGGCTATATGTAGAGGTGAGTAATGTGAATGGTAATTTTATAGTTGTTGTTGATGATATTTTGTAGTAAGGATCCGGTGTTAAGGAGTGATCAACGAGCGACGTGGCAAGGGACCAGCATGCAGCGTTGTGGCAGGCGGAGCAATTTTGGGTTAGAGTGTTTGCCAATATTGGTGGAGGGCAAATGGTTAGGAATGGATATGGCCAGGTAGGTAACATACATCCTTATAAAAAACAAAATGAGCGGTGCCAGAGGTTTTAAATGGGATTTGTGAAGGGGGTTATTATAGAGATATTGGTGTCATAATATGTAAATGGTTAGAAGCGGTTGTTAGTAGTAGAGAAAAGAGGGGTAGTAAGGTTAGATTGACAAATACCAAAATAAGATAGAAAATAATGAATAATAGAGAGTCGCCCAAACTAGTTAAGGATAAAAAGGTTAGAAAAGGAAAATTCATAGTAGGAAGGTAATTGTAACTGAAAGGTAAATGATAAATTTGAAATGGTTTTGTAGAATCTAATGATATAATAAAAGTTGAATAGAGAGTTGATAAAAATAGTAATGTCTTATTAAAGTTTTGCTACAAGTTATGTAAATGTGAATGAAGTAATGTGAATTGTTCAATGTTAGTGTTTAATGTTTTATGATGTACAATGTTTTATTGTGTTTTATTATGTTTATGGTACAATAGGTCAGGAGGTTACTACCAGGGTAGTGACGATAATAATATTAAATTTTATGTTAGGGTAACAAATCTCTAGAAATGATTCTGTTATAAAAGGGGAAAATTAAAATAAAGAAAACGAGTAAAGAAATTTAGATAGTTTTGAAGTGCTGCCATGATAGATAAATATACTGATATTGTGTGAAATAAATGAATAAAAAATAGTAGTTGTTGTTTGAGAGTTAAAGTTGTTTTGTGTTTAGTATAAGGGTATAATTTCTTATGATGAAAGAAGCAAATTGATATTGACTGGAGTCAGAGCAATTGATACAAATATATAGGAGTGTTGCAAAGTAGAAGGATGATCTATCTTAGAAGGATGATCTATCTTAAATCTTGTTATAATTTTTGAGTTATTTGGAATTTTATAAATAAATAAAACCAACGCCTCTAATCACAAACCAATGCATCTAAGAGGAGACATATCAGTTGCGGATATGTAGATAAATAAGGCCACTATTTTAAAATTTTGTATTGAATGTTTCAGAGTTTTATGGTGTTGTGACCGCGGTCCTGCGCTGGCCGGAGCGTCAGAACAGGAGCGTGCAGTGCCTCATGGCCTTATGGTGTAGGGATCTCTCAGGAGAAGTCCAGTAAGGTCAGACAGGTACGATCGACACTATAGGACCAAGGGTAAGTGATTGAAAAAAAAATTTTTTATATTAACACTACAGGGGGTTGTGGCACATATCTGAACTGATCCTTTTAGAAAAGTATGAATGAGTCAATGAAAGTTTTTGTGTCTCGACACCAAACCTTTCATTGAGGGGGTTTTGTAACAGTACAGATTTACCTGTACCAGAATAATGGTATGAGGCATATTGTCATTGTGAATTTTATTGTGTTCATACATATTAACAAGGTTAAGTCCCAGTAGATACGCAAATTCACCAGAGGGGAGCCGATCCAAGGTCATCAGAGTACGAGTGAAATTAAACAAGTGTAATGGCGGTTTAAGCGCTACAAAGTGACAATACGAACTTTTCATTGGCCCACTGAAACAAATCGTCACCAACAAACAATGACGACACAAAACAATTACGTGTTATACCGGGCGTTGGCGAAAAGAACAATGCACCATGACGTCAGACACCGCTGTTTTACATAACAATTGTGTCTGCCTCCACGCAGTTCTTCAAAAGCAGTCAGCGAGCACATACACTTGCCGTTTACAGTGGGCAGTTCTATGCCGAAAATGTAACATTTACTTCATAAAATGATATAATCAGCATCAGAGTTAACAATAACTATTAGTAGAAGCAGTGCACTTAACAAAAATGTATTTAAATTAAAATCAGTGGGAAAATGACAACACTAAAACCGGCCAAACACCTGCCAACCGCCAGGAACAGCTAAGGAGGAATCTACGCCACATCAGTTTCAGGAAAGCCCTATATTAATATTATCTAAATTAAAAATTACAAAATGAGCTCAAATTTCACAAATATGTTTAAATTCAAGTAAGTGAGAGAGTGAGAAAGCGAGCGTGCAAGTCTATGTTGATCAACGTAATATAACCTGAGGCGTTGGTTTGTGATAATGGTTAACCAGTATTATTATTAACATACAAAGAAAGTTATGATTTTGTTTATGATGATAATAACAAGGCTAAAGGAAGTAGATTACATCAAATCAGAAAGTATATTTAATTAACCTTGAACAAGGTCAAGTGCGGAATACCGTCGCCGCCATTTTGAATCTGAATAATTATTGTTGGTTATTCTTGTATCAATTTGCAACATATTTAACAAAATAAAACCAAATTCGTTAGCCTTATCTGGTGTGTTGTGTTATTTCTATACCCAACAACCTCAGCCTCTTTCTGCTTAACGCAACTCTGGACCCGAAAAGCCTAATGTATTTTGAAAAAACTGAGCACGTGTTTCCACCAAAGGTGTGGTTCAGATTAGGTAAATACAATAAGACACACATAATTATCCGACATATATGTTTATTAATAATTCCAGTCAAAGCGAAACATAACAGATGGCGCCCGAACAGGGACTTTATATAAAATAAAAATTATATAAATAAGCAGAAAAGCGGAGGTAGAAGGGTAGAGAAATAAGCATAAAAAGAGAGGTTATATATGGAAGTTACATATAGTATAAAGAGACGCACATAGCAAATAAAACAAAATTTAGTACCATCAGTACGACAAAATGGCAGATAACGAAAGCATTAACGTAGAAAATACAAATACAGAATCATTGATGTTGAGCGCACCACAAGCGAACTCAACGCCTATAGTAAATAACAGAATGGAACAGAATGACATAATAAAAATGATGAAACTGCTTTTCAATGAGCAGAGCGTCAAATTTGATACTAAACTAGATAATTTTAATGAGAAATTAAATCAATTTGATGTACAATTTAGCGATATCAAAAAAGAAATTAAGAAACAAGGTTGCAATTTGGACAAAAGATTAAGTGAAATAAAGACACGGTTAGACGAAAAAATAGAATCAGAAAATAAGAAATTAGAATTAAACAAATTTGAATGGAACAAAGATGATAAGGTACGTAGTAGTGGAAATGACGATAAAATAAATAAAAATATAGTAATAGGAGATAATAGTGTGGATGTTGGTAGTAATAATGAGGTTTTATGGGGAATAGAATATAATGATAATGGAATGATAGTGTGTTTTGAAGGGTTAAAGAGAGAGAGATGGTATGATAGTGAGAGATATATTGAGAGAGAGAGAAGTGTTGTTGGGAGAGATATTATTATGAGAGATGTTTTAAAAGTGAGAGATATTGTGAGAGAAAAGGAGAAGTAGAAATTTTTAAGATATGTAGAAATTATGAGGAGTTTATAGAAAGGTTAGGTGGAGAGAGAAGTGAAAATAATAGTAAGTACTTACCTGGGATTGAAGCTGATATAGCAGCAGTAGGAGATGACGTTGATAACAATAATGACTTGATAAAATACCTGATTATGACTAATTACACTAAGGGTGACTGGACCATACCGAATGTTGACAAGTTTTATGATATAGTAATGTGGAGTAATCCTGCATAGTATTACTATGGTATAATGGACAAAATAAATTTAAATAGTTATTACATTACAAAAGATGATATAATGTACTTAATCAAAAATGAGTTATGTATACGTAAGATAAGATTGTTATTTGACGATGGAGGTTAGTTGTTCTTATTGTGTTTATGAACATTTAATTATGTGGACAGTGTTTTTCAGGATGGACTGTTTATGACTGATTTTGGTAAATGATTTAATGATTATGTGGAGTGTATATTTTTGTGTATAGTAATGTCAGTGTATTTGTGTAATTTTGCTGTTGTGTATTTTGTGTATTTTTTATGTAAACATGTATTGTAGAATTTTAAATAATTGAAGGAAGTTTAATAATGATTTTGAAATAATTATGGAATTTAGATTCTAATGGTTAGTAAATGATTATATATTTGGATATTGAGAGGTATTGTTGTTAGTAGATAAGTGATGGATTTTCTAGTGATATATTAAGTTGAAATGTTGTAAAGAGGTTTGGGGATAGTGATAAATAAGGGCATTGGAGTTAGTTAAATAGAGTTATTGGGAGTTAGTGAAAATAAGAGTTGAGATACAGATAATATATAAAGAGGTGTTAGATATTTTAGGGACACAGTGGTTAGTGATTAGGCTATATGTAGAGGTGAGTAATGTGAATGGTAATTTTATAGTTGTTGTTGATGATATTTTGTAGTAAGGATCCGGTGTTAAGGAGTGATCAACGAGCGACGTGGCAAGGGACCAGCATGCAGCGTTGTGGCAGGCGGAGCAATTTTGGGTTAGAGTGTTTGCCAATATTGGTGGAGGGCAAATGGTTAGGAATGGATATGGCCAGGTAGGTAACATACATCCTTATAAAAAACAAAATGAGCGGTGCCAGAGGTTTTAAATGGGATTTGTGAAGGGGGTTATTATAGAGATATTGGTGTCATAATATGTAAATGGTTAGAAGCGGTTGTTAGTAGTAGAGAAAAGAGGGGTAGTAAGGTTAGATTGACAAATACCAAAATAAGATAGAAAATAATGAATAATAGAGAGTCGCCCAAACTAGTTAACGATAAAAAGGTTAGAAAAGGAAAATTCATAGTAGGAAGGTAATTGTAACTGAAAGGTAAATGATAAATTTGAAATGGTTTTGTAGAATCTAATGATATAATAAAAGTTGAATAGAGAGTTGATAAAAATAGTAATGTCTTATTAAAGTTTTGCTACAAGTTATGTAAATGTGAATTAAGTAATGTGAATTGTTCAATGTTAGTGTTTAATGTTTTATGATGTACAATGTTTTATTGTGTTTTATTATGTTTATGGTACAATAGGTCAGGAGGTTACTACCAGGGTAGTGACGATAATAATATTAAATTTTATGTTAGGGTAACAAATCTCTAGAAATGATTCTGTTATAAAAGGGGAAAATTAAAATAAAGAAAACGAGTAAAGAAATTTAGATAGTTTTGAAGTGCTGCCATGATAGATAAATATACTGATATTGTGTGAAATAAATGAATAAAAAATAGTAGTTGTTGTTTGAGAGTTAAAGTTGTTTTGTGTTTAGTATAAGGGTATAATTTCTTATGATGAAAGAAGCAAATTGATATTGACTGGAGTCAGAGCAATTGATACAAATATATAGGAGTGTTGCAAAGTAGAAGGATGATCTATCTTAGAAGGATGATCTATCTTAAATCTTGTTATAATTTTTGAGTTATTTGGAATTTTATAAATAAATAAAACCAACGCCTCTAATCACAAACCAATGCATCTAAGAGGAGACATATCAGTTGCGGATATGTAGATAAATAAGGCCACTATTTTAAAATTTTGTATTGAATGTTTCAGAGTTTTATGGTGTTGTGACCGCGGTCCTGCGCTGGCCGGAGCGTCAGAACAGGAGCGTGCAGTGCCTCATGGCCTTATGGTGTAGGGATCTCTCAGGAGAAGTCCAGTAAGGTCAGACAGGTACGATCGACACTATAGGACCAAGGGTAAGTGATTGAAAAAAAAATTTTTTATATTAACACTACAGGGGGTTGTGGCACATATCTGAACTGATCCTTTTAGAAAAGTATGAATGAGTCAATGAAAGTTTTTGTGTCTCGACACCAAACCTTTCATTGAGGGGGTTTTGTAACAGTACAGATTTACCTGTACCAGAATAATGGTATGAGGCATATTGTCATTGTGAATTTTATTGTGTTCATACATATTAACAAGGTTAAGTCCCAGTAGATACGCAAATTCACCAGAGGGGAGCCGATCCAAGGTCATCAGAGTACGAGTGAAATTAAACAAGTGTAATGGCGGTTTAAGCGCTACAAAGTGACAATACGAACTTTTCATTGGCCCACTGAAACAAATCGTCACCAACAAACAATGACGACACAAAACAATTACGTGTTATACCGGGCGTTGGCGAAAAGAACAATGCACCATGACGTCAGACACCGCTGTTTTACATAACAATTGTGTCTGCCTCCACGCAGTTCTTCAAAAGCAGTCAGCGAGCACATACACTTGCCGTTTACAGTGGGCAGTTCTATGCCGAAAATGTAACATTTACTTCATAAAATGATATAATCAGCATCAGAGTTAACAATAACTATTAGTAGAAGCAGTGCACTTAACAAAAATGTATTTAAATTAAAATCAGTGGGAAAATGACAACACTAAAACCGGCCAAACACCTGCCAACCGCCAGGAACAGCTAAGGAGGAATCTACGCCACATCAGTTTCAGGAAAGCCCTATATTAATATTATCTAAATTAAAAATTACAAAATGAGCTCAAATTTCACAAATATGTTTAAATTCAAGTAAGTGAGAGAGTGAGAAAGCGAGCGTGCAAGTCTATGTTGATCAACGTAATATAACCTGAGGCGTTGGTTTGTGATAATGGTTAACCAGTATTATTATTAACATACAAAGAAAGTTATGATTTTGTTTATGATGATAATAACAAGGCTAAAGGAAGTAGATTACATCAAATCAGAAAGTATATTTAATTAACCTTGAACAAGGTCAAGTGCGGAATACCGTCGCCGCCATTTTGAATCTGAATAATTATTGTTGGTTATTCTTGTATCAATTTGCAACATATTTAACAAAATAAAACCAAATTCGTTAGCCTTATCTGGTGTGTTGTGTTATTTCTATACCCAACAACCTCAGCCTCTTTCTGCTTAACGCAACTCTGGACCCGAAAAGCCTAATGTATTTTGAAAAAACTGAGCACGTGTTTCCACCAAAGGTGTGGTTCAGATTAGGTAAATACAATAAGACACACATAATTATCCGACATATATGTTTATTAATAATTCCAGTCAAAGCGAAACATAACAGATGGCGCCCGAACAGGGACTTTATATAAAATAAAAATTATATAAATAAGCAGAAAAGCGGAGGTAGAAGGGTAGAGAAATAAGCATAAAAAGAGAGGTTATATATGGAAGTTACATATAGTATAAAGAGACGCACATAGCAAATAAAACAAAATTTAGTACCATCAGTACGACAAAATGGCAGATAACGAAAGCATTAACGTAGAAAATACAAATACAGAATCATTGATGTTGAGCGCACCACAAGCGAACTCAACGCCTATAGTAAATAACAGAATGGAACAGAATGACATAATAAAAATGATGAAACTGCTTTTCAATGAGCAGAGCGTCAAATTTGATACTAAACTAGATAATTTTAATGAGAAATTAAATCAATTTGATGTACAATTTAGCGATATCAAAAAAGAAATTAAGAAACAAGGTTGCAATTTGGACAAAAGATTAAGTGAAATAAAGACACGGTTAGACGAAAAAATAGAATCAGAAAATAAGAAATTAGAATTAAACAAATTTGAATGGAACAAAGATGATAAGGTAAGTAGTAGTGGAAATGACGATAAAATAAATAAAAATATAGTAATAGGAGATAATAGTGTGGATGTTGGTAGTAATAATGAGGTTTTATGGGGAATAGAATATAATGATAATGGAATGATAGTGTGTTTTGAAGGGTTAAAGAGAGAGAGATGGTATGATAGTGAGAGATATATTGAGAGAGAGAGAAGTGTTGTTGGGAGAGATATTATTATGAGAGATGTTTTAAAAGTGAGAGATATTGTGAGAGAAAAGGAGAAGTAGAAATTTTTAAGATATGTAGAAATTATGAGGAGTTTATAGAAAGGTTAGGTGGAGAGAGAAGTGAAAATAATAGTAAGTACTTACCTGGGATTGAAGCTGATATAGCAGCAGTAGGAGATGACGTTGATAACAATAATGACTTGATAAAATACCTGATTATGACTAATTACACTAAGGGTGACTGGACCATACCGAATGTTGACAAGTTTTATGATATAGTAATGTGGAGTAATCCTGCATAGTATTACTATGGTATAATGGACAAAATAAATTTAAATAGTTATTACATTACAAAAGATGATATAATGTACTTAATCAAAAATGAGTTATGTATACGTAAGATAAGATTGTTATTTGACGATGGAGGTTAGTTGTTCTTATTGTGTTTATGAACATTTAATTATGTGGACAGTGTTTTTCAGGATGGACTGTTTATGACTGATTTTGGTAAATGATTTAATGATTATGTGGAGTGTATATTTTTGTGTATAGTAATGTCAGTGTATTTGTGTAATTTTGCTGTTGTGTATTTTGTGTATTTTTTATGTAAACATGTATTGTAGAATTTTAAATAATTGAAGGAAGTTTAATAATGATTTTGAAATAATTATGGAATTTAGATTCTAATGGTTAGTAAATGATTATATATTTGGATATTGAGAGGTATTGTTGTTAGTAGATAAGTGATGGATTTTCTAGTGATATATTAAGTTGAAATGTTGTAAAGAGGTTTGGGGATAGTGATAAATAAGGGCATTGGAGTTAGTTAAATAGAGTTATTGGGAGTTAGTGAAAATAAGAGTTGAGATACAGATAATATATAAAGAGGTGTTAGATATTTTAGGGACACAGTGGTTAGTGATTAGGCTATATGTAGAGGTGAGTAATGTGAATGGTAATTTTATAGTTGTTGTTGATGATATTTTGTAGTAAGGATCCGGTGTTAAGGAGTGATCAACGAGCGACGTGGCAAGGGACCAGCATGCAGCGTTGTGGCAGGCGGAGCAATTTTGGGTTAGAGTGTTTGCCAATATTGGTGGAGGGCAAATGGTTAGGAATGGATATGGCCAGGTAGGTAACATACATCCTTATAAAAAACAAAATGAGCGGTGCCAGAGGTTTTAAATGGGATTTGTGAAGGGGGTTATTATAGAGATATTGGTGTCATAATATGTAAATGGTTAGAAGCGGTTGTTAGTAGTAGAGAAAAGAGGGGTAGTAAGGTTAGATTGACAAATACCAAAATAAGATAGAAAATAATGAATAATAGAGAGTCGCCCAAACTAGTTAAGGATAAAAAGGTTAGAAAAGGAAAATTCATAGTAGGAAGGTAATTGTAACTGAAAGGTAAATGATAAATTTGAAATGGTTTTGTAGAATCTAATGATATAATAAAAGTTGAATAGAGAGTTGATAAAAATAGTAATGTCTTATTAAAGTTTTGCTACAAGTTATGTAAATGTGAATTAAGTAATGTGAATTGTTCAATGTTAGTGTTTAATGTTTTATGATGTACAATGTTTTATTGTGTTTTATTATGTTTATGGTACAATAGGTCAGGAGGTTACTACCAGGGTAGTGACGATAATAATATTAAATTTTATGTTAGGGTAACAAATCTCTAGAAATGATTCTGTTATAAAAGGGGAAAATTAAAATAAAGAAAACGAGTAAAGAAATTTAGATAGTTTTGAAGTGCTGCCATGATAGATAAATATACTGATATTGTGTGAAATAAATGAATAAAAAATAGTAGTTGTTGTTTGAGAGTTAAAGTTGTTTTGTGTTTAGTATAAGGGTATAATTTCTTATGATGAAAGAAGCAAATTGATATTGACTGGAGTCAGAGCAATTGATACAAATATATAGGAGTGTTGCAAAGTAGAAGGATGATCTATCTTAGAAGGATGATCTATCTTAAATCTTGTTATAATTTTTGAGTTATTTGGAATTTTATAAATAAATAAAACCAACGCCTCTAATCACAAACCAATGCATCTAAGAGGAGACATATCAGTTGCGGATATGTAGATAAATAAGGCCACTATTTTAAAATTTTGTATTGAATGTTTCAGAGTTTTATGGTGTTGTGACCGCGGTCCTGCGCTGGCCGGAGCGTCAGAACAGGAGCGTGCAGTGCCTCATGGCCTTATGGTGTAGGGATCTCTCAGGAGAAGTCCAGTAAGGTCAGACAGGTACGATCGACACTATAGGACCAAGGGTAAGTGATTGAAAAAAAAATTTTTTATATTAACACTACAGGGGGTTGTGGCACATATCTGAACTGATCCTTTTAGAAAAGTATGAATGAGTCAATGAAAGTTTTTGTGTCTCGACACCAAACCTTTCATTGAGGGGGTTTTGTAACAGTACAGATTTACCTGTACCAGAATAATGGTATGAGGCATATTGTCATTGTGAATTTTATTGTGTTCATACATATTAACAAGGTTAAGTCCCAGTAGATATGCAAATTCACCAGAGGGGAGCCGATCCAAGGTCATCAGAGTACGAGTGAAATTAAACAAGTGTAATGGCGGTTTAAGCGCTACAAAGTGACAATACGAACTTTTCATTGGCCCACTGAAACAAATCGTCACCAACAAACAATGACGACACAAAACAATTACGTGTTATACCGGGCGTTGGCGAAAAGAACAATGCACCATGACGTCAGACACCGCTGTTTTACATAACAATTGTGTCTGCCTCCACGCAGTTCTTCAAAAGCAGTCAGCGAGCACATACACTTGCCGTTTACAGTGGGCAGTTCTATGCCGAAAATGTAACATTTACTTCATAAAATGATATAATCAGCATCAGAGTTAACAATAACTATTAGTAGAAGCAGTGCACTTAACAAAAATGTATTTAAATTAAAATCAGTGGGAAAATGACAACACTAAAACCGGCCAAACACCTGCCAACCGCCAGGAACAGCTAAGGAGGAATCTACGCCACATCAGTTTCAGGAAAGCCCTATATTAATATTATCTAAATTAAAAATTACAAAATGAGCTCAAATTTCACAAATATGTTTAAATTCAAGTAAGTGAGAGAGTGAGAAAGCGAGCGTGCAAGTCTATGTTGATCAACGTAATATAACCTGAGGCGTTGGTTTGTGATAATGGTTAACCAGTATTATTATTAACATACAAAGAAAGTTATGATTTTGTTTATGATGATAATAACAAGGCTAAAGGAAGTAGATTACATCAAATCAGAAAGTATATTTAATTAACCTTGAACAAGGTCAAGTGCGGAATACCGTCGCCGCCATTTTGAATCTGAATAATTATTGTTAGTTATTCTTGTATCAATTTGCAACATATTTAACAAAATAAAACCAAATTCGTTAGCCTTATCTGGTGTGTTGTGTTATTTCTATACCCAACAACCTCAGCCTCTTTCTGCTTAACGCAACTCTGGACCCGAAAAGCCTAATGTATTTTGAAAAAACTGAGCACGTGTTTCCACCAAAGGTGTGGTTCAGATTAGGTAAATACAATAAGACACACATAATTATCTGACATATATGTTTATTAATAATTCCAGTCAAAGCGAAACATAACAGATGGCGCCCGAACAGGGACTTTATATAAAATAAAAATTATATAAATAAGCAGAAAAGCGGAGGTAGAAGGGTAGAGAAATAAGCATAAAAAGAGAGGTTATATATGGAAGTTACATATAGTATAAAGAGACGCACATAGCAAATAAAACAAAATTTAGTACCATCAGTACGACAAAATGGCAGATAACGAAAGCATTAACGTAGAAAATACAAATACAGAATCATTGATGTTGAGCGCACCACAAGCGAACTCAACGCCTATAGTAAATAACAGAATGGAACAGAATGACATAATAAAAATGATGAAACTGCTTTTCAATGAGCAGAGCGTCAAATTTGATACTAAACTAGATAATTTTAATGAGAAATTAAATCAATTTGATGTACAATTTAGCGATATCAAAAAAGAAATTAAGAAACAAGGTTGCAATTTGGACAAAAGATTAAGTGAAATAAAGACACGGTTAGACGAAAAAATAGAATCAGAAAATAAGAAATTAGAATTAAACAAATTTGAATGGAACAAAGATGATAAGGTAAGTAGTAGTGGAAATGACGATAAAATAAATAAAAATATAGTAATAGGAGATAATAGTGTGGATGTTGGTAGTAATAATGAGGTTTTATGGGGAACAGAATATAATGATAATGGAATGATAGAGTGTTTTGAAGGGTTAAAGAGAGAGAGATGGTATGATAGTGAGAGATATATTGAGAGAGAGAGAAGTGTTGTTGGGAGAGATATTATTATGAGAGATGTTTTAAAAGTGAGAGATATTGTGAGAGAAAAGGAGAAGTAGAAATTTTTAAGATATGTAGAAATTATGAGGAGTTTATAGAAAGGTTACGTGGAGAGAGAAGTGAAAATAATAGTAAGTACTTACCTGGGATTGAAGCTGATATAGCAGCAGTAGGAGATGACGTTGATAACAATAATGACTTGATAAAATACCTGATTATGACTAATTACACTAAGGGTGACTGGACCATACCGAATGTTGACAAGTTTTATGATATAGTAATGTGGAGTAATCCTGCATAGTATTACTATGGTATAATGGACAAAATAAATTTAAATAGTTATTACATTACAAAAGATGATATAATGTACTTAATCAAAAATGAGTTATGTATACGTAAGATAAGATTGTTATTTGACGATGGAGGTTAGTTGTTCTTATTGTGTTTATGAACATTTAATTATGTGGACAGTGTTTTTCAGGATGGACTGTTTATGACTGATTTTGGTAAATGATTTAATGATTATGTGGAGTGTATATTTTTGTGTATAGTAATGTCAGTGTATTTGTGTAATTTTGCTGTTGTGTATTTTGTGTATTTTTTATGTAAACATGTATTGTAGAATTTTAAATAATTGAAGGAAGTTTAATAATGATTTTGAAATAATTATGGAATTTAGATTCTAATGGTTAGTAAATGATTATATATTTGGATATTGAGAGGTATTGTTGTTAGTAGATAAGTGATGGATTTTCTAGTGATATATTAAGTTGAAATGTTGTAAAGAGGTTTGGGGATAGTGATAAATAAGGGCATTGGAGTTAGTTAAATAGAGTTATTGGGAGTTAGTGAAAATAAGAGTTGAGATACAGATAATATATAAAGAGGTGTTAGATATTTTAGGGACACAGTGGTTAGTGATTAGGCTATATGTAGAGGTGAGTAATGTGAATGGTAATTTTATAGTTGTTGTTGATGATATTTTGTAGTAAGGATCCGGTGTTAAGGAGTGATCAACGAGCGACGTGGCAAGGGACCAGCATGCAGCGTTGTGGCAGGCGGAGCAATTTTGGGTTAGAGTGTTTGCCAATATTGGTGGAGGGCAAATGGTTAGGAATGGATATGGCCAGGTAGGTAACATACATCCTTATAAAAAACAAAATGAGCGGTGCCAGAGGTTTTAAATGGGATTTGTGAAGGGGGTTATTATAGAGATATTGGTGTCATAATATGTAAATGGTTAGAAGCGGTTGTTAGTAGTAGAGAAAAGAGGGGTAGTAAGGTTAGATTGACAAATACCAAAATAAGATAGAAAATAATGAATAATAGAGAGTCGCCCAAACTAGTTAAGGATAAAAAGGTTAGAAAAGGAAAATTCATAGTAGGAAGGTAATTGTAACTGAAAGGTAAATGATAAATTTGAAATGGTTTTGTAGAATCTAATGATATAATAAAAGTTGAATAGAGAGTTGATAAAAATAGTAATGTCTTATTAAAGTTTTGCTACAAGTTATGTAAATGTGAATTAAGTAATGTGAATTGTTCAATGTTAGTGTTTAATGTTTTATGATGTACAATGTTTTATTGTGTTTTATTATGTTTATGGTACAATAGGTCAGGAGGTTACTACCAGGGTAGTGACGATAATAATATTAAATTTTATGTTAGGGTAACAAATCTCTAGAAATGATTCTGTTATAAAAGGGGAAAATTAAAATAAAGAAAACGAGTAAAGAAATTTAGATAGTTTTGAAGTGCTGCCATGATAGATAAATATACTGATATTGTGTGAAATAAATGAATAAAAAATAGTAGCTGTTGTTTGAGAGTTAAAGTTGTTTTGTGTTTAGTATAAGGGTATAATTTCTTATGATGAAAGAAGCAAATTGATATTGACTGGAGTCAGAGCAATTGATACAAATATATAGGAGTGTTGCAAAGTAGAAGGATGATCTATCTTAGAAGGATGATCTATCTTAAATCTTGTTATAATTTTTGAGTTATTTGGAATTTTATAAATAAATAAAACCAACGCCTCTAATCACAAACCAATGCATCTAAGAGGAGACATATCAGTTGCGGATATGTAGATAAATAAGGCCACTATTTTAAAATTTTGTATTGAATGTTTCAGAGTTTTATGGTGTTGTGACCGCGGTCCTGCGCTGGCCGGAGCGTCAGAACAGGAGCGTGCAGTGCCTCATGGCCTTATGGTGTAGGGATCTCTCAGGAGAAGTCCAGTAAGGTCAGACAGGTACGATCGACACTATAGGACCAAGGGTAAGTGATTGAAAAAAAAATTTTTTATATTAACACTACAGGGGGTTGTGGCACATATCTGAACTGATCCTTTTAGAAAAGTATGAATGAGTCAATGAAAGTTTTTGTGTCTCGACACCAAACCTTTCATTGAGGGGGTTTTGTAACAGTACAGATTTACCTGTACCAGAATAATGGTATGAGGCATATTGTCATTGTGAATTTTATTGTGTTCATACATATTAACAAGGTTAAGTCCCAGTAGATACGCAAATTCACCAGAGGGGAGCCGATCCAAGGTCATCAGAGTACGAGTGAAATTAAACAAGTGTAATGGCGGTTTAAGCGCTACAAAGTGACAATACGAACTTTTCATTGGCCCACTGAAACAAATCGTCACCAACAAACAATGACGACACAAAACAATTACGTGTTATACCGGGCGTTGGCGAAAAGAACAATGCACCATGACGTCAGACACCGCTGTTTTACATAACAATTGTGTCTGCCTCCACGCAGTTCTTCAAAAGCAGTCAGCGAGCACATACACTTGCCATTTACAGTGGGCAGTTCTATGCCGAAAATGTAACATTTACTTCATAAAATGATATAATCAGCATCAGAGTTAACAATAACTATTAGTAGAAGCAGTGCACTTAACAAAAATGTATTTAAATTAAAATCAGTGGGAAAATGACAACACTAAAACCGGCCAAACACCTGCCAACCGCCAGGAACAGCTAAGGAGGAATCTACGCCACATCAGTATCAGGAAAGCCCTATATTAATATTATCTAAATTAAAAATTACAAAATGAGCTCAAATTTCACAAATATGTTTAAATTCAAGTAAGTGAGAGAGTGAGAAAGCGAGCGTGCAAGTCTATGTTGATCAACGTAATATAACCTGAGGCGTTGGTTTGTGATAATGGTTAACCAGTATTATTATTAACATACAAAGAAAGTTATGATTTTGTTTATGATGATAATAACAAGGCTAAAGGAAGTAGATTACATCAAATCAGAAAGTATATTTAATTAACCTTGAACAAGGTCAAGTGCGGAATACCGTCGCCGCCATTTTGAATCTGAATAATTATTGTTGGTTATTCTTGTATCAATTTGCAACATATTTAACAAAATAAAACCAAATTCGTTAGCCTTATCTGGTGTGTTGTGTTATTTCTATACCCAACAACCTCAGCCTCTTTCTGCTTAACGCAACTCTGGACCCGAAAAGCCTAATGTATTTTGAAAAAACTGAGCACGTGTTTCCACCAAAGGTGTGGTTCAGATTAGGTAAATACAATAAGACACACATAATTATCCGACATATATGTTTATTAATAATTCCAGTCAAAGCGAAACATAACAGATGGCGCCCGAACAGGGACTTTATATAAAATAAAAATTATATAAATAAGCAGAAAAGCGGAGGTAGAAGGGTAGAGAAATAAGCATAAAAAGAGAGGTTATATATGGAAGTTACATATAGTATAAAGAGACGCACATAGCAAATAAAACAAAATTTAGTACCATCAGTACGACAAAATGGCAGATAACGAAAGCATTAACGTAGAAAATACAAATACAGAATCATTGATGTTGAGCGCACCACAAGCGAACTCAACGCCTATAGTAAATAACAGAATGGAACAGAATGACATAATAAAAATGATGAAACTGCTTTTCAATGAGCAGAGCGTCAAATTTGATACTAAACTAGATAATTTTAATGAGAAATTAAATCAATTTGATGTACAATTTAGCGATATCAAAAAAGAAATTAAGAAACAAGGTTGCAATTTGGACAAAAGATTAAGTGAAATAAAGACACGGTTAGACGAAAAAATAGAATCAGAAAATAAGAAATTAGAATTAAACAAATTTGAATGGAACAAAGATGATAAGGTAAGTAGTAGTGGAAATGACGATAAAATAAATAAAAATATAGTAATAGGAGATAATAGTGTGGATGTTGGTAGTAATAATGAGGTTTTATGGGGAATAGAATATAATGATAATGGAATGATAGTGTGTTTTGAAGGGTTAAAGAGAGAGAGATGGTATGATAGTGAGAGATATATTGAGAGAGAGAGAAGTGTTGTTGGGAGAGATATTATTATGAGAGATGTTTTAAAAGTGAGAGATATTGTGAGAGAAAAGGAGAAGTAGAAATTTTTAAGATATGTAGAAATTATGAGGAGTTTATAGAAAGGTTAGGTGGAGAGAGAAGTGAAAATAATAGTAAGTACTTACCTGGGATTGAAGCTGATATAGCAGCAGTAGGAGATGACGTTGATAACAATAATGACTTGATAAAATACCTGATTATGACTAATTACACTAAGGGTGACTGGACCATACCGAATGTTGACAAGTTTTATGATATAGTAATGTGGAGTAATCCTCCATAGTATTACTATGGTATAATGGACAAAATAAATTTAAATAGTTATTACATTACAAAAGATGATATAATGTACTTAATCAAAAATGAGTTATGTATACGTAAGATAAGATTGTTATTTGACGATGGAGGTTAGTTGTTCTTATTGTGTTTATGAACATTTAATTATGTGGACAGTGTTTTTCAGGATGGACTGTTTATGACTGATTTTGGTAAATGATTTAATGATTATGTGGAGTGTATATTTTTGTGTATAGTAATGTCAGTGTATTTGTGTAATTTTGCTGTTGTGTATTTTTTATGTAAACATGTATTGTAGAATTTTAAATAATTGAAGGAAGTTTAATAATGATTTTGAAATAATTATGGAATTTAGATTCTAATGGTTAGTAAATGATTATATATTTGGATATTGAGAGGTATTGTTGTTAGTAGATAAGTGATGGATTTTCTAGTGATATATTAAGTTGAAATGTTGTAAAGAGGTTTGGGGATAGTGATAAATAAGGGCATTGGAGTTAGTTAAATAGAGTTATTGGGAGTTAGTGAAAATAAGAGTTGAGATACAGATAATATATAAAGAGGTGTTAGATATTTTAGGGACACAGTGGTTAGTGATTAGGCTATATGTAGAGGTGAGTAATGTGAATGGTAATTTTATAGTTGTTGTTGATGATATTTTGTAGTAAGGATCCGGTGTTAAGGAGTGATCAACGAGCGACGTGGCAAGGGACCAGCATGCAGCGTTGTGGCAGGCGGAGCAATTTTGGGTTAGAGTGTTTGCCAATATTGGTGGAGGGCAAATGGTTAGGAATGGATATGGCCAGGTAGGTAACATACATCCTTATAAAAAACAAAATGAGCGGTGCCAGAGGTTTTAAATGGGATTTGTGAAGGGGGTTATTATAGAGATATTGGTGTCATAATATATAAATGGTTAGAAGCGGTTGTTAGTAGTAGAGAAAAGAGGGGTAGTAAGGTTAGATTGACAAATACCAAAATAAGATAGAAAATAATGAATAATAGAGAGTCGCCCAAACTAGTTAAGGATAAAAAGGTTAGAAAAGGAAAATTCATAGTAGGAAGGTAATTGTAACTGAAAGGTAAATGATAAATTTGAAATGGTTTTGTAGAATCTAATGATATAATAAAAGTTGAATAGAGAGTTGATAAAAATAGTAATGTCTTATTAAAGTTTTGCTACAAGTTATGTAAATGTGAATTAAGTAATGTGAATTGTTCAATGTTAGTGTTTAATGTTTTATGATGTACAATGTTTTATTGTGTTTTATTATGTTTATGGTACAATAGGTCAGGAGGTTACTACCAGGGTAGTGACGATAATAATATTAAATTTTATGTTAGGGTAACAAATCTCTAGAAATGATTCTGTTATAAAAGGGGAAAATTAAAATAAAGAAAACGAGTAAAGAAATTTAGATAGTTTTGAAGTGCTGCCATGATAGATAAATATACTGATATTGTGTGAAATAAATGAATAAAAAATAGTAGTTGTTGTTTGAGAGTTAAAGTTGTTTTGTGTTTAGTATAAGGGTATAATTTCTTATGATGAAAGAAGCAAATTGATATTGACTGGAGTCAGAGCAATTGATACAAATATATAGGAGTGTTGCAAAGTAGAAGGATGATCTATCTTAGAAGGATGATCTATCTTAAATCTTGTTATAATTTTTGAGTTATTTGGAATTTTATAAATAAATAAAACCAACGCCTCTAATCACAAACCAATGCATCTAAGAGGAGACATATCAGTTGCGGATATGTAGATAAATAAGGCCACTATTTTAAAATTTTGTATTGAATGTTTCAGAGTTTTATGGTGTTGTGACCGCGGTCCTGCGCTGGCCGGAGCGTCAGAACAGGAGCGTGCAGTGCCTCATGGCCTTATGGTGTAGGGATCTCTCAGGAGAAGTCCAGTAAGGTCAGACAGGTACGATCGACACTATAGGACCAAGGGTAAGTGATTGAAAAAAAAATTTTTTATATTAACACTACAGGGGGTTGTGGCACATATCTGAACTGATCCTTTTAGAAAAGTATGAATGAGTCAATGAAAGTTTTTGTGTCTCGACACCAAACCTTTCATTGAGGGGGTTTTGTAACAGTACAGATTTACCTGTACCAGAATAATGGTATGAGGCATATTGTCATTGTGAATTTTATTGTGTTCATACATATTAACAAGGTTAAGTCCCAGTAGATACGCAAATTCACCAGAGGGGAGCCGATCCAAGGTCATCAGAGTACGAGTGAAATTAAACAAGTGTAATGGCGGTTTAAGCGCTACAAAGTGACAATACGAACTTTTCATTGGCCCACTGAAACAAATCGTCACCAACAAACAATGACGACACAAAACAATTACGTGTTATACCGGGCGTTGGCGAAAAGAACAATGCACCATGACGTCAGACACCGCTGTTTTACATAACAATTGTGTCTGCCTCCACGCAGTTCTTCAAAAGCAGTCAGCGAGCACATATACTTGCCGTTTACAGTGGGCAGTTCTATGCCGAAAATGTAACATTTACTTCATAAAATGATATAATCAGCATCAGAGTTAACAATAACTATTAGTAGAAGCAGTGCACTTAACAAAAATGTATTTAAATTAAAATCAGTGGGAAAATGACAACACTAAAACCGGCCAAACACCTGCCAACCGCCAGGAACAGCTAAGGAGGAATCTACGCCACATCAGTTTCAGGAAAGCCCTATATTAATATTATCTAAATTAAAAATTACAAAATGAGCTCAAATTTCACAAATATGTTTAAATTCAAGTAAGTGAGAGAGTGAGAAAGCGAGCGTGCAAGTCTATGTTGATCAACGTAATATAACCTGAGGCGTTGGTTTGTGATAATGGTTAACCAGTATTATTATTAACATACAAAGAAAGTTATGATTTTGTTTATGATGATAATAACAAGGCTAAAGGAAGTAGATTACATCAAATCAGAAAGTATATTTAATTAACCTTGAACAAGGTCAAGTGCGGAATACCGTCGCCGCCATTTTGAATCTGAATAATTATTGTTGGTTATTCTTGTATCAATTTGCAACATATTTAACAAAATAAAACCAAATTCGTTAGCCTTATCTGGTGTGTTGTGTTATTTCTATACCCAACAACCTCAGCCTCTTTCTGCTTAACGCAACTCTGGACCCGAAAAGCCTAATGTATTTTGAAAAAACTGAGCACGTGTTTCCACCAAAGGTGTGGTTCAGATTAGGTAAATACAATAAGACACACATAATTATCCGACATATATGTTTATTAATAATTCCAGTCAAAGCGAAACATAACAGATGGCGCCCGAACAGGGACTTTATATAAAATAAAAATTATATAAATAAGCAGAAAAGCGGAGGTAGAAGGGTAGAGAAATAAGCATAAAAAGAGAGGTTATATATGGAAGTTACATATAGTATAAAGAGACGCACATAGCAAATAAAACAAAATTTAGTACCATCAGTACGACAAAATGGCAGATAACGAAAGCATTAACGTAGAAAATACAAATACAGAATCATTGATGTTGAGCGCACCACAAGCGAACTCAACGCCTATAGTAAATAACAGAATGGAACAGAATGACATAATAAAAATGATGAAACTGCTTTTCAATGAGCAGAGCGTCAAATTTGATACTAAACTAGATAATTTTAATGAGAAATTAAATCAATTTGATGTACAATTTAGCGATATCAAAAAAGAAATTAAGAAACAAGGTTGCAATTTGGACAAAAGATTAAGTGAAATAAAGACACGGTTAGACGAAAAAATAGAATCAGAAAATAAGAAATTAGAATTAAACAAATTTGAATGGAACAAAGATGATAAGGTAAGTAGTAGTGGAAATGACGATAAAATAAATAAAAATATAGTAATAGGAGATAATAGTGTGGATGTTGGTAGTAATAATGAGGTTTTATGGGGAATAGAATATAATGATAATGGAATGATAGTGTGTTTTGAAGGGTTAAAGAGAGAGAGATGGTATGATAGTGAGAGATATATTGAGAGAGAGAGAAGTGTTGTTGGGAGAGATATTATTATGAGAGATGTTTTAAAAGTGAGAGATATTGTGAGAGAAAAGGAGAAGTAGAAATTTTTAAGATATGTAGAAATTATGAGGAGTTTATAGAAAGGTTAGGTGGAGAGAGAAGTGAAAATAATAGTAAGTACTTACCTGGGATTGAAGCTGATATAGCAGCAGTAGGAGATGACGTTGATAACAATAATGACTTGATAAAATACCTGATTATGACTAATTACACTAAGGGTGACTGGACCATACCGAATGTTGACAAGTTTTATGATATAGTAATGTGGAGTAATCCTCCATAGTATTACTATGGTATAATGGACAAAATAAATTTAAATAGTTATTACATTACAAAAGATGATATAATGTACTTAATCAAAAATGAGTTATGTATACGTAAGATAAGATTGTTATTTGACGATGGAGGTTAGTTGTTCTTATTGTGTTTATGAACATTTAATTATGTGGACAGTGTTTTTCAGGATGGACTGTTTATGACTGATTTTGGTAAATGATTTAATGATTATGTGGAGTGTATATTTTTGTGTATAGTAATGTCAGTGTATTTGTGTAATTTTGCTGTTGTGTATTTTTTATGTAAACATGTATTGTAGAATTTTAAATAATTGAAGGAAGTTTAATAATGATTTTGAAATAATTATGGAATTTAGATTCTAATGGTTAGTAAATGATTATATATTTGGATATTGAGAGGTATTGTTGTTAGTAGATAAGTGATGGATTTTCTAGTGATATATTAAGTTGAAATGTTGTAAAGAGGTTTGGGGATAGTGATAAATAAGGGCATTGGAGTTAGTTAAATAGAGTTATTGGGAGTTAGTGAAAATAAGAGTTGAGATACAGATAATATATAAAGAGGTGTTAGATATTTTAGGGACACAGTGGTTAGTGATTAGGCTATATGTAGAGGTGAGTAATGTGAATGGTAATTTTATAGTTGTTGTTGATGATATTTTGTAGTAAGGATCCGGTGTTAAGGAGTGATCAACGAGCGACGTGGCAAGGGACCAGCATGCAGCGTTGTGGCAGGCGGAGCAATTTTGGGTTAGAGTGTTTGCCAATATTGGTGGAGGGCAAATGGTTAGGAATGGATATGGCCAGGTAGGTAACATACATCCTTATAAAAAACAAAATGAGCGGTGCCAGAGGTTTTAAATGGGATTTGTGAAGGGGGTTATTATAGAGATATTGGTGTCATAATATATAAATGGTTAGAAGCGGTTGTTAGTAGTAGAGAAAAGAGGGGTAGTAAGGTTAGATTGACAAATACCAAAATAAGATAGAAAATAATGAATAATAGAGAGTCGCCCAAACTAGTTAAGGATAAAAAGGTTAGAAAAGGAAAATTCATAGTAGGAAGGTAATTGTAACTGAAAGGTAAATGATAAATTTGAAATGGTTTTGTAGAATCTAATGATATAATAAAAGTTGAATAGAGAGTTGATAAAAATAGTAATGTCTTATTAAAGTTTTGCTACAAGTTATGTAAATGTGAATTAAGTAATGTGAATTGTTCAATGTTAGTGTTTAATGTTTTATGATGTACAATGTTTTATTGTGTTTTATTATGTTTATGGTACAATAGGTCAGGAGGTTACTACCAGGGTAGTGACGATAATAATATTAAATTTTATGTTAGGGTAACAAATCTCTAGAAATGATTCTGTTATAAAAGGGGAAAATTAAAATAAAGAAAACGAGTAAAGAAATTTAGATAGTTTTGAAGTGCTGCCATGATAGATAAATATACTGATATTGTGTGAAATAAATGAATAAAAAATAGTAGTTGTTGTTTGAGAGTTAAAGTTGTTTTGTGTTTAGTATAAGGGTATAATTTCTTATGATGAAAGAAGCAAATTGATATTGACTGGAGTCAGAGCAATTGATACAAATATATAGGAGTGTTGCAAAGTAGAAGGATGATCTATCTTAGAAGGATGATCTATCTTAAATCTTGTTATAATTTTTGAGTTATTTGGAATTTTATAAATAAATAAAACCAACGCCTCT
This sequence comes from Magicicada septendecula, assembly GCA_034769895.1. Lineage (NCBI taxonomy): Eukaryota > Metazoa > Arthropoda > Insecta > Hemiptera > Cicadidae > Magicicada > Magicicada septendecula. The sequence goes on from CM068368.1 coordinate 456,045,386, forward strand.
AATCACAAACCAATGCATCTAAGAGGAGACATATCAGTTGCGGATATGTAGATAAATAAGGCCACTATTTTAAAATTTTGTATTGAATGTTTCAGAGTTTTATGGTGTTGTGACCGCGGTCCTGCGCTGGCCGGAGCGTCAGAACAGGAGCGTGCAGTGCCTCATGGCCTTATGGTGTAGGGATCTCTCAGGAGAAGTCCAGTAAGGTCAGACAGGTACGATCGACACTATAGGACCAAGGGTAAGTGATTGAAAAAAAAATTTTTTATATTAACACTACAGGGGGTTGTGGCACATATCTGAACTGATCCTTTTAGAAAAGTATGAATGAGTCAATGAAAGTTTTTGTGTCTCGACACCAAACCTTTCATTGAGGGGGTTTTGTAACAGTACAGATTTACCTGTACCAGAATAATGGTATGAGGCATATTGTCATTGTGAATTTTATTGTGTTCATACATATTAACAAGGTTAAGTCCCAGTAGATACGCAAATTCACCAGAGGGGAGCCGATCCAAGGTCATCAGAGTACGAGTGAAATTAAACAAGTGTAATGGCGGTTTAAGCGCTACAAAGTGACAATACGAACTTTTCATTGGCCCACTGAAACAAATCGTCACCAACAAACAATGACGACACAAAACAATTACGTGTTATACCGGGCGTTGGCGAAAAGAACAATGCACCATGACGTCAGACACCGCTGTTTTACATAACAATTGTGTCTGCCTCCACGCAGTTCTTCAAAAGCAGTCAGCGAGCACATATACTTGCCGTTTACAGTGGGCAGTTCTATGCCGAAAATGTAACATTTACTTCATAAAATGATATAATCAGCATCAGAGTTAACAATAACTATTAGTAGAAGCAGTGCACTTAACAAAAATGTATTTAAATTAAAATCAGTGGGAAAATGACAACACTAAAACCGGCCAAACACCTGCCAACCGCCAGGAACAGCTAAGGAGGAATCTACGCCACATCAGTTTCAGGAAAGCCCTATATTAATATTATCTAAATTAAAAATTACAAAATGAGCTCAAATTTCACAAATATGTTTAAATTCAAGTAAGTGAGAGAGTGAGAAAGCGAGCGTGCAAGTCTATGTTGATCAACGTAATATAACCTGAGGCGTTGGTTTGTGATAATGGTTAACCAGTATTATTATTAACATACAAAGAAAGTTATGATTTTGTTTATGATGATAATAACAAGGCTAAAGGAAGTAGATTACATCAAATCAGAAAGTATATTTAATTAACCTTGAACAAGGTCAAGTGCGGAATACCGTCGCCGCCATTTTGAATCTGAATAATTATTGTTGGTTATTCTTGTATCAATTTGCAACATATTTAACAAAATAAAACCAAATTCGTTAGCCTTATCTGGTGTGTTGTGTTATTTCTATACCCAACAACCTCAGCCTCTTTCTGCTTAACGCAACTCTGGACCCGAAAAGCCTAATGTATTTTGAAAAAACTGAGCACGTGTTTCCACCAAAGGTGTGGTTCAGATTAGGTAAATACAATAAGACACACATAATTATCCGACATATATGTTTATTAATAATTCCAGTCAAAGCGAAACATAACAGATGGCGCCCGAACAGGGACTTTATATAAAATAAAAATTATATAAATAAGCAGAAAAGCGGAGGTAGAAGGGTAGAGAAATAAGCATAAAAAGAGAGGTTATATATGGAAGTTACATATAGTATAAAGAGACGCACATAGCAAATAAAACAAAATTTAGTACCATCAGTACGACAAAATGGCAGATAACGAAAGCATTAACGTAGAAAATACAAATACAGAATCATTGATGTTGAGCGCACCACAAGCGAACTCAACGCCTATAGTAAATAACAGAATGGAACAGAATGACATAATAAAAATGATGAAACTGCTTTTCAATGAGCAGAGCGTCAAATTTGATACTAAACTAGATAATTTTAATGAGAAATTAAATCAATTTGATGTACAATTTAGCGATATCAAAAAAGAAATTAAGAAACAAGGTTGCAATTTGGACAAAAGATTAAGTGAAATAAAGACACGGTTAGACGAAAAAATAGAATCAGAAAATAAGAAATTAGAATTAAACAAATTTGAATGGAACAAAGATGATAAGGTAAGTAGTAGTGGAAATGACGATAAAATAAATAAAAATATAGTAATAGGAGATAATAGTGTGGATGTTGGTAGTAATAATGAGGTTTTATGGGGAATAGAATATAATGATAATGGAATGATAGTGTGTTTTGAAGGGTTAAAGAGAGAGAGATGGTATGATAGTGAGAGATATATTGAGAGAGAGAGAAGTGTTGTTGGGAGAGATATTATTATGAGAGATGTTTTAAAAGTGAGAGATATTGTGAGAGAAAAGGAGAAGTAGAAATTTTTAAGATATGTAGAAATTATGAGGAGTTTATAGAAAGGTTACGTGGAGAGAGAAGTGAAAATAATAGTAAGTACTTACCTGGGATTGAAGCTGATATAGCAGCAGTAGGAGATGACGTTGATAACAATAATGACTTGATAAAATACCTGATTATGACTAATTACACTAAGGGTGACTGGACCATACCGAATGTTGACAAGTTTTATGATATAGTAATGTGGAGTAATCCTGCATAGTATTACTATGGTATAATGGACAAAATAAATTTAAATAGTTATTACATTACAAAAGATGATATAATGTACTTAATCAAAAATGAGTTATGTATACGTAAGATAAGATTGTTATTTGACGATGGAGGTTAGTTGTTCTTATTGTGTTTATGAACATTTAATTATGTGGACAGTGTTTTTCAGGATGGACTGTTTATGACTGATTTTGGTAAATGATTTAATGATTATGTGGAGTGTATATTTTTGTGTATAGTAATGTCAGTGTATTTGTGTAATTTTGCTGTTGTGTATTTTGTGTATTTTTTATGTAAACATGTATTGTAGAATTTTAAATAATTGAAGGAAGTTTAATAATGATTTTGAAATAATTATGGAATTTAGATTCTAATGGTTAGTAAATGATTATATATTTGGATATTGAGAGGTATTGTTGTTAGTAGATAAGTGATGGATTTTCTAGTGATATATTAAGTTGAAATGTTGTAAAGAGGTTTGGGGATAGTGATAAATAAGGGCATTGGAGTTAGTTAAATAGAGTTATTGGGAGTTAGTGAAAATAAGAGTTGAGATACAGATAATATATAAAGAGGTGTTAGATATTTTAGGGACACAGTGGTTAGTGATTAGGCTATATGTAGAGGTGAGTAATGTGAATGGTAATTTTATAGTTGTTGTTGATGATATTTTGTAGTAAGGATCCGGTGTTAAGGAGTGATCAACGAGCGACGTGGCAAGGGACCAGCATGCAGCGTTGTGGCAGGCGGAGCAATTTTGGGTTAGAGTGTTTGCCAATATTGGTGGAGGGCAAATGGTTAGGAATGGATATGGCCAGGTAGGTAACATACATCCTTATAAAAAACAAAATGAGCGGTGCCAGAGGTTTTAAATGGGATTTGTGAAGGGGGTTATTATAGAGATATTGGTGTCATAATATGTAAATGGTTAGAAGCGGTTGTTAGTAGTAGAGAAAAGAGGGGTAGTAAGGTTAGATTGACAAATACCAAAATAAGATAGAAAATAATGAATAATAGAGAGTCGCCCAAACTAGTTAAGGATAAAAAGGTTAGAAAGGAAAATTCATAGTAGGAAGGTAATTGTAACTGAAAGGTAAATGATAAATTTGAAATGGTTTTGTAGAATCTAATGATATAATAAAAGTTGAATAGAGAGTTGATAAAAATAGTAATGTCTTATTAAAGTTTTGCTACAAGTTATGTAAATGTGAATTAAGTAATGTGAATTGTTCAATGTTAGTGTTTAATGTTTTATGATGTACAATGTTTTATTGTGTTTTATTATGTTTATGGTACAATAGGTCAGGAGGTTACTACCAGGGTAGTGACGATAATAATATTAAATTTTATGTTAGGGTAACAAATCTCTAGAAATGATTCTGTTATAAAAGGGGAAAATTAAAATAAAGAAAACGAGTAAAGAAATTTAGATAGTTTTGAAGTGCTGCCATGATAGATAAATATACTGATATTGTGTGAAATAAATGAATAAAAAATAGTAGTTGTTGTTTGAGAGTTAAAGTTGTTTTGTGTTTAGTATAAGGGTATAATTTCTTATGATGAAAGAAGCAAATTGATATTGACTGGAGTCAGAGCAATTGATACAAATATATAGGAGTGTTGCAAAGTAGAAGGATGATCTATCTTAGAAGGATGATCTATCTTAAATCTTGTTATAATTTTTGAGTTATTTGGAATTTTATAAATAAATAAAACCAACGCCTCTAATCACAAACCAATGCATCTAAGAGGAGACATATCAGTTGCGGATATGTAGATAAATAAGGCCACTATTTTAAAATTTTGTATTGAATGTTTCAGAGTTTTATGGTGTTGTGACCGCGGTCCTGCGCTGGCCGGAGCGTCAGAACAGGAGCGTGCAGTGCCTCATGGCCTTATGGTGTAGGGATCTCTCAGGAGAAGTCCAGTAAGGTCAGACAGGTACGATCGACACTATAGGACCAAGGGTAAGTGATTGAAAAAAAAATTTTTTATATTAACACTACAGGGGGTTGTGGCACATATCTGAACTGATCCTTTTAGAAAAGTATGAATGAGTCAATGAAAGTTTTTGTGTCTCGACACCAAACCTTTCATTGAGGGGGTTTTGTAACAGTACAGATTTACCTGTACCAGAATAATGGTATGAGGCATATTGTCATTGTGAATTTTATTGTGTTCATACATATTAACAAGGTTAAGTCCCAGTAGATACGCAAATTCACCAGAGGGGAGCCGATCCAAGGTCATCAGAGTACGAGTGAAATTAAACAAGTGTAATGGCGGTTTAAGCGCTACAAAGTGACAATACGAACTTTTCATTGGCCCACTGAAACAAATCGTCACCAACAAACAATGACGACACAAAACAATTACGTGTTATACCGGGCGTTGGCGAAAAGAACAATGCACCATGACGTCAGACACCGCTGTTTTACATAACAATTGTGTCTGCCTCCACGCAGTTCTTCAAAAGCAGTCAGCGAGCACATACACTTGCCGTTTACAGTGGGCAGTTCTATGCCGAAAATGTAACATTTACTTCATAAAATGATATAATCAGCATCAGAGTTAACAATAACTATTAGTAGAAGCAGTGCACTTAACAAAAATGTATTTAAATTAAAATCAGTGGGAAAATGACAACACTAAAACCGGCCAAACACCTGCCAACCGCCAGGAACAGCTAAGGAGGAATCTACGCCACATCAGTTTCAGGAAAGCCCTATATTAATATTATCTAAATTAAAAATTACAAAATGAGCTCAAATTTCACAAATATGTTTAAATTCAAGTAAGTGAGAGAGTGAGAAAGCGAGCGTGCAAGTCTATGTTGATCAACGTAATATAACCTGAGACGTTGGTTTGTGATAATGGTTAACCAGTATTATTATTAACATACAAAGAAAGTTATGATTTTGTTTATGATGATAATAACAAGGCTAAAGGAAGTAGATTACATCAAATCAGAAAGTATATTTAATTAACCTTGAACAAGGTCAAGTGCGGAATACCGTCGCCGCCATTTTGAATCTGAATAATTATTGTTGGTTATTCTTGTATCAATTTGCAACATATTTAACAAAATAAAACCAAATTCGTTAGCCTTATCTGGTGTGTTGTGTTATTTCTATACCCAACAACCTCAGCCTCTTTCTGCTTAACGCAACTCTGGACCCGAAAAGCCTAATGTATTTTGAAAAAACTGAGCACGTGTTTCCACCAAAGGTGTGGTTCAGATTAGGTAAATACAATAAGACACACATAATTATCCGACATATATGTTTATTAATAATTCCAGTCAAAGCGAAACATAACAGATGGCGCCCGAACAGGGACTTTATATAAAATAAAAATTATATAAATAAGCAGAAAAGCGGAGGTAGAAGGGTAGAGAAATAAGCATAAAAAGAGAGGTTATATATGGAAGTTACATATAGTATAAAGAGACGCACATAGCAAATAAAACAAAATTTAGTACCATCAGTACGACAAAATGGCAGATAACGAAAGCATTAACGTAGAAAATACAAATACAGAATCATTGATGTTGAGTGCACCACAAGCGAACTCAACGCCTATAGTAAATAACAGAATGGAACAGAATGACATAATAAAAATGATGAAACTGCTTTTCAATGAGCAGAGCGTCAAATTTGATACTAAACTAGATAATTTTAATGAGAAATTAAATCAATTTGATGTACAATTTAGCGATATCAAAAAAGAAATTAAGAAACAAGGTTGCAATTTGGACAAAAGATTAAGTGAAATAAAGACACGGTTAGACGAGAAAATAGAATCAGAAAATAAGAAATTAGAATTAAACAAATTTGAATGGAACAAAGATGATAAGGTAAGTAGTAGTGGAAATGACGATAAAATAAATAAAAATATAGTAATAGGAGATAATAGTGTGGATGTTGGTAGTAATAATGAGGTTTTATGGGGAATAGAATATAATGATAATGGAATGATAGAGTGTTTTGAAGGGTTAAAGAGAGAGAGATGGTATGATAGTGAGAGATATATTGAGAGAGAGAGAAGTGTTGTTGGGAGAGATATTATTATGAGAGATGTTTTAAAAGTGAGAGATATTGTGAGAGAAAAGGAGAAGTAGAAATTTTTAAGATATGTAGAAATTATGAGGAGTTTATAGAAAGGTTACGTGGAGAGAGAAGTGAAAATAATAGTAAGTACTTACCTGGGATTGAAGCTGATATAGCAGCAGTAGGAGATGACGTTGATAACAATAATGACTTGATAAAATACCTGATTATGACTAATTACACTAAGGGTGACTGGACCATACCGAATGTTGACAAGTTTTATGATATAGTAATGTGGAGTAATCCTCCATAGTATTACTATGGTATAATGGACAAAATAAATTTAAATAGTTATTACATTACAAAAGATGATATAATGTACTTAATCAAAAATGAGTTATGTATACGTAAGATAAGATTGTTATTTGACGAATGAGGTTAGTTGTTCTTATTGTGTTTATGAACATTTAATTATGTGGACAGTGTTTTTCAGGATGGACTGTTTATGACTGATTTTGGTAAATGATTTAATGATTATGTGGAGTGTATATTTTTGTGTATAATAATGTCAGTGTATTTGTGTAATTTTGCTGTTGTGTATTTTGTGTATTTTTTATGTAAACATGTATTGTAGAATTTTAAATAATTGAAGGAAGTTTAATAATGATTTTGAAATAATTATGGAATTTAGATTCTAATGGTTAGTAAATGATTATATATTTGGATATTGAGAGGTATTGTTGTTAGTAGATAAGTGATGGATTTTCTAGTGATATATTAAGTTGAAATGTTGTAAAGAGGTTTGGGGATAGTGATAAATAAGGGCATTGGAGTTAGTTAAATAGAGTTATTGGGAGTTAGTGAAAATAAGAGTTGAGATACAGATAATATATAAAGAGGTGTTAGATATTTTATGGACACAGTGGTTAGTGATTAGGCTATATGTAGAGGTGAGTAATGTGAATGGTAATTTTATAGTTGTTGTTGATGATATTTTGTAGTAAGGATCCGGTGTTAAGGAGTGATCAACGAGCGACGTGGCAAGGGACCAGCATGCAGCGTTGTGGCAGGCGGAGCAATTTTGGGTTAGAGTGTTTGCCAATATTGGTGGAGGGCAAATGGTTAGGAATGGATATGGCCAGGTAGGTAACATACATCCTTATAAAAAACAAAATGAGCGGTGCCAGAGGTTTTAAATGGGATTTGTGAAGGGGGTTATTATAGAGATATTGGTGTCATAATATGTAAATGGTTAGAAGCGGTTGTTAGTAGTAGAGAAAAGAGGGGTAGTAAGGTTAGATTGACAAATACCAAAATAAGATAGAAAATAATGAATAATAGAGAGTCGCCCAAACTAGTTAAGGATAAAAAGGTTAGAAAAGGAAAATTCATAGTAGGAAGGTAATTGTAACTGAAAGGTAAATGATAAATTTGAAATGGTTTTGTAGAATCTAATGATATAATAAAAGTTGAATAGAGAGTTGATAAAAATAGTAATGTCTTATTAAAGTTTTGCTACAAGTTATGTAAATGTGAATTAAGTAATGTGAATTGTTCAATGTTAGTGTTTAATGTTTTATGATGTACAATGTTTTATTGTGTTTTATTATGTTTATGGTACAATAGGTCAGGAGGTTACTACCAGGGTAGTGACGATAATAATATTAAATTTTATGTTAGGGTAACAAATCTCTAGAAATGATTCTGTTATAAAAGGGGAAAATTAAAATAAAGAAAACGAGTAAAGAAATTTAGATAGTTTTGAAGTGCTGCCATGATAGATAAATATACTGATATTGTGTGAAATAAATGAATAAAAAATAGTAGTTGTTGTTTGAGAGTTAAAGTTGTTTTGTGTTTAGTATAAGGGTATAATTTCTTATGATGAAAGAAGCAAATTGATATTGACTGGAGTCAGAGCAATTGATACAAATATATAGGAGTGTTGCAAAGTAGAAGGATGATCTATCTTAGAAGGATGATCTATCTTAAATCTTGTTATAATTTTTGAGTTATTTGGAATTTTATAAATAAATAAAACCAACGCCTCTAATCACAAACCAATGCATCTAAGAGGAGACATATCAGTTGCGGATATGTAGATAAATAAGGCCACTATTTTAAAATTTTGTATTGAATGTTTCAGAGTTTTATGGTGTTGTGACCGCGGTCCTGCGCTGGCCGGAGCGTCAGAACAGGAGCGTGCAGTGCCTCATGGCCTTATGGTGTAGGGATCTCTCAGGAGAAGTCCAGTAAGGTCAGACAGGTACGATCGACACTATAGGACCAAGGGTAAGTGATTGAAAAAAAAATTTTTTATATTAACACTACAGGGGGTTGTGGCACATATCTGAACTGATCCTTTTAGAAAAGTATGAATGAGTCAATGAAAGTTTTTGTGTCTCGACACCAAACCTTTCATTGAGGGGGTTTTGTAACAGTACAGATTTACCTGTACCAGAATAATGGTATGAGGCATATTGTCATTGTGAATTTTATTGTGTTCATACATATTAACAAGGTTAAGTCCCAGTAGATACGCAAATTCACCAGAGGGGAGCCGATCCAAGGTCATCAGAGTACGAGTGAAATTAAACAAGTGTAATGGCGGTTTAAGCGCTACAAAGTGACAATACGAACTTTTCATTGGCCCACTGAAACAAATCGTCACCAACAAACAATGACGACACAAAACAATTACGTGTTATACCGGGCGTTGGCGAAAAGAACAATGCACCATGACGTCAGACACCGCTGTTTTACATAATTGTGTCTGCCTCCACGCAGTTCTTCAAAAGCAGTCAGCGAGCACATACACTTGCCGTTTACAGTGGGCAGTTCTATGCCGAAAATGTAACATTTACTTCATAAAATGATATAATCAGCATCAGAGTTAACAATAACTATTAGTAGAAGCAGTGCACTTAACAAAAATGTATTTAAATTAAAATCAGTGGGAAAATGACAACACTAAAACCGGCCAAACACCTGCCAACCGCCAGGAACAGCTAAGGAGGAATCTACGCCACATCAGTTTCAGGAAAGCCCTATATTAATATTATCTAAATTAAAAATTACAAAATGAGCTCAAATTTCACAAATATGTTTAAATTCAAGTAAGTGAGAGAGTGAGAAAGCGAGCGTGCAAGTCTATGTTGATCAACGTAATATAACCTGAGACGTTGGTTTGTGATAATGGTTAACCAGTATTATTATTAACATACAAAGAAAGTTATGATTTTGTTTATGATGATAATAACAAGGCTAAAGGAAGTAGATTACATCAAATCAGAAAGTATATTTAATTAACCTTGAACAAGGTCAAGTGCGGAATACCGTCGCCGCCATTTTGAATCTGAATAATTATTGTTGGTTATTCTTGTATCAATTTGCAACATATTTAACAAAATAAAACCAAATTCGTTAGCCTTATCTGGTGTGTTGTGTTATTTCTATACCCAACAACCTCAGCCTCTTTCTGCTTAACGCAACTCTGGACCCGAAAAGCCTAATGTATTTTGAAAAAACTGAGCACGTGTTTCCACCAAAGGTGTGGTTCAGATTAGGTAAATACAATAAGACACACATAATTATCCGACATATATGTTTATTAATAATTCCAGTCAAAGCGAAACATAACAGATGGCGCCCGAACAGGGACTTTATATAAAATAAAAATTATATAAATAAGCAGAAAAGCGGAGGTAGAAGGGTAGAGAAATAAGCATAAAAAGAGAGGTTATATATGGAAGTTACATATAGTATAAAGAGACGCACATAGCAAATAAAACAAAATTTAGTACCATCAGTACGACAAAATGGCAGATAACGAAAGCATTAACGTAGAAAATACAAATACAGAATCATTGATGTTGAGCGCACCACAAGCGAACTCAACGCCTATAGTAAATAACAGAATGGAACAGAATGACATAATAAAAATGATGAAACTGCTTTTCAATGAGCAGAGCGTCAAATTTGATACTAAACTAGATAATTTTAATGAGAAATTAAATCAATTTGATGTACAATTTAGCGATATCAAAAAAGAAATTAAGAAACAAGGTTGCAATTTGGACAAAAGATTAAGTGAAATAAAGACACGGTTAGACGAAAAAATAGAATCAGAAAATAAGAAATTAGAATTAAACAAATTTGAATGGAACAAAGATGATAAGGTAAGTAGTAGTGGAAATGACGATAAAATAAATAAAAATATAGTAATAGGAGATAATAGTGTGGATGTTGGTAGTAATAATGAGGTTTTATGGGGAATAGAATATAATGATAATGGAATGATAGTGTGTTTTGAAGGGTTAAAGAGAGAGAGATGGTATGATAGTGAGAGATATATTGAGAGAGAGAGAAGTGTTGTTGGGAGAGATATTATTATGAGAGATGTTTTAAAAGTGAGAGATATTGTGAGAGAAAAGGAGAAGTAGAAATTTTTAAGATATGTAGAAATTATGAGGAGTTTATAGAAAGGTTACGTGGAGAGAGAAGTGAAAATAATAGTAAGTACTTACCTGGGATTGAAGCTGATATAGCAGCAGTAGGAGATGACGTTGATAACAATAATGACTTGATAAAATACCTGATTATGACTAATTACACTAAGGGTGACTGGACCATACCGAATGTTGACAAGTTTTATGATATAGTAATGTGGAGTAATCCTGCATAGTATTACTATGGTATAATGGACAAAATAAATTTAAATAGTTATTACATTACAAAAGATGATATAATGTACTTAATCAAAAATGAGTTATGTATACGTAAGATAAGATTGTTATTTGACGATGGAGGTTAGTTGTTCTTATTGTGTTTATGAACATTTAATTATGTGGACAGTGTTTTTCAGGATGGACTGTTTATGACTGATTTTGGTAAATGATTTAATGATTATGTGGAGTGTATATTTTTGTGTATAGTAATGTCAGTGTATTTGTGTAATTTTGCTGTTGTGTATTTTGTGTATTTTTTATGTAAACATGTATTGTAGAATTTTAAATAATTGAAGGAAGTTTAATAATGATTTTGAAATAATTATGGAATTTAGATTCTAATGGTTAGTAAATGATTATATATTTGGATATTGAGAGGTATTGTTGTTAGTAGATAAGTGATGGATTTTCTAGTGATATATTAAGTTGAAATGTTGTAAAGAGGTTTGGGGATAGTGATAAATAAGGGCATTGGAGTTAGTTAAATAGAGTTATTGGGAGTTAGTGAAAATAAGAGTTGAGATACAGATAATATATAAAGAGGTGTTAGATATTTTAGGGACACAGTGGTTAGTGATTAGGCTATATGTAGAGGTGAGTAATGTGAATGGTAATTTTATAGTTGTTGTTGATGATATTTTGTAGTAAGGATCCGGTGTTAAGGAGTGATCAACGAGCGACGTGGCAAGGGACCAGCATGCAGCGTTGTGGCAGGCGGAGCAATTTTGGGTTAGAGTGTTTGCCAATATTGGTGGAGGGCAAATGGTTAGGAATGGATATGGCCAGGTAGGTAACATACATCCTTATAAAAAACAAAATGAGCGGTGCCAGAGGTTTTAAATGGGATTTGTGAAGGGGGTTATTATAGAGATATTGGTGTCATAATATGTAAATGGTTAGAAGCGGTTGTTAGTAGTAGAGAAAAGAGGGGTAGTAAGGTTAGATTGACAAATACCAAAATAAGATAGAAAATAATGAATAATAGAGAGTCGCCCAAACTAGTTAAGGATAAAAAGGTTAGAAAGGAAAATTCATAGTAGGAAGGTAATTGTAACTGAAAGGTAAATGATAAATTTGAAATGGTTTTGTAGAATCTAATGATATAATAAAAGTTGAATAGAGAGTTGATAAAAATAGTAATGTCTTATTAAAGTTTTGCTACAAGTTATGTAAATGTGAATTAAGTAATGTGAATTGTTCAATGTTAGTGTTTAATGTTTTATGATGTACAATGTTTTATTGTGTTTTATTATGTTTATGGTACAATAGGTCAGGAGGTTACTACCAGGGTAGTGACGATAATAATATTAAATTTTATGTTAGGGTAACAAATCTCTAGAAATGATTCTGTTATAAAAGGGGAAAATTAAAATAAAGAAAACGAGTAAAGAAATTTAGATAGTTTTGAAGTGCTGCCATGATAGATAAATATACTGATATTGTGTGAAATAAATGAATAAAAAATAGTAGTTGTTGTTTGAGAGTTAAAGTTGTTTTGTGTTTAGTATAAGGGTATAATTTCTTATGATGAAAGAAGCAAATTGATATTGACTGGAGTCAGAGCAATTGATACAAATATATAGGAGTGTTGCAAAGTAGAAGGATGATCTATCTTAGAAGGATGATCTATCTTAAATCTTGTTATAATTTTTGAGTTATTTGGAATTTTATAAATAAATAAAACCAACGCCTCTAATCACAAACCAATGCATCTAAGAGGAGACATATCAGTTGCGGATATGTAGATAAATAAGGCCACTATTTTAAAATTTTGTATTGAATGTTTCAGAGTTTTATGGTGTTGTGACCGCGGTCCTGCGCTGGCCGGAGCGTCAGAACAGGAGCGTGCAGTGCCTCATGGCCTTATGGTGTAGGGATCTCTCAGGAGAAGTCCAGTAAGGTCAGACAGGTACGATCGACACTATAGGACCAAGGGTAAGTGATTGAAAAAAAAATTTTTTATATTAACACTACAGGGGGTTGTGGCACATATCTGAACTGATCCTTTTAGAAAAGTATGAATGAGTCAATGAAAGTTTTTGTGTCTCGACACCAAACCTTTCATTGAGGGGGTTTTGTAACAGTACAGATTTACCTGTACCAGAATAATGGTATGAGGCATATTGTCATTGTGAATTTTATTGTGTTCATACATATTAACAAGGTTAAGTCCCAGTAGATACGCAAATTCACCAGAGGGGAGCCGATCCAAGGTCATCAGAGTACGAGTGAAATTAAACAAGTGTAATGGCGGTTTAAGCGCTACAAAGTGACAATACGAACTTTTCATTGGCCCACTGAAACAAATCGTCACCAACAAACAATGACGACACAAAACAATTACGTGTTATACCGGGCGTTGGCGAAAAGAACAATGCACCATGACGTCAGACACCGCTGTTTTACATAACAATTGTGTCTGCCTCCACGCAGTTCTTCAAAAGCAGTCAGCGAGCACATACACTTGCCGTTTACAGTGGGCAGTTCTATGCCGAAAATGTAACATTTACTTCATAAAATGATATAATCAGCATCAGAGTTAACAATAACTATTAGTAGAAGCAGTGCACTTAACAAAAATGTATTTAAATTAAAATCAGTGGGAAAATGACAACACTAAAACCGGCCAAACACCTGCCAACCGCCAGGAACAGCTAAGGAGGAATCTACGCCACATCAGTTTCAGGAAAGCCCTATATTAATATTATCTAAATTAAAAATTACAAAATGAGCTCAAATTTCACAAATATGTTTAAATTCAAGTAAGTGAGAGAGTGAGAAAGCGAGCGTGCAAGTCTATGTTGATCAACGTAATATAACCTGAGACGTTGGTTTGTGATAATGGTTAACCAGTATTATTATTAACATACAAAGAAAGTTATGATTTTGTTTATGATGATAATAACAAGGCTAAAGGAAGTAGATTACATCAAATCAGAAAGTATATTTAATTAACCTTGAACAAGGTCAAGTGCGGAATACCGTCGCCGCCATTTTGAATCTGAATAATTATTGTTGGTTATTCTTGTATCAATTTGCAACATATTTAACAAAATAAAACCAAATTCGTTAGCCTTATCTGGTGTGTTGTGTTATTTCTATACCCAACAACCTCAGCCTCTTTCTGCTTAACGCAACTCTGGACCCGAAAAGCCTAATGTATTTTGAAAAAACTGAGCACGTGTTTCCACCAAAGGTGTGGTTCAGATTAGGTAAATACAATAAGACACACATAATTATCCGACATATATGTTTATTAATAATTCCAGTCAAAGCGAAACATAACAGATGGCGCCCGAACAGGGACTTTATATAAAATAAAAATTATATAAATAAGCAGAAAAGCGGAGGTAGAAGGGTAGAGAAATAAGCATAAAAAGAGAGGTTATATATGGAAGTTACATATAGTATAAAGAGACGCACATAGCAAATAAAACAAAATTTAGTACCATCAGTACGACAAAATGGCAGATAACGAAAGCATTAACGTAGAAAATACAAATACAGAATCATTGATGTTGAGTGCACCACAAGCGAACTCAACGCCTATAGTAAATAACAGAATGGAACAGAATGACATAATAAAAATGATGAAACTGCTTTTCAATGAGCAGAGCGTCAAATTTGATACTAAACTAGATAATTTTAATGAGAAATTAAATCAATTTGATGTACAATTTAGCGATATCAAAAAAGAAATTAAGAAACAAGGTTGCAATTTGGACAAAAGATTAAGTGAAATAAAGACACGGTTAGACGAAAAAATAGAATCAGAAAATAAGAAATTAGAATTAAACAAATTTGAATGGAACAAAGATGATAAGGTAAGTAGTAGTGGAAATGACGATAAAATAAATAAAAATATAGTAATAGGAGATAATAGTGTGGATGTTGGTAGTAATAATGAGGTTTTATGGGGAATAGAATATAATGATAATGGAATGATAGAGTGTTTTGAAGGGTTAAAGAGAGAGAGATGGTATGATAGTGAGAGATATATTGAGAGAGAGAGAAGTGTTGTTGGGAGAGATATTATTATGAGAGATGTTTTAAAAGTGAGAGATATTGTGAGAGAAAAGGAGAAGTAGAAATTTTTAAGATATGTAGAAATTATGAGGAGTTTATAGAAAGGTTACGTGGAGAGAGAAGTGAAAATAATAGTAAGTACTTACCTGGGATTGAAGCTGATATAGCAGCAGTAGGAGATGACGTTGATAACAATAATGACTTGATAAAATACCTGATTATGACTAATTACACTAAGGGTGACTGGACCATACCGAATGTTGACAAGTTTTATGATATAGTAATGTGGAGTAATCCTCCATAGTATTACTATGGTATAATGGACAAAATAAATTTAAATAGTTATTACATTACAAAAGATGATATAATGTACTTAATCAAAAATGAGTTATGTATACGTAAGATAAGATTGTTATTTGACGAATGAGGTTAGTTGTTCTTATTGTGTTTATGAACATTTAATTATGTGGACAGTGTTTTTCAGGATGGACTGTTTATGACTGATTTTGGTAAATGATTTAATGATTATGTGGAGTGTATATTTTTGTGTATAATAATGTCAGTGTATTTGTGTAATTTTGCTGTTGTGTATTTTGTGTATTTTTTATGTAAACATGTATTGTAGAATTTTAAATAATTGAAGGAAGTTTAATAATGATTTTGAAATAATTATGGAATTTAGATTCTAATGGTTAGTAAATGATTATATATTTGGATATTGAGAGGTATTGTTGTTAGTAGATAAGTGATGGATTTTCTAGTGATATATTAAGTTGAAATGTTGTAAAGAGGTTTGGGGATAGTGATAAATAAGGGCATTGGAGTTAGTTAAATAGAGTTATTGGGAGTTAGTGAAAATAAGAGTTGAGATACAGATAATATATAAAGAGGTGTTAGATATTTTATGGACACAGTGGTTAGTGATTAGGCTATATGTAGAGGTGAGTAATGTGAATGGTAATTTTATAGTTGTTGTTGATGATATTTTGTAGTAAGGATCCGGTGTTAAGGAGTGATCAACGAGCGACGTGGCAAGGGACCAGCATGCAGCGTTGTGGCAGGCGGAGCAATTTTGGGTTAGAGTGTTTGCCAATATTGGTGGAGGGCAAATGGTTAGGAATGGATATGGCCAGGTAGGTAACATACATCCTTATAAAAAACAAAATGAGCGGTGCCAGAGGTTTTAAATGGGATTTGTGAAGGGGGTTATTATAGAGATATTGGTGTCATAATATGTAAATGGTTAGAAGCGGTTGTTAGTAGTAGAGAAAAGAGGGGTAGTAAGGTTAGATTGACAAATACCAAAATAAGATAGAAAATAATGAATAATAGAGAGTCGCCCAAACTAGTTAAGGATAAAAAGGTTAGAAAAGGAAAATTCATAGTAGGAAGGTAATTGTAACTGAAAGGTAAATGATAAATTTGAAATGGTTTTGTAGAATCTAATGATATAATAAAAGTTGAATAGAGAGTTGATAAAAATAGTAATGTCTTATTAAAGTTTTGCTACAAGTTATGTAAATGTGAATTAAGTAATGTGAATTGTTCAATGTTAGTGTTTAATGTTTTATGATGTACAATGTTTTATTGTGTTTTATTATGTTTATGGTACAATAGGTCAGGAGGTTACTACCAGGGTAGTGACGATAATAATATTAAATTTTATGTTAGGGTAACAAATCTCTAGAAATGATTCTGTTATAAAAGGGGAAAATTAAAATAAAGAAAACGAGTAAAGAAATTTAGATAGTTTTGAAGTGCTGCCATGATAGATAAATATACTGATATTGTGTGAAATAAATGAATAAAAAATAGTAGTTGTTGTTTGAGAGTTAAAGTTGTTTTGTGTTTAGTATAAGGGTATAATTTCTTATGATGAAAGAAGCAAATTGATATTGACTGGAGTCAGAGCAATTGATACAAATATATAGGAGTGTTGCAAAGTAGAAGGATGATCTATCTTAGAAGGATGATCTATCTTAAATCTTGTTATAATTTTTGAGTTATTTGGAATTTTATAAATAAATAAAACCAACGCCTCTAATCACAAACCAATGCATCTAAGAGGAGACATATCAGTTGCGGATATGTAGATAAATAAGGCCACTATTTTAAAATTTTGTATTGAATGTTTCAGAGTTTTATGGTGTTGTGACCGCGGTCCTGCGCTGGCCGGAGCGTCAGAACAGGAGCGTGCAGTGCCTCATGGCCTTATGGTGTAGGGATCTCTCAGGAGAAGTCCAGTAAGGTCAGACAGGTACGATCGACACTATAGGACCAAGGGTAAGTGATTGAAAAAAAAATTTTTTATATTAACACTACAGGGGGTTGTGGCACATATCTGAACTGATCCTTTTAGAAAAGTATGAATGAGTCAATGAAAGTTTTTGTGTCTCGACACCAAACCTTTCATTGAGGGGGTTTTGTAACAGTACAGATTTACCTGTACCAGAATAATGGTATGAGGCATATTGTCATTGTGAATTTTATTGTGTTCATACATATTAACAAGGTTAAGTCCCAGTAGATACGCAAATTCACCAGAGGGGAGCCGATCCAAGGTCATCAGAGTACGAGTGAAATTAAACAAGTGTAATGGCGGTTTAAGCGCTACAAAGTGACAATACGAACTTTTCATTGGCCCACTGAAACAAATCGTCACCAACAAACAATGACGACACAAAACAATTACGTGTTATACCGGGCGTTGGCGAAAAGAACAATGCACCATGACGTCAGACACCGCTGTTTTACATAATTGTGTCTGCCTCCACGCAGTTCTTCAAAAGCAGTCAGCGAGCACATACACTTGCCGTTTACAGTGGGCAGTTCTATGCCGAAAATGTAACATTTACTTCATAAAATGATATAATCAGCATCAGAGTTAACAATAACTATTAGTAGAAGCAGTGCACTTAACAAAAATGTATTTAAATTAAAATCAGTGGGAAAATGACAACACTAAAACCGGCCAAACACCTGCCAACCGCCAGGAACAGCTAAGGAGGAATCTACGCCACATCAGTTTCAGGAAAGCCCTATATTAATATTATCTAAATTAAAAATTACAAAATGAGCTCAAATTTCACAAATATGTTTAAATTCAAGTAAGTGAGAGAGTGAGAAAGCGAGCGTGCAAGTCTATGTTGATCAACGTAATATAACCTGAGACGTTGGTTTGTGATAATGGTTAACCAGTATTATTATTAACATACAAAGAAAGTTATGATTTTGTTTATGATGATAATAACAAGGCTAAAGGAAGTAGATTACATCAAATCAGAAAGTATATTTAATTAACCTTGAACAAGGTCAAGTGCGGAATACCGTCGCCGCCATTTTGAATCTGAATAATTATTGTTGGTTATTCTTGTATCAATTTGCAACATATTTAACAAAATAAAACCAAATTCGTTAGCCTTATCTGGTGTGTTGTGTTATTTCTATACCCAACAACCTCAGCCTCTTTCTGCTTAACGCAACTCTGGACCCGAAAAGCCTAATGTATTTTGAAAAAACTGAGCACGTGTTTCCACCAAAGGTGTGGTTCAGATTAGGTAAATACAATAAGACACACATAATTATCCGACATATATGTTTATTAATAATTCCAGTCAAAGCGAAACATAACAGATGGCGCCCGAACAGGGACTTTATATAAAATAAAAATTATATAAATAAGCAGAAAAGCGGAGGTAGAAGGGTAGAGAAATAAGCATAAAAAGAGAGGTTATATATGGAAGTTACATATAGTATAAAGAGACGCACATAGCAAATAAAACAAAATTTAGTACCATCAGTACGACAAAATGGCAGATAACGAAAGCATTAACGTAGAAAATACAAATACAGAATCATTGATGTTGAGCGCACCACAAGCGAACTCAACGCCTATAGTAAATAACAGAATGGAACAGAATGACATAATAAAAATGATGAAACTGCTTTTCAATGAGCAGAGCGTCAAATTTGATACTAAACTAGATAATTTTAATGAGAAATTAAATCAATTTGATGTACAATTTAGCGATATCAAAAAAGAAATTAAGAAACAAGGTTGCAATTTGGACAAAAGATTAAGTGAAATAAAGACACGGTTAGACGAAAAAATAGAATCAGAAAATAAGAAATTAGAATTAAACAAATTTGAATGGAACAAAGATGATAAGGTAAGTAGTAGTGGAAATGACGATAAAATAAATAAAAATATAGTAATAGGAGATAATAGTGTGGATGTTGGTAGTAATAATGAGGTTTTATGGGGAATAGAATATAATGATAATGGAATGATAGTGTGTTTTGAAGGGTTAAAGAGAGAGAGATGGTATGATAGTGAGAGATATATTGAGAGAGAGAGAAGTGTTGTTGGGAGAGATATTATTATGAGAGATGTTTTAAAAGTGAGAGATATTGTGAGAGAAAAGGAGAAGTAGAAATTTTTAAGATATGTAGAAATTATGAGGAGTTTATAGAAAGGTTAGGTGGAGAGAGAAGTGAAAATAATAGTAAGTACTTACCTGGGATTGAAGCTGATATAGCAGCAGTAGGAGATGACGTTGATAACAATAATGACTTGATAAAATACCTGATTATGACTAATTACACTAAGGGTGACTGGACCATACCGAATGTTGACAAGTTTTATGATATAGTAATGTGGAGTAATCCTGCATAGTATTACTATGGTATAATGGACAAAATAAATTTAAATAGTTATTACATTACAAAAGATGATATAATGTACTTAATCAAAAATGAGTTATGTATACGTAAGATAAGATTGTTATTTGACGATGGAGGTTAGTTGTTCTTATTGTGTTTATGAACATTTAATTATGTGGACAGTGTTTTTCAGGATGGACTGTTTATGACTGATTTTGGTAAATGATTTAATGATTATGTGGAGTGTATATTTTTGTGTATAGTAATGTCAGTGTATTTGTGTAATTTTGCTGTTGTGTATTTTGTGTATTTTTTATGTAAACATGTATTGTAGAATTTTAAATAATTGAAGGAAGTTTAATAATGATTTTGAAATAATTATGGAATTTAGATTCTAATGGTTAGTAAATGATTATATATTTGGATATTGAGAGGTATTGTTGTTAGTAGATAAGTGATGGATTTTCTAGTGATATATTAAGTTGAAATGTTGTAAAGAGGTTTGGGGATAGTGATAAATAAGGGCATTGGAGTTAGTTAAATAGAGTTATTGGGAGTTAGTGAAAATAAGAGTTGAGATACAGATAATATATAAAGAGGTGTTAGATATTTTATGGACACAGTGGTTAGTGATTAGGCTATATGTAGAGGTGAGTAATGTGAATGGTAATTTTATAGTTGTTGTTGATGATATTTTGTAGTAAGGATCCGGTGTTAAGGAGTGATCAACGAGCGACGTGGCAAGGGACCAGCATGCAGCGTTGTGGCAGGCGGAGCAATTTTGGGTTAGAGTGTTTGCCAATATTGGTGGAGGGCAAATGGTTAGGAATGGATATGGCCAGGTAGGTAACATACATCCTTATAAAAAACAAAATGAGCGGTGCCAGAGGTTTTAAATGGGATTTGTGAAGGGGGTTATTATAGAGATATTGGTGTCATAATATGTAAATGGTTAGAAGCGGTTGTTAGTAGTAGAGAAAAGAGGGGTAGTAAGGTTAGATTGACAAATACCAAAATAAGATAGAAAATAATGAATAATAGAGAGTCGCCCAAACTAGTTAAGGATAAAAAGGTTAGAAAAGGAAAATTCATAGTAGGAAGGTAATTGTAACTGAAAGGTAAATGATAAATTTGAAATGGTTTTGTAGAATCTAATGATATAATAAAAGTTGAATAGAGAGTTGATAAAAATAGTAATGTCTTATTAAAGTTTTGCTACAAGTTATGTAAATGTGAATTAAGTAATGTGAATTGTTCAATGTTAGTGTTTAATGTTTTATGATGTACAATGTTTTATTGTGTTTTATTATGTTTATGGTACAATAGGTCAGGAGGTTACTACCAGGGTAGTGACGATAATAATATTAAATATTATGTTAGGGTAACAAATCTCTAGAAATGATTCTGTTATAAAAGGGGAAAATTAAAATAAAGAAAACGAGTAAAGAAATTTAGATAGTTTTGAAGTGCTGCCATGATAGATAAATATACTGATATTGTGTGAAATAAATGAATAAAAAATAGTAGTTGTTGTTTGAGAGTTAAAGTTGTTTTGTGTTTAGTATAAGGGTATAATTTCTTATGATGAAAGAAGCAAATTGATATTGACTGGAGTCAGAGCAATTGATACAAATATATAGGAGTGTTGCAAAGTAGAAGGATGATCTATCTTAGAAGGATGATCTATCTTAAATCTTGTTATAATTTTTGAGTTATTTGGAATTTTATAAATAAATAAAACCAACGCCTCTAATCACAAACCAATGCATCTAAGAGGAGACATATCAGTTGCGGATATGTAGATAAATAAGGCCACTATTTTAAAATTTTGTATTGAATGTTTCAGAGTTTTATGGTGTTGTGACCGCGGTCCTGCGCTGGCCGGAGCGTCAGAACAGGAGCGTGCAGTGCCTCATGGCCTTATGGTGTAGGGATCTCTCAGGAGAAGTCCAGTAAGGTCAGACAGGTACGATCGACACTATAGGACCAAGGGTAAGTGATTGAAAAAAAAATTTTTTATATTAACACTACAGGGGGTTGTGGCACATATCTGAACTGATCCTTTTAGAAAAGTATGAATGAGTCAATGAAAGTTTTTGTGTCTCGACACCAAACCTTTCATTGAGGGGGTTTTGTAACAGTACAGATTTACCTGTACCAGAATAATGGTATGAGGCATATTGTCATTGTGAATTTTATTGTGTTCATACATATTAACAAGGTTAAGTCCCAGTAGATACGCAAATTCACCAGAGGAGAGCCGATCCAAGGTCATCAGAGTACGAGTGAAATTAAACAAGTGTAATGGCGGTTTAAGCGCTACAAAGTGACAATACGAACTTTTCATTGGCCCACTGAAACAAATCGTCACCAACAAACAATGACGACACAAAACAATTACGTGTTATACCGGGCGTTGGCGAAAAGAACAATGCACCATGACGTCAGACACCGCTGTTTTACATAATAATTGTGTCTGCCTCCACGCAGTTCTTCAAAAGCAGTCAGCGAGCACATACACTTGCCGTTTACAGTGGGCAGTTCTATGCCGAAAATGTAACATTTACTTCATAAAATGATATAATCAGCATCAGAGTTAACAATAACTATTAGTAGAAGCAGTGCACGTAACAAAAATGTATTTAAATTAAAATCAGTGGGAAAATGACAACACTAAAACCGGCCAAACACCTGCCAACCGCCAGGAACAGCTAAGGAGGAATCTACGCCACATCAGTTTCAGGAAAGCCCTATATTAATATTATCTAAATTAAAAATTACAAAATGAGCTCAAATTTCACAAATATGTTTAAATTCAAGTAAGTGAGAGAGTGAGAAAGCGAGCGTGCAAGTCTATGTTGATCAACGTAATATAACCTGAGGCGTTGGTTTGTGATAATGGTTAACCAGTATTATTATTAACATACAAAGAAAGTTATGATTTTGTTTATGATGATAATAACAAGGCTAAAGGAAGTAGATTACATCAAATCAGAAAGTATATTTAATTAACCTTGAACAAGGTCAAGTGCGGAATACCGTCGCCGCCATTTTGAATCTGAATAATTATTGTTGGTTATTCTTGTATCAATTTGCAACATATTTAACAAAATAAAACCAAATTCGTTAGCCTTATCTGGTGTGTTGTGTTATTTCTATACCCAACAACCTCAGCCTCTTTCTGCTTAACGCAACTCTGGACCCGAAAAGCCTAATGTATTTTGAAAAAACTGAGCACGTGTTTCCACCAAAGGTGTGGTTCAGATTAGGTAAATACAATAAGACACACATAATTATCCGACATATATGTTTATTAATAATTCCAGTCAAAGCGAAACATAACAGATGGCGCCCGAACAGGGACTTTATATAAAATAAAAATTATATAAATAAGCAGAAAAGCGGAGGTAGAAGGGTAGAGAAATAAGCATAAAAAGAGAGGTTATATATGGAAGTTACATATAGTATAAAGAGACGCACATAGCAAATAAAACAAAATTTAGTACCATCAGTACGACAAAATGGCAGATAACGAAAGCATTAACGTAGAAAATACAAATACAGAATCATTGATGTTGAGCGCACCACAAGCGAACTCAACGCCTATAGTAAATAACAGAATGGAACAGAATGACATAATAAAAATGATGAAACTGCTTTTCAATGAGCAGAGCGTCAAATTTGATACTAAACTAGATAATTTTAATGAGAAATTAAATCAATTTGATGTACAATTTAGCGATATCAAAAAAGAAATTAAGAAACAAGGTTGCAATTTGGACAAAAGATTAAGTGAAATAAAGACACGGTTAGACGAAAAAATAGAATCAGAAAATAAGAAATTAGAATTAAACAAATTTGAATGGAACAAAGATGATAAGGTAAGTAGTAGTGGAAATGACGATAAAATAAATAAAAATATAGTAATAGGAGATAATAGTGTGGATGTTGGTAGTAATAATGAGGTTTTATGGGGAATAGAATATAATGATAATGGAATGATAGTGTGTTTTGAAGGGTTAAAGAGAGAGAGATGGTATGATAGTGAGAGATATATTGAGAGAGAGAGAAGTGTTGTTGGGAGAGATATTATTATGAGAGATGTTTTAAAAGTGAGAGATATTGTGAGAGAAAAGGAGAAGTAGAAATTTTTAAGATATGTAGAAATTATGAGGAGTTTATAGAAAGGTTACGTGGAGAGAGAAGTGAAAATAATAGTAAGTACTTACCTGGGATTGAAGCTGATATAGCAGCAGTAGGAGATGACGTTGATAACAATAATAACTTGATAAAATACCTGATTATGACTAATTACACTAAGGGTGACTGGACCATACCGAATGTTGACAAGTTTTATGATATAGTAATGTGGAGTAATCCTCCATAGTATTACTATGGTATAATGGACAAAATAAATTTAAATAGTTATTACATTACAAAAGATGATATAATGTACTTAATCAAAAATGAGTTATGTATACGTAAGATAAGATTGTTATTTGACGATGGAGGTTAGTTGTTCTTATTGTGTTTATGAACATTTAATTATGTGGACAGTGTTTTTCAGGATGGACTGTTTATGACTGATTTTGGTAAATGATTTAATGATTATGTGGAGTGTATATTTTTGTGTATAGTAATGTCAGTGTATTTGTGTAATTTTGCTGTTGTGTATTTTGTGTATTTTTTATGTAAACATGTATTGTAGAATTTTAAATAATTGAAGGAAGTTTAATAATGATTTTGAAATAATTATGGAATTTAGATTCTAATGGTTAGTAAATGATTATATATTTGGATATTGAGAGGTATTGTTGTTAGTAGATAAGTGATGGATTTTCTAGTGATATATTAAGTTGAAATGTTGTAAAGAGGTTTGGGGATAGTGATAAATAAGGGCATTGGAGTTAGTTAAATAGAGTCATTGGGAGTTAGTGAAAATAAGAGTTGAGATACAGATAATATATAAAGAGGTGTTAGATATTTTAGGGACACAGTGGTTAGTGATTAGGCTATATGTAGAGGTGAGTAATGTGAATGGTAATTTTATAGTTGTTGTTGATGATATTTTGTAGTAAGGATCCGGTGTTAAGGAGTGATCAACGAGCGACGTGGCAAGGGACCAGCATGCAGCGTTGTGGCAGGCGGAGCAATTTTGGGTTAGAGTGTTTGCCAATATTGGTGGAGGGCAAATGGTTAGGAATGGATATGGCCAGGTAGGTAACATACATCCTTATAAAAAACAAAATGAGCGGTGCCAGAGGTTTTAAATGGGATTTGTGAAGGGGGTTATTATAGAGATATTGGTGTCATAATATGTAAATGGTTAGAAGCGGTTGTTAGTAGTAGAGAAAAGAGGGGTAGTAAGGTTAGATTGACAAATACTAAAATAAGATAGAAAATAATGAATAATAGAGAGTCGCCCAAACTAGTTAAGGATAAAAAGGTTAGAAAAGGAAAATTCATAGTAGGAAGGTAATTGTAACTGAAAGGTAAATGATAAATTTGAAATGGTTTTGTAGAATCTAATGATATAATAAAAGTTGAATAGAGAGTTGATAAAAATAGTAATGTCTTATTAAAGTTTTGCTACAAGTTATGTAAATGTGAATTAAGTAATGTGAATTGTTCAATGTTAGTGTTTAATGTTTTATGATGTACAATGTTTTATTGTGTTTTATTATGTTTATGGTACAATAGGTCAGGAGGTTACTACCAGGGTAGTGACGATAATAATATTAAATTTTATGTTAGGGTAACAAATCTCTAGAAATGATTCTGTTATAAAAGGGGAAAATTAAAATAAAGAAAACGAGTAAAGAAATTTAGATAGTTTTGAAGTGCTGCCATGATAGATAAATATACTGATATTGTGTGAAATAAATGAATAAAAAATAGTAGTTGTTGTTTGAGAGTTAAAGTTGTTTTGTGTTTAGTATAAGGGTATAATTTCTTATGATGAAAGAAGCAAATTGATATTGACTGGAGTCAGAGCAATTGATACAAATATATAGGAGTGTTGCAAAGTAGAAGGATGATCTATCTTAGAAGGATGATCTATCTTAAATCTTGTTATAATTTTTGAGTTATTTGGAATTTTATAAATAAATAAAACCAACGCCTCTAATCACAAACCAATGCATCTAAGAGGAGACATATCAGTTGCGGATATGTAGATAAATAAGGCCACTATTTTAAAATTTTGTATTGAATGTTTCAGAGTTTTATGGTGTTGTGACCGCGGTCCTGCGCTGGCCGGAGCGTCAGAACAGGAGCGTGCAGTGCCTCATGGCCTTATGGTGTAGGGATCTCTCAGGAGAAGTCCAGTAAGGTCAGACAGGTACGATCGACACTATAGGACCAATGGTAAGTGATTGAAAAAAAAAATTTTTATATTAACACTACAGGGGGTTGTGGCACATATCTGAACTGATCCTTTTAGAAAAGTATGAATGAGTCAATGAAAGTTTTTGTGTCTCGACACCAAACCTTTCATTGAGGGGGTTTTGTAACAGTACAGATTTACCTGTACCAGAATAATGGTATGAGGCATATTGTCATTGTGAATTTTATTGTGTTCATACATATTAACAAGGTTAAGTCCCAGTAGATACGCAAATTCACCAGAGGGGAGCCGATCCAAGGTCATCAGAGTACGAGTGAAATTAAACAAGTGTAATAGCGGTTTAAGCGCTACAAAGTGACAATACGAACTTTTCATTGGCCCACTGAAACAAATCGTCACCAACAAACAATGACGACACAAAACAATTACGTGTTATACCGGGCGTTGGCGAAAAGAACAATGCACCATGACGTCAGACACCGCTGTTTTACATAATAATTGTGTCTGCCTCCACGCAGTTCTTCAAAAGCAGTCAGCGAGCACATACACTTGCCGTTTACAGTGGGCAGTTCTATGCCGAAAATGTAACATTTACTTCATAAAATGATATAATCAGCATCAGAGTTAACAATAACTATTAGTAGAAGCAGTGCACGTAACAAAAATGTATTTAAATTAAAATCAGTGGGAAAATGACAACACTAAAACCGGCCAAACACCTGCCAACCGCCAGGAACAGCTAAGGAGGAATCTACGCCACATCAGTTTCAGGAAAGCCCTATATTAATATTATCTAAATTAAAAATTACAAAATGAGCTCAAATTTCACAAATATGTTTAAATTCAAGTAAGTGAGAGAGTGAGAAAGCGAGCGTGCAAGTCTATGTTGATCAACGTAATATAACCTGAGGCGTTGGTTTGTGATAATGGTTAACCAGTATTATTATTAACATACAAAGAAAGTTATGATTTTGTTTATGATGATAATAACAAGGCTAAAGGAAGTAGATTACATCAAATCAGAAAGTATATTTAATTAACCTTGAACAAGGTCAAGTGCGGAATACCGTCGCCGCCATTTTGAATCTGAATAATTATTGTTGGTTATTCTTGTATCAATTTGCAACATATTTAACAAAATAAAACCAAATTCGTTAGCCTTATCTGGTGTGTTGTGTTATTTCTATACCCAACAACCTCAGCCTCTTTCTGCTTAACGCAACTCTGGACCCGAAAAGCCTAATGTATTTTGAAAAAACTGAGCACGTGTTTCCACCAAAGGTGTGGTTCAGATTAGGTAAATACAATAAGACACACATAATTATCCGACATATATGTTTATTAATAATTCCAGTCAAAGCGAAACATAACAGATGGCGCCCGAACAGGGACTTTATATAAAATAAAAATTATATAAATAAGCAGAAAAGCGGAGGTAGAAGGGTAGAGAAATAAGCATAAAAAGAGAGGTTATATATGGAAGTTACATATAGTATAAAGAGACGCACATAGCAAATAAAACAAAATTTAGTACCATCAGTACGACAAAATGGCAGATAACGAAAGCATTAACGTAGAAAATACAAATACAGAATCATTGATGTTGAGCGCACCACAAGCGAACTCAACGCCTATAGTAAATAACAGAATGGAACAGAATGACATAATAAAAATGATGAAACTGCTTTTCAATGAGCAGAGCGTCAAATTTGATACTAAACTAGATAATTTTAATGAGAAATTAAATCAATTTGATGTACAATTTAGCGATATCAAAAAAGAAATTAAGAAACAAGGTTGCAATTTGGACAAAAGATTAAGTGAAATAAAGACACGGTTAGACGAAAAAATAGAATCAGAAAATAAGAAATTAGAATTAAACAAATTTGAATGGAACAAAGATGATAAGGTAAGTAGTAGTGGAAATGACGATAAAATAAATAAAAATATAGTAATAGGAGATAATAGTGTGGATGTTGGTAGTAATAATGAGGTTTTATGGGGAATAGAATATAATGATAATGGAATGATAGTGTGTTTTGAAGGGTTAAAGAGAGAGAGATGGTATGATAGTGAGAGATATATTGAGAGAGAGAGAAGTGTTGTTGGGAGAGATATTATTATGAGAGATGTTTTAAAAGTGAGAGATATTGTGAGAGAAAAGGAGAAGTAGAAATTTTTAAGATATGTAGAAATTATGAAGAGTTTATAGAAAGGTTAGGTGGAGAGAGAAGTGAAAATAATAGTAAGTACTTACCTGGGATTGAAGCTGATATAGCAGCAGTAGGAGATGACGTTGATAACAATAATGACTTGATAAAATACCTGATTATGACTAATTACACTAAGGGTGACTGGACCATACCGAATGTTGACAAGTTTTATGATATAGTAATGTGGAGTAATCCTCCATAGTATTACTATGGTATAATGGACAAAATAAATTTAAATAGTTATTACATTACAAAAGATGATATAATGTACTTAATCAAAAATGAGTTATGTATACGTAAGATAAGATTGTTATTTGACGATGGAGGTTAGTTGTTCTTATTGTGTTTATGAACATTTAATTATGTGGACAGTGTTTTTCAGGATGGACTGTTTATGACTGATTTTGGTAAATGATTTAATGATTATGTGGAGTGTATATTTTTGTGTATAGTAATGTCAGTGTATTTGTGTAATTTTGCTGTTGTGTATTTTGTGTATTTTTTATGTAAACATGTATTGTAGAATTTTAAATAATTGAAGGAAGTTTAATAATGATTTTGAAATAATTATGGAATTTAGATTCTAATGGTTAGTAAATGATTATATATTTGGATATTGAGAGGTATTGTTGTTAGTAGATAAGTGATGGATTTTCTAGTGATATATTAAGTTGAAATGTTGTAAAGAGGTTTGGGGATAGTGATAAATAAGGGCATTGGAGTTAGTTAAATAGAGTTATTGGGAGTTAGTGAAAATAAGAGTTGAGATACAGATAATATATAAAGAGGTGTTAGATATTTTAGGGACACAGTGGTTAGTGATTAGGCTATATGTAGAGGTGAGTAATGTGAATGGTAATTTTATAGTTGTTGTTGATGATATTTTGTAGTAAGGATCCGGTGTTAAGGAGTGATCAACGAGCGACGTGGCAAGGGACCAGCATGCAGCGTTGTGGCAGGCGGAGCAATTTTGGGTTAGAGTGTTTGCCAATATTGGTGGAGGGCAAATGGTTAGGAATGGATATGGCCAGGTAGGTAACATACATCCTTATAAAAAACAAAATGAGCGGTGCCAGAGGTTTTAAATGGGATTTGTGAAGGGGGTTATTATAGAGATATTGGTGTCATAATATGTAAATGGTTAGAAGCGGTTGTTAGTAGTAGAGAAAAGAGGGGTAGTAAGGTTAGATTGACAAATACCAAAATAAGATAGAAAATAATGAATAATAGAGAGTCGCCCAAACTAGTTAAGGATAAAAAGGTTAGAAAAGGAAAATTCATAGTAGGAAGGTAATTGTAACTGAAAGGTAAATGATAAATTTGAAATGGTTTTGTAGAATCTAATGATATAATAAAAGTGGAATAGAGAGTTGATAAAAATAGTAATGTCTTATTAAAGTTTTGCTACAAGTTATGTAAATGTGAATTAAGTAATGTGAATTGTTCAATGTTAGTGTTTAATGTTTTATGATGTACAATGTTTTATTGTGTTTTATTATGTTTATGGTACAATAGGTCAGGAGGTTACTACCAGGGTAGTGACGATAATAATATTAAATTTTATGTTAGGGTAACAAATCTCTAGAAATGATTCTGTTATAAAAGGGGAAAATTAAAATAAAGAAAACGAGTAAAGAAATTTAGATAGTTTTGAAGTGCTGCCATGATAGATAAATATACTGATATTGTGTGAAATAAATGAATAAAAAATAGTAGTTGTTGTTTGAGAGTTAAAGTTGTTTTGTGTTTAGTATAAGGGTATAATTTCTTATGATGAAAGAAGCAAATTGATATTGACTGGAGTCAGAGCAATTGATACAAATATATAGGAGTGTTGCAAAGTAGAAGGATGATCTATCTTAGAAGGATGATCTATCTTAAATCTTGTTATAATTTTTGAGTTATTTGGAATTTTATAAATAAATAAAACCAACGCCTCTAATCACAAACCAATGCATCTAAGAGGAGACATATCAGTTGCGGATATGTAGATAAATAAGGCCACTATTTTAAAATTTTGTATTGAATGTTTCAGAGTTTTATGGTGTTGTGACCGCGGTCCTGCGCTGGCCGGAGCGTCAGAACAGGAGCGTGCAGTGCCTCATGGCCTTATGGTGTAGGGATCTCTCAGGAGAAGTCCAGTAAGGTCAGACAGGTACGATCGACACTATAGGACCAATGGTAAGTGATTGAAAAAAAAAATTTTTATATTAACACTACAGGGGGTTGTGGCACATATCTGAACTGATCCTTTTAGAAAAGTATGAATGAGTCAATGAAAGTTTTTGTGTCTCGACACCAAACCTTTCATTGAGGGGGTTTTGTAACAGTACAGATTTACCTGTACCAGAATAATGGTATGAGGCATATTGTCATTGTGAATTTTATTGTGTTCATACATATTAACAAGGTTAAGTCCCAGTAGATACGCAAATTCACCAGAGGGGAGCCGATCCAAGGTCATCAGAGTACGAGTGAAATTAAACAAGTGTAATGGCGGTTTAAGCGCTACAAAGTGACAATACGAACTTTTCATTGGCCCACTGAAACAAATCGTCACCAACAAACAATGACGACACAAAACAATTACGTGTTATACCGGGCGTTGGCGAAAAGAACAATGCACCATGACGTCAGACACCGCTGTTTTACATAATAATTGTGTCTGCCTCCACGCAGTTCTTCAAAAGCAGTCAGCGAGCACATACACTTGCCGTTTACAGTGGGCAGTTCTATGCCGAAAATGTAACATTTACTTCATAAAATGATATAATCAGCATCAGAGTTAACAATAACTATTAGTAGAAGCAGTGCACGTAACAAAAATGTATTTAAATTAAAATCAGTGGGAAAATGACAACACTAAAACCGGCCAAACACCTGCCAACCGCCAGGAACAGCTAAGGAGGAATCTACGCCACATCAGTTTCAGGAAAGCCCTATATTAATATTATCTAAATTAAAAATTACAAAATGAGCTCAAATTTCACAAATATGTTTAAATTCAAGTAAGTGAGAGAGTGAGAAAGCGAGCGTGCAAGTCTATGTTGATCAACGTAATATAACCTGAGGCGTTGGTTTGTGATAATGGTTAACCAGTATTATTATTAACATACAAAGAAAGTTATGATTTTGTTTATGATGATAATAACAAGGCTAAAGGAAGTAGATTACATCAAATCAGAAAGTATATTTAATTAACCTTGAACAAGGTCAAGTGCGGAATACCGTCGCCGCCATTTTGAATCTGAATAATTATTGTTGGTTATTCTTGTATCAATTTGCAACATATTTAACAAAATAAAACCAAATTCGTTAGCCTTATCTGGTGTGTTGTGTTATTTCTATACCCAACAACCTCAGCCTCTTTCTGCTTAACGCAACTCTGGACCCGAAAAGCCTAATGTATTTTGAAAAAACTGAGCACGTGTTTCCACCAAAGGTGTGGTTCAGATTAGGTAAATACAATAAGACACACATAATTATCCGACATATATGTTTATTAATAATTCCAGTCAAAGCGAAACATAACAGATGGCGCCCGAACAGGGACTTTATATAAAATAAAAATTATATAAATAAGCAGAAAAGCGGAGGTAGAAGGGTAGAGAAATAAGCATAAAAAGAGAGGTTATATATGGAAGTTACATATAGTATAAAGAGACGCACATAGCAAATAAAACAAAATTTAGTACCATCAGTACGACAAAATGGCAGATAACGAAAGCATTAACGTAGAAAATACAAATACAGAATCATTGATGTTGAGCGCACCACAAGCGAACTCAACGCCTATAGTAAATAACAGAATGGAACAGAATGACATAATAAAAATGATGAAACTGCTTTTCAATGAGCAGAGCGTCAAATTTGATACTAAACTAGATAATTTTAATGAGAAATTAAATCAATTTGATGTACAATTTAGCGATATCAAAAAAGAAATTAAGAAACAAGGTTGCAATTTGGACAAAAGATTAAGTGAAATAAAGACACGGTTAGACGAAAAAATAGAATCAGAAAATAAGAAATTAGAATTAAACAAATTTGAATGGAACAAAGATGATAAGGTAAGTAGTAGTGGAAATGACGATAAAATAAATAAAAATATAGTAATAGGAGATAATAGTGTGGATGTTGGTAGTAATAATGAGGTTTTATGGGGAATAGAATATAATGATAATGGAATGATAGTGTGTTTTGAAGGGTTAAAGAGAGAGAGATGGTATGATAGTGAGAGATATATTGAGAGAGAGAGAAGTGTTGTTGGGAGAGATATTATTATGAGAGATGTTTTAAAAGTGAGAGATATTGTGAGAGAAAAGGAGAAGTAGAAATTTTTAAGATATGTAGAAATTATGAGGAGTTTATAGAAAGGTTAGGTGGAGAGAGAAGTGAAAATAATAGTAAGTACTTACCTGGGATTGAAGCTGATATAGCAGCAGTAGGAGATGACGTTGATAACAATAATGACTTGATAAAATACCTGATTATGACTAATTACACTAAGGGTGACTGGACCATACCGAATGTTGACAAGTTTTATGATATAGTAATGTGGAGTAATCCTCCATAGTATTACTATGGTATAATGGACAAAATAAATTTAAATAGTTATTACATTACAAAAGATGATATAATGTACTTAATCAAAAATGAGTTATGTATACGTAAGATAAGATTGTTATTTGACGATGGAGGTTAGTTGTTCTTATTGTGTTTATGAACATTTAATTATGTGGACAGTGTTTTTCAGGATGGACTGTTTATGACTGATTTTGGTAAATGATTTAATGATTATGTGGAGTGTATATTTTTGTGTATAGTAATGTCAGTGTATTTGTGTAATTTTGCTGTTGTGTATTTTGTGTATTTTTTATGTAAACATGTATTGTAGAATTTTAAATAATTGAAGGAAGTTTAATAATGATTTTGAAATAATTATGGAATTTAGATTCTAATGGTTAGTAAATGATTATATATTTGGATATTGAGAGGTATTGTTGTTAGTAGATAAGTGATGGATTTTCTAGTGATATATTAAGTTGAAATGTTGTAAAGAGGTTTGGGGATAGTGATAAATAAGGGAATTGGAGTTAGTTAAATAGAGTTATTGGGAGTTAGTGAAAATAAGAGTTGAGATACAGATAATATATAAAGAGGTGTTAGATATTTTAGGGACACAGTGGTTAGTGATTATATGTAGAGGTGAGTAATGTGAATGGTAATTTTATAGTTGTTGTTGATGATATTTTGTAGTAAGGATCCGGTGTTAAGGAGTGATCAACGAGCGACGTGGCAAGGGACCAGCATGCAGCGTTGTGGCAGGCGGAGCAATTTTGGGTTAGAGTGTTTGCCAATATTGGTGGAGGGCAAATGGTTAGGAATGGATATGGCCAGGTAGGTAACATACATCCTTATAAAAAACAAAATGAGCGGTGCCAGAGGTTTTAAATGGGATTTGTGAAGGGGGTTATTATAGAGATATTGGTGTCATAATATGTAAATGGTTAGAAGCGGTTGTTAGTAGTAGAGAAAAGAGGGGTAGTAAGGTTAGATTGACAAATACCAAAATAAGATAGAAAATAATGAATAATGGAGAGTCGCCCAAACTAGTTAAGGATAAAAAGGTTAGAAAGTAAAATTCATAGTAGGAAGGTAATTGTAACTGAAAGGTAAATGATAAATTTGAAATGGTTTTGTAGAATCTAATGATATAATAAAAGTTGAATAGAGAGTTGATAAAAATAGTAATGTCTTATTAAAGTTTTGCTACAAGTTATGTAAATGTGAATTAAGTAATGTGAATTGTTCAATGTTAGTGTTTAATGTTTTATGATGTACAATGTTTTATTGTGTTTTATTATGTTTATGGTACAATAGGTCAGGAGGTTACTACCAGGGTAGTGATGATAATAATATTAAATTTTATGTTAGGGTAACAAATCTCTAGAAATGATTCTGTTATAAAAGGGGAAAATTAAAATAAAGAAAACGAGTAAAGAAATTTAGATAGTTTTGAAGTGCTGCCATGATAGATAAATATACTGATATTGTGTGAAATAAATGAATAAAAAATAGTAGTTGTTGTTTGAGAGTTAAAGTTGTTTTGTGTTTAGTATAAGGGTATAATTTCTTATGATGAAAGAAGCAAATTGATATTGACTGGAGTCAGAGCAATTGATACAAATATATAGGAGTGTTGCAAAGTAGAAGGATGATCTATCTTAGAAGGATGATCTATCTTAAATCTTGTTATAATTTTTGAGTTATTTGGAATTTTATAAATAAATAAAACCAACGCCTCTAATCACAAACCAATGCATCTAAGAGGAGACATATCAGTTGCGGATATGTAGATAAATAAGGCCACTATTTTAAAATTTTGTATTGAATGTTTCAGAGTTTTATGGTGTTGTGACCGCGGTCCTGCGCTGGCCGGAGCGTCAGAACAGGAGCGTGCAGTGCCTCATGGCCTTATGGTGTAGGGATCTCTCAGGAGAAGTCCAGTAAGGTCAGACAGGTACGATCGACACTATAGGACCAAGGGTAAGTGATTGAAAAAAAAAATTTTTATATTAACACTACAGGGGGTTGTGGCACATATCTGAACTGATCCTTTTAGAAAAGTATGAATGAGTCAATGAAAGTTTTTGTGTCTCGACACCAAACCTTTCATTGAGGGGGTTTTGTAACAGTACAGATTTACCTGTACCAGAATAATGGTATGAGGCATATTGTCATTGTGAATTTTATTGTGTTCATACATATTAACAAGGTTAAGTCCCAGTAGATACGCAAATTCACCAGAGGGGAGCCGATCCAAGGTCATCAGAGTACGAGTGAAATTAAACAAGTGTAATGGCGGTTTAAGCGCTACAAAGTGACAATACGAACTTTTCATTGGCCCACTGAAACAAATCGTCACCAACAAACAATGACGACACAAAACAATTACGTGTTATACCGGGCGTTGGCGAAAAGAACAATGCACCATGACGTCAGACACCGCTGTTTTACATAATAATTGTGTCTGCCTCCACGCAGTTCTTCAAAAGCAGTCAGCGAGCACATACACTTGCCGTTTACAGTGGGCAGTTCTATGCCGAAAATGTAACATTTACTTCATAAAATGATATAATCAGCATCAGAGTTAACAATAACTATTAGTAGAAGCAGTGCACGTAACAAAAATGTATTTAAATTAAAATCAGTGGGAAAATGACAACACTAAAACCGGCCAAACACCTGCCAACCGCCAGGAACAGCTAAGGAGGAATCTACGCCACATCAGTTTCAGGAAAGCCCTATATTAATATTATCTAAATTAAAAATTACAAAATGAGCTCAAATTTCACAAATATGTTTAAATTCAAGTAAGTGAGAGAGTGAGAAAGCGAGCGTGCAAGTCTATGTTGATCAACGTAATATAACCTGAGGCGTTGGTTTGTGATAATGGTTAACCAGTATTATTATTAACATACAAAGAAAGTTATGATTTTGTTTATGATGATAATAACAAGGCTAAAGGAAGTAGATTACATCAAATCAGAAAGTATATTTAATTAACCTTGAACAAGGTCAAGTGCGGAATACCGTCGCCGCCATTTTGAATCTGAATAATTATTGTTGGTTATTCTTGTATCAATTTGCAACATATTTAACAAAATAAAACCAAATTCGTTAGCCTTATCTGGTGTGTTGTGTTATTTCTATACCCAACAACCTCAGCCTCTTTCTGCTTAACGCAACTCTGGACCCGAAAAGCCTAATGTATTTTGAAAAAACTGAGCACGTGTTTCCACCAAAGGTGTGGTTCAGATTAGGTAAATACAATAAGACACACATAATTATCCGACATATATGTTTATTAATAATTCCAGTCAAAGCGAAACATAACAGATGGCGCCCGAACAGGGACTTTATATAAAATAAAAATTATATAAATAAGCAGAAAAGCGGAGGTAGAAGGGTAGAGAAATAAGCATAAAAAGAGAGGTTATATATGGAAGTTACATATAGTATAAAGAGACGCACATAGCAAATAAAACAAAATTTAGTACCATCAGTACGACAAAATGGCAGATAACGAAAGCATTAACGTAGAAAATACAAATACAGAATCATTGATGTTGAGCGCACCACAAGCGAACTCAACGCCTATAGTAAATAACAGAATGGAACAGAATGACATAATAAAAATGATGAAACTGCTTTTCAATGAGCAGAGCGTCAAATTTGATACTAAACTAGATAATTTTAATGAGAAATTAAATCAATTTGATGTACAATTTAGCGATATCAAAAAAGAAATTAAGAAACAAGGTTGCAATTTGGACAAAAGATTAAGTGAAATAAAGACACGGTTAGACGAAAAAATAGAATCAGAAAATAAGAAATTAGAATTAAACAAATTTGAATGGAACAAAGATGATAAGGTAAGTAGTAGTGGAAATGACGATAAAATAAATAAAAATATAGTAATAGGAGATAATAGTGTGGATGTTGGTAGTAATAATGAGGTTTTATGGGGAATAGAATATAATGATAATGGAATGATAGTGTGTTTTGAAGGGTTAAAGAGAGAGAGATGGTATGATAGTGAGAGATATATTGAGAGAGAGAGAAGTGTTGTTGGGAGAGATATTATTATGAGAGATGTTTTAAAAGTGAGAGATATTGTGAGAGAAAAGGAGAAGTAGAAATTTTTAAGATATGTAGAAATTATGAGGAGTTTATAGAAAGGTTAGGTGGAGAGAGAAGTGAAAATAATAGTAAGTACTTACCTGGGATTGAAGCTGATATAGCAGCAGTAGGAGATGACGTTGATAACAATAATGACTTGATAAAATACCTGATTATGACTAATTACACTAAGGGTGACTGGACCATACCGAATGTTGACAAGTTTTATGATATAGTAATGTGGAGTAATCCTCCATAGTATTACTATGGTATAATGGACAAAATAAATTTAAATAGTTATTACATTACAAAAGATGATATAATGTACTTAATCAAAAATGAGTTATGTATACGTAAGATAAGATTGTTATTTGACGATGGAGGTTAGTTGTTCTTATTGTGTTTATGAACATTTAATTATGTGGACAGTGTTTTTCAGGATGGACTGTTTATGACTGATTTTGGTAAATGATTTAATGATTATGTGGAGTGTATATTTTTGTGTATAGTAATGTCAGTGTATTTGTGTAATTTTGCTGTTGTGTATTTTGTGTATTTTTTATGTAAACATGTATTGTAGAATTTTAAATAATTGAAGGAAGTTTAATAATGATTTTGAAATAATTATGGAATTTAGATTCTAATGGTTAGTAAATGATTATATATTTGGATATTGAGAGGTATTGTTGTTAGTAGATAAGTGATGGATTTTCTAGTGATATATTAAGTTGAAATGTTGTAAAGAGGTTTGGGGATAGTGATAAATAAGGGAATTGGAGTTAGTTAAATAGAGTTATTGGGAGTTAGTGAAAATAAGAGTTGAGATACAGATAATATAT
Organism: Magicicada septendecula; assembly: GCA_034769895.1. Classification (NCBI taxonomy): domain Eukaryota; kingdom Metazoa; phylum Arthropoda; class Insecta; order Hemiptera; family Cicadidae; genus Magicicada; species Magicicada septendecula. The sequence goes on from CM068368.1 coordinate 456,083,580, forward strand.
AAAGAGGTGTTAGATATTTTAGGGACACAGTGGTTAGTGATTATATGTAGAGGTGAGTAATGTGAATGGTAATTTTATAGTTGTTGTTGATGATATTTTGTAGTAAGGATCCGGTGTTAAGGAGTGATCAACGAGCGACGTGGCAAGGGACCAGCATGCAGCGTTGTGGCAGGCGGAGCAATTTTGGGTTAGAGTGTTTGCCAATATTGGTGGAGGGCAAATGGTTAGGAATGGATATGGCCAGGTAGGTAACATACATCCTTATAAAAAACAAAATGAGCGGTGCCAGAGGTTTTAAATGGGATTTGTGAAGGGGGTTATTATAGAGATATTGGTGTCATAATATGTAAATGGTTAGAAGCGGTTGTTAGTAGTAGAGAAAAGAGGGGTAGTAAGGTTAGATTGACAAATACCAAAATAAGATAGAAAATAATGAATAATGGAGAGTCGCCCAAACTAGTTAAGGATAAAAAGGTTAGAAAAGGAAAATTCATAGTAGGAAGGTAATTGTAACTGAAAGGTAAATGATAAATTTGAAATGGTTTTGTAGAATCTAATGATATAATAAAAGTTGAATAGAGAGTTGATAAAAATAGTAATGTCTTATTAAAGTTTTGCTACAAGTTATGTAAATGTGAATTAAGTAATGTGAATTGTTCAATGTTAGTGTTTAATGTTTTATGATGTACAATGTTTTATTGTGTTTTATTATGTTTATGGTACAATAGGTCAGGAGGTTACTACCAGGGTAGTGACGATAATAATATTAAATTTTATGTTAGGGTAACAAATCTCTAGAAATGATTCTGTTATAAAAGGGGAAAATTAAAATAAAGAAAACGAGTAAAGAAATTTAGATAGTTTTGAAGTGCTGCCATGATAGATAAATATACTGATATTGTGTGAAATAAATGAATAAAAAATAGTAGTTGTTGTTTGAGAGTTAAAGTTGTTTTGTGTTTAGTATAAGGGTATAATTTCTTATGATGAAAGAAGCAAATTGATATTGACTGGAGTCAGAGCAATTGATACAAATATATAGGAGTGTTGCAAAGTAGAAGGATGATCTATCTTAGAAGGATGATCTATCTTAAATCTTGTTATAATTTTTGAGTTATTTGGAATTTTATAAATAAATAAAACCAACGCCTCTAATCACAAACCAATGCATCTAAGAGGAGACATATCAGTTGCGGATATGTAGATAAATAAGGCCACTATTTTAAAATTTTGTATTGAATGTTTCAGAGTTTTATGGTGTTGTGACCGCGGTCCTGCGCTGGCCGGAGCGTCAGAACAGGAGCGTGCAGTGCCTCATGGCCTTATGGTGTAGGGATCTCTCAGGAGAAGTCCAGTAAGGTCAGACAGGTACGATCGACACTATAGGACCAAGGGTAAGTGATTGAAAAAAAAAATTTTTATATTAACACTACAGGGGGTTGTGGCACATATCTGAACTGATCCTTTTAGAAAAGTATGAATGAGTCAATGAAAGTTTTTGTGTCTCGACACCAAACCTTTCATTGAGGGGGTTTTGTAACAGTACAGATTTACCTGTACCAGAATAATGGTATGAGGCATATTGTCATTGTGAATTTTATTGTGTTCATACATATTAACAAGGTTAAGTCCCAGTAGATACGCAAATTCACCAGAGGGGAGCCGATCCAAGGTCATCAGAGTACGAGTGAAATTAAACAAGTGTAATGGCGGTTTAAGCGCTACAAAGTGACAATACGAACTTTTCATTGGCCCACTGAAACAAATCGTCACCAACAAACAATGACGACACAAAACAATTACGTGTTATACCGGGCGTTGGCGAAAAGAACAATGCACCATGACGTCAGACACCGCTGTTTTACATAATAATTGTGTCTGCCTCCACGCAGTTCTTCAAAAGCAGTCAGCGAGCACATACACTTGCCGTTTACAGTGGGCAGTTCTATGCCGAAAATGTAACATTTACTTCATAAAATGATATAATCAGCATCAGAGTTAACAATAACTATTAGTAGAAGCAGTGCACTTAACAAAAATGTATTTAAATTAAAATCAGTGGGAAAATGACAACACTAAAACCGGCCAAACACCTGCCAACCGCCAGGAACAGCTAAGGAGGAATCTACGCCACATCAGTTTCAGGAAAGCCCTATATTAATATTATCTAAATTAAAAATTACAAAATGAGCTCAAATTTCACAAATATGTTTAAATTCAAGTAAGTGAGAGAGTGAGAAAGCGAGCGTGCAAGTCTATGTTGATCAACGTAATATAACCTGAGGCGTTGGTTTGTGATAATGGTTAACCAGTATTATTATTAACATACAAAGAAAGTTATGATTTTGTTTATGATGATAATAACAAGGCTAAAGGAAATAGATTACATCAAATCAGAAAGTATATTTAATTAACCTTGAACAAGGTCAAGTGCGGAATACCGTCGCCGCCATTTTGAATCTGAATAATTATTGTTGGTTATTCTTGTATCAATTTGCAACATATTTAACAAAATAAAACCAAATTCGTTAGCCTTATCTGGTGTGTTGTGTTATTTCTATATCCAACAACCTCAGCCTCTTTCTGCTTAACGCAACTCTGGACCCGAAAAGCCTAATGTATTTTGAAAAAACTGAGCACGTGTTTCCACCAAAGGTGTGGTTCAGATTAGGTAAATACAATAAGACACACATAATTATCCGACATATATGTTTATTAATAATTCCAGTCAAAGCGAAACATAACAGATGGCGCCCGAACAGGGACTTTATATAAAATAAAAATTATATAAATAAGCAGAAAAGCGGAGGTAGAAGGGTAGAGAAATAAGCATAAAAAGAGAGGTTATATATGGAAGTTACATATAGTATAAAGAGACGCACATAGCAAATAAAACAAAATTTAGTACCATCAGTACGACAAAATGGCAGATAACGAAAGCATTAACGTAGAAAATACAAATACAGAATCATTGATGTTGAGCGCACCACAAGCGAACTCAACGCCTATAGTAAATAACAGAATGGAACAGAATGACATAATAAAAATGATGAAACTGCTTTTCAATGAGCAGAGCGTCAAATTTGATACTAAACTAGATAATTTTAATGAGAAATTAAATCAATTTGATGTACAATTTAGCGATATCAAAAAAGAAATTAAGAAACAAGGTTGCAATTTGGACAAAAGATTAAGTGAAATAAAGACACGGTTAGACGAAAAAATAGAATCAGAAAATAAGAAATTAGAATTAAACAAATTTGAATGGAACAAAGATGATAAGGTAAGTAGTAGTGGAAATGACGATAAAATAAATAAAAATATAGTAATAGGAGATAATAGTGTGGATGTTGGTAGTAATAATGAGGTTTTATGGGGAATAGAATATAATGATAATGGAATGATAGTGTGTTTTGAAGGGTTAAAGAGAGAGAGATGGTATGATAGTGAGAGATATATTGAGAGAGAGAGAAGTGTTGTTGGGAGAGATATTATTATGAGAGATGTTTTAAAAGTGAGAGATATTGTGAGAGAAAAGGAGAAGTAGAAATTTTTAAGATATGTAGAAATTATGAGGAGTTTATAGAAAGGTTACGTGGAGAGAGAAGTGAAAATAATAGTAAGTACTTACCTGGGATTGAAGCTGATATAGCAGCAGTAGGAGATGACGTTGATAACAATAATGACTTGATAAAATACCTGATTATGACTAATTACACTAAGGGTGACTGGACCATACCGAATGTTGACAAGTTTTATGATATAGTAATGTGGAGTAATCCTCCATAGTATTACTATGGTATAATGGACAATATAAATTTAAATAGTTATTACATTACAAAAGATGATATAATGTACTTAATCAAAAATGAGTTATGTATACGTAAGATAAGATTGTTATTTGACGATGGAGGTTAGTTGTTCTTATTGTGTTTATGAACATTTAATTATGTGGACAGTGTTTTTCAGGATGGACTGTTTATGACTGATTTTGGTAAATGATTTAATGATTATGTGGAGTGTATATTTTTGTGTATAGTAATGTCAGTGTATTTGTGTAATTTTGCTGTTGTGTATTTTGTGTATTTTTTATGTAAACATGTATTGTAGAATTTTAAATAATTGAAGGAAGTTTAATAATGATTTTGAAATAATTATGGAATTTAGATTCTAATGGTTAGTAAATGATTATATATTTGGATATTGAGAGGTATTGTTGTTAGTAGATAAGTGATGGATTTTCTAGTGATATATTAAGTTGAAATGTTGTAAAGAGGTTTGGGGATAGTGATAAATAAGGGCATTGGAGTTAGTTAAATAGAGTTATTGGGAGTTAGTGAAAATAAGAGTTGAGATACAGATAATATATAAAGAGGTATTAGATATTTTAGGGACACAGTGGTTAGTGATTAGGCTATATGTAGAGGTGAGTAATGTGAATGGTAATTCTATAGTTGTTGTTGATGATATTTTGTAGTAAGGATCCGGTGTTAAGGAGTGATCAACGAGCGATGTGGCAAGGGACCAGCATGCAGCGTTGTGGCAGGCGGAGCAATTTTGGGTTAGAGTGTTTGCCAATATTGGTGGAGGGCAAATGGTTAGGAATGGATATGGCCAGGTAGGTAACATACATCCTTATAAAAAACAAAATGAGCGGTGCCAGAGGTTTTAAATGGGATTTGTGAAGGGGGTTATTATAGAGATATTGGTGTCATAATATGTAAATGGTTAGAAGCGGCTGTTAGTAGTAGAGAAAAGAGGGGTAGTAAGGTTAGATTGACAAATACCAAAATAAGATAGAAAATAATGAATAATAGAGAGTTGCCCAAACTAGTTAAGGATAAAAAGGTTAGAAAAGGAAAATTCATAGTAGGAAGGTAATTGTAACTGAAAGGTAAATGATAAATTTGAAATGGTTTTGTAGAATCTAATGATATAATAAAAGTTGAATAGAGAGTTGATAAAAATAGTAATGTCTTATTAAAGTTTTGCTACAAGTTATGTAAATGTGAATTAAGTAATGTGAATTGTTCAATGTTAGTGTTTAATGTTTTATGATGTACAATGTTTTATTGTGTTTTATTATGTTTATGGTACAATAGGTCAGGAGGTTACTACCAGGGTAGTGACGATAATAATATTAAATTTTATGTTAGGGTAACAAATCTCTAGAAATGATTCTGTTATAAAAGGGGAAAATTAAAATAAAGAAAACGAGTAAAGAAATTTAGATAGTTTTGAAGTGCTGCCATGATAGATAAATATACTGATATTGTGTGAAATAAATGAATAAAAAATAGTAGTTGTTGTTTGAGAGTTAAAGTTGTTTTGTGTTTAGTATAAGGGTATAATTTCTTATGATGAAAGAAGCAAATTGATATTGACTGGAGTCAGAGCAATTGATACAAATATATAGGAGTGTTGCAAAGTAGAAGGATGATCTATCTTAGAAGGATGATCTATCTTAAATCTTGTTATAATTTTTGAGTTATTTGGAATTTTATAAATAAATAAAACCAACGCCTCTAATCACAAACCAATGCATCTAAGAGGAGACATATCAGTTGCGGATATGTAGATAAATAAGGCCACTATTTTAAAATTTTGTATTGAATGTTTCAGAGTTTTATGGTGTTGTGACCGCGGTCCTGCGCTGGCCGGAGCGTCAGAACAGGAGCGTGCAGTGCCTCATGGCCTTATGGTGTAGGGATCTCTCAGGAGAAGTCCAGTAAGGTCAGACAGGTACGATCGACACTATAGGACCAAGGGTAAGTGATTGAAAAAAAAAATTTTTATATTAACACTACAGGGGGTTGTGGCACATATCTGAACTGATCCTTTTAGAAAAGTATGAATGAGTCAATGAAAGTTTTTGTGTCTCGACACCAAACCTTTCATTGAGGGGGTTTTGTAACAGTACAGATTTACCTGTACCAGAATAATGGTATGAGGCATATTGTCATTGTGAATTTTATTGTGTTCATACATATTAACAAGGTTAAGTCCCAGTAGATACGCAAATTCACCAGAGGGGAGCCGATCCAAGGTCATCAGAGTACGAGTGAAATTAAACAAGTGTAATGGCGGTTTAAGCGCTACAAAGTGACAATACGAACTTTTCATTGGCCCACTGAAACAAATCGTCACCAACAAACAATGACGACACAAAACAATTACGTGTTATACCGGGCGTTGGCGAAAAGAACAATGCACCATGACGTCAGACACCGCTGTTTTACATAATAATTGTGTCTGCCTCCACGCAGTTCTTCAAAAGCAGTCAGCGAGCACATACACTTGCCGTTTACAGTGGGCAGTTCTATGCCGAAAATGTAACATTTACTTCATAAAATGATATAATCAGCATCAGAGTTAACAATAACTATTAGTAGAAGCAGTGCACTTAACAAAAATGTATTTAAATTAAAATCAGTGGGAAAATGACAACACTAAAACCGGCCAAACACCTGCCAACCGCCAGGAACAGCTAAGGAGGAATCTACGCCACATCAGTTTCAGGAAAGCCCTATATTAATATTATCTAAATTAAAAATTACAAAATGAGCTCAAATTTCACAAATATGTTTAAATTCAAGTAAGTGAGAGAGTGAGAAAGCGAGCGTGCAAGTCTATGTTGATCAACGTAATATAACCTGAGGCGTTGGTTTGTGATAATGGTTAACCAGTATTATTATTAACATACAAAGAAAGTTATGATTTTGTTTATGATGATAATAACAAGGCTAAAGGAAGTAGATTACATCAAATCAGAAAGTATATTTAATTAACCTTGAACAAGGTCAAGTGCGGAATACCGTCGCCGCCATTTTGAATCTGAATAATTATTGTTGGTTATTCTTGTATCAATTTGCAACATATTTAACAAAATAAAACCAAATTCGTTAGCCTTATCTGGTGTGTTGTGTTATTTCTATATCCAACAACCTCAGCCTCTTTCTGCTTAACGCAACTCTGGACCCGAAAAGCCTAATGTATTTTGAAAAAACTGAGCACGTGTTTCCACCAAAGGTGTGGTTCAGATTAGGTAAATACAATAAGACACACATAATTATCCGACATATATGTTTACTAATAATTCCAGTCAAAGCGAAACATAACAGATGGCGCCCGAACAGGGACTTTATATAAAATAAAAATTATATAAATAAGCAGAAAAGCGGAGGTAGAAGGGTAGAGAAATAAGCATAAAAAGAGAGGTTATATATGGAAGTTACATATAGTATAAAGAGACGCACATAGCAAATAAAACAAAATTTAGTACCATCAGTACGACAAAATGGCAGATAACGAAAGCATTAACGTAGAAAATACAAATACAGAATCATTGATGTTGAGCGCACCACAAGCGAACTCAACGCCTATAGTAAATAACAGAATGGAACAGAATGACATAATAAAAATGATGAAACTGCTTTTCAATGAGCAGAGCGTCAAATTTGATACTAAACTAGATAATTTTAATGAGAAATTAAATCAATTTGATGTACAATTTAGCGATATCAAAAAAGAAATTAAGAAACAAGGTTGCAATTTGGACAAAAGATTAAGTGAAATAAAGACACGGTTAGACGAAAAAATAGAATCAGAAAATAAGAAATTAGAATTAAACAAATTTGAATGGAACAAAGATGATAAGGTAAGTAGTAGTGGAAATGACGATAAAATAAATAAAAATATAGTAATAGGAGATAACAGTGTGGATGTTGGTAGTAATAATGAGGTTTTATGGGGAATAGAATATAATGATAATGGAATGATAGTGTGTTTTGAAGGGTTAAAGAGAGAGAGATGGTATGATAGTGAGAGATATATTGAGAGAGAGAGAAGTGTTGTTGGGAGAGATATTATTATGAGAGATGTTTTAAAAGTGAGAGATATTGTGAGAGAAAAGGAGAAGTAGAAATTTTTAAGATATGTAGAAATTATGAGGAGTTTATAGAAAGGTTACGTGGAGAGAGAAGTGAAAATAATAGTAAGTACTTACCTGGGATTGAAGCTGATATAGCAGCAGTAGGAGATGACGTTGATAACAATAATGACTTGATAAAATACCTGATTATGACTAATTACACTAAGGGTGACTGGACCATACCGAATGTTGACAAGTTTTATGATATAGTAATGTGGAGTAATCCTCCATAGTATTACTATGGTATAATGGACAAAATAAATTTAAATAGTTATTACATTACAAAAGATGATATAATGTACTTAATCAAAAATGAGTTATGTATACGTAAGATAAGATTGTTATTTGACGATGGAGGTTAGTTGTTCTTATTGTGTTTATGAACATTTAATTATGTGGACAGTGTTTTTCAGGATGGACTGTTTATGACTGATTTTGGTAAATGATTTAATGATTATGTGGAGTGTATATTTTTGTGTATAGTAATGTCAGTGTATTTGTGTAATTTTGCTGTTGTGTATTTTGTGTATTTTTTATGTAAACATGTATTGTAGAATTTTAAATAATTGAAGGAAGTTTAATAATGATTTTGAAATAATTATGGAATTTAGATTCTAATGGTTAGTAAATGATTATATATTTGGATATTGAGAGGTATTGTTGTTAGTAGATAAGTGATGGATTTTCTAGTGATATATTAAGTTGAAATGTTGTAAAGAGGTTTGGGGATAGTGATAAATAAGGGCATTGGAGTTAGTTAAATAGAGTTATTGGGAGTTAGTGAAAATAAGAGTTGAGATACAGATAATATATAAAGAGGTATTAGATATTTTAGGGACACAGTGGTTAGTGATTAGGCTATATGTAGAGGTGAGTAATGTGAATGGTAATTCTATAGTTGTTGTTGATGATATTTTGTAGTAAGGATCCGGTGTTAAGGAGTGATCAACGAGCGATGTGGCAAGGGACCAGCATGCAGCGTTGTGGCAGGCGGAGCAATTTTGGGTTAGAGTGTTTGCCAATATTGGTGGAGGGCAAATGGTTAGGAATGGATATGGCCAGGTAGGTAACATACATCCTTATAAAAAACAAAATGAGCGGTGCCAGAGGTTTTAAATGGGATTTGTGAAGGGGGTTATTATAGAGATATTGGTGTCATAATATGTAAATGGTTAGAAGCGGCTGTTAGTAGTAGAGAAAAGAGGGGTAGTAAGGTTAGATTGACAAATACCAAAATAAGATAGAAAATAATGAATAATAGAGAGTTGCCCAAACTAGTTAAGGATAAAAAGGTTAGAAAAGGAAAATTCATAGTAGGAAGGTAATTGTAACTGAAAGGTAAATGATAAATTTGAAATGGTTTTGTAGAATCTAATGATATAATAAAAGTTGAATAGAGAGTTGATAAAAATAGTAATGTCTTATTAAAGTTTTGCTACAAGTTATGTAAATGTGAATTAAGTAATGTGAATTGTTCAATGTTAGTGTTTAATGTTTTATGATGTACAATGTTTTATTGTGTTTTATTATGTTTATGGTACAATAGGTCAGGAGGTTACTACCAGGGTAGTGACGATAATAATATTAAATTTTATGTTAGGGTAACAAATCTCTAGAAATGATTCTGTTATAAAAGGGGAAAATTAAAATAAAGAAAACGAGTAAAGAAATTTAGATAGTTTTGAAGTGCTGCCATGATAGATAAATATACTGATATTGTGTGAAATAAATGAATAAAAAATAGTAGTTGTTGTTTGAGAGTTAAAGTTGTTTTGTGTTTAGTATAAGGGTATAATTTCTTATGATGAAAGAAGCAAATTGATATTGACTGGAGTCAGAGCAATTGATACAAATATATAGGAGTGTTGCAAAGTAGAAGGATGATCTATCTTAGAAGGATGATCTATCTTAAATCTTGTTATAATTTTTGAGTTATTTGGAATTTTATAAATAAATAAAACCAACGCCTCTAATCACAAACCAATGCATCTAAGAGGAGACATATCAGTTGCGGATATGTAGATAAATAAGGCCACTATTTTAAAATTTTGTATTGAATGTTTCAGAGTTTTATGGTGTTGTGACCGCGGTCCTGCGCTGGCCGGAGCGTCAGAACAGGAGCGTGCAGTGCCTCATGGCCTTATGGTGTAGGGATCTCTCAGGAGAAGTCCAGTAAGGTCAGACAGGTACGATCGACACTATAGGACCAAGGGTAAGTGATTGAAAAAAAAAATTTTTATATTAACACTACAGGGGGTTGTGGCACATATCTGAACTGATCCTTTTAGAAAAGTATGAATGAGTCAATGAAAGTTTTTGTGTCTCGACACCAAACCTTTCATTGAGGGGGTTTTGTAACAGTACAGATTTACCTGTACCAGAATAATGGTATGAGGCATATTGTCATTGTGAATTTTATTGTGTTCATACATATTAACAAGGTTAAGTCCCAGTAGATACGCAAATTCACCAGAGGGGAGCCGATCCAAGGTCATCAGAGTACGAGTGAAATTAAACAAGTGTAATGGCGGTTTAAGCGCTACAAAGTGACAATACGAACTTTTCATTGGCCCACTGAAACAAATCGTCACCAACAAACAATGACGACACAAAACAATTACGTGTTATACCGGGCGTTGGCGAAAAGAACAATGCACCATGACGTCAGACACCGCTGTTTTACATAATAATTGTGTCTGCCTCCACGCAGTTCTTCAAAAGCAGTCAGCGAGCACATACACTTGCCGTTTACAGTGGGCAGTTCTATGCCGAAAATGTAACATTTACTTCATAAAATGATATAATCAGCATCAGAGTTAACAATAACTATTAGTAGAAGCAGTGCACTTAACAAAAATGTATTTAAATTAAAATCAGTGGGAAAATGACAACACTAAAACCGGCCAAACACCTGCCAACCGCCAGGAACAGCTAAGGAGGAATCTACGCCACATCAGTTTCAGGAAAGCCCTATATTAATATTATCTAAATTAAAAATTACAAAATGAGCTCAAATTTCACAAATATGTTTAAATTCAAGTAAGTGAGAGAGTGAGAAAGCGAGCGTGCAAGTCTATGTTGATCAACGTAATATAACCTGAGGCGTTGGTTTGTGATAATGGTTAACCAGTATTATTATTAACATACAAAGAAAGTTATGATTTTGTTTATGATGATAATAACAAGGCTAAAGGAAATAGATTACATCAAATCAGAAAGTATATTTAATTAACCTTGAACAAGGTCAAGTGCGGAATACCGTCGCCGCCATTTTGAATCTGAATAATTATTGTTGGTTATTCTTGTATCAATTTGCAACATATTTAACAAAATAAAACCAAATTCGTTAGCCTTATCTGGTGTGTTGTGTTATTTCTATATCCAACAACCTCAGCCTCTTTCTGCTTAACGCAACTCTGGACCCGAAAAGCCTAATGTATTTTGAAAAAACTGAGCACGTGTTTCCACCAAAGGTGTGGTTCAGATTAGGTAAATACAATAAGACACACATAATTATCCGACATATATGTTTATTAATAATTCCAGTCAAAGCGAAACATAACAGATGGCGCCCGAACAGGGACTTTATATAAAATAAAAATTATATAAATAAGCAGAAAAGCGGAGGTAGAAGGGTAGAGAAATAAGCATAAAAAGAGAGGTTATATATGGAAGTTACATATAGTATAAAGAGACGCACATAGCAAATAAAACAAAATTTAGTACCATCAGTACGACAAAATGGCAGATAACGAAAGCATTAACGTAGAAAATACAAATACAGAATCATTGATGTTGAGCGCACCACAAGCGAACTCAACGCCTATAGTAAATAACAGAATGGAACAGAATGACATAATAAAAATGATGAAACTGCTTTTCAATGAGCAGAGCGTCAAATTTGATACTAAACTAGATAATTTTAATGAGAAATTAAATCAATTTGATGTACAATTTAGCGATATCAAAAAAGAAATTAAGAAACAAGGTTGCAATTTGGACAAAAGATTAAGTGAAATAAAGACACGGTTAGACGAAAAAATAGAATCAGAAAATAAGAAATTAGAATTAAACAAATTTGAATGGAACAAAGATGATAAGGTAAGTAGTAGTGGAAATGACGATAAAATAAATAAAAATATAGTAATAGGAGATAATAGTGTGGATGTTGGTAGTAATAATGAGGTTTTATGGGGAATAGAATATAATGATAATGGAATGATAGTGTGTTTTGAAGGGTTAAAGAGAGAGAGATGGTATGATAGTGAGAGATATATTGAGAGAGAGAGAAGTGTTGTTGGGAGAGATATTATTATGAGAGATGTTTTAAAAGTGAGAGATATTGTGAGAGAAAAGGAGAAGTAGAAATTTTTAAGATATGTAGAAATTATGAGGAGTTTATAGAAAGGTTACGTGGAGAGAGAAGTGAAAATAATAGTAAGTACTTACCTGGGATTGAAGCTGATATAGCAGCAGTAGGAGATGACGTTGATAACAATAATGACTTGATAAAATACCTGATTATGACTAATTACACTAAGGGTGACTGGACCATACCGAATGTTGACAAGTTTTATGATATAGTAATGTGGAGTAATCCTCCATAGTATTACTATGGTATAATGGACAAAATAAATTTAAATAGTTATTACATTACAAAAGATGATATAATGTACTTAATCAAAAATGAGTTATGTATACGTAAGATAAGATTGTTATTTGACGATGGAGGTTAGTTGTTCTTATTGTGTTTATGAACATTTAATTATGTGGACAGTGTTTTTCAGGATGGACTGTTTATGACTGATTTTGGTAAATGATTTAATGATTATGTGGAGTGTATATTTTTGTGTATAGTAATGTCAGTGTATTTGTGTAATTTTGCTGTTGTGTATTTTGTGTATTTTTTATGTAAACATGTATTGTAGAATTTTAAATAATTGAAGGAAGTTTAATAATGATTTTGAAATAATTATGGAATTTAGATTCTAATGGTTAGTAAATGATTATATATTTGGATATTGAGAGGTATTGTTGTTAGTAGATAAGTGATGGATTTTCTAGTGATATATTAAGTTGAAATGTTGTAAAGAGGTTTGGGGATAGTGATAAATAAGGGCATTGGAGTTAGTTAAATAGAGTTATTGGGAGTTAGTGAAAATAAGAGTTGAGATACAGATAATATATAAAGAGGTATTAGATATTTTAGGGACACAGTGGTTAGTGATTAGGCTATATGTAGAGGTGAGTAATGTGAATGGTAATTCTATAGTTGTTGTTGATGATATTTTGTAGTAAGGATCCGGTGTTAAGGAGTGATCAACGAGCGATGTGGCAAGGGACCAGCATGCAGCGTTGTGGCAGGCGGAGCAATTTTGGGTTAGAGTGTTTGCCAATATTGGTGGAGGGCAAATGGTTAGGAATGGATATGGCCAGGTAGGTAACATACATCCTTATAAAAAACAAAATGAGCGGTGCCAGAGGTTTTAAATGGGATTTGTGAAGGGGGTTATTATAGAGATATTGGTGTCATAATATGTAAATGGTTAGAAGCGGCTGTTAGTAGTAGAGAAAAGAGGGGTAGTAAGGTTAGATTGACAAATACCAAAATAAGATAGAAAATAATGAATAATAGAGAGTTGCCCAAACTAGTTAAGGATAAAAAGGTTAGAAAAGGAAAATTCATAGTAGGAAGGTAATTGTAACTGAAAGGTAAATGATAAATTTGAAATGGTTTTGTAGAATCTAATGATATAATAAAAGTTGAATAGAGAGTTGATAAAAATAGTAATGTCTTATTAAAGTTTTGCTACAAGTTATGTAAATGTGAATTAAGTAATGTGAATTGTTCAATGTTAGTGTTTAATGTTTTATGATGTACAATGTTTTATTGTGTTTTATTATGTTTATGGTACAATAGGTCAGGAGGTTACTACCAGGGTAGTGACGATAATAATATTAAATTTTATGTTAGGGTAACAAATCTCTAGAAATGATTCTGTTATAAAAGGGGAAAATTAAAATAAAGAAAACGAGTAAAGAAATTTAGATAGTTTTGAAGTGCTGCCATGATAGATAAATATACTGATATTGTGTGAAATAAATGAATAAAAAATAGTAGTTGTTGTTTGAGAGTTAAAGTTGTTTTGTGTTTAGTATAAGGGTATAATTTCTTATGATGAAAGAAGCAAATTGATATTGACTGGAGTCAGAGCAATTGATACAAATATATAGGAGTGTTGCAAAGTAGAAGGATGATCTATCTTAGAAGGATGATCTATCTTAAATCTTGTTATAATTTTTGAGTTATTTGGAATTTTATAAATAAATAAAACCAACGCCTCTAATCACAAACCAATGCATCTAAGAGGAGACATATCAGTTGCGGATATGTAGATAAATAAGGCCACTATTTTAAAATTTTGTATTGAATGTTTCAGAGTTTTATGGTGTTGTGACCGCGGTCCTGCGCTGGCCGGAGCGTCAGAACAGGAGCGTGCAGTGCCTCATGGCCTTATGGTGTAGGGATCTCTCAGGAGAAGTCCAGTAAGGTCAGACAGGTACGATCGACACTATAGGACCAATGGTAAGTGATTGAAAAAAAAAATTTTTATATTAACACTACAGGGGGTTGTGGCACATATCTGAACTGATCCTTTTAGAAAAGTATGAATGAGTCAATGAAAGTTTTTGTGTCTCGACACCAAACCTTTCATTGAGGGGGTTTTGTAACAGTACAGATTTACCTGTACCAGAATAATGGTATGAGGCATATTGTCATTGTGAATTTTATTGTGTTCATACATATTAACAAGGTTAAGTCCCAGTAGATACGCAAATTCACCAGAGGGGAGCCGATCCAAGGTCATCAGAGTACGAGTGAAATTAAACAAGTGTAATGGCGGTTTAAGCGCTACAAAGTGACAATACGAACTTTTCATTGGCCCACTGAAACAAATCGTCACCAACAAACAATGACGACACAAAACAATTACGTGTTATACCGGGCGTTGGCGAAAAGAACAATGCACCATGACGTCAGACACCGCTGTTTTACATAATAATTGTGTCTGCCTCCACGCAGTTCTTCAAAAGCAGTCAGCGAGCACATACACTTGCCGTTTACAGTGGGCAGTTCTATGCCGAAAATGTAACATTTACTTCATAAAATGATATAATCAGCATCAGAGTTAACAATAACTATTAGTAGAAGCAGTGCACGTAACAAAAATGTATTTAAATTAAAATCAGTGGGAAAATGACAACACTAAAACCGGCCAAACACCTGCCAACCGCCAGGAACAGCTAAGGAGGAATCTACGCCACATCAGTTTCAGGAAAGCCCTATATTAATATTATCTAAATTAAAAATTACAAAATGAGCTCAAATTTCACAAATATGTTTAAATTCAAGTAAGTGAGAGAGTGAGAAAGCGAGCGTGCAAGTCTATGTTGATCAACGTAATATAACCTGAGGCGTTGGTTTGTGATAATGGTTAACCAGTATTATTATTAACATACAAAGAAAGTTATGATTTTGTTTATGATGATAATAACAAGGCTAAAGGAAGTAGATTACATCAAATCAGAAAGTATATTTAATTAACCTTGAACAAGGTCAAGTGCGGAATACCGTCGCCGCCATTTTGAATCTGAATAATTATTGTTGGTTATTCTTGTATCAATTTGCAACATATTTAACAAAATAAAACCAAATTCGTTAGCCTTATCTGGTGTGTTGTGTTATTTCTATACCCAACAACCTCAGCCTCTTTCTGCTTAACGCAACTCTGGACCCGAAAAGCCTAATGTATTTTGAAAAAACTGAGCACGTGTTTCCACCAAAGGTGTGGTTCAGATTAGGTAAATACAATAAGACACACATAATTATCCGACATATATGTTTATTAATAATTCCAGTCAAAGCGAAACATAACAGATGGCGCCCGAACAGGGACTTTATATAAAATAAAAATTATATAAATAAGCAGAAAAGCGGAGGTAGAAGGGTAGAGAAATAAGCATAAAAAGAGAGGTTATATATGGAAGTTACATATAGTATAAAGAGACGCACATAGCAAATAAAACAAAATTTAGTACCATCAGTACGACAAAATGGCAGATAACGAAAGCATTAACGTAGAAAATACAAATACAGAATCATTGATGTTGAGCGCACCACAAGCGAACTCAACGCCTATAGTAAATAACAGAATGGAACAGAATGACATAATAAAAATGATGAAACTGCTTTTCAATGAGCAGAGCGTCAAATTTGATACTAAACTAGATAATTTTAATGAGAAATTAAATCAATTTGATGTACAATTTAGCGATATCAAAAAAGAAATTAAGAAACAAGGTTGCAATTTGGACAAAAGATTAAGTGAAATAAAGACACGGTTAGACGAAAAAATAGAATCAGAAAATAAGAAATTAGAATTAAACAAATTTGAATGGAACAAAGATGATAAGGTAAGTAGTAGTGGAAATGACGATAAAATAAATAAAAATATAGTAATAGGAGATAATAGTGTGGATGTTGGTAGTAATAATGAGGTTTTATGGGGAATAGAATATAATGATAATGGAATGATAGTGTGTTTTGAAGGGTTAAAGAGAGAGAGATGGTATGATAGTGAGAGATATATTGAGAGAGAGAGAAGTGTTGTTGGGAGAGATATTATTATGAGAGATGTTTTAAAAGTGAGAGATATTGTGAGAGAAAAGGAGAAGTAGAAATTTTTAAGATATGTAGAAATTATGAGGAGTTTATAGAAAGGTTAGGTGGAGAGAGAAGTGAAAATAATAGTAAGTACTTACCTGGGATTGAAGCTGATATAGCAGCAGTAGGAGATGACGTTGATAACAATAATGACTTGATAAAATACCTGATTATGACTAATTACACTAAGGGTGACTGGACCATACCGAATGTTGACAAGTTTTATGATATAGTAATGTGGAGTAATCCTGCATAGTATTACTATGGTATAATGGACAAAATAAATTTAAATAGTTATTACATTACAAAAGATGATATAATGTACTTAATCAAAAATGAGTTATGTATACGTAAGATAAGATTGTTATTTGACGATGGAGGTTAGTTGTTCTTATTGTGTTTATGAACATTTAATTATGTGGACAGTGTTTTTCAGGATGGACTGTTTATGACTGATTTTGGTAAATGATTTAATGATTATGTGGAGTGTATATTTTTGTGTATAGTAATGTCAGTGTATTTGTGTAATTTTGCTGTTGTGTATTTTGTGTATTTTTTATGTAAACATGTATTGTAGAATTTTAAATAATTGAAGGAAGTTTAATAATGATTTTGAAATAATTATGGAATTTAGATTCTAATGGTTAGTAAATGATTATATATTTGGATATTGAGAGGTATTGTTGTTAGTAGATAAGTGATGGATTTTCTAGTGATATATTAAGTTGAAATGTTGTAAAGAGGTTTGGGGATAGTGATAAATAAGGGCATTGGAGTTAGTTAAATAGAGTTATTGGGAGTTAGTGAAAATAAGAGTTGAGATACAGATAATATATAAAGAGGTATTAGATATTTTAGGGACACAGTGGTTAGTGATTAGGCTATATGTAGAGGTGAGTAATGTGAATGGTAATTCTATAGTTGTTGTTGATGATATTTTGTAGTAAGGATCCGGTGTTAAGGAGTGATCAACGAGCGATGTGGCAAGGGACCAGCATGCAGCGTTGTGGCAGGCGGAGCAATTTTGGGTTAGAGTGTTTGCCAATATTGGTGGAGGGCAAATGGTTAGGAATGGATATGGCCAGGTAGGTAACATACATCCTTATAAAAAACAAAATGAGCGGTGCCAGAGGTTTTAAATGGGATTTGTGAAGGGGGTTATTATAGAGATATTGGTGTCATAATATGTAAATGGTTAGAAGCGGCTGTTAGTAGTAGAGAAAAGAGGGGTAGTAAGGTTAGATTGACAAATACCAAAATAAGATAGAAAATAATGAATAATAGAGAGTTGCCCAAACTAGTTAAGGATAAAAAGGTTAGAAAAGGAAAATTCATAGTAGGAAGGTAATTGTAACTGAAAGGTAAATGATAAATTTGAAATGGTTTTGTAGAATCTAATGATATAATAAAAGTTGAATAGAGAGTTGATAAAAATAGTAATGTCTTATTAAAGTTTTGCTACAAGTTATGTAAATGTGAATTAAGTAATGTGAATTGTTCAATGTTAGTGTTTAATGTTTTATGATGTACAATGTTTTATTGTGTTTTATTATGTTTATGGTACAATAGGTCAGGAGGTTACTACCAGGGTAGTGACGATAATAATATTAAATTTTATGTTAGGGTAACAAATCTCTAGAAATGATTCTGTTATAAAAGGGGAAAATTAAAATAAAGAAAACGAGTAAAGAAATTTAGATAGTTTTGAAGTGCTGCCATGATAGATAAATATACTGATATTGTGTGAAATAAATGAATAAAAAATAGTAGTTGTTGTTTGAGAGTTAAAGTTGTTTTGTGTTTAGTATAAGGGTATAATTTCTTATGATGAAAGAAGCAAATTGATATTGACTGGAGTCAGAGCAATTGATACAAATATATAGGAGTGTTGCAAAGTAGAAGGATGATCTATCTTAGAAGGATGATCTATCTTAAATCTTGTTATAATTTTTGAGTTATTTGGAATTTTATAAATAAATAAAACCAACGCCTCTAATCACAAACCAATGCATCTAAGAGGAGACATATCAGTTGCGGATATGTAGATAAATAAGGCCACTATTTTAAAATTTTGTATTGAATGTTTCAGAGTTTTATGGTGTTGTGACCGCGGTCCTGCGCTGGCCGGAGCGTCAGAACAGGAGCGTGCAGTGCCTCATGGCCTTATGGTGTAGGGATCTCTCAGGAGAAGTCCAGTAAGGTCAGACAGGTACGATCGACACTATAGGACCAATGGTAAGTGATTGAAAAAAAAAATTTTTATATTAACACTACAGGGGGTTGTGGCACATATCTGAACTGATCCTTTTAGAAAAGTATGAATGAGTCAATGAAAGTTTTTGTGTCTCGACACCAAACCTTTCATTGAGGGGGTTTTGTAACAGTACAGATTTACCTGTACCAGAATAATGGTATGAGGCATATTGTCATTGTGAATTTTATTGTGTTCATACATATTAACAAGGTTAAGTCCCAGTAGATACGCAAATTCACCAGAGGGGAGCCGATCCAAGGTCATCAGAGTACGAGTGAAATTAAACAAGTGTAATGGCGGTTTAAGCGCTACAAAGTGACAATACGAACTTTTCATTGGCCCACTGAAACAAATCGTCACCAACAAACAATGACGACACAAAACAATTACGTGTTATACCGGGCGTTGGCGAAAAGAACAATGCACCATGACGTCAGACACCGCTGTTTTACATAATAATTGTGTCTGCCTCCACGCAGTTCTTCAAAAGCAGTCAGCGAGCACATACACTTGCCGTTTACAGTGGGCAGTTCTATGCCGAAAATGTAACATTTACTTCATAAAATGATATAATCAGCATCAGAGTTAACAATAACTATTAGTAGAAGCAGTGCACGTAACAAAAATGTATTTAAATTAAAATCAGTGGGAAAATGACAACACTAAAACCGGCCAAACACCTGCCAACCGCCAGGAACAGCTAAGGAGGAATCTACGCCACATCAGTTTCAGGAAAGCCCTATATTAATATTATCTAAATTAAAAATTACAAAATGAGCTCAAATTTCACAAATATGTTTAAATTCAAGTAAGTGAGAGAGTGAGAAAGCGAGCGTGCAAGTCTATGTTGATCAACGTAATATAACCTGAGGCGTTGGTTTGTGATAATGGTTAACCAGTATTATTATTAACATACAAAGAAAGTTATGATTTTGTTTATGATGATAATAACAAGGCTAAAGGAAGTAGATTACATCAAATCAGAAAGTATATTTAATTAACCTTGAACAAGGTCAAGTGCGGAATACCGTCGCCGCCATTTTGAATCTGAATAATTATTGTTGGTTATTCTTGTATCAATTTGCAACATATTTAACAAAATAAAACCAAATTCGTTAGCCTTATCTGGTGTGTTGTGTTATTTCTATACCCAACAACCTCAGCCTCTTTCTGCTTAACGCAACTCTGGACCCGAAAAGCCTAATGTATTTTGAAAAAACTGAGCACGTGTTTCCACCAAAGGTGTGGTTCAGATTAGGTAAATACAATAAGACACACATAATTATCCGACATATATGTTTATTAATAATTCCAGTCAAAGCGAAACATAACAGATGGCGCCCGAACAGGGACTTTATATAAAATAAAAATTATATAAATAAGCAGAAAAGCGGAGGTAGAAGGGTAGAGAAATAAGCATAAAAAGAGAGGTTATATATGGAAGTTACATATAGTATAAAGAGACGCACATAGCAAATAAAACAAAATTTAGTACCATCAGTACGACAAAATGGCAGATAACGAAAGCATTAACGTAGAAAATACAAATACAGAATCATTGATGTTGAGCGCACCACAAGCGAACTCAACGCCTATAGTAAATAACAGAATGGAACAGAATGACATAATAAAAATGATGAAACTGCTTTTCAATGAGCAGAGCGTCAAATTTGATACTAAACTAGATAATTTTAATGAGAAATTAAATCAATTTGATGTACAATTTAGCGATATCAAAAAAGAAATTAAGAAACAAGGTTGCAATTTGGACAAAAGATTAAGTGAAATAAAGACACGGTTAGACGAAAAAATAGAATCAGAAAATAAGAAATTAGAATTAAACAAATTTGAATGGAACAAAGATGATAAGGTAAGTAGTAGTGGAAATGACGATAAAATAAATAAAAATATAGTAATAGGAGATAATAGTGTGGATGTTGGTAGTAATAATGAGGTTTTATGGGGAATAGAATATAATGATAATGGAATGATAGTGTGTTTTGAAGGGTTAAAGAGAGAGAGATGGTATGATAGTGAGAGATATATTGAGAGAGAGAGAAGTGTTGTTGGGAGAGATATTATTATGAGAGATGTTTTAAAAGTGAGAGATATTGTGAGAGAAAAGGAGAAGTAGAAATTTTTAAGATATGTAGAAATTATGAGGAGTTTATAGAAAGGTTAGGTGGAGAGAGAAGTGAAAATAATAGTAAGTACTTACCTGGGATTGAAGCTGATATAGCAGCAGTAGGAGATGACGTTGATAACAATAATGACTTGATAAAATACCTGATTATGACTAATTACACTAAGGGTGACTGGACCATACCGAATGTTGACAAGTTTTATGATATAGTAATGTGGAGTAATCCTGCATAGTATTACTATGGTATAATGGACAAAATAAATTTAAATAGTTATTACATTACAAAAGATGATATAATGTACTTAATCAAAAATGAGTTATGTATACGTAAGATAAGATTGTTATTTGACGATGGAGGTTAGTTGTTCTTATTGTGTTTATGAACATTTAATTATGTGGACAGTGTTTTTCAGGATGGACTGTTTATGACTGATTTTGGTAAATGATTTAATGATTATGTGGAGTGTATATTTTTGTGTATAGTAATGTCAGTGTATTTGTGTAATTTTGCTGTTGTGTATTTTGTGTATTTTTTATGTAAACATGTATTGTAGAATTTTAAATAATTGAAGGAAGTTTAATAATGATTTTGAAATAATTATGGAATTTAGATTCTAATGGTTAGTAAATGATTATATATTTGGATATTGAGAGGTATTGTTGTTAGTAGATAAGTGATGGATTTTCTAGTGATATATTAAGTTGAAATGTTGTAAAGAGGTTTGGGGATAGTGATAAATAAGGGAATTGGAGTTAGTTAAATAGAGTTATTGGGAGTTAGTGAAAATAAGAGTTGAGATACAGATAATATATAAAGAGGTGTTAGATATTTTAGGGACACAGTGGTTAGTGATTATATGTAGAGGTGAGTAATGTGAATGGTAATTTTATAGTTGTTGTTGATGATATTTTGTAGTAAGGATCCGGTGTTAAGGAGTGATCAACGAGCGACGTGGCAAGGGACCAGCATGCAGCGTTGTGGCAGGAGGAGCAATTTTGGGTTAGAGTGTTTGCCAATATTGGTGGAGGGCAAATGGTTAGGAATGGATATGGCCAGGTAGGTAACATACATCCTTATAAAAAACAAAATGAGCGGTGCCAGAGGTTTTAAATGGGATTTGTGAAGGGGGTTATTATAGAGATATTGGTGTCATAATATGTAAATGGTTAGAAGCGGTTGTTAGTAGTAGAGAAAAGAGGGGTAGTAAGGTTAGATTGACAAATACCAAAATAAGATAGAAAATAATGAATAATGGAGAGTCGCCCAAACTAGTTAAGGATAAAAAGGTTAGAAAGTAAAATTCATAGTAGGAAGGTAATTGTAACTGAAAGGTAAATGATAAATTTGAAATGGTTTTGTAGAATCTAATGATATAATAAAAGTTGAATAGAGAGTTGATAAAAATAGTAATGTCTTATTAAAGTTTTGCTACAAGTTATGTAAATGTGAATTAAGTAATGTGAATTGTTCAATGTTAGTGTTTAATGTTTTATGATGTACAATGTTTTATTGTGTTTTATTATGTTTATGGTACAATAGGTCAGGAGGTTACTACCAGGGTAGTGATGATAATAATATTAAATTTTATGTTAGGGTAACAAATCTCTAGAAATGATTCTGTTATAAAAGGGGAAAATTAAAATAAAGAAAACGAGTAAAGAAATTTAGATAGTTTTGAAGTGCTGCCATGATAGATAAATATACTGATATTGTGTGAAATAAATGAATAAAAAATAGTAGTTGTTGTTTGAGAGTTAAAGTTGTTTTGTGTTTAGTATAAGGGTATAATTTCTTATGATGAAAGAAGCAAATTGATATTGACTGGAGTCAGAGCAATTGATACAAATATATAGGAGTGTTGCAAAGTAGAAGGATGATCTATCTTAGAAGGATGATCTATCTTAAATCTTGTTATAATTTTTGAGTTATTTGGAATTTTATAAATAAATAAAACCAACGCCTCTAATCACAAACCAATGCATCTAAGAGGAGACATATCAGTTGCGGATATGTAGATAAATAAGGCCACTATTTTAAAATTTTGTATTGAATGTTTCAGAGTTTTATGGTGTTGTGACCGCGGTCCTGCGCTGGCCGGAGCGTCAGAACAGGAGCGTGCAGTGCCTCATGGCCTTATGGTGTAGGGATCTCTCAGGAGAAGTCCAGTAAGGTCAGACAGGTACGATCGACACTATAGGACCAAGGGTAAGTGATTGAAAAAAAAAATTTTTATATTAACACTACAGGGGGTTGTGGCACATATCTGAACTGATCCTTTTAGAAAAGTATGAATGAGTCAATGAAAGTTTTTGTGTCTCGACACCAAACCTTTCATTGAGGGGGTTTTGTAACAGTACAGATTTACCTGTACCAGAATAATGGTATGAGGCATATTGTCATTGTGAATTTTATTGTGTTCATACATATTAACAAGGTTAAGTCCCAGTAGATACGCAAATTCACCAGAGGGGAGCCGATCCAAGGTCATCAGAGTACGAGTGAAATTAAACAAGTGTAATGGCGGTTTAAGCGCTACAAAGTGACAATACGAACTTTTCATTGGCCCACTGAAACAAATCGTCACCAACAAACAATGACGACACAAAACAATTACGTGTTATACCGGGCGTTGGCGAAAAGAACAATGCACCATGACGTCAGACACCGCTGTTTTACATAATAATTGTGTCTGCCTCCACGCAGTTCTTCAAAAGCAGTCAGCGAGCACATACACTTGCCGTTTACAGTGGGCAGTTCTATGCCGAAAATGTAACATTTACTTCATAAAATGATATAATCAGCATCAGAGTTAACAATAACTATTAGTAGAAGCAGTGCACGTAACAAAAATGTATTTAAATTAAAATCAGTGGGAAAATGACAACACTAAAACCGGCCAAACACCTGCCAACCGCCAGGAACAGCTAAGGAGGAATCTACGCCACATCAGTTTCAGGAAAGCCCTATATTAATATTATCTAAATTAAAAATTACAAAATGAGCTCAAATTTCACAAATATGTTTAAATTCAAGTAAGTGAGAGAGTGAGAAAGCGAGCGTGCAAGTCTATGTTGATCAACGTAATATAACCTGAGGCGTTGGTTTGTGATAATGGTTAACCAGTATTATTATTAACATACAAAGAAAGTTATGATTTTGTTTATGATGATAATAACAAGGCTAAAGGAAGTAGATTACATCAAATCAGAAAGTATATTTAATTAACCTTGAACAAGGTCAAGTGCGGAATACCGTCGCCGCCATTTTGAATCTGAATAATTATTGTTGGTTATTCTTGTATCAATTTGCAACATATTTAACAAAATAAAACCAAATTCGTTAGCCTTATCTGGTGTGTTGTGTTATTTCTATACCCAACAACCTCAGCCTCTTTCTGCTTAACGCAACTCTGGACCCGAAAAGCCTAATGTATTTTGAAAAAACTGAGCACGTGTTTCCACCAAAGGTGTGGTTCAGATTAGGTAAATACAATAAGACACACATAATTATCCGACATATATGTTTATTAATAATTCCAGTCAAAGCGAAACATAACAGATGGCGCCCGAACAGGGACTTTATATAAAATAAAAATTATATAAATAAGCAGAAAAGCGGAGGTAGAAGGGTAGAGAAATAAGCATAAAAAGAGAGGTTATATATGGAAGTTACATATAGTATAAAGAGACGCACATAGCAAATAAAACAAAATTTAGTACCATCAGTACGACAAAATGGCAGATAACGAAAGCATTAACGTAGAAAATACAAATACAGAATCATTGATGTTGAGCGCACCACAAGCGAACTCAACGCCTATAGTAAATAACAGAATGGAACAGAATGACATAATAAAAATGATGAAACTGCTTTTCAATGAGCAGAGCGTCAAATTTGATACTAAACTAGATAATTTTAATGAGAAATTAAATCAATTTGATGTACAATTTAGCGATATCAAAAAAGAAATTAAGAAACAAGGTTGCAATTTGGACAAAAGATTAAGTGAAATAAAGACACGGTTAGACGAAAAAATAGAATCAGAAAATAAGAAATTAGAATTAAACAAATTTGAATGGAACAAAGATGATAAGGTAAGTAGTAGTGGAAATGACGATAAAATAAATAAAAATATAGTAATAGGAGATAATAGTGTGGATGTTGGTAGTAATAATGAGGTTTTATGGGGAATAGAATATAATGATAATGGAATGATAGTGTGTTTTGAAGGGTTAAAGAGAGAGAGATGGTATGATAGTGAGAGATATATTGAGAGAGAGAGAAGTGTTGTTGGGAGAGATATTATTATGAGAGATGTTTTAAAAGTGAGAGATATTGTGAGAGAAAAGGAGAAGTAGAAATTTTTAAGATATGTAGAAATTATGAGGAGTTTATAGAAAGGTTAGGTGGAGAGAGAAGTGAAAATAATAGTAAGTACTTACCTGGGATTGAAGCTGATATAGCAGCAGTAGGAGATGACGTTGATAACAATAATGACTTGATAAAATACCTGATTATGACTAATTACACTAAGGGTGACTGGACCATACCGAATGTTGACAAGTTTTATGATATAGTAATGTGGAGTAATCCTCCATAGTATTACTATGGTATAATGGACAAAATAAATTTAAATAGTTATTACATTACAAAAGATGATATAATGTACTTAATCAAAAATGAGTTATGTATACGTAAGATAAGATTGTTATTTGACGATGGAGGTTAGTTGTTCTTATTGTGTTTATGAACATTTAATTATGTGGACAGTGTTTTTCAGGATGGACTGTTTATGACTGATTTTGGTAAATGATTTAATGATTATGTGGAGTGTATATTTTTGTGTATAGTAATGTCAGTGTATTTGTGTAATTTTGCTGTTGTGTATTTTGTGTATTTTTTATGTAAACATGTATTGTAGAATTTTAAATAATTGAAGGAAGTTTAATAATGATTTTGAAATAATTATGGAATTTAGATTCTAATGGTTAGTAAATGATTATATATTTGGATATTGAGAGGTATTGTTGTTAGTAGATAAGTGATGGATTTTCTAGTGATATATTAAGTTGAAATGTTGTAAAGAGGTTTGGGGATAGTGATAAATAAGGGAATTGGAGTTAGTTAAATAGAGTTATTGGGAGTTAGTGAAAATAAGAGTTGAGATACAGATAATATATAAAGAGGTGTTAGATATTTTAGGGACACAGTGGTTAGTGATTATATGTAGAGGTGAGTAATGTGAATGGTAATTTTATAGTTGTTGTTGATGATATTTTGTAGTAAGGATCCGGTGTTAAGGAGTGATCAACGAGCGACGTGGCAAGGGACCAGCATGCAGCGTTGTGGCAGGCGGAGCAATTTTGGGTTAGAGTGTTTGCCAATATTGGTGGAGGGCAAATGGTTAGGAATGGATATGGCCAGGTAGGTAACATACATCCTTATAAAAAACAAAATGAGCGGTGCCAGAGGTTTTAAATGGGATTTGTGAAGGGGGTTATTATAGAGATATTGGTGTCATAATATGTAAATGGTTAGAAGCGGTTGTTAGTAGTAGAGAAAAGAGGGGTAGTAAGGTTAGATTGACAAATACCAAAATAAGATAGAAAATAATGAATAATGGAGAGTCGCCCAAACTAGTTAAGGATAAAAAGGTTAGAAAAGGAAAATTCATAGTAGGAAGGTAATTGTAACTGAAAGGTAAATGATAAATTTGAAATGGTTTTGTAGAATCTAATGATATAATAAAAGTTGAATAGAGAGTTGATAAAAATAGTAATGTCTTATTAAAGTTTTGCTACAAGTTATGTAAATGTGAATTAAGTAATGTGAATTGTTCAATGTTAGTGTTTAATGTTTTATGATGTACAATGTTTTATTGTGTTTTATTATGTTTATGGTACAATAGGTCAGGAGGTTACTACCAGGGTAGTGACGATAATAATATTAAATTTTATGTTAGGGTAACAAATCTCTAGAAATGATTCTGTTATAAAAGGGGAAAATTAAAATAAAGAAAACGAGTAAAGAAATTTAGATAGTTTTGAAGTGCTGCCATGATAGATAAATATACTGATATTGTGTGAAATAAATGAATAAAAAATAGTAGTTGTTGTTTGAGAGTTAAAGTTGTTTTGTGTTTAGTATAAGGGTATAATTTCTTATGATGAAAGAAGCAAATTGATATTGACTGGAGTCAGAGCAATTGATACAAATATATAGGAGTGTTGCAAAGTAGAAGGATGATCTATCTTAGAAGGATGATCTATCTTAAATCTTGTTATAATTTTTGAGTTATTTGGAATTTTATAAATAAATAAAACCAACGCCTCTAATCACAAACCAATGCATCTAAGAGGAGACATATCAGTTGCGGATATGTAGATAAATAAGGCCACTATTTTAAAATTTTGTATTGAATGTTTCAGAGTTTTATGGTGTTGTGACCGCGGTCCTGCGCTGGCCGGAGCGTCAGAGGAGCGTGCAGTGCCTCATGGCCTTATGGTGTAGGGATCTCTCAGGAGAAGTCCAGTAAGGTCAGACAGGTACGATCGACACTATAGGACCAAGGGTAAGTGATTGAAAAAAAAAATTTTTATATTAACACTACAGGGGGTTGTGGCACATATCTGAACTGATCCTTTTAGAAAAGTATGAATGAGTCAATGAAAGTTTTTGTGTCTCGACACCAAACCTTTCATTGAGGGGGTTTTGTAACAGTACAGATTTACCTGTACCAGAATAATGGTATGAGGCATATTGTCATTGTGAATTTTATTGTGTTCATACATATTAACAAGGTTAAGTCCCAGTAGATACGCAAATTCACCAGAGGGGAGCCGATCCAAGGTCATCAGAGTACGAGTGAAATTAAACAAGTGTAATGGCGGTTTAAGCGCTACAAAGTGACAATACGAACTTTTCATTGGCCCACTGAAACAAATCGTCACCAACAAACAATGACGACACAAAACAATTACGTGTTATACCGGGCGTTGGCGAAAAGAACAATGCACCATGACGTCAGACACCGCTGTTTTACATAATAATTGTGTCTGCCTCCACGCAGTTCTTCAAAAGCAGTCAGCGAGCACATACACTTGCCGTTTACAGTGGGCAGTTCTATGCCGAAAATGTAACATTTACTTCATAAAATGATATAATCAGCATCAGAGTTAACAATAACTATTAGTAGAAGCAGTGCACTTAACAAAAATGTATTTAAATTAAAATCAGTGGGAAAATGACAACACTAAAACCGGCCAAACACCTGCCAACCGCCAGGAACAGCTAAGGAGGAATCTACGCCACATCAGTTTCAGGAAAGCCCTATATTAATATTATCTAAATTAAAAATTACAAAATGAGCTCAAATTTCACAAATATGTTTAAATTCAAGTAAGTGAGAGAGTGAGAAAGCGAGCGTGCAAGTCTATGTTGATCAACGTAATATAACCTGAGGCGTTGGTTTGTGATAATGGTTAACCAGTATTATTATTAACATACAAAGAAAGTTATGATTTTGTTTATGATGATAATAACAAGGCTAAAGGAAGTAGATTACATCAAATCAGAAAGTATATTTAATTAACCTTGAACAAGGTCAAGTGCGGAATACCGTCGCCGCCATTTTGAATCTGAATAATTATTGTTGGTTATTCTTGTATCAATTTGCAACATATTTAACAAAATAAAACCAAATTCGTTAGCCTTATCTGGTGTGTTGTGTTATTTCTATATCCAACAACCTCAGCCTCTTTCTGCTTAACGCAACTCTGGACCCGAAAAGCCTAATGTATTTTGAAAAAACTGAGCACGTGTTTCCACCAAAGGTGTGGTTCAGATTAGGTAAATACAATAAGACACACATAATTATCCGACATATATGTTTATTAATAATTCCAGTCAAAGCGAAACATAACAGATGGCGCCCGAACAGGGACTTTATATAAAATAAAAATTATATAAATAAGCAGAAAAGCGGAGGTAGAAGGGTAGAGAAATAAGCATAAAAAGAGAGGTTATATATGGAAGTTACATATAGTATAAAGAGACGCACATAGCAAATAAAACAAAATTTAGTACCATCAGTACGACAAAATGGCAGATAACGAAAGCATTAACGTAGAAAATACAAATACAGAATCATTGATGTTGAGCGCACCACAAGCGAACTCAACGCCTATAGTAAATAACAGAATGGAACAGAATGATATAATAAAAATGATGAAACTGCTTTTCAATGAGCAGAGCGTCAAATTTGATACTAAACTAGATAATTTTAATGAGAAATTAAATCAATTTGATGTACAATTTAGCGATATCAAAAAAGAAATTAAGAAACAAGGTTGCAATTTGGACAAAAGATTAAGTGAAATAAAGACACGGTTAGACGAAAAAATAGAATCAGAAAATAAGAAATTAGAATTAAACAAATTTGAATGGAACAAAGATGATAAGGTAAGTAGTAGTGGAAATGACGATAAAATAAATAAAAATATAGTAATAGGAGATAATAGTGTGGATGTTGGTAGTAATAATGAGGTTTTATGGGGAATAGAATATAATGATAATGGAATGATAGTGTGTTTTGAAGGGTTAAAGAGAGAGAGATGGTATGATAGTGAGAGATATATTGAGAGAGAGAGAAGTGTTGTTGGGAGAGATATTATTATGAGAGATGTTTTAAAAGTGAGAGAAAAGGAGAAGTAGAAATTTTTAAGATATGTAGAAATTATGAGGAGTTTATAGAAAGGTTACGTGGAGAGAGAAGTGAAAATAATAGTAAGTACTTACCTGGGATTGAAGCTGATATAGCAGCAGTAGGAGATGACGTTGATAACAATAATGACTTGATAAAATACCTGATTATGACTAATTACACTAAGGGTGACTGGACCATACCGAATGTTGACAAGTTTTATGATATAGTAATG
Source organism: Magicicada septendecula (assembly GCA_034769895.1). Classification (NCBI taxonomy): domain Eukaryota; kingdom Metazoa; phylum Arthropoda; class Insecta; order Hemiptera; family Cicadidae; genus Magicicada; species Magicicada septendecula. The sequence continues at coordinate 456,113,569 of CM068368.1, forward strand.
TGGAGTAATCCTCCATAGTATTACTATGGTATAATGGACAAAATAAATTTAAATAGTTATTACATTACAAAAGATGATATAATGTACTTAATCAAAAATGAGTTATGTATACGTAAGATAAGATTGTTATTTGACGATGGAGGTTAGTTGTTCTTATTGTGTTTATGAACATTTAATTATGTGGACAGTGTTTTTCAGGATGGACTGTTTATGACTGATTTTGGTAAATGATTTAATGATTATGTGGAGTGTATATTTTTGTGTATAGTAATGTCAGTGTATTTGTGTAATTTTGCTGTTGTGTATTTTGTGTATTTTTTATGTAAACATGTATTGTAGAATTTTAAATAATTGAAGGAAGTTTAATAATGATTTTGAAATAATTATGGAATTTAGATTCTAATGGTTAGTAAATGATTATATATTTGGATATTGAGAGGTATTGTTGTTAGTAGATAAGTGATGGATTTTCTAGTGATATATTAAGTTGAAATGTTGTAAAGAGGTTTGGGGATAGTGATAAATAAGGGCATTGGAGTTAGTTAAATAGAGTTATTGGGAGTTAGTGAAAATAAGAGTTGAGATACAGATAATATATAAAGAGGTATTAGATATTTTAGGGACACAGTGGTTAGTGATTAGGCTATATGTAGAGGTGAGTAATGTGAATGGTAATTCTATAGTTGTTGTTGATGATATTTTGTAGTAAGGATCCGGTGTTAAGGAGTGATCAACGAGCGATGTGGCAAGGGACCAGCATGCAGCGTTGTGGCAGGCGGAGCAATTTTGGGTTAGAGTGTTTGCCAATATTGGTGGAGGGCAAATGGTTAGGAATGGATATGGCCAGGTAGGTAACATACATCCTTATAAAAAACAAAATGAGCGGTGCCAGAGGTTTTAAATGGGATTTGTGAAGGGGGTTATTATAGAGATATTGGTGTCATAATATGTAAATGGTTAGAAGCGGCTGTTAGTAGTAGAGAAAAGAGGGGTAGTAAGGTTAGATTGACAAATACCAAAATAAGATAGAAAATAATGAATAATAGAGAGTTGCCCAAACTAGTTAAGGATAAAAAGGTTAGAAAAGGAAAATTCATAGTAGGAAGGTAATTGTAACTGAAAGGTAAATGATAAATTTGAAATGGTTTTGTAGAATCTAATGATATAATAAAAGTTGAATAGAGAGTTGATAAAAATAGTAATGTCTTATTAAAGTTTTGCTACAAGTTATGTAAATGTGAATTAAGTAATGTGAATTGTTCAATGTTAGTGTTTAATGTTTTATGATGTACAATGTTTTATTGTGTTTTATTATGTTTATGGTACAATAGGTCAGGAGGTTACTACCAGGGTAGTGACGATAATAATATTAAATTTTATGTTAGGGTAACAAATCTCTAGAAATGATTCTGTTATAAAAGGGGAAAATTAAAATAAAGAAAACGAGTAAAGAAATTTAGATAGTTTTGAAGTGCTGCCATGATAGATAAATATACTGATATTGTGTGAAATAAATGAATAAAAAATAGTAGTTGTTGTTTGAGAGTTAAAGTTGTTTTGTGTTTAGTATAAGGGTATAATTTCTTATGATGAAAGAAGCAAATTGATATTGACTGGAGTCAGAGCAATTGATACAAATATATAGGAGTGTTGCAAAGTAGAAGGATGATCTATCTTAGAAGGATGATCTATCTTAAATCTTGTTATAATTTTTGAGTTATTTGGAATTTTATAAATAAATAAAACCAACGCCTCTAATCACAAACCAATGCATCTAAGAGGAGACATATCAGTTGCGGATATGTAGATAAATAAGGCCACTATTTTAAAATTTTGTATTGAATGTTTCAGAGTTTTATGGTGTTGTGACCGCGGTCCTGCGCTGGCCGGAGCGTCAGAACAGGAGCGTGCAGTGCCTCATGGCCTTATGGTGTAGGGATCTCTCAGGAGAAGTCCAGTAAGGTCAGACAGGTACGATCGACACTATAGGACCAAGGGTAAGTGATTGAAAAAAAAAATTTTTATATTAACACTACAGGGGGTTGTGGCACATATCTGAACTGATCCTTTTAGAAAAGTATGAATGAGTCAATGAAAGTTTTTGTGTCTCGACACCAAACCTTTCATTGAGGGGGTTTTGTAACAGTACAGATTTACCTGTACCAGAATAATGGTATGAGGCATATTGTCATTGTGAATTTTATTGTGTTCATACATATTAACAAGGTTAAGTCCCAGTAGATACGCAAATTCACCAGAGGGGAGCCGATCCAAGGTCATCAGAGTACGAGTGAAATTAAACAAGTGTAATGGCGGTTTAAGCGCTACAAAGTGACAATACGAACTTTTCATTGGCCCACTGAAACAAATCGTCACCAACAAACAATGACGACACAAAACAATTACGTGTTATACCGGGCGTTGGCGAAAAGAACAATGCACCATGACGTCAGACACCGCTGTTTTACATAATAATTGTGTCTGCCTCCACGCAGTTCTTCAAAAGCAGTCAGCGAGCACATACACTTGCCGTTTACAGTGGGCAGTTCTATGCCGAAAATGTAACATTTACTTCATAAAATGATATAATCAGCATCAGAGTTAACAATAACTATTAGTAGAAGCAGTGCACTTAACAAAAATGTATTTAAATTAAAATCAGTGGGAAAATGACAACACTAAAACCGGCCAAACACCTGCCAACCGCCAGGAACAGCTAAGGAGGAATCTACGCCACATCAGTTTCAGGAAAGCCCTATATTAATATTATCTAAATTAAAAATTACAAAATGAGCTCAAATTTCACAAATATGTTTAAATTCAAGTAAGTGAGAGAGTGAGAAAGCGAGCGTGCAAGTCTATGTTGATCAACGTAATATAACCTGAGGCGTTGGTTTGTGATAATGGTTAACCAGTATTATTATTAACATACAAAGAAAGTTATGATTTTGTTTATGATGATAATAACAAGGCTAAAGGAAGTAGATTACATCAAATCAGAAAGTATATTTAATTAACCTTGAACAAGGTCAAGTGCGGAATACCGTCGCCGCCATTTTGAATCTGAATAATTATTGTTGGTTATTCTTGTATCAATTTGCAACATATTTAACAAAATAAAACCAAATTCGTTAGCCTTATCTGGTGTGTTGTGTTATTTCTATATCCAACAACCTCAGCCTCTTTCTGCTTAACGCAACTCTGGACCCGAAAAGCCTAATGTATTTTGAAAAAACTGAGCACGTGTTTCCACCAAAGGTGTGGTTCAGATTAGGTAAATACAATAAGACACACATAATTATCCGACATATATGTTTACTAATAATTCCAGTCAAAGCGAAACATAACAGATGGCGCCCGAACAGGGACTTTATATAAAATAAAAATTATATAAATAAGCAGAAAAGCGGAGGTAGAAGGGTAGAGAAATAAGCATAAAAAGAGAGGTTATATATGGAAGTTACATATAGTATAAAGAGACGCACATAGCAAATAAAACAAAATTTAGTACCATCAGTACGACAAAATGGCAGATAACGAAAGCATTAACGTAGAAAATACAAATACAGAATCATTGATGTTGAGCGCACCACAAGCGAACTCAACGCCTATAGTAAATAACAGAATGGAACAGAATGACATAATAAAAATGATGAAACTGCTTTTCAATGAGCAGAGCGTCAAATTTGATACTAAACTAGATAATTTTAATGAGAAATTAAATCAATTTGATGTACAATTTAGCGATATCAAAAAAGAAATTAAGAAACAAGGTTGCAATTTGGACAAAAGATTAAGTGAAATAAAGACACGGTTAGACGAAAAAATAGAATCAGAAAATAAGAAATTAGAATTAAACAAATTTGAATGGAACAAAGATGATAAGGTAAGTAGTAGTGGAAATGACGATAAAATAAATAAAAATATAGTAATAGGAGATAATAGTGTGGATGTTGGTAGTAATAATGAGGTTTTATGGGGAATAGAATATAATGATAATGGAATGATAGTGTGTTTTGAAGGGTTAAAGAGAGAGAGATGGTATGATAGTGAGAGATATATTGAGAGAGAGAGAAGTGTTGTTGGGAGAGATATTATTATGAGAGATGTTTTAAAAGTGAGAGATATTGTGAGAGAAAAGGAGAAGTAGAAATTTTTAAGATATGTAGAAATTATGAGGAGTTTATAGAAAGGTTACGTGGAGAGAGAAGTGAAAATAATAGTAAGTACTTACCTGGGATTGAAGCTGATATAGCAGCAGTAGGAGATGACGTTGATAACAATAATGACTTGATAAAATACCTGATTATGACTAATTACACTAAGGGTGACTGGACCATACCGAATGTTGACAAGTTTTATGATATAGTAATGTGGAGTAATCCTCCATAGTATTACTATGGTATAATGGACAAAATAAATTTAAATAGTTATTACATTACAAAAGATGATATAATGTACTTAATCAAAAATGAGTTATGTATACGTAAGATAAGATTGTTATTTGACGATGGAGGTTAGTTGTTCTTATTGTGTTTATGAACATTTAATTATGTGGACAGTGTTTTTCAGGATGGACTGTTTATGACTGATTTTGGTAAATGATTTAATGATTATGTGGAGTGTATATTTTTGTGTATAGTAATGTCAGTGTATTTGTGTAATTTTGCTGTTGTGTATTTTGTGTATTTTTTATGTAAACATGTATTGTAGAATTTTAAATAATTGAAGGAAGTTTAATAATGATTTTGAAATAATTATGGAATTTAGATTCTAATGGTTAGTAAATGATTATATATTTGGATATTGAGAGGTATTGTTGTTAGTAGATAAGTGATGGATTTTCTAGTGATATATTAAGTTGAAATGTTGTAAAGAGGTTTGGGGATAGTGATAAATAAGGGCATTGGAGTTAGTTAAATAGAGTTATTGGGAGTTAGTGAAAATAAGAGTTGAGATACAGATAATATATAAAGAGGTATTAGATATTTTAGGGACACAGTGGTTAGTGATTAGGCTATATGTAGAGGTGAGTAATGTGAATGGTAATTCTATAGTTGTTGTTGATGATATTTTGTAGTAAGGATCCGGTGTTAAGGAGTGATCAACGAGCGATGTGGCAAGGGACCAGCATGCAGCGTTGTGGCAGGCGGAGCAATTTTGGGTTAGAGTGTTTGCCAATATTGGTGGAGGGCAAATGGTTAGGAATGGATATGGCCAGGTAGGTAACATACATCCTTATAAAAAACAAAATGAGCGGTGCCAGAGGTTTTAAATGGGATTTGTGAAGGGGGTTATTATAGAGATATTGGTGTCATAATATGTAAATGGTTAGAAGCGGCTGTTAGTAGTAGAGAAAAGAGGGGTAGTAAGGTTAGATTGACAAATACCAAAATAAGATAGAAAATAATGAATAATAGAGAGTTGCCCAAACTAGTTAAGGATAAAAAGGTTAGAAAAGGAAAATTCATAGTAGGAAGGTAATTGTAACTGAAAGGTAAATGATAAATTTGAAATGGTTTTGTAGAATCTAATGATATAATAAAAGTTGAATAGAGAGTTGATAAAAATAGTAATGTCTTATTAAAGTTTTGCTACAAGTTATGTAAATGTGAATTAAGTAATGTGAATTGTTCAATGTTAGTGTTTAATGTTTTATGATGTACAATGTTTTATTGTGTTTTATTATGTTTATGGTACAATAGGTCAGGAGGTTACTACCAGGGTAGTGACGATAATAATATTAAATTTTATGTTAGGGTAACAAATCTCTAGAAATGATTCTGTTATAAAAGGGGAAAATTAAAATAAAGAAAACGAGTAAAGAAATTTAGATAGTTTTGAAGTGCTGCCATGATAGATAAATATACTGATATTGTGTGAAATAAATGAATAAAAAATAGTAGTTGTTGTTTGAGAGTTAAAGTTGTTTTGTGTTTAGTATAAGGGTATAATTTCTTATGATGAAAGAAGCAAATTGATATTGACTGGAGTCAGAGCAATTGATACAAATATATAGGAGTGTTGCAAAGTAGAAGGATGATCTATCTTAGAAGGATGATCTATCTTAAATCTTGTTATAATTTTTGAGTTATTTGGAATTTTATAAATAAATAAAACCAACGCCTCTAATCACAAACCAATGCATCTAAGAGGAGACATATCAGTTGCGGATATGTAGATAAATAAGGCCACTATTTTAAAATTTTGTATTGAATGTTTCAGAGTTTTATGGTGTTGTGACCGCGGTCCTGCGCTGGCCGGAGCGTCAGAACAGGAGCGTGCAGTGCCTCATGGCCTTATGGTGTAGGGATCTCTCAGGAGAAGTCCAGTAAGGTCAGACAGGTACGATCGACACTATAGGACCAAGGGTAAGTGATTGAAAAAAAAAATTTTTATATTAACACTACAGGGGGTTGTGGCACATATCTGAACTGATCCTTTTAGAAAAGTATGAATGAGTCAATGAAAGTTTTTGTGTCTTGACACCAAACCTTTCATTGAGGGGGTTTTGTAACAGTACAGATTTACCTGTACCAGAATAATGGTATGAGGCATATTGTCATTGTGAATTTTATTGTGTTCATACATATTAACAAGGTTAAGTCCCAGTAGATACGCAAATTCACCAGAGGGGAGCCGATCCAAGGTCATCAGAGTACGAGTGAAATTAAACAAGTGTAATGGCGGTTTAAGCGCTACAAAGTGACAATACGAACTTTTCATTGGCCCACTGAAACAAATCGTCACCAACAAACAATGACGACACAAAACAATTACGTGTTATACCGGGCGTTGGCGAAAAGAACAATGCACCATGACGTCAGACACCGCTGTTTTACATAATAATTGTGTCTGCCTCCACGCAGTTCTTCAAAAGCAGTCAGCGAGCACATACACTTGCCGTTTACAGTGGGCAGTTCTATGCCGAAAATGTAACATTTACTTCATAAAATGATATAATCAGCATCAGAGTTAACAATAACTATTAGTAGAAGCAGTGCACTTAACAAAAATGTATTTAAATTAAAATCAGTGGGAAAATGACAACACTAAAACCGGCCAAACACCTGCCAACCGCCAGGAACAGCTAAGGAGGAATCTACGCCACATCAGTTTCAGGAAAGCCCTATATTAATATTATCTAAATTAAAAATTACAAAATGAGCTCAAATTTCACAAATATGTTTAAATTCAAGTAAGTGAGAGAGTGAGAAAGCGAGCGTGCAAGTCTATGTTGATCAACGTAATATAACCTGAGGCGTTGGTTTGTGATAATGGTTAACCAGTATTATTATTAACATACAAAGAAAGTTATGATTTTGTTTATGATGATAATAACAAGGCTAAAGGAAGTAGATTACATCAAATCAGAAAGTATATTTAATTAACCTTGAACAAGGTCAAGTGCGGAATACCGTCGCCGCCATTTTGAATCTGAATAATTATTGTTGGTTATTCTTGTATCAATTTGCAACATATTTAACAAAATAAAACCAAATTCGTTAGCCTTATCTGGTGTGTTGTGTTATTTCTATATCCAACAACCTCAGCCTCTTTCTGCTTAACGCAACTCTGGACCCGAAAAGCCTAATGTATTTTGAAAAAACTGAGCACGTGTTTCCACCAAAGGTGTGGTTCAGATTAGGTAAATACAATAAGACACACATAATTATCCGACATATATGTTTACTAATAATTCCAGTCAAAGCGAAACATAACAGATGGCGCCCGAACAGGGACTTTATATAAAATAAAAATTATATAAATAAGCAGAAAAGCGGAGGTAGAAGGGTAGAGAAATAAGCATAAAAAGAGAGGTTATATATGGAAGTTACATATAGTATAAAGAGACGCACATAGCAAATAAAACAAAATTTAGTACCATCAGTACGACAAAATGGCAGATAACGAAAGCATTAACGTAGAAAATACAAATACAGAATCATTGATGTTGAGCGCACCACAAGCGAACTCAACGCCTATAGTAAATAACAGAATGGAACAGAATGACATAATAAAAATGATGAAACTGCTTTTCAATGAGCAGAGCGTCAAATTTGATACTAAACTAGATAATTTTAATGAGAAATTAAATCAATTTGATGTACAATTTAGCGATATCAAAAAAGAAATTAAGAAACAAGGTTGCAATTTGGACAAAAGATTAAGTGAAATAAAGACACGGTTAGACGAAAAAATAGAATCAGAAAATAAGAAATTAGAATTAAACAAATTTGAATGGAACAAAGATGATAAGGTAAGTAGTAGTGGAAATGACGATAAAATAAATAAAAATATAGTAATAGGAGATAATAGTGTGGATGTTGGTAGTAATAATGAGGTTTTATGGGGAATAGAATATAATGATAATGGAATGATAGTGTGTTTTGAAGGGTTAAAGAGAGAGAGATGGTATGATAGTGAGAGATATATTGAGAGAGAGAGAAGTGTTGTTGGGAGAGATATTATTATGAGAGATGTTTTAAAAGTGAGAGATATTGTGAGAGAAAAGGAGAAGTAGAAATTTTTAAGATATGTAGAAATTATGAGGAGTTTATAGAAAGGTTACGTGGAGAGAGAAGTGAAAATAATAGTAAGTACTTACCTGGGATTGAAGCTGATATAGCAGCAGTAGGAGATGACGTTGATAACAATAATGACTTGATAAAATACCTGATTATGACTAATTACACTAAGGGTGACTGGACCATACCGAATGTTGACAAGTTTTATGATATAGTAATGTGGAGTAATCCTCCATAGTATTACTATGGTATAATGGACAAAATAAATTTAAATAGTTATTACATTACAAAAGATGATATAATGTACTTAATCAAAAATGAGTTATGTATACGTAAGATAAGATTGTTATTTGACGATGGAGGTTAGTTGTTCTTATTGTGTTTATGAACATTTAATTATGTGGACAGTGTTTTTCAGGATGGACTTTGGTAAATGATTTAATGATTATGTGGAGTGTATATTTTTGTGTATAGTAATGTCAGTGTATTTGTGTAATTTTGCTGTTGTGTATTTTGTGTATTTTTTATGTAAACATGTATTGTAGAATTTTAAATAATTGAAGGAAGTTTAATAATGATTTTGAAATAATTATGGAATTTAGATTCTAATGGTTAGTAAATGATTATATATTTGGATATTGAGAGGTATTGTTGTTAGTAGATAAGTGATGGATTTTCTAGTGATATATTAAGTTGAAATGTTGTAAAGAGGTTTGGGGATAGTGATAAATAAGGGCATTGGAGTTAGTTAAATAGAGTTATTGGGAGTTAGTGAAAATAAGAGTTGAGATACAGATAATATATAAAGAGGTGTTAGATATTTTAGGGACACAGTGGTTAGTGATTAGGCTATATGTAGAGGTGAGTAATGTGAATGGTAATTTTATAGTTGTTGTTGATGATATTTTGTAGTAAGGATCCGGTGTTAAGGAGTGATCAACGAGCGACGTGGCAAGGGACCAGCATGCAGCGTTGTGGCAGGCGGAGCAATTTTGGGTTAGAGTGTTTGCCAATATTGGTGGAGGGCAAATGGTTAGGAATGGATATGGCCAGGTAGGTAACATACATCCTTATAAAAAACAAAATGAGCGGTGCCAGAGGTTTTAAATGGGATTTGTGAAGGGGGTTATTATAGAGATATTGGTGTCATAATATGTAAATGGTTAGAAGCGGTTGTTAGTAGTAGAGAAAAGAGGGGTAGTAAGGTTAGATTGACAAATACCAAAATAAGATAGAAAATAATGAATAATAGAGAGTCGCCCAAACTAGTTAAGGATAAAAAGGTTAGAAAAGGAAAATTCATAGTAGGAAGGTAATTGTAACTGAAAGGTAAATGATAAATTTGAAATGGTTTTGTAGAATCTAATGATATAATAAAAGTTGAATACAGAGTTGATAAAAATAGTAATGTCTTATTAAAGTTTTGCTACAAGTTATGTAAATGTGAATTAAGTAATGTGAATTGTTCAATGTTAGTGTTTAATGTTTTATGATGTACAATGTTTTATTGTGTTTTATTATGTTTATGGTACAATAGGTCAGGAGGTTACTACCAGGGTAGTGACGATAATAATATTAAATTTTATGTTAGGGTAACAAATCTCTAGAAATGATTCTGTTATAAAAGGGGAAAATTAAAATAAAGAAAACGAGTAAAGAAATTTAGATAGTTTTGAAGTGCTGCCATGATAGATAAATATACTGATATTGTGTGAAATAAATGAATAAAAAATAGTAGTTGTTGTTTGAGAGTTAAAGTTGTTTTGTGTTTAGTATAAGGGTATAATTTCTTATGATGAAAGAAGCAAATTGATATTGACTGGAGTCAGAGCAATTGATACAAATATATAGGAGTGTTGCAAAGTAGAAGGATGATCTATCTTAGAAGGATGATCTATCTTAAATCTTGTTATAATTTTTGAGTTATTTGGAATTTTATAAATAAATAAAACCAACGCCTCTAATCACAAACCAATGCATCTAAGAGGAGACATATCAGTTGCGGATATGTAGATAAATAAGGCCACTATTTTAAAATTTTGTATTGAATGTTTCAGAGTTTTATGGTGTTGTGACCGCGGTCCTGCGCTGGCCGGAGCGTCAGAACAGGAGCGTGCAGTGCCTCATGGCCTTATGGTGTAGGGATCTCTCAGGAGAAGTCCAGTAAGGTCAGACAGGTACGATCGACACTATAGGACCAAGGGTAAGTGATTGAAAAAAAAAATTTTTATATTAACACTACAGGGGGTTGTGGCACATATCTGAACTGATCCTTTTAGAAAAGTATGAATGAGTCAATGAAAGTTTTTGTGTCTCGACACCAAACCTTTCATTGAGGGGGTTTTGTAACAGTACAGATTTACCTGTACCAGAATAATGGTATGAGGCATATTGTCATTGTGAATTTTATTGTGTTCATACATATTAACAAGGTTAAGTCCCAGTAGATACGCAAATTCACCAGAGGGGAGCCGATCCAAGGTCATCAGAGTACGAGTGAAATTAAACAAGTGTAATGGCGGTTTAAGCGCTACAAAGTGACAATACGAACTTTTCATTGGCCCACTGAAACAAATCGTCACCAACAAACAATGACGACACAAAACAATTACGTGTTATACCGGGCGTTGGCGAAAAGAACAATGCACCATGACGTCAGACACCGCTGTTTTACATAATAATTGTGTCTGCCTCCACGCAGTTCTTCAAAAGCAGTCAGCGAGCACATACACTTGCCGTTTACAGTGGGCAGTTCTATGCCGAAAATGTAACATTTACTTCATAAAATGATATAATCAGCATCAGAGTTAACAATAACTATTAGTAGAAGCAGTGCACTTAACAAAAATGTATTTAAATTAAAATCAGTGGGAAAATGACAACACTAAAACCGGCCAAACACCTGCCAACCGCCAGGAACAGCTAAGGAGGAATCTACGCCACATCAGTTTCAGGAAAGCCCTATATTAATATTATCTAAATTAAAAATTACAAAATGAGCTCAAATTTCACAAATATGTTTAAATTCAAGTAAGTGAGAAAGTGAGAAAGCGAGCGTGCAAGTCTATGTTGATCAACGTAATATAACCTGAGGCGTTGGTTTGTGATAATGGTTAACCAGTATTATTATTAACATACAAAGAAAGTTATGATTTTGTTTATGATGATAATAACAAGGCTAAAGGAAGTAGATTACATCAAATCAGAAAGTATATTTAATTAACCTTGAACAAGGTCAAGTGCGGAATACCGTCGCCGCCATTTTGAATCTGAATAATTATTGTTGGTTATTCTTGTATCAATTTGCAACATATTTAACAAAATAAAACCAAATTCGTTAGCCTTATCTGGTGTGTTGTGTTATTTCTATACATAACAACCTCAGCCTCTTTCTGCTTAACGCAACTCTGGACCCGAAAAGCCTAATGTATTTTGAAAAAACTGAGCACGTGTTTCCACCAAAGGTGTGGTTCAGATTAGGTAAATACAATAAGACACACATAATTATCCGACATATATGTTTATTAATAATTCCAGTCAAAGCGAAACATAACAGATGGCGCCCGAACAGGGACTTTATATAAAATAAAAATTATATAAATAAGCAGAAAAGCGGAGGTAGAAGGGTAGAGAAATAAGCATAAAAAGAGAGGTTATATATGGAAGTTACATATAGTATAAAGAGACGCACATTGCAAATAAAAAAAAATTTAGTACCATCAGTACGACAAAATGGCAGATAACGAAAGCATTAACGTAGAAAATACAAATACAGAATCATTGATGTTGAGCGCACCACAAGCGAACTCAACGCCTATAGTAAATAACAGAATGGAACAGAATGACATAATAAAAATGATGAAACTGCTTTTCAATGAGCAGAGCGTCAAATTTGATACTAAACTAGATAATTTTAATGAGAAATTAAATCAATTTTATGTACAATTTAGCGATATCAAAAAAGAAATTAAGAAACAAGGTTGCAATTTGGACAAAAGATTAAGTGAAATAAAGACACGGTTAGACGAAAAAATAGAATCAGAAAATAAGAAATTAGAATTAAACAAATTTGAATGGAACAAAGATGATAAGGTAAGTAGTAGTGGAAATGACGATAAAATAAATAAAAATATAGTAATAGGAGATAATAGTGTGGATGTTGGTAGTAATAATGAGGTTTTATGGGGAATAGAATATAATGATAATGGAATGATAGTGTGTTTTGAAGGGTTAAAGAGAGAGAGATGGTATGATAGTGAGAGATATATTGAGAGAGAGAGAAGTGTTGTTGGGAGAGATATTATTATGAGAGATGTTTTAAAAGTGAGAGATATTGTGAGAGAAAAGGAGAAGTAGAAATTTTTAAGATATGTAGAAATTATGAGGAGTTTATAGAAAGGTTACGTGGAGAGAGAAGTGAAAATAATAGTAAGTACTTACCTGGGATTGAAGCTGATATAGCAGCAGTAGGAGATGACGTTGATAACAATAATGACTTGATAAAATACCTGATTATGACTAATTACACTAAGGGTGACTGGACCATACCGAATGTTGACAAGTTTTATGATATAGTAATGTGGAGTAATCCTCCATAGTATTACTATGGTATAATGGACAAAATAAATTTAAATAGTTATTACATTACAAAAGATGATATAATGTACTTAATCAAAAATGAGTTATGTATACGTAAGATAAGATTGTTATTTGACGATGGAGGTTAGTTGTTCTTATTGTGTTTATGAACATTTAATTATGTGGACAGTGTTTTTCAGGATGGACTGTTTATGACTGATTTTGGTAAATGATTTAATGATTATGTGGAGTGTATATTTTTGTGTATAGTAATGTCAGTGTATTTGTGTAATTTTGCTGTTGTGTATTTTGTGTATTTTTTATGTAAACATGTATTGTAGAATTTTAAATAATTGAAGGAAGTTTAATAATGATTTTGAAATAATTATGGAATTTAGATTCTAATGGTTAGTAAATGATTATATATTTGGATATTGAGAGGTATTGTTGTTAGTAGATAAGTGATGGATTTTCTAGTGATATATTAAGTTGAAATGTTGTAAAGAGGTTTGGGGATAGTGATAAATAAGGGCATTGGAGTTAGTTAAATAGAGTTATTGGGAGTTAGTGAAAATAAGAGTTGAGATACAGATAATATATAAAGAGGTGTTAGATATTTTAGGGACACAGTGGTTAGTGATTAGGCTATATGTAGAGGTGAGTAATGTGAATGGTAATTTTATAGTTGTTGTTGATGATATTTTGTAGTAAGGATCCGGTGTTAAGGAGTGATCAACGAGCGACGTGGCAAGGGACCAGCATGCAGCGTTGTGGCAGGCGGAGCAATTTTGGGTTAGAGTGTTTGCCAATATTGGTGGAGGGCAAATGGTTAGGAATGGATATGGCCAGGTAGGTAACATACATCCTTATAAAAAACAAAATGAGCGGTGCCAGAGGTTTTAAATGGGATTTGTGAAGGGGGTTATTATAGAGATATTGGTGTCATAATATGTAAATGGTTAGAAGCGGTTGTTAGTAGTAGAGAAAAGAGGGGTAGTAAGGTTAGATTGACAAATACCAAAATAAGATAGAAAATAATGAATAATAGAGAGTCGCCCAAACTAGTTAAGGATAAAAAGGTTAGAAAAGGAAAATTCATAGTAGGAAGGTAATTGTAACTGAAAGGTAAATGATAAATTTGAAATGGTTTTGTAGAATCTAATGATATAATAAAAGTTGAATACAGAGTTGATAAAAATAGTAATGTCTTATTAAAGTTTTGCTACAAGTTATGTAAATGTGAATTAAGTAATGTGAATTGTTCAATGTTAGTGTTTAATGTTTTATGATGTACAATGTTTTATTGTGTTTTATTATGTTTATGGTACAATAGGTCAGGAGGTTACTACCAGGGTAGTGACGATAATAATATTAAATTTTATGTTAGGGTAACAAATCTCTAGAAATGATTCTGTTATAAAAGGGGAAAATTAAAATAAAGAAAACGAGTAAAGAAATTTAGATAGTTTTGAAGTGCTGCCATGATAGATAAATATACTGATATTGTGTGAAATAAATGAATAAAAAATAGTAGTTGTTGTTTGAGAGTTAAAGTTGTTTTGTGTTTAGTATAAGGGTATAATTTCTTATGATGAAAGAAGCAAATTGATATTGACTGGAGTCAGAGCAATTGATACAAATATATAGGAGTGTTGCAAAGTAGAAGGATGATCTATCTTAGAAGGATGATCTATCTTAAATCTTGTTATAATTTTTGAGTTATTTGGAATTTTATAAATAAATAAAACCAACGCCTCTAATCACAAACCAATGCATCTAAGAGGAGACATATCAGTTGCGGATATGTAGATAAATAAGGCCACTATTTTAAAATTTTGTATTGAATGTTTCAGAGTTTTATGGTGTTGTGACCGCGGTCCTGCGCTGGCCGGAGCGTCAGAACAGGAGCGTGCAGTGCCTCATGGCCTTATGGTGTAGGGATCTCTCAGGAGAAGTCCAGTAAGGTCAGACAGGTACGATCGACACTATAGGACCAAGGGTAAGTGATTGAAAAAAAAAATTTTTATATTAACACTACAGGGGGTTGTGGCACATATCTGAACTGATCCTTTTAGAAAAGTATGAATGAGTCAATGAAAGTTTTTGTGTCTCGACACCAAACCTTTCATTGAGGGGGTTTTGTAACAGTACAGATTTACCTGTACCAGAATAATGGTATGAGGCATATTGTCATTGTGAATTTTATTGTGTTCATACATATTAACAAGGTTAAGTCCCAGTAGATACGCAAATTCACCAGAGGGGAGCCGATCCAAGGTCATCAGAGTACGAGTGAAATTAAACAAGTGTAATGGCGGTTTAAGCGCTACAAAGTGACAATACGAACTTTTCATTGGCCCACTGAAACAAATCGTCACCAACAAACAATGACGACACAAAACAATTACGTGTTATACCGGGCGTTGGCGAAAAGAACAATGCACCATGACGTCAGACACCGCTGTTTTACATAATAATTGTGTCTGCCTCCACGCAGTTCTTCAAAAGCAGTCAGCGAGCACATACACTTGCCGTTTACAGTGGGCAGTTCTATGCCGAAAATGTAACATTTACTTCATAAAATGATATAATCAGCATCAGAGTTAACAATAACTATTAGTAGAAGCAGTGCACTTAACAAAAATGTATTTAAATTAAAATCAGTGGGAAAATGACAACACTAAAACCGGCCAAACACCTGCCAACCGCCAGGAACAGCTAAGGAGGAATCTACGCCACATCAGTTTCAGGAAAGCCCTATATTAATATTATCTAAATTAAAAATTACAAAATGAGCTCAAATTTCACAAATATGTTTAAATTCAAGTAAGTGAGAAAGTGAGAAAGCGAGCGTGCAAGTCTATGTTGATCAACGTAATATAACCTGAGGCGTTGGTTTGTGATAATGGTTAACCAGTATTATTATTAACATACAAAGAAAGTTATGATTTTGTTTATGATGATAATAACAAGGCTAAAGGAAGTAGATTACATCAAATCAGAAAGTATATTTAATTAACCTTGAACAAGGTCAAGTGCGGAATACCGTCGCCGCCATTTTGAATCTGAATAATTATTGTTGGTTATTCTTGTATCAATTTGCAACATATTTAACAAAATAAAACCAAATTCGTTAGCCTTATCTGGTGTGTTGTGTTATTTCTATACATAACAACCTCAGCCTCTTTCTGCTTAACGCAACTCTGGACCCGAAAAGCCTAATGTATTTTGAAAAAACTGAGCACGTGTTTCCACCAAAGGTGTGGTTCAGATTAGGTAAATACAATAAGACACACATAATTATCCGACATATATGTTTATTAATAATTCCAGTCAAAGCGAAACATAACAGATGGCGCCCGAACAGGGACTTTATATAAAATAAAAATTATATAAATAAGCAGAAAAGCGGAGGTAGAAGGGTAGAGAAATAAGCATAAAAAGAGAGGTTATATATGGAAGTTACATATAGTATAAAGAGACGCACATTGCAAATAAAAAAAAATTTAGTACCATCAGTACGACAAAATGGCAGATAACGAAAGCATTAACGTAGAAAATACAAATACAGAATCATTGATGTTGAGCGCACCACAAGCGAACTCAACGCCTATAGTAAATAACAGAATGGAACAGAATGACATAATAAAAATGATGAAACTGCTTTTCAATGAGCAGAGCGTCAAATTTGATACTAAACTAGATAATTTTAATGAGAAATTAAATCAATTTTATGTACAATTTAGCGATATCAAAAAAGAAATTAAGAAACAAGGTTGCAATTTGGACAAAAGATTAAGTGAAATAAAGACACGGTTAGACGAAAAAATAGAATCAGAAAATAAGAAATTAGAATTAAACAAATTTGAATGGAACAAAGATGATAAGGTAAGTAGTAGTGGAAATGATGATAAAATAAATAAAAATATAGTAATAGGAGATAATAGTGTGGATGTTGGTAGTAATAATGAGGTTTTATGGGGAATAGAATATAATGATAATGGAATGATAGTGTGTTTTGAAGGGTTAAAGAGAGAGAGATGGTATGATAGTGAGAGATATATTGAGAGAGAGAGAAGTGTTGTTGGGAGAGATATTATTATGAGAGATGTTTTAAAAGTGAGAGATATTGTGAGAGAAAAGGAGAAGTAGAAATTTTTAAGATATGTAGAAATTATGAGGAGTTTATAGAAAGGTTACGTGGAGAGAGAAGTGAAAATAATAGTAAGTACTTACCTGGGATTGAAGCTGATATAGCAGCAGTAGGAGATGACGTTGATAACAATAATGACTTGATAAAATACCTGATTATGACTAATTACACTAAGGGTGACTGGACCATACCGAATGTTGACAAGTTTTATGATATAGTAATGTGGAGTAATCCTGCATAGTATTACTATGGTATAATGGACAAAATAAATTTAAATAGTTATTACATTACAAAAGATGATATAATGTACTTAATCAAAAATGAGTTATGTATACGTAAGATAAGATTGTTATTTGACGATGGAGGTTAGTTGTTCTTATTGTGTTTATGAACATTTAATTATGTGGACAGTGTTTTTCAGGATGGACTGTTTATGACTGATTTTGGTAAATGATTTAATGATTATGTGGAGTGTATATTTTTGTGTATAGTAATGTCAGTGTATTTGTGTAATTTTGCTGTTGTGTATTTTGTGTATTTTTTATGTAAACATGTATTGTAGAATTTTAAATAATTGAAGGAAGTTTAATAATGATTTTGAAATAATTATGGAATTTAGATTCTAATGGTTAGTAAATGATTATATATTTGGATATTGAGAGGTATTGTTGTTAGTAGATAAGTGATGGATTTTCTAGTGATATATTAAGTTGAAATGTTGTAAAGAGGTTTGGGGATAGTGATAAATAAGGGCATTGGAGTTAGTTAAATAGAGTTATTGGGAGTTAGTGAAAATAAGAGTTGAGATACAGATAATATATAAAGAGGTGTTAGATATTTTAGGGACACAGTGGTTAGTGATTAGGCTATATGTAGAGGTGAGTAATGTGAATGGTAATTTTATAGTTGTTGTTGATGATATTTTGTAGTAAGGATCCGGTGTTAAGGAGTGATCAACGAGCGACGTGGCAAGGGACCAGCATGCAGCGTTGTGGCAGGCGGAGCAATTTTGGGTTAGAGTGTTTGCCAATATTGGTGGAGGGCAAATGGTTAGGAATGGATATGGCCAGGTAGGTAACATACATCCTTATAAAAAACAAAATGAGCGGTGCCAGAGGTTTTAAATGGGATTTGTGAAGGGGGTTATTATAGAGATATTGGTGTCATAATATGTAAATGGTTAGAAGCGGTTGTTAGTAGTAGAGAAAAGAGGGGTAGTAAGGTTAGATTGACAAATACCAAAATAAGATAGAAAATAATGAATAATAGAGAGTCGCCCAAACTAGTTAAGGATAAAAAGGTTAGAAAAGGAAAATTCATAGTAGGAAGGTAATTGTAACTGAAAGGTAAATGATAAATTTGAAATGG
Organism: Magicicada septendecula; assembly: GCA_034769895.1. Lineage (NCBI taxonomy): Eukaryota > Metazoa > Arthropoda > Insecta > Hemiptera > Cicadidae > Magicicada > Magicicada septendecula. Next base: position 456,132,196 of record CM068368.1, read on the forward strand.
TTTTGTAGAATCTAATGATATAATAAAAGTTGAATACAGAGTTGATAAAAATAGTAATGTCTTATTAAAGTTTTGCTACAAGTTATGTAAATGTGAATTAAGTAATGTGAATTGTTCAATGTTAGTGTTTAATGTTTTATGATGTACAATGTTTTATTGTGTTTTATTATGTTTATGGTACAATAGGGCAGGAGGTTACTACCAGGGTAGTGACGATAATAATATTAAATTTTATGTTAGGGTAACAAATCTCTAGAAATGATTCTGTTATAAAAGGGGAAAATTAAAATAAAGAAAACGAGTAAAGAAATTTAGATAGTTTTGAAGTGCTGCCATGATAGATAAATATACTGATATTGTGTGAAATAAATGAATAAAAAATAGTAGTTGTTGTTTGAGAGTTAAAGTTGTTTTGTGTTTAGTATAAGGGTATAATTTCTTATGATGAAAGAAGCAAATTGATATTGACTGGAGTCAGAGCAATTGATACAAATATATAGGAGTGTTGCAAAGTAGAAGGATGATCTATCTTAGAAGGATGATCTATCTTAAATCTTGTTATAATTTTTGAGTTATTTGGAATTTTATAAATAAATAAAACCAACGCCTCTAATCACAAACCAATGCATCTAAGAGGAGACATATCAGTTGCGGATATGTAGATAAATAAGGCCACTATTTTAAAATTTTGTATTGAATGTTTCAGAGTTTTATGGTGTTGTGACCGCGGTCCTGCGCTGGCCGGAGCGTCAGAACAGGAGCGTGCAGTGCCTCATGGCCTTATGGTGTAGGGATCTCTCAGGAGAAGTCCAGTAAGGTCAGACAGGTACGATCGACACTATAGGACCAAGGGTAAGTGATTGAAAAAAAAAATTTTTATATTAACACTACAGGGGGTTGTGGCACATATCTGAACTGATCCTTTTAGAAAAGTATGAATGAGTCAATGAAAGTTTTTGTGTCTCGACACCAAACCTTTCATTGAGGGGGTTTTGTAACAGTACAGATTTACCTGTACCAGAATAATGGTATGAGGCATATTGTCATTGTGAATTTTATTGTGTTCATACATATTAACAAGGTTAAGTCCCAGTAGATACGCAAATTCACCAGAGGGGAGCCGATCCAAGGTCATCAGAGTACGAGTGAAATTAAACAAGTGTAATGGCGGTTTAAGCGCTACAAAGTGACAATACGAACTTTTCATTGGCCCACTGAAACAAATCGTCACCAACAAACAATGACGACACAAAACAATTACGTGTTATACCGGGCGTTGGCGAAAAGAACAATGCACCATGACGTCAGACACCGCTGTTTTACATAATAATTGTGTCTGCCTCCACGCAGTTCTTCAAAAGCAGTCAGCGAGCACATACACTTGCCGTTTACAGTGGGCAGTTCTATGCCGAAAATGTAACATTTACTTCATAAAATGATATAATCAGCATCAGAGTTAACAATAACTATTAGTAGAAGCAGTGCACTTAACAAAAATGTATTTAAATTAAAATCAGTGGGAAAATGACAACACTAAAACCGGCCAAACACCTGCCAACCGCCAGGAACAGCTAAGGAGGAATCTACGCCACATCAGTTTCAGGAAAGCCCTATATTAATATTATCTAAATTAAAAATTACAAAATGAGCTCAAATTTCACAAATATGTTTAAATTCAAGTAAGTGAGAAAGTGAGAAAGCGAGCGTGCAAGTCTATGTTGATCAACGTAATATAACCTGAGGCGTTGGTTTGTGATAATGGTTAACCAGTATTATTATTAACATACAAAGAAAGTTATGATTTTGTTTATGATGATAATAACAAGGCTAAAGGAAGTAGATTACATCAAATCAGAAAGTATATTTAATTAACCTTGAACAAGGTCAAGTGCGGAATACCGTCGCCGCCATTTTGAATCTGAATAATTATTGTTGGTTATTCTTGTATCAATTTGCAACATATTTAACAAAATAAAACCAAATTCGTTAGCCTTATCTGGTGTGTTGTGTTATTTCTATACATAACAACCTCAGCCTCTTTCTGCTTAACGCAACTCTGGACCCGAAAAGCCTAATGTATTTTGAAAAAACTGAGCACGTGTTTCCACCAAAGGTGTGGTTCAGATTAGGTAAATACAATAAGACACACATAATTATCCGACATATATGTTTATTAATAATTCCAGTCAAAGCGAAACATAACAGATGGCGCCCGAACAGGGACTTTATATAAAATAAAAATTATATAAATAAGCAGAAAAGCGGAGGTAGAAGGGTAGAGAAATAAGCATAAAAAGAGAGGTTATATATGGAAGTTACATATAGTATAAAGAGACGCACATAGCAAATAAAACAAAATTTAGTACCATCAGTACGACAAAATGGCAGATAACGAAAGCATTAACGTAGAAAATACAAATACAGAATCACTGATGTTGAGCGCACCACAAGCGAACTCAACGCCTATAGTAAATAACAGAATGGAACAGAATGACATAATAAAAATGATGAAACTGCTTTTCAATGAGCAGAGCGTCAAATTTGATACTAAACTAGATAATTTTAATGAGAAATTAAATCAATTTGATGTACAATTTAGCGATATCAAAAAAGAAATTAAGAAACAAGGTTGCAATTTGGACAAAAGATTAAGTGAAATAAAGACACGGTTAGACGAAAAAATAGAATCAGAAAATAAGAAATTAGAATTAAACAAATTTGAATGGAACAAAGATGATAAGGTAAGTAGTAGTGGAAATGACGATAAAATAAATAAAAATATAGTAATAGGAGATAATAGTGTGGATGTTGGTAGTAATAATGAGGTTTTATGGGGAATAGAATATAATGATAATGGAATGATAGTGTGTTTTGAAGGGTTAAAGAGAGAGAGATGGTATGATAGTGAGAGATATATTGAGAGAGAGAGAAGTGTTGTTGGGAGAGATATTATTATGAGAGATGTTTTAAAAGTGAGAGATATTGTGAGAGAAAAGGAGAGTGATCTCACCAATCTAGCAGTTTTCTTAACGGATTTATTGGTTGATTCTTTATTCCTGGACATCTGGTTTTTTGGTCTCTTGATTAAAACAGCATTCTTCTAGGTTTTGCATTTTTTCCTGGTCCTCTCATCTTTTATTGGTCTTCAATTTGTATCCAATTCAGGAGTCACACCTTAAACGTTCTCTTGCAATTCACAATTTTTTTAACAACAATCATCTTCACTCAAAACATTAATTTCATTAGTTAAAGGCCATGGCTATATTTTTTAAGGGTCACAGGTTCGGTTTACCATTTCTAATTAGTAATATTCTGTTGACCTTTACTTTATTTTTCCTTCGTAACTATATTATTATAAGTTTTTTAACGTAAGAGTTTCTATCTTTTAAATTATTTACACTTGGTTTGATCTCACTATATGGGCTACATAACTGTTTCATATAGATTATATGTTTCATTCAATGCTCATATTATAATAATGTTTAATCACATTCCTTACATCTGATTTTTTCCTTTTTAAAGTCTATCACTGTTATTTTCACTTTCTAGCACTATCACACAACCTAACTTACATAATTATAGTTTGATTTATTATATTTGTAAAATCTATAACATTCACTGTTTGTAGTTCAATGATACAAAACAACTGTCTGAGGCACGCAGACCTCCTCATAGTTTTAATCTAATGCTTATGAACTAACAAATGTCTTTTTACTTATTTTCTAAGTTTAACATTTGTACCTTATAATTCTATTAATTAATTATTATTTACATGTTAATGAGTATGTTATGTTTTATGTTTAGTGAAACGACACGTTACAATGTTTATTAATAATTCCAGTCAAAGCGAAACATAACAGATGGCGCCCGAACAGGGACTTTATATAAAATAAAAATTATATAAATAAGCAGAAAAGCGGAGGTAGAAGGGTAGAGAAATAAGCATAAAAAGAGAGGTTATATATGGAAGTTACATATAGTATAAAGAGACGCACATAGCAAATAAAACAAAATTTAGTACCATCAGTACGACAAAATGGCAGATAACGAAAGCATTAACGTAGAAAATACAAATACAGAATCATTGATGTTGAGCGCACCACAAGCGAACTCAACGCCTATAGTAAATAACAGAATGGAACAGAATGACATAATAAAAATGATGAAACTGCTTTTCAATGAGCAGAGCGTCAAATTTGATACTAAACTAGATAATTTTAATGAGAAATTAAATCAATTTGATGTACAATTTAGCGATATCAAAAAAGAAATTAAGAAACAAGGTTGCAATTTGGACAAAAGATTAAGTGAAATAAAGACACGGTTAGACGAAAAAATAGAATCAGAAAATAAGAAATTAGAATTAAACAAATTTGAATGGAACAAAGATGATAAGGTAAGTAGTAGTGGAAATGACGATAAAATAAATAAAAATATAGTAATAGGAGATAATAGTGTGGATGTTGGTAGTAATAATGAGGTTTTATGGGGAATAGAATATAATGATAATGGAATGATAGTGTGTTTTGAAGGGTTAAAGAGAGAGAGATGGTATGATAGTGAGAGATATATTGAGAGAGAGAGAAGTGTTGTTGGGAGAGATATTATTATGAGAGATGTTTTAAAAGTGAGAGATATTGTGAGAGAAAAGGAGAAGTAGAAATTTTTAAGATATGTAGAAATTATGAGGAGTTTATAGAAAGGTTAGGTGGAGAGAGAAGTGAAAATAATAGTAAGTACTTACCTGGGACTGAAGCTGATATAGCAGCAGTAGTTGATAACAATAATGACTTGATAAAATACCTGATTATGACTAATTACACTAAGGGTGACTGGACCATACCGAATGTTGACAAGTTTTATGATATAGTAATGTGGAGTAATCCTGCATAGTATTACTATGGTATAATGGACAAAATAAATTTAAATAGTTATTACATTACAAAAGATGATATAATGTACTTAATCAAAAATGAGTTATGTATACGTAAGATAAGATTGTTATTTGACGATGGAGGTTAGTTGTTCTTATTGTGTTTATGAACATTTAATTATGTGGACAGTGTTTTTCAGGATGGACTGTTTATGACTGATTTTGGTAAATGATTTAATGATTATGTGGAGTGTATATTTTTGTGTATAGTAATGTCAGTGTATTTGTGTAATTTTGCTGTTGTGTATTTTGTGTATTTTTTATGTAAACATGTATTGTAGAATTTTAAATAATTGAAGGAAGTTTAATAATGATTTTGAAATAATTATGGAATTTAGATTCTAATGGTTAGTAAATGATTATATATTTGGATATTGAGAGGTATTGTTGTTAGTAGATAAGTGATGGATTTTCTAGTGATATATTAAGTTGAAATGTTGTAAAGAGGTTTGGGGATAGTGATAAATAAGGGCATTGGAGTTAGTTAAATAGAGTTATTGGGAGTTAGTGAAAATAAGAGTTGAGATACAGATAATATATAAAGAGGTGTTAGATATTTTAGGGACACAGTGGTTAGTGATTAGGCTATATGTAGAGGTGAGTAATGTGAATGGTAATTTTATAGTTGTTGTTGATGATATTTTGTAGTAAGGATCCGGTGTTAAGGAGTGATCAACGAGCGACGTGGCAAGGGACCAGCATGCAGCGTTGTGGCAGGCGGAGCAATTTTGGGTTAGAGTGTTTGCCAATATTGGTGGAGGGCAAATGGTTAGGAATGGATATGGCCAGGTAGGTAACATACATCCTTATAAAAAACAAAATGAGCGGTGCCAGAGGTTTTAAATGGGATTTGTGAAGGGGGTTATTATAGAGATATTGGTGTCATAATATGTAAATGGTTAGAAGCGGTTGTTAGTAGTAGAGAAAAGAGGGGTAGTAAGGTTAGATTGACAAATACCAAAATAAGATAGAAAATAATGAATAATAGAGAGTCGCCCAAACTAGTTAAGGATAAAAAGGTTAGAAAAGGAAAATTCATAGTAGGAAGGTAATTGTAACTGAAAGGTAAATGATAAATTTGAAATGGTTTTGTAGAATCTAATGATATAATAAAAGTTGAATAGAGAGTTGATAAAAATAGTAATGTCTTATTAAAGTTTTGCTACAAGTTATGTAAATGTGAATTAAGTAATGTGAATTGTTCAATGTTAGTGTTTAATGTTTTATGATGTACAATGTTTTATTGTGTTTTATTATGTTTATGGTACAATAGGTCAGGAGGTTACTACCAGGGTAGTGACGATAATAATATTAAATTTTATGTTAGGGTAACAAATCTCTAGAAATGATTCTGTTATAAAAGGGGAAAATTAAAATAAAGAAAACGAGTAAAGAAATTTAGATAGTTTTGAAGTGCTGCCATGATAGATAAATATACTGATATTGTGTGAAATAAATGAATAAAAAATAGTAGTTGTTGTTTGAGAGTTAAAGTTGTTTTGTGTTTAGTATAAGGGTATAATTTCTTATGATGAAAGAAGCAAATTGATATTGACTGGAGTCAGAGCAATTGATACAAATATATAGGAGTGTTGCAAAGTAGAAGGATGATCTATCTTAGAAGGATGATCTATCTTAAATCTTGTTATAATTTTTGAGTTATTTGGAATTTTATAAATAAATAAAACCAACGCCTCTAATCACAAACCAATGCATCTAAGAGGAGACATATCAGTTGCGGATATGTAGATAAATAAGGCCACTATTTTAAAATTTTGTATTGAATGTTTCAGAGTTTTATGGTGTTGTGACCGCGGTCCTGTGCTGGCCGGAGCGTCAGAACAGGAGCGTGCAGTGCCTCATGGCCTTATGGTGTAGGGATCTCTCAGGAGAAGTCCAGTAAGGTCAGACAGGTACGATCGACACTATAGGACCAAGGGTAAGTGATTGAAAAAAAAATTTTTATATTAACACTACAGGGGGTTGTGGCACATATCTGAACTGATCCTTTTAGAAAAGTATGAATGAGTCAATGAAAGTTTTTGTGTCTCGACACCAAACCTTTCATTGAGGGGGTTTTGTAACAGTACAGATTTACCTGTACCAGAATAATGGTATGAGGCATATTGTCATTGTGAATTTTATTGTGTTCATACATATTAACAAGGTTAAGTCCCAGTAGATACGCAAATTCACCAGAGGGGAGCCGATCCAAGGTCATCAGAGTACGAGTGAAATTAAACAAGTGTAATGGCGGTTTAGGCGCTACAAAGTGACAATACGAACTTTTCATTGGCCCACTGAAACAAATCGTCACCAACAAACAATGACGACACAAAACAATTACGTGTTATACCGGGCGTTGGCGAAAAGAACAATGCACCATGACGTCAGACACCGCTGTTTTACATAATAATTGTGTCTGCCTCCACGCAGTTCTTCAAAAGCAGTCAGCGAGCACATACACTTGCCGTTTACAGTGGGCAGTTCTATGCCGAAAATGTAACATTTACTTCATAAAATGATATAATCAGCATCAGAGTTAACAATAACTATTAGTAGAAGCAGTGCACTTAACAAAAATGTATTTAAATTAAAATCAGTGGGAAAATGACAACACTAAAACCGGCCAAACACCTGCCAACCGCCAGGAACAGCTAAGGAGGAATCTATGCCACATCAGTTTCAGGAAAGCCCTATATTAATATTATCTAAATTAAAAATTACAAAATGAGCTCAAATTTCACAAATATGTTTAAATTCAAGTAAGTGAGAGAGTGAGAAAGCGAGCGTGCAAGTCTATGTTGATCAACGTAATATAACCTGAGGCGTTGGTTTGTGATAATGGTTAACCAGTATTATTATTAACATACAAAGAAAGTTATGATTTTGTTTATGATGATAATAACAAGGCTAAAGGAAGTAGATTACATCAAATCAGAAAGTATATTTAATTAACCTTGAACAAGGTCAAGTGCGGAATACCATCGCCGCCATTTTGAATCTGAATAATTATTGTTGGTTATTCTTGTATCAATTTGCAACATATTTAACAAAATAAAACCAAATTCGTTAGCCTTATCTGGTGTGTTGTGTTATTTCTATACCCAACAACCTCAGCCTCTTTCTGCTTAACGCAACTCTGGACCCGAAAAGCCTAATGTATTTTGAAAAAACTGAGCACGTGTTTCCACCAAAGGTGTGGTTCAGATTAGGTAAATACAATAAGACACACATAATTATCAGACATATATGTTGTAACGTTCAGTTTAATATATATAATCCTCCTTATGTATCCAGTGAATGTGGAAGGCCCCACTTCTGAGCGTCAATTTGTAACGTTCAGTTACTATATATAATCCTCCTTTTGTATCCAGTGAATGTGGAAGGCCCCACTTCTGAGCGTCAATAAGTAATATCAAAACAAATTAGTATCTCTTACTAATAAAGTATAACCTGTTTTATTTTTTAAATAGAGGATTATTCATCTGAACCTCAGGGTCAACATACAATTTACATATAGAACAAACAATACAACTTTGATGCATGAGACTCGGTATTACAGTGTTGTTAATGTCTGTTGAATGTTTGTGGGTCCTTTTAAACTACTATTAACTATAACAAAAACTCTTATTATTAATGACTATTGTATACTAGTGTACAAAAATAATTCACAATTATAATGTTTTTATATTGTTTTTTAGCTATTGTTTTTGTTGTAATTCAATCTTTACTGTCATAATGTTTGGTCGAATATTTGATTTAGTCATGGAGTGATCTCACCAATCCAGCAGTTTTCTTAACGGATTTATTGGTTGATTCTTTATTCCTGGACATCTGGTTTTTTGGTCTCTTGATTAAAACAGCATTCTTCTAGGTTTTGCATTTTTTCCTGGTCCTCTCATCTTTTATTGGTCTTCAATTTGTATCCAATTCAGGAGTCACACCTTAAACGTTCTCTTGCAATTCACAATTTTTTTAACAACAATCATCTTCACTCAAAACATTAATTTCATTAGTTAAAGGCCATGGCTATATTTTTTATGGGTCACAGGTTCGGTTTACCATTTCTAATTAGTAATATTCTGTTGACCTTTACTTTATTTTTCCTTCGTAACTATATTATTATAAGTTTTTTAACGTAAGAGTTTGTATCTTTTAAATTATTTACACTTGGTTTGATCTCACTATATGGGCTACATAACTGTTTCATATAGATTATATGTTTCATTCAATGCTCATATTATAATAATGTTTAATCACATTCCTTATATCTGATTTTTTCCTTTTTAAAGTCTATCACTGTTATTTTCACTTTCTAGCACTATCACACAACCTAACTTACATAATTATAGTTTGATTTATTATATTTGTAAAATCTATAACATTCACTGTTTGTAGTTCAATGATACAAAACAACTGTCTGAGGCACGCAGACCTCCTCATAGTTTTAATCTAATGCTTATGAACTAACAAATGTCTTTTTACTTATTTTCTAAGTTTAACATTTGTACCTTATAATTCTATTAATTAATTATTATTTACATGTTAATGAGTATGTTATGTTTTATGTTTAGTGAAACGACACGTTACATAAAGCCCCCCGTTTAAGACAAGTTATTTCAGTAATGGTGGTTTTAGGAGTTACTGAAATAAATGGCAAAAATCTACAAAAACTGTCTTCACTTTTCATAAAACCTCTTTATCTCGGTTTGGTTATATATTCCTTGGGGTATTGCTACAATGGGGTTGGTAATTGACAAACTACTCTTTCCTATAATATCTTCTTTTATCATGAGCTGGATTTACTTTCTTACAGCTTTCTTGAACAACTGTTTAACCGGATATTATTTAAATTCTTCTCTTTATTCGGTGAGCTGGAGAATACGATGCAGTAATTATTGTAATAGTTCACTAACCTCTTCTTTTGTGCCACACTCATGATCTCTGTATATCCTTTTCCTTGGAATGCCCTGATTTCCTGCAGTCTTTCCTGCCATGATTCTGGTCTGTTACGGTTTATTTGTTTCCTATGGGTACCCTAACATTTTCCCTAACTTAGTATGAATTCCCGTCCTGAGGGGCACTTGTGCTTCCTATTATCTCAGCGGATCATTCATAATTGCAGAGTGGCGCCGTAGCATACAACACTCTGTTTATACCTTAAAGAGTAACCCTTGGGTTACTAATAACACCATAGGAATTCCTATTCCTTCTCTCGTAACATTCAGGTTTATGTGCTGCTTTTGGGTTTTAGATTATTTACCTGTGGCTCCTATAATTGTATCTGGTTTATGGACAGCATGCGTATTCTCTCCGTTTTATTCTCCTGCGTTTCGTTTCATTCCGGAAGTGTTCGCTCATGTTTTAATCAAGACTGTTGTCAGCACCCCGTGTAGTGTTTACTTTGATGTACTCTATGTCTCAGTTTATTTTCGCTTTACCCTGTTTTCTTTCTAATGAATCCCTTGTTATATTTTTCTAAATAATATTTTGTCTTAATTAATTGTTAGTTTAATACTTTTTCCTTCTTATTTTTCTGTTTATATTCCCCTTTTGTTCCTTATCAGCTTTTTCTTCAGTTTTGGTTATGTTTTCTTAATTATCATTATTTTTTCTTAAGTCTAGAGTGATTATTTATTTTATTTTTGTTTTAATTATCATTATTTTCTTTAAGTCTAGAGTGATTATTTATTTTATTTTTGTTTTAATTATCATTATTTTCTTCTTCCTTTCTTAACTGGTTTGCCTTGTCGGTAGTCAGAAAATCAGTCCCTTTTTACAATATTGTTCCTACTTGGTTTATCCGTTTTCGGTATCTGCCACGATCCGGGTTCTTCTGGTGTGCAGAACTATTTCCTTCCTTGTGGTATAGATCTCTGCTACCTCATACACCAATTCTTCTAATACCACCTTTTCACTAGTATCCAGTCCTATATTAATCACTCTATCATCTGTTTTCCTAAACAAATATGTCGATGGTATATCAACTATTGGTGGTATCACTGATATCTTATCATGTATTTTTATTTCAAGTATATTTACCTTGAATATCAATTTTCTGAAGTCCTTACTCACTGTTTTATTGTGAGTCCTTTCTATAATTTCTGTTAAGCTTCTCCTACCATTTTTAAAATTCATTATCTCTCTATGGTCAGTAATAGGGAGATTAAGTACATTTACTAGTCCACTGTTTATCATCTCCAAATTTTCTCTTGTATTTATTGGTTTCTTTGGATGTATTCTTCTTATTTTCTTTATCTTCTTTTCGAGTGGCTCCTTGTTCCTGTTATGTTTATTTTCAGGTAATAATTCAATTGTCTCTTCTTTATTTTCTATTTCTTTACTACCTTCTATTTTCTGGCTTACACTACTGTCATTTTGCTCTCTTAAAACATCAATTTTATTTTCTAAATGTTCATTGGCCCTTTTTAAAGTCCCATCAATGCATTCAATTGTCTCTGCAGTTGGCTGTGTTACAGCTTCATTGCGCTGGTCACTTTTTTGGTTAAGTATTTTATCAATGTGTTCTATTTTTCCATTGAGAGTTTCCCTTAACTCCTTGTTAGCGTTCTCAATTTTCTTATTAATTTGCCTAAAATCTTCCTTAGTACCCTCTTTAATGCTGTCCAGCTTTTCATTCATCTGTCTTAAACTTTCTTCATTTCGTTCAAACTTTTCGTTTTGTTTTCTAAAGTTCTCATTATTTTCTTCATTCATTTGTCTTAAACTCTCATTAGTTTCATCTTTATTCCTATCTAATTTTTCGGTTATTTTTTCCTCCTGTCTCCTAAAGTTTTCATTAGTTTCTTCTTTATTCTTATCTAATTTTTCATTTATACTGCTCATCATTTCCATGAATTTATCCCAATCCGGTCCTCCTCTGGCTTCTTCTTTATCACCCGCCTGCTGTTCCATTTCGGTGTCCGGTACTGTTTCTGTTTCTTGTTCCCGCCTATCTTCTTCTGTCTCTGGCTTTTGTCCTCTCTTCTGAGAAGCTTCTCGTCGTCGCATTTTTTCGTCTTCTAGCAGTTGCCAGCTAAAATTAGGTCAATCGTTATTTTACTAATTGTGTTTCGGTTAGTTGGTTTTGCCTAATTTCAGCTCTACCGGTTGGGCGCCATTTTGTAACGTTCAGTTTAATATATATAATCCTCCTTATGTATCCAGTGAATGTGGAAGGCCCCACTTCTGAGCGTCAATTTGTAACGTTCAGTTACTATATATAATCCTCCTTTTGTATCCAGTGAATGTGGAAGGCCCCACTTCTGAGCGTCAATAAGTAATATCAAAACAAATTAGTATCTCTTACTAATAAAGTATAACCTGTTTTATTTTTTAAATAGAGGATTATTCATCTGAACCTCAGGGTCAACATACAATTTACATATAGAACAAACAATACAACTTTGATGCATGAGACTCGGTATTACAGTGTTGTTAATGTCTGTTGAATGTTTGTGGGTCCTTTTAAACTACTATTAACTATAACAAAAACTCTTATTATTAATGACTATTGTATACTAGTGTACAAAAATAATTCACAATTATAATGTTTTTATATTGTTTTTTAGTTATTGTTTTTGTTGTAATTCAATCTTTACTGTCATAATGTTTGGTCGAATATTTGATTTAGTCATGGAGTGATCTCACCAATCTAGCAGTTTTCTTAACGGATTTATTGGTTGATTCTTTATTCCTGGACATCTGGTTTTTTGGTCTCTTGATTAAAACAGCATTCTTCTAGGTTTTGCATTTTTTCCTGGTCCTCTCATCTTTTATTGGTCTTCAATTTGTATCCAATTCAGGAGTCACACCTTAAACGTTCTCTTGCAATTCACAATTTTTTTAACAACAATCATCTTCACTCAAAACATTAATTTCATTAGTTAAAGGCCATGGCTATATTTTTTATGGGTCACAGGTTCGGTTTACCATTTCTAATTAGTAATATTCTGTTGACCTTTACTTTATTTTTCCTTCGTAACTATATTATTATAAGTTTTTTAACGTAAGAGTTTCTATCTTTTAAATTATTTACACTTGGTTTGATCTCACTATATGGGCTACATAACTGTTTCATATAGATTATATGTTTCATTCAATGCTCATATTATAATAATGTTTAATCACATTCCTTACATCTGATTTTTTCCTTTTTAAAGTCTATCACTGTTATTTTCACTTTCTAGCACTATCACACAACCTAACTTACATAATTATAGTTTGATTTATTATATTTGTAAAATCTATAACATTCACTGTTTGTAGTTCAATGATACAAAACAACTGTCTGAGGCACGCAGACCTCCTCATAGTTTTAATCTAATGCTTATGAACTAACAAATGTCTTTTTACTTATTTTCTAAGTTTAACATTTGTACCTTATAATTCTATTAATTAATTATTATTTACATGTTAATGAGTATGTTATGTTTTATGTTTAGTGAAACGACACGTTACAATGTTTATTAATAATTCCAGTCAAAGCGAAACATAACAGATGGCGCCCGAACAGGGACTTTATATAAAATAAAAATTATATAAATAAGCAGAAAAGCGGAGGTAGAAGGGTAGAGAAATAAGCATAAAAAGAGAGGTTATATATGGAAGTTACATATAGTATAAAGAGACGCACATAGCAAATAAAACAAAATTTAGTACCATCAGTACGACAAAATGGCAGATAACGAAAGCATTAACGTAGAAAATACAAATACAGAATCATTGATGTTGAGCGCACCACAAGCGAACTCAACGCCTATAGTAAATAACAGAATGGAACAGAATGACATAATAAAAATGATGAAACTGCTTTTCAATGAGCAGAGCGTCAAATTTGATACTAAACTAGATAATTTTAATGAGAAATTAAATCAATTTGATGTACAATTTAGCGATATCAAAAAAGAAATTAAGAAACAAGGTTGCAATTTGGACAAAAGATTAAGTGAAATAAAGACACGGTTAGACGAAAAAATAGAATCAGAAAATAAGAAATTAGAATTAAACAAATTTGAATGGAACAAAGATGATAAGGTAAGTAGTAGTGGAAATGACGATAAAATAAATAAAAATATAGTAATAGGAGATAATAGTGTGGATGTTGGTAGTAATAATGAGGTTTTATGGGGAATAGAATATAATGATAATGGAATGATAGTGTGTTTTGAAGGGTTAAAGAGAGAGAGAGATGGTATGATAGTGAGAGATATATTGAGAGAGAGAGAAGTGTTGTTGGGAGAGATATTATTATGAGAGATGTTTTAAAAGTGAGAGATATTGTGAGAGAAAAGGAGAAGTAGAAATTTTTAAGATATGTAGAAATTATGAGGAGTTTATAGAAAGGTTAGGTGGAGAGAGAAGTGAAAATAATAGTAAGTACTTACCTGGGACTGAAGCTGATATAGCAGCAGTAGGAGATGACGTTGATAACAATAATGACTTGATAAAATACCTGATTATGACTAATTACACTAAGGGTGACTGGACCATACCGAATGTTGACAAGTTTTATGATATAGTAATGTGGAGTAATCCTGCATAGTATTACTATGGTATAATGGACAAAATAAATTTAAATAGTTATTACATTACAAAAGATGATATAATGTACTTAATCAAAAATGAGTTATGTATACGTAAGATAAGATTGTTATTTGACGATGGAGGTTAGTTGTTCTTATTGTGTTTATGAACATTTAATTATGTGGACAGTGTTTTTCAGGATGGACTGTTTATGACTGATTTTGGTAAATGATTTAATGATTATGTGGAGTGTATATTTTTGTGTATAGTAATGTCAGTGTATTTGTGTAATTTTGCTGTTGTGTATTTTGTGTATTTTTTATGTAAACATGTATTGTAGAATTTTAAATAATTGAAGGAAGTTTAATAATGATTTTGAAATAATTATGGAATTTAGATTCTAATGGTTAGTAAATGATTATATATTTGGATATTGAGAGGTATTGTTGTTAGTAGATAAGTGATGGATTTTCTAGTGATATATTAAGTTGAAATGTTGTAAAGAGGTTTGGGGATAGTGATAAATAAGGGCATTGAAGTTAGTTAAATAGAGTTATTGGGAGTTAGTGAAAATAAGAGTTGAGATACAGATAATATATAAAGAGGTGTTAGATATTTTAGGGACACAGTGGTTAGTGATTAGGCTATATGTAGAGGTGAGTAATGTGAATGGTAATTTTATAGTTGTTGTTGATGATATTTTGTAGTAAGGATCCGGTGTTAAGGAGTGATCAACGAGCGACGTGGCAAGGGACCAGCATGCAGCGTTGTGGCCGGCGGAGCAATTTTGGGTTAGAGTGTTTGCCAATATTGGTGGAGGGCAAATGGTTAGGAATGGATATGGCCAGGTAGGTAACATACATCCTTATAAAAAACAAAATGAGCGGTGCCAGAGGTTTTAAATGGGATTTGTGAAGGGGGTTATTATAGAGATATTGGTGTCATAATATGTAAATGGTTAGAAGCGGTTGTTAGTAGTAGAGAAAAGAGGGGTAGTAAGGTTAGATTGACAAATACCAAAATAAGATAGAAAATAATGAATAATAGAGAGTCGCCCAAACTAGTTAAGGATAAAAAGGTTAGAAAAGGAAAATTCATAGTAGGAAGGTAATTGTAACTGAAAGGTAAATGATAAATTTGAAATGGTTTTGTAGAATCTAATGATATAATAAAAGTTGAATAGAGAGTTGATAAAAATAGTAATGTCTTATTAAAGTTTTGCTACAAGTTATGTAAATGTGAATTAAGTAATGTGAATTGTTCAATGTTAGTGTTTAATGTTTTATGATGTACAATGTTTTATTGTGTTTTATTATGTTTATGGTACAATAGGTCAGGAGGTTACTACCAGGGTAGTGACGATAATAATATTAAATTTTATGTTAGGGTAACAAATCTCTAAAAATGATTCTGTTATAAAAGGGGAAAATTAAAATAAAGAAAACGAGTAAAGAAATTTAGATAGTTTTGAAGTGCTGCCATGATAGATAAATATACTGATATTGTGTGAAATAAATGAATAAAAAATAGTAGTTGTTGTTTGAGAGTTAAAGTTGTTTTGTGTTTAGTATAAGGGTATAATTTCTTATGATGAAAGAAGCAAATTGATATTGACTGGAGTCAGAGCAATTGATACAAATATATAGGAGTGTTGCAAAGTAGAAGGATGATCTATCTTAGAAGGATGATCTATCTTAAATCTTGTTATAATTTTTGAGTTATTTGGAATTTTATAAATAAATAAAACCAACGCCTCTAATCACAAACCAATGCATCTAAGAGGAGACATATCAGTTGCGGATATGTAGATAAATAAGGCCACTATTTTAAAATTTTGTATTGAATGTTTCAGAGTTTTATGGTGTTGTGACCGCGGTCCTGCGCTGGCCGGAGCGTCAGAACAGGAGCGTGCAGTGCCTCATGGCCTTATGGTGTAGGGATCTCTCAGGAGAAGTCCAGTAAGGTCAGACAGGTACGATCGACACTATAGGACCAAGGGTAAGTGATTGAAAAAAAAATTTTTATATTAACACTACAGGGGGTTGTGGCACATATCTGAACTGATCCTTTTAGAAAAGTATGAATGAGTCAATGAAAGTTTTTGTGTCTCGACACCAAACCTTTCATTGAGGGGGTTTTGTAACAGTACAGATTTACCTGTACCAGAATAATGGTATGAGGCATATTGTCATTGTGAATTTTATTGTGTTCATACATATTAACAAGGTTAAGTCCCAGTAGATACGCAAATTCACCAGAGGGGAGCCGATCCAAGGTCATCAGAGTACGAGTGAAATTAAACAAGTGTAATGGCGGTTTAAGCGCTACAAAGTGACAATACGAACTTTTCATTGGCCCACTGAAACAAATCGTCACCAACAAACAATGACGACACAAAACAATTACGTGTTATACCGGGCGTTGGCGAAAAGAACAATGCACCATGACGTCAGACACCGCTGTTTTACATAATAATTGTGTCTGCCTCCACGCAGTTCTTCAAAAGCAGTCAGCGAGCACATACACTTGCCGTTTACAGTGGGCAGTTCTATGCCGAAAATGTAACATTTACTTCATAAAATGATATAATCAGCATCAGAGTTAACAATAACTATTAGTAGAAGCAGTGCACTTAACAAAAATGTATTTAAATTAAAATCAGTGGGAAAATGACAACACTAAAACCGGCCAAACACCTGCCAACCGCCAGGAACAGCTAAGGAGGAATCTATGCCACATCAGTTTCAGGAAAGCCCTATATTAATATTATCTAAATTAAAAATTACAAAATGAGCTCAAATTTCACAAATATGTTTAAATTCAAGTAAGTGAGAGAGTGAGAAAGCGAGCGTGCAAGTCTATGTTGATCAACGTAATATAACCTGAGGCGTTGGTTTGTGATAATGGTTAACCAGTATTATTATTAACATACAAAGAAAGTTATGATTTTGTTTATGATGATAATAACAAGGCTAAAGGAAGTAGATTACATCAAATCAGAAAGTATATTTAATTAACCTTGAACAAGGTCAAGTGCGGAATACCATCGCCGCCATTTTGAATCTGAATAATTATTGTTGGTTATTCTTGTATCAATTTGCAACATATTTAACAAAATAAAACCAAATTCGTTAGCCTTATCTGGTGTGTTGTGTTATTTCTATACCCAACAACCTCAGCCTCTTTCTGCTTAACGCAACTCTGGACCCGAAAAGCCTAATGTATTTTGAAAAAACTGAGCACGTGTTTCCACCAAAGGTGTGGTTCAGATTAGGTAAATACAATAAGACACACATAATTATCCGACATATATGTTTATTAATAATTCCAGTCAAAGCGAAACATAACAGCTTCAAGTATTATCAAGTAGTATTTATAAAGAAAGATGAAAAAATATATGACTCGAACTGAGCAATAATGAAATACTAAAGTAAAAGATTCCCAACAAATGTTATGATTATTATTATTATTTTGAGTCACGAGATGACCGTACTGAAGATTCACTAATTGAGATTGACTGTTGAATAAGTCCAGCAATCATTTAACTGAGCAGGGATGATGTTCCCCTGATCTCAGAATAAGAGTAGTTTTGAACGACGGAGTTAGGTAAACCCATAGAGCCCATCCGATCGATTGCAGCTACAAAGTAGGGATAGTTAGGGAAAATAAGATTTATAGGGAATAATTTATAATAAAAAAGATCAATAAGCCAGTTCGTAATAAGAAAAAATAATGAAGAAAAGAATCAGAAGAAGGGAAATAAAAGATACAGAATTAAGCATAAAAAATGAATGAGAAGCAGGAGAATTTAAGAAGAAAATGATAAGATACAATTGATAATTTCATCAAACTTAGAACCACGTTTTATAAAATGATCAATTTTGGTGGAAGGGCATTATAAAACATCGCCAAATTCAGATCAGTTTTGATAACAATAAGTATGTATGAAAAATGCTAAATAATACTATATTTTAATAAATAAATAATGTGGAGAGTAAAAATTATAAAATGTAATAAAGAAAGAAGGAGAAAGAGTAATAAACCAAAAGTGATTAGTAAAGAAACTCAACTACTAGACTGACAGACAAACGACATTGACCCAATCCCAGAGATTGATTGGCCAGTTAAGAAACACAATAAAGTAAACTAGACGAGTGAAGGAGAAGAAAAATGAAAACAAAGAGAGAACAAACCCACGATGAAGAAGACAAAATGAAACACATCAAGAAAACCCAGACAAGGAATAAAAAATAGAGAAGGGAGAACTAATGTAATACAAAATAATAAAGAAAATGAAACCGGTTAAGAACCAAAACAATTAATGAATGTTAGTAGTGATTGGATGATAATTGTAAATAGTCAGTAATAAAAAACAATAGCTAAAAATACACTAGCCAAAGAGTTAGGAATACATGTAAGTTGTTAATAAAGAAAGACATGATATTAATAATTATATATATAATATGTGTAGAGAAAGAGAATAAAATAGTGAGAAGTAAACGGAAGTTAAACTAGTGAAAGTGAATTATCCTAAAGTGATATTATACAAAAAGAAACACTAAGTAAATTATAATGAACACAAAATAATTTAAAAAGTGCCAGTGATAAATAAATAAAAATATGGTCTGTAATCAAAATAGTAAGAGTAGAGAAGGCTAAGATAAAGACTTAGTAAAATAACCAATGTTTAAGATTTAAGAGTGAACAATAACATTTAATAAAGTTATTATGAATAATATTTAGAATAGAACATTGATTCAATAATAATGAACACTAAAGAGTGATATTAACTGTAATAATTATGAAATAATATTGTTATAAAACTTAAGAATGTATTGTAGAATTTAAAGGTTGTAACGTACCAAATTTGGTAGATACATAGAGTAAACAATTATTACGTCAAGTGAAGGGAAATCTTGAAAATAGTTCTAAGTACATAACATAATGTAAACAAAAAGTGAGTATCTACAGATATATTATTGTAAAATTCCAACAAAGAAGAAGGAAGTGTAATATAGCATCATCAAGTACAAAAGAGAGAAAGAAAATGACCAAGCCAACATAAAATGTTAGAAACCAGGCCCAATAGATTCCAACAGTGAGGGGAACCAACAAAAACAATAACGATGTAAGATGAAAAGAAGACAACAGAAGTCCAACAGTGAGGGGAACCAACAAAAACAATAACGATGTAAGATGAAAAGAAGACAACAGAAGTCCAACAGTGAGGGGAACCAACAAAAACAATAACGATGTAAGATGAAAAGAAGACAACAGAATCCCAACAGTGAGGGGAACCAACAAAAATCATGACTATGCAAGATGAAGAAGAGACAACTCAAGAGCAACCACAATGATGGCAAACCAACCAATCTATTTATGAATATATATACTATGGAACAACGACTACTACAAATGGAAATTTTGAAGAAGACGTTTAAACCAAAAGAAGAAAGGAAGAAGAAGAGTAAGGAAACATGACAGGAAGAGTGAAGATAATGTATGGACAATACAAGAAATCACCATTCACTAAGTATACAAGGAACTATACTAGTGACCGGAAGAAGAATAACGATTATCAACTATGAAGAAACAGTGTTTAGCATATTTAAGAAATCACAACCAGTAATAGTGAAAACTTAATGTAAGTGTGAGAACCTGTAACAAGTTAACCAATTTTAACCCAAATAAACCCCACAGACAATACAAGTGAGAAGGTTTATAACAGAGGAAAATGTGTTACCTTTATAGTGGAAACATCAGAGATTAAATAGTGAAAATGCACAGACAATTAGTGTGACCAATTTAATCAAGACTGTAATCCAAAATAGATAATCATAAGACCACCAAGAGAAATGTAAGATAGAACAGTAAAATCATTGTTCATAGAAACTGATAATAAAAGCTTTGTAAATTTTAAAATGAAATATAACTGAATGCCACGGCAAGACAGAATAAAATATAAAGAAAGTCCAGAAGAAATAATAACAAACAAGCTAGTTTGTTAAGTATCAAACAACCAATGTACCAGAAATTAGGTACAACACAACAAGAAATGTAATACCATTAGATTAAGAATACTTGTGTTATTGTTTATAAAAATAGTGTAAACATGTGTATTAATCAACAATTAAACCATTGTAATAGAATACCATAATGAAGTCATAATAGTAGAAGCAAATACTGCATAAGAATATGTTGCACATTTATACATAACCCCATAGGGAGTGCACCTATAACACAAAATCATATATGTTAATTAAACCAAACAACCATCAACAATTGTTTCAGTCAAAGATTCATTATAAATAATGATGCACACTAATAAATAATGTTTTATACTGAAATACACAGCACATAAAGCAGATTAAAAATGATAGCACAAAGCTAGAAGAACAGAAACCCAATGTGACAAGTTAGTTAAGCAAAATACAGTATTAAAACTTGTCCAAGGATTACTGAAAATGTTACCAGTAAAGTATCTAATACTACTATGAGAACAGATCATAAGTATAATAATAGTAAATTTATAGACAAATTATTGAAAACTAAATGACTATGATTGTGGAATCAAATGTAAACAAACACTATGTAACAAGTTAGTTAAGCAAAATGCACTATCCAAACTTGTTCAAAGGTAAATGAAAATGTTATCAGTAGTCAGAAAGATATCTGATACTACTATGAGAACACATATCAAATGTAATAATAGCATTTTAGTTATTGATTTATTAAAAAATAACTGACTGTCATGGCATAGCCTGATGTAAACAAACCCAATACTAAGAATTGGAAAGCTTTCAGATAGAGAAAGACTGATAAAGACACTAAATAAACAAGGTACTATAGTTGTACACTATTTTCATTTGTAACATTATATACCTTATATGGTAAAATGATTGACAAAGTGACAATTTAAAGAAAAGAGAACAGAAGGTATTTTGATAAGACTACTAGTACAGTATATGAAAAACAACATTTTTCATATAACAAAGTGTAAACCGATGTAAACAAATGTATATATTATTGTTAGAATGCCAAACAAATGTCATTAGATGAGAAATAATAGTGTTATAAGCGATTATAAATAATCGAATATGGACGTTTGAGGACGCCATTACCAAACATTGTTTGAATAGTAATTGCACCTATTTTCTGTATTAAACAAATGAGAAATGGACTCAAAACGTTTAATAAGGAGTGTTATTGTGTAATTGGAGTAAGATATGGTGAAATAAACTTATTAATATTAAGATTCACCATAGGAATTTGTGAAATAGTTGTAGTGAGTTAATAATGGACGGATTTTATCCTTGTTTAGACTTTATTTAAAGCCAAAGGTGTCCGCGATCTATTGCCACTAACTATTCAACGATACGACAATTAATAAAAAAGTTATAGCGATTATAAACTTTTTAATCATTTTGTGTATCAACGCTTACGTCACTATAGTCTCCAACCCATATAAGAAATTGGTAAAAAATTAAAAGTTTTACTTAACCGAAGTGTTTTGGGGTGGAGAGTTCGACAATTTAAACCAATCAAATGAATTAAAATAACCAGACAAGCAGGAGACGCTTAGGTGAAGCGTTCAGTCATCATTCAGTCGTCAAAGAGTCTACCAGCATAATTCGACGAGCAAGGTCGACGAAGAAATGTATTAAGTTGTATTTAAATTGTGCACGACACGTTCATAAGTTACGCTATACACACATAACCTGTACACAACATAGTAATATACGAGTGTCCAGTGCGAAGTGAATTCAAATAATAAACACGGCTAGTGTATAATAAAGGTCGTGTTTTCGAGTGTTGTGTTTTATAAAAAACAGGGAGTACTATATTTTTATCATTAAAAGAAATATAATGGAAATAATAATTTCTGTTAATGAACGGAGAATTATTGTTTGGGTACTACTCTAGTCAGTAGTATCAAAGTGTATTAATCATGATGAAAATTATCAGAATTAAATAAAAGAATTATCTCGCATTTATTAATTTGAAAAAATAAATGTTTTACGATTTTATAGTAATTCAAGAAGTCAATATTAATTTAAATATTACAAATATGAGTGGAAGGAATAGTCACTCATTTGACTCATTTCGTTTGATTTGACTAATAAATAATTTTTTTGCGAAAAATATTCTAATTAACTGATAGTTACACATCAGATGCATTATGAATAAAATATATATATTTAGATTATTAAGAACTCAATGAATAATTTACTAATCCACAATAACTACTTACGTTTGTTAGCTAACCTAGAAATAATAACGACAACTTTGTCACCTTTTTCATAATTCTGTTCTCAAGCAATATAAATCAAATGAAAGCTATCACAAGAGTTTTTTCTTATTATAGATTTTGTTTCTCTTGCCAATAAATGATTTTAATAACTAACTATTAAATAATAATAGTAATTTTTTACAGTGCAGCTCAAAGCACGTGTTATTAAAGTAACTGCTGTGTTCATTATATTCAGCGTATGATAGTACGATAGTTATCGATTTTATGGTACCGACTTTTATTTTTAATACTTGTTTGTTTTTTTTATATTAATTCCTTATTAAATATTGTTAGAAAAGATAACATCTTGTATCTGGTATCGTGCAACTTCCAAGAACACACGAACTTGGTAATTTAACTGTGTAAAGAGGACATAACCTCGCTAACTAAAATTATTGTATCAAATCTCAGTGTTACCAGCCTTGAGGTTAAAAGAGTTTTTCTTTAAAAATTGTTCATAATAATTATTATTTTGTAAAGATATTAGTGATTGATTGTTTATTTAAAAGAGTTAATGGCATTTCAGAACTGTTAATAAATCTCAATTATTTTTACCAGTGGAAAGAGTTTTTGATTTCAAAATTAAAATAGTTTAATTTTCATAACTAGTTCTATCAGAAGGTGGCGGCAGAATTTGAAGATTCATTATAATTCAAATCACAATTAAGCCCTTATTTTATTTTATTGTGCATGTGTATTACTTAGGATATTCAAGTAGAATATCCACATGTATGTATAAAGTGTATGTTGCAGCAGAAGCAGTCACCAAACAGAACATTAATAACATCCACATATGGTAAGTGGGGAGGTGAACAGTGAAGTGCTAAAATATTTTTTTAAATTGAAAGATTTAAACGGGAATACCCACACAACTATTACTAATAATCAACACCACTAATAAGAATTTTAACTTAAACCAAATATTGAAGAATATTGAGTAAAGACAACACCTTCAAATAATAATAACATCAACTCAACTCTACCTACTCAATATAAATCTGTTTTGTAACAGATTGGCGCCCAATGTGGGGCGCGGATTAGGGAGAAAACAATTAACAATTTAGGCAATTAAACCAATAATTTCCTCACCTAATTCGTCGAGAGACAGCAAGTGCATTACCAGAGCGACAAAATGTACAGAAGGTCGACTTCAAAAAAGCGAGCAGCAAAGGCAGAGAGGGAGGCCAGATTAGAAGAAAAAGAGGCAACTTCAGCAGAAGATGTTGAAGAGATTTTGTTAGAAATCGAAGATAAACAACTTGAACCGGCGGAGGAGGTTCAGCAACCCGACGATGAGCCGGAAGTCATACCGCAGGAAGTCCAACCTGAATTAAGCCAACCTGAGAGACCAATGTCAACGATGGAGGCCAGCATGTTAGAAATATTACGATCTTTGAAGGAAGGCCAGGAATCCACAAAGCAGAGTATAGAAACCATGAATAAGAAGATGGAATCCACAGACCAGAACATAGAAACGATGAATAAGAAGCTGGACGAAACCAGTCGATCCACTAAGGGGGAGTTAAGTAAGAAGATAGAAGAAGGTCAGAAGGAGAGCCAGAAAAACATAGAATCCCTGAAGGAGGACTTGAACAGCAAAATAAATGAAACCATTAAGAAGACGGAAGAATCCATCAACCAAAGAACTGAAGAGCTGTTGGAAAAGAAGATGGAAATAATGAAGGAAAATTTGTCTGCCGAGTTGGGAATTAAAATTGACCAAACCAACAAGAAGATTGACGAGATCAATGAGAAGATTAGTCAAGATATCGAATTAATGCAGAACGATAACGAGAAAATGTGGCAACAAATGGCCAACCATAATGACAAAGCGGAAGAAGTTGCCAAAAATACAATCGAAATAGTAGAGAAGAAATTGGAAGAGAATGTAGAAGCAACGGAGGAGAGGATTGCCATCTTGACTGCTGAGATTCATGAAGAAGTATCAGAAATATGGAAGGAGGGAGAAAATAATAACCAAAGGTTAATACAAACGGAAATAGATGTCAACCGCCGAATAAACGATATTGAGAAAATCCACAGCGCCCAGATAGGAGTCGTAGAGCGGAAGCAAGCCGAGGTGATGACAGCACAGACTACACTGGGTGAGAGATGTGAGGAGATTTCCGTAAAGGTGGATGCCGTCAAACACCAAGTAACTAGTGACAGAGATCAATTGACAGAACGCCAGCAGAGGGAGTTTAATGATATTCAGGACGAAATGCACTGCTTACGAACATTCCCAAATATTTTATCGGGACTAACGCACCTGGAAGGTAGAGAGCAGATAGATTTCCGTGCATACGTGAAGAATCCACTGGAATTTTTGGAGAGAGTGGAGGAAATTATAAACAGAAATAGAGAAAATAGATGGTCCATTATAAAAGGAATGCTGGATGAGTCACTCCGGAATACTTTTGACAACTGATGGACAGCGACTCGACATGAAGTGGAGAATTACGATGCATTCAAACTGAAATACTGGTCTGAGACGACCCAAAACATTATTAGGGACGACATTACTAACGGTAAATTTGACTCAAATGGCAGACAATCAATGACCACTTATTTTCTAGGTAAGATCTGCCTGGTCAGAAACCTGGAGCCAGCCATCCCGGAGGAATGTTTAGCCACCAAGTTAGCGTATCACTTCAACCAGGGAATATCACAAGGTAGGCTAAACTCACAAATAAAGACCATCCAAGGAATGTGCTCTCTACTGGAAAGTCATGAGCGAGAAAGATACTACCAGAGGAACCGCCAGGGTCCCGGACAAACGTATGATCGGGGCGGACCAGGAAATGTGAATCCCACCAATAACGGTGACAGAAACAATTATGGAAGGACATTCAACAACCCTCCACGTTTTCAGAACCAACCAGGACCACGTCAGAATGGAGGGGGCAACCATAATGATCATGTGGACAGAGGGAATTCCAATAACCCCCGACCAAGTGGATATCAAAGGGACGGCCATTACCAACGGGGTAATAATTATTATCGACCCTACAATAATCAATCCCCAAATAACCAGCAGCGACAGGGTAATGAGAACCACAACAACAACCAGTTCCGGAGAGTGAATTACGCCCATGCTAGCAGAGGTGGAGGTAGGCGAAATTATTATCAGGGGCGAAGAAGCTTCCCGAATCACCATAATAATTCAAACCACAGCGACAGAGAGGACCGAGAGTCGGGTTACAGGTCAAACAGAAGCGACAGTAGTGAAGGTAATGGACCAGTCACTCGAACAACCGAACCCTATCACACTGAAAACGGGCAAGGAGCCCAGGAACCAATAGCATCGACCTCAACAGACAGGCACACGAACGGTGACCTGCCTTTAAATGGGAACCGGCAGTGAAAAGCCTAACAACACCCTCACTGAACCGGACTATTGGGTCTAACATTTTGGCAACGGAATTGGCATCTAATAAAATACATCGCAATAATTATCTCAAAAACATTAGGCAGGACCTAATGGAGGAAAAAGAAGACAGTATCAGTGACACAACTAACAGCGAGATCGCGTATATCTCAGTAAAAGTCAACGGGATAAGTACCACAGCTATGGTAGATACCGGAGCGAATGTCTCGTTAATCGACAAATTAGAATTAAACCGAATACAATCGGAAAACCAAACAACAATACCAACACTACCAATCAATAATATAATACTCATTGGAGCCACTGGGCGACAAAATAAGACCATTCGACACCAAGTACAGTTGGAAGTATCGAGTAATGGAGAGACAATTCCAATGGTTTTCCTCGTAGCAAGTGGACTGCCATTTACACTACTTATCGGATGCGACATATTGCGAAGGTATACAGCCATAATCAATATGGACAAAGATACAGTATTATTGAAAACAGATGAAGTTGAATGGACTGTAAATCTTATAGAACATAGGAAGGCACCCCCAGAACATGTAATCTATTATATACGGGAAGGCCATGACCATAAGAAGATGCCTATCAACAAAGAAATTCGCAGGAATCCAGAAGATGTATTATGGGTAGAAAAGATTAATGAAATTAGAGCATTCCAAACAAATAACATTAACCATGTGTTGACTTATGAACAACGTGAAAACCTGATACAAATCTATAATCGATACCGACATGTGTTCTCTGATACACCTGGCAAGATAAAAAACTTTCAATGTGAATTGAAATTTAAAGATCAAACTGAGTTCAAGAGAAAGTCATATCCAATCGCTTTTTCACTTAAAGAAGCAGTTCGTGAAGAAATACAAAGATTAATAGAAAATGATATCATTGAAGTTAGTAATTCCCCGTACACTAATCCCATCGTAGCTGTACCTAAGAAAAACGGCGCAGTAAGGATTTGTTTGGATGCGAGGGAAATAAATAAGTCCATAATTAATGACAGGACGTCGCCTGGCGAAATCGACGAGATATTAAAGAGATTTTATGGCACGCGGTATTACAGTATATGGGATACTGTCTGTGGTTATTGGCAGGTGGAATTACACCCCAATACCAGGAAATTTACAGCATTTATTTTCGAAGGCCGTAACTATCAGTTTAAAAGGTTACCCTTTGGCCTTGTGAATTCTGTGGCCATTTTTGTTAAATGTATGGATGAAATATTAGGACATAATACATTGCAATTTACGACAGTGTATGTCGATGATCTGTTAATTGCATCAGATAATTGGGAAGAACACTGTAACCGGGTGGCACAAGTGCTAAATAAATTAGAAGAAAATAACATAATGCTCAAACTAGACAAATCAAAATTAATAGCCAAGGAAGTACAATTTTTGGGGTTCAACTTATCAGAAATTGGAATCACACCAGCCCAAGAAAAGATGGAAGCGATACAGCGTTTCCCGATACCGAAAAACAAAAAACAGTTACAGTCGTTCCTCGGAATTTGTAATTACTACAGAAAATTCCAGCGCAACTATTCGGAATTAATGGCTCGGTTTTCATCACAATTATCGTCAAAGGAAAAGTGGAGATGGGGGTCTGACCAAGACACTACCTTTGAACTAATAAAGAAAAAATTCCTCGATACAGTAATGCTACACCATCCTAATTTTGAAAGACAATTTTTTATGAACTGTGATGCTAGTGACCTTAGCATTGGTTCAGTATTATATCAGGAGGACCAAGAAGGTAATCACCAAGTAATTAGTTTCGCAAGTAGAACACTTAACAAATGCGAACGAAACTATCATACGACAGAGAAAGAGCTACTGAGTATAGTGTTTGCCTGTGAGAAATTTCGAACCTTCATTTTAGGATACCCTATTACGGTACGAACAGACCACAAGTCTATATCTTTTCTAAAGAATTGTAGGCTAAAACATGGTAGACTAACACGGTGGACACTGACGCTCCAAGAATATAACATCCAATGGGAATACATACCAGGGAAAAGCAACATAGCTGCAGACGTGTTGTCCCGAGTGAACATCATAGCCCAGACATTCAAGGGAGAAAAAGAAACCATCGCCAAAGTCTACCACATATTAAAGAACAAGGCTGAATTAACCAACATACTATCTGACATAAACATTCATCAGAACAAGGATCCTAAAATCTCACAAATCATCCAACGATTGGCAGAAGATGATGAAAAAATAATACCATATTACTGTACTCACAACCGATTCCTATTCACTAAAACTCAAAAATATAGTGAACAATGGAAGGTTGTCATACCGCAAACCATTGAGAAAGAACTAGCAATTGATTACCATGTGCGTTACGGTCACATGGGAGCAGTCAAAGTAGTCAAGGCACTACAGGAACATGTACACTTTAAAGACATGAACCGCAAGGTGAGAAAATATATCCAAAATTGTCATGTATGCCAATTGGTCAAGTGTAGCAATGAAAAAAGAGAAGGGGTAATGATACCCATAACATCAACAGCAAAATTAGAAAAAGTATTTTTAGATATTTGTGGACCATTTCCACGAAGTGGTGGAAGGCACCAATACAAATATGTGGTAATCATATTCGACCACTACACAAAGTTCACAAAACTTTATCCAATAAACCGAGCTACAACTAACAAAATACTAGACATTGTGATATCTAGATACATACCCGAAGTGGGAAAACCACTATCAGTAATTACAGCTCACGGAACGCAATTCCGAGGACGAAAGTGGCGGGAAACTCTAATCCATCAAGGCATAAAGACATACAAAACGTCTGTGTATCACCCCAACAGCAACCCTGCTGAGAGAGTGTTGAGAGAAGTAGGAAGGATCTTAAGAGCCTACTGTCACAGCCAGCAGAGGAAATGGGAGGAATATCTGTCCCCGGCTGAAGACTTCCTGAACTTAGCTTATCATCAATCAACAGATGAGACACCCTATATGGCTATGTATGAGCGAAGACCACCCCAGGAAATTACAGAAATCATACAGTTTCCAACAGAGAATGAATTTAGACTTAATAAGACCAAGTTTTACAATAATGCAGTTGAACGAGCTGACAAACTTAGGCTCAAATACCAGAAATCGCAACCTAAAATCATAAAGTACGAAGTGGGAGACAAGGTACTCATAAAAAACCGAGAACTCCCAAGTGCAATTGAAGGTATTGCGAAAAAACTGCTACTGCTATTCACAGGCCCATATACTGTAACCAAAAACAACCTGAATAACACTTATGAGTTACAAGACCCAATAACTAAGAAAATAAAGGGCACATACAACCAAGCTTCAATGAAATGGTATATCGAAGATTAAATTATAAGATAAAAGTGAAATATTGCGATGAAAATTATTGTTTATTAATAAGTGAAAAATGAAAATATGATTGTGAAAATAAATGTTGACTATATGAAGAAAGGGTGAAATATTGCTATGAAGATTATTTGTTGTTTATATTAAATAGGAAGGGAATATATAACTATGAAAATGAACATTGACTATATTGTAATTTTGTAATGAAAAAATATGTTCCAAAGAAGTTATGTAAAGGATAAAGAAAATTGTATTTACAAGTAATACTGCTACTACCAATAATACTATACGAGAAAGACAACTTCCATCTTTGGCACGAATTACTTCCTAGAACCAAGTCAACAGTAATTTACCAACGTACCCGTACTACCAATGAAAAAAAAAAAATAATAATACTATACGAGACAGACACATTCCACCTATGGCACAATATACTTCCAAGAGCCACGTCAACAAGTAAAACACCATCCTATCCGTACTACCGATGAAAGAAGAAGAAGAAAATAAGATGTTGGAGGAACAAAACCAAATAAGTATCATTAATGTAGATAAGAGATAACACACAACCATAGTGTTTTCTAGTGTCTTCTACTAGAAGAGAGCCTATACCAAATGGGCTATATCTCAATTGAAACCATGAGAAAATATATTCATGAATTGTATCCAGAGAAGTAAACCCCGAAAATGAAGAAGATTATGAAATGACGTTTAATGTAATACAAAGAGAAGAGATTAATTGATAACGAAGAAGAATGAAAAATAATATATTAACGAAGATGATCATGAGAGTATACCAGTGACGAAACGTAAAACAAACTATCCCTGTAATATGCGAAGAATTTAGTTGAGTTGAATCAAGAAGAAGAGAGTATAACAATGTATAAACCGCAGATGCGTGAGATAATCCCAAGGATATTTATTATTTGTCGAAAGAACGACCACTTTATGTTTTTTGATTATTTGAGATGAATTGACTGATGAATAATGCCAGCAATCATTTATTATTATTGATGGAGATGATGTGCCTCCGTATTTATTGATGTTAGTATGGCCAGTGGAGTTGTATGCCAAAGTGAGCCGCTCTGAACTGCCCCAGCTAAACTTATGTTAGGGAAATAGGGAACTAAATAAACAAGGGAGATAATTACATAGAAGAGAAATAATTATGATTCAAATAGAAGAAAGTGAAGGGATATATATAAAAAAGCATATGAGTCGACATGGAAACGTACAACAATTGATGAATTCTTCAATAAAAAATATAAGTATACTGATTCAGAATTAATCAATTCTTATAGGAAGGCATATGTAACGTACCAAATTTGGTAGTTACATAGAGTAAACAATTATTACGTCAAGTGACGGGAAATCATGAAAATAGTTCTAAGTACATAACATAATGTAAACAAAAAGTGAGTATCTACAGATATATTATTGTAAAATTCCAACAAAGAAGAAGGAAGTGTAATATAGCATCATCAAGTACAAAAGAGAGAAAGAAAATGACCAAGCCAACATAAAATGTTAGAAACCAGGCCCAATAGATTCCAACAGTGAGGGGAACCAACAAAAACAATAACGATGTAAGATGAAAAGAAGACAACAGAAGTCCAACAGTGAGGGGAACCAACAAAAACAATAACGATGTAAGATGAAAAGAAGACAACAGAATCCCAACAGTGAGGGGAACCAACAAAAATCAAGACTATGCAAGATGAAGAAGAGACAACTCAAGAGCAACCACAATGATGGCAAACCAACCAATCTATTTATGAATACAAATACTATGGAACAACGACTACTACAAATGGAAATTTTGAAGAAGACGTTTAAACCAAAAGAAGAAAGGAAGAAGAAGAGTAAGGAAACATGACAGGAAGAGTGAAGATAATGTATGGACAATACAAGAAATCACCATTCACTAAGTATACAAGGAACTATACTAGTGACCGGAAGAAGAATAACGATTATCAACTATGAAGAAACAGTGTTTAGCATATTTAAGAAATCACAACCAGTAATAGTGAAAACTTAATGTAAGTGTGTGAACCTGTAACAAGTTAACCAATTTTAACCCAAATAAACCCCACAGACAATACAAGTGAGAAGGTTTATAACAGAGGAAAATGTGTTACCTTTATAGTGGAAACATCAGAGATTAAATAGTGAAAATGCACAGACAATTAGTGTGACCAATTTAATCAAGACTGTAATCCAAAATAGATAATCATAAGACCACCAAGAGAAATGTAAGATAGAACAGTAAAATCATTGTTCATAGAAACTGATAATAAAAGCTTTGTAAATTTTAAAATGAAATATAACTGAATGGCACGGCAAGACAGAATAAAATATAAAGAAAGTCCAGAAGAAATAATAACAAACAAGCTAGTTTGTTAAGTATCAAACAACCAATGTACCAGAAATTAGGTACAACGCAACAAGAAATGTAATACCATTAGATTAAGAATACTTGTGTTATTGTTTATAAAAATAGTGTAAACATGTGTATTAATCAACAATTAAACCATTGTAATAGAATACCATAATGAAGTCATAATAGTAGAAGCAAATACTGCATAAGAATATGTTGCACATTGATACATAACCCCATAGGGAGTGCACCTATAACACAAAATCATATATGTTAATTAAACCAAACAACCATCAACAATTGTTTCAGTCAAAGATTCATTATAAATAATGATGCACACTAATAAATAATGTTTTATACTGAAATACACAGCACATAAAGCAGATTAAAAATGATAGCACAAAGCTAGAAGAACAGAAACCCAATGTGACAAGTTAGTTAAGCAAAATACAGTATTAAAACTTGTCCAAGGATTACTGAAAATGTTACCAGTAAAGTATCTAATACTACTATGAGAACAGATCATAAGTATAATAATAGTAAATTTATAGACAAATTATTGAAAACTAAATGACTATGATTGTGGAATCAAATGTAAACAAACACTATGTAACAAGTTAGTTAAGCAAAATGCACTATCCAAACTTGTTCAAAGGTAAATGAAAATGTTATCAGTAGTCAGAAAGATATCTGATACTACTATGAGAACACATATCAAATGTAATAATAGCATTTTAGTTATTGATTTATTAAAAAATAACTGACTGTCATGGCATAGCCTGATGTAAACAAACCCAATACTAAGAATTGGAAAGCTTTCAGATAGAGAAAGACTGATAAAGACACTAAATAAACAAGGTACTATAGTTGTACACTATTTTCATTTGTAACATTATATACCTTATATGGTAAAATGATTGACAAAGTGACAATTTAAAGAAAAGAGAACAGAAGGTATTTTGATAAGACTACTAGTACAGTATATGAAAAACAACATTTTTCATATAACAAAGTGTAAACCGATGTAAACAAATGTATATATTATTGTTAGAATGCCAAACAAATGTCATTAGATGAGAAATAATAGTGTTATAAGCGATTATAAATAATCGAATATGGACGTTTGAGGACGCCATTACCAAACATTATTTGAATAGTAATTGCACCTATTTTCTGTATTAAACAAATGAGAAATGGACTCAAAACATTTAATAAGGAGTGTTATTGTGTAATTGGAGTAAGATATGGTGAAATAAACTTATTAATATTAAGATTCACCATAGGAATTTGTGAAATAGTTGTAGTGAGTTAATAATGGACGGATTTTATCCTTGTTTAGACTTTATTTAAAGCCAAAGGTGTCCACGATCTATTGCCACTAACTATTCAACGATACGACAATTAATAAAAAAGTTATAGCGATTATAAACTTTTTAATCATTTTGTGTATCAACGCTTACGTCACTATAGTCTCCAACCCATATAAGAAATTGGTAAAAAATTAAAAGTTTTACTTAACCGAAGTGTTTTGGGGTGGAGAGTTCGACAATTTAAACCAATCAAATGAATTAAAATAACCAGACAAGCAGGAGACACTTAGGTGAAGCGTTCAGTCATCATTCAGTCGTCAAAGAGTCTACCAGCATAATTCGACGAGCAAGGTCGACGAAGAAATGTATTAAGTTGTATTTAAATTGTGCACGACACGTTCATAAGTTACGCTATACACACATAACCTGTACACAACATAGTAATATACGAGTGTCCAGTGCGAAGTGAATTCAAATAATAAACACGGCTAGTGTATAATAAAGGTCGTGTTTTCGAGTGTTGTGTTTTATAAAAAACAGGGAGTACTATATTTTTATCATTAAAAGAAATATAATGGAAATAATAATTTCTGTTAATGAACGGAGAATTATTGTTTGGGTACTACTCTAGTCAGTAGTATCAAAGTGTATTAATCATGATGAAAATTATCAGAATTAAATAAAAGAATTATCTCGCATTTATTAATTTGAAAAAATAAATGTTTTACGATTTTATAGTAATTCAAGAAGTCAATATTAATTTAAATATTACAAATATGAGTGGCAGGAATAGTCACTCATTTGACTCATTTCGTTTGATTTGACTAATAAATAATTTTTTTGCGAAAAATATTCTAATTAACTGATAGTTACACATCAGATGCATTATGAATAAAATATATGTATTTAGATTATTAAGAACTCAATGAATAATTTACTAATCCACAATAACTACTTATGTTTGTT
Source organism: Magicicada septendecula (assembly GCA_034769895.1). Classification (NCBI taxonomy): domain Eukaryota; kingdom Metazoa; phylum Arthropoda; class Insecta; order Hemiptera; family Cicadidae; genus Magicicada; species Magicicada septendecula. Next base: position 456,166,332 of record CM068368.1, read on the forward strand.
AGCTAACCTAGAAATAATAACGACAACTTAGTCACCTTTTTCATAATTCTGTTCTCAAGCAATATAAATCAAATGAAAGCTATCACAAGAGTTTTTTCTTATTATAGATTTTGTTTCTCTTGCCAATAAATGATTTTAATAACTAACTATTAAATAATAATAGTAATTTTTTACAGTGCAGCTCAAAGCACGTGTTATTAAAGTAACTGCTGTGTTCATTATGTTCAGCGTATGATAGTACGATAGTTATCGATTTTATGGTACCGACTTTTATTTTTAATACTTGTTTGTTTTTTTTATATTAATTCCTTATTAAATATTGTTAGAAAAGATAACATCTTGTATCTGGTATCGTGCAACTTCCAAGAACACACGAACTTGGTAATTTAACTGTGTAAAGAGGACATAACCTCGCTAACTAAAATTATTGTATCAAATCTCAGTGTTACCAGCCTTGAGGTTAAAAGAGTTTTTCTTTAAAAATTGTTCATAATAATTATTATTTTGTAAAGATATTAGTGATTGATTGTTTATTTAAAAGAGTTAATGGCATTTCAGAACTGTTAATAAATCTCAATTATTTTTACCAGTGGAAAGAGTTTTTGATTTCAAAATTAAAATAGTTTAATTTTCATAACTAGTTCTATCAGAAGGTGGCGGCAGAATTTGAAGATTCATTATAATTCAAATCACAATTAAGCCCTTATTTTATTTTATTGTGCATGTGTATTACTTAGGATATTCAAGTAGAATATCCACATGTATGTTGCAGCAGAAGCAGTCACCAAACAGAACATTAATAACATCCACATATGGTAAGTGGGGAGGTGAACAGTGAAGTGCTAAAATATTTTTTTAAATTGAAAGATTTAAACGGGAATACCCACACAACTATTACTAATAATCAACACCACTAATAAGAATTTTAACTTAAACCAAATATTGAAGGATATTGAGTAAAGACAACACCTTCAAATAATAATAACATCAACTCAACTCTACCTACTCAATATAAATCTGTTTTGTAACAAGGTGAGAATCACAAGAAAAAGTAATAAGATGATGTTAACATGGAAGGGAAAGCAAAGAGCTTTAGAAAATAAGTATGTAATAACCTTAAGTAAATACCCATGTTATAAGGGGAGAGTAATGAAATAAGTTCAATAGAGGTGAGATTGTTTATCACCCGAACAATAAATAAGAAGTAATGATTTGTACGCACATATTAAATAATAAGTGTTGATTAATTGTATAAACAATTGTTTATGAATAGGAGATGGATTGGGTAATTATCCCAAACATAAACCTAAATGTTATATGTTATATGATAAATAAATAGTAATTAATAGCCATATTATTGACATTGGCAGAGTACTAAAAATAAGGAAAGAAAACAATGTTTGAGTTATAAATGAGAAAACTGTTAGTAAATAATTAGCAAGAAATATTGAATAACACAGTTGTTACACACAAAAATCACACAAAGACTAAACTAAAACACCTCAATAGATAATAAACCTAATTATAAATAACGAAATAACGATCTAGGACAAAATGAGATATATAATGTGTATGAAACAATCAAAAACCAGTAATGGCTACTTAGACTTGAAACAGGCCTAACGGTCAAACATAAACAAATACTAATTGTATGAAAATAGCCAAGTAATTAACATATACAAGGTGGACTAATTAACCAAGGATGAATGGTAAATATTATTAAAAACAAAATATTAAAATAAGGAATTATATAAACAGAGAAATGTAAAAAAGAGAGTAAGTATTAAATTAATTGTAAACTTAGAAAACATGAAAAAACCCAATATTGTGGGATACCAAAATAATCTTTGTGAGAAAATACAAATGACAGTGCTAATAGTTAATAACTAAGAAGGAAGATAAGAGAAGGAAGGAAATCAGAAGATATAGGAAGATTTGAAAAGAATTCAAATTTTGATAACAATGGATTTATATTAAGCTCGCCCAATCAGAATAATGGTGTAACCATGGAAATGACGGTTTGAAGAGGTAATTACCGTTGAATATATTTACTCAGAAAGTGACGCTCAAGGAAAACAGAAGCCAGAATTCAGAACAACTTATTTCCATATTTAAAATGTTTTAAAAGTAAATTAACTTGTCAAAATTGAACGAGAAGGAGTCTGACGACTACTGAACACAATTATCTGATGGAGAAGACGTTTATTTCAAGACGAAGTGAATAAATAAATCAAAAAACTTTGAAAAAGATGCCCGAAGCCCGAATAAATGAAAAATGAATTATATTGCAGCCACATCCCTTCATTCCTGACCAGCAGAGTAATCACATGCTACAACGCTGTTAAGTATCCATTAAATTATCTCAACTTCCGAAATAACGCACTTTGAATATTTCTCACTATATTTTGAAATACCACTGAATCAATTTTATTCTCTTTCAAAGATTAAATAAGAATATTAAGACACTGAAAATTTGTTAATTTATAAAACTAACCTAGTATTAATGTACAAACTTTTAAACCACTTGTACTACACTTCAACAAACCATTTATCATTACACGTTACAATACTTAAGTACAAACATTGTAAGGTTGTGTATTTTTATTATTGTAATTGCATCTGAGCCTTTTAATGTTATCAAAAGATCCCACAAAAATTGTTGACGTGATTGATAGAACGCCATACTGTATGTTTACTTACGTTCAAAATCGATTGTAAAACCCCTGTGAGAGAACGTCTCATAAAGAAATAACCGGTGCAAAATTATATAAAAAATCAATTATAGCTTGTGTCTATGAAACAGTAATATCAAATTGCTAATAAATCAATATTGTGTATGTTAAAATGTGTTTTATTTTCATTAGGAAAGTGTATTCGTAAAAGTATAATTTACAGCGAATGTCTCTGACGTGATACCTAGCGCGCAAGCAGCGAATACTGTAACTGCCAGCTCAATTATACAAATCGAGAAAAGGCGGGACGAATTGAATCCTTCACACCGTTTGAGCAAATCGCTGATAAGAAGACAATTTTAATTGTTTTAAATAAACAATTTCGTGCCACCCGGGAATTGTACACTACTAGTGAACCTCAGATCGGGGACTACGATACCTGGTTATCCGTACGTTCGCTACGGACTCAAGCATCGTGAGTTACATTACCGTGCGAGGACGAATTGGTTAGACACACATACACAAGTTACACTCAGACACACTGTTACATTTTACAGAGGTACCAGTAAGGCGACGATGGCACGAGTTGAGTTATAACGTAAATAATTACACTTCTTTACTGTAATTACAAAAAGAGCTATTCACTTTTTACTTATAGCAATTGCACTTTCTGTTACTTTGTCACGGTCTTTTAACCCTTTGTTCACCTTTATTTTCTACACCCTCTGGTGTCTTTTGCTTTACCATATCGTACATATTTTTCTTATAATTAAATAAAACATAAAATATATCAATACTTGAAAAGGGGTGGTTACAGTTCAGGAACGGACAGGTTTCACACACACAAACAAAATACACGTGTACACAACGCTAGCGACAGGTGGGCCAGGTATGCGTGTCCATGCATGAATTTTGCATTCCCTATTTTTTTTAAACAATCCAGCTTGCAATCTGAATCATGTCTATTCCATATTTATTTATTTTTATTATTTATTTAAATTATTTTGGCAATGCACAGTACAGTACATGGTTGTACTGTTGCAATATATTCATAGTAGCCACACATTTCTGTTCACCTGGAATGATCAGATTAAACCTGGTGGCTATGATGTCCAGTTGCAAAAGGATAATGATTAATTATTGTTCATTCTGACAGTTGATACGGGATTGTTCCAAATGCACTGCTGATTTTTTAGTCTAACCAAAAGACAGGAGATTACCACAATAACACGAACACTGACAGCTACAGACGTTGTAACGGGGCAGAACGGGATGATAGGTTTAACTTTAATTATGAATACGATGCAGTGTAGTTACCCACACAAGGCCTCAATCTGTAACAATAGAAATTCCTGAAGGGAACGCCCCTCTGCATGTTGGTCCAGAAAATCTGTTAACAAGCACTGCTAGCAGGTACACTGGAATGTGAGTGAGCGCAGAAGTGCCCGTTCATACAGTTGAATTATCACGTACACGGCTAGTTGGTCAGTTACAGTGGATGTACTATAAACAGTGTTAAATATTTGTCGTGTCACGTGGTACCCCTGGTAGCCAATGGGAGGCCAAGTAGCCGTGTATGAAGACGGCTGGCCATCTTGAAAAACAGAGTTGGCGTCGGTTGTCTCACTACAGCGATCGAACCGCGCAGTTCAGCATAAAGGCTCGCGAGCCGAAAATTTCATAAAACCGGTAGAAATTGTGTAATAACTCGAGGAAAACAGTGCAAAATTTAACAGTTTGATGCAGTGACACGAAATTGAACAATGAGAGACTAATTCGGACAATGAGTGAATAGAAAAAACTTGTGGAGACCAACAAGTGACCTGTCGATCACGCCGTGAGTTAAGTAACCGACAACCAAAGCAATATGTAACCAATTTAAATTAAAAGAGCTCTATATTATGGGGGAATAACTTAAATGTGTATGAATGAGAGAATGGGTAAGATGCTGGGTCGCCTTTGTTATCAATTAAGTTAAGTAGTTATTTTTGTTCAGTATAATAAAAGAGAATATTAAATTTTGTTTGTATTTGTTAAATGAGGATATGACCTCAACATTGTTTGGAATTAAATTCTGAAGGAAGTAATTCACGAAAACTAAAGAAAATATGTTTAATAAAATTTGAATGAGTTAACCGTAAATGAGCGTAGTTATTGAAGTACATAACCCTAAATCACGTTTATAGTTCACAGTTCGTGTGCAGAACCCTGGGCTACACAAGGTAAGTGTGTTGTATTAATAATTGAAAATATGATAAAGGGTGAGTAATATCTCAGCGTTGGGTTGAAGAAAAATTGGTTCCAAATTTGCCCCCCAACAGAGTGTTAGTACTTGACAATACCAGCTATCAAAATGTACAGTTGGCAAAAATAACTACATCTAATTCTATGAAAGTGATAAACAGGACTGGGTAACAGGGCACGCAATACCATTCCGTCCTGTTATTGTTAAAGCAAACTTTATTAATTTGTTAAAATGCATAAATCAAAATTTAAAACATATTTGATAGATCAAATTCTGCAAAGCAAGGTACATTTAGTTTCAATGCTTCCCCCTTACTAACCTGAACTAAATCCTATAGAGATGATGTGGTCAGAAATTAAGAGAATGTTGTTGAAAAAATGTAATGTTTAATTTAAATGATATTAAAAGCTTATGTGAAGAAAAAATGTCAACTCTAACTTGGAAAAAAGATGTACACACGTGGAAAGAATTGAAAAGGAATATCTGGAAAAGGAAGCTACTGTGGATGAAACAGTACATCGCTTCATAATTAATCTTGGAGAAGAGAGTGGTTTACATAGTTCCAATGACTTTGCTGAAGAGGAAGATGATAATGTCTCTGGAATAGAGAATTGCCTAACAGCAGCTGAAAACTGTTTTCAAACATAAGTACTCTAGAATTGTTTTTTGTTGTTAAATAACTCCAATTTTAAGTTTTTAAATCTACTACAAATTTTTATTTTTAATTAAATATGAATAATTCAGAATTTTTTATAATTTGTAATTTTAACATAAATTTAAGTTATGCAAATTATACAAGTTAATGCAAATAATAAATATATCAGAAACTGTAAATGAGTGTTTTCAAAGTAATGAGTACTTGTAATACTATGTTACACATACTAAGCAGCATCTATTATGTTAAGTAACGTAATAGATAAAGTTAAAGTGTAACCTGTTTTCTGGCAAGAACATCATAAGGTACAAGTTTTGTTGTAAAGGGGCAGTACATGTTAGAGAGAGACACTGTTATCACGTACTCTCCTCGTTAGACTACTTTTTAAGTGAGGATAATTCATGCATTGCGTCAGCCATAGAAAAAAATTACCCTTGATTCAAAAAAACCATTGCAGGTAAACTACCCCTTTCCCTTAACCGATCTTCACCAAAAACAATAGGTCTTGAGTACTCTACAAATCAGGGCTGTATGCAAAAAATTATTTGATTCTGTTTGAATTTGCGACTTATCGTTTGCCATAGAAAAAAATCCACACACACACACACACACACACACACACACACACACACACACACACACACACACACACACACACACACACACACACACACACACACACACACACACACACACACACTTTTCGAAAAATGACTTTTTTCATGTTTTGAGTGTAGTACAATCAGAATCTGCAATAATCTCGAACACCATTTTTTTTGCCATCACCATACTTCCATTTCCTTAAGGAACATGGAAGTAAAATTACCCTTTTAAAACATAAAACGTTGCAGGTAAACTACCCCTTTCCCTTAACCGATCTTCACCAAAAACAATGGGTCTTGAGAACTCTACAATTCAGGGCTGTATGCGAAACATTATTTGATTCTGTTTAAATTTGCGGCTGTTATCGTTTGCCATAGAAAAAAATCTACAGAGACAGACAGACACACAGACAGTTTTCAAAAAATAACTTTTTTCGTGTTTTGAGGGTAGTGCAATCAGAATCTGCAATTATCTCGAACACGATTTTTTTTGCCATCACCATACTTCCATTTCCTTATTGAACATGGAAGTAAAATTACATTAATCCCACATAAAGTAAAATTTTAGGACTTAATATAGCTAATCCTCTGGTGAGCTTGAGTGAGTGGTGAGCTGTTAAAAAGAAAGGGGGGCAGGTCCCCTTAGGAAGAAAAGGTTAAAGGAAAAATTCCAACTACGTGCTGCTCATGAACAGTTGAAGCTAGACTGAAGTTACCTGCATGTAGATCCTGACAACATGTAGAGAACGTTTGCGAAGCAGTCAATGGAGTGCAAGTCGACACACACACACACACACACACACACACACACACACACACACACACACACACACACACACACACACACACACACACACACAACCTTTACTACAAAATAATATCGGTATGGAGAACAATACATGACTTCCCTGTTCTAAGATTTATATTTAAAATCACTTTCGAAATGAAATATTTCCATAGAAACTACTTCTTTCCACTTATTGCTTCACTCTTAACCACAGTACTGTGGTCACATTAATGTATACCACCTCACGTTATCGCACTCGATTTTCACTGATGATGGCAGTCGATGGCACTGCCGAAACGTCTGGTTTTGCAGAAAACATTGGACTATGGCCAAACAGCCCGGGAAGAAATTTTAACAATAAACTACTTCTTTGTTGCCGATAACGTAGTACACATATAAAAAATTATCCCCTCCACCTTCGACTATAATTTTCATTTATAGAAAATTACCCCCACCCCGTTCAACTAGCCTCTTCATTTATAGATATTTCATCTACGTTTCTACAGTGGATTATTATGATCTTCTTATCAGGATACTTTATTTATCAAAATTAAGTACTTTACTCTTGTTAAAACATAAAACGTTGCAGGTAAACTATCCTTTCTCTTAACCGATCTTCACCAAAATCAATAGGCCTTGAGTCCTCTAAAATTCAGGGATGTACGAGAAAAATTATTTGATTCTGTTTGAATTTGCAGCTGTTATTGTTTGCCATAGAAAAAATGTTACACACAGAGACAGACAGACAGACATACACACAGACACTTTTCAAAAAATGACTTTTCTTCATGTTTTGAGGGTAGTACAATCAGAATCAGCCATTATCTCTAACATGATTTTTTTCGCCATGACTATACTTCCATTTCCTTATGGAACATGGAAGTAAAATTACACTCGCAAAATCCTGAATAGTGACCAAATTTATAAAAGGATAATTTATAGTAATACTTTTATATCTCATAAGTCACAACTTTTTTTAAAATGTTGGCCAAAAAATAGCAATATGATACAATATGACATATTCACCACAATTGCATCCTGTAATGTTCTTCTCTTCACAAGAATGAAATATAATCCCTAAATACACAATGTCCTGTCCTGTGACCACTGAAAGACATACATCAAAGTCACAGAATGGTTTAACAGTATACTGAAAAGTGCATTCCAGAAATGTTTTAAAGACTAGTAGAAATAGTGGTGTAAATGCAATACATCCAATGGAGATTATTTAGAAGGTAACATATCCAGGCCCGCCGTAAGCGGGCATGCACCACACGCGGGCGGCATGTTCAGGGGGGTGGCAAATACAGCGATCTCTTCATGTACAAACTCATTCTCATTAATCAGTACAACATTATGAATGTCATTACATTTATTGCAAGCATTGTCTCGCAATTATTATTTTTTTAATTATCCCATAACAACGCCATCTATCGGCATCTATTGGAATTAAGATGCAAAACGTCTCCAGGTTTGAACCACCTTAACAAAAGTACGTACTCGAAGGGACTTCCCCGTGTTGCCGTGTAGAATGAGTGAGAGCCGGGCATCAGTTCCACGTACAGGGGAATCCCCGTGGCATGTCGCATTGTAAATTTGATTGCATAAGAAATTTCATTACGTGTTTGCTTTCTTCACTTGTTCGCAAGTTGACTGTTCACCGTTATTATATACAATTTATTCAAGTAATTGTAACTAGTATTTTTGAGTCAAATTAATGCTATTTCAACTAGTTAATGTCATAAATGTATTATCAGTGATTATTATATAAAATATTAGTGGGAAAATCGTAAACATGGTAAGTACGGTTTTTTTCTATTTTACTAATAATAATTGTCCCTAATGATTGTCATATTTTTATTGCACACATCAATCGCAAAGCTTTGAGTGTGCTCTACTGTCGCCTAAAAATTTTAGACCAATATACTCACATTTACTTGTCCCCACTATCTGTATTGTATAGTACAGTTCAATGCTATATATGTTATACCATTACAAAGAGGATACTCTAATAAACAAGTTTAATGCAATTTTAAGTCATTTTAATTTAATACTAACACATAAAAATCAATTTAATTAAAAATATTTTCGGTGTCCGTTGGTCTGTTCGTATGTTCCTATGAACGTGAACAAGATATCTCCTGAGAAACGTAATGAATTCACTTAATTCTTTTTTCATTAGCTTCAGTTCACTTCACAGTATATCTGTTTCAGGAACCACAGAAGAGGAAAAAACTTTCTGGGGCTCAATTTCGACACCAAAAACGAGAAAAGGAGATACAGAAAGAAAAACTGGCAGGTTTTATTATGAAATTTTTAAACAAGCCTGAAAATAAGGAATGTCAAGAAATTCTTGACTCTGTCACAGCGTCGACGAGCACAGATCCCGAACCTATGGAAGTATCTGAAGAGAAAAAAATATGTTGCAGTCCTTCTTCAGATGGTGACTCTAGTGATACAAGACAAAGTACTGCTGAAGAACCTATAAGTGGTACGTCGTCATCAGCGGTTTGTAGCAGTTTAACATGTGGTGATGACCCGGGTTTGTGGCCTGTTAGTATTAATAGTGATCTTGTTAATATTTTAGTTAGACGTGGTCCTGTACAGTTGCGTAACCAGTTTTCCCATTAATGACGATGGAAGAAAATTTACTGACAATTACTATTACAGAAATCTTTCTAATGGCGAAAAAATTAATAGAGATTGGCTTGTTTACTCTATTTCAAAAGATTCAGTTTATTGTTTTTGTTGTAAAATTTTTGGTAAAACTGTAAGTAGTCTATCTGATTTGAACGGTTTTTTGGATTGGCAGCATTTATAATTAACTTTAAAAAGACATGAACAAGCGTTTCCCACAATGAAAATGTGAAATCATGGGTGCAATTGAGTAATATGCTACAAACTAAGACTACTGTAAATCAAATGCAACTGAGACTATTAGAATCAGAAAAAAAGCATTGGTGTGATGTAATAGAAATGATTATTGCTGTTATCATGTCAATGACTGGCTTTTCGGGGTTCATCGAAAACATTATTTGAGCATAATAACCGCAATTTTCTAAAAGCAATCGAAATGATAGCATCTTTTGATTCAGTTATGCGGGAACATATTCGCAGAATTGAATCCTCGAAATCTGATTCAAGTCGTATGGCTCACTATTTAGGAGATCATATTCAAAATGAAATTATTGATTTACTCGGCACAACGATAACAAATTATATTTTGAACAAGGTCAGAGAATTGAAATATTTTTCCGTCATATTAGACTGCACACCGTATGTAAGTCACACGGAACAAATAACAGTAATACTTAGACATGTTTATTTAAATAATACAAATAAAAAAGTAGAGGTATGCGAACATTTCATTGGTTTTTGTCCAATTACTAGTTCCACTGGCGAGGGTCTATTAAATCTTGTTTTGAATTTATTTTCACAATTAAACCTCAACATTCAAAATTTGCGCGGGAAACGTTATGATAATGGTTCTAACATGGGTGGAAAACACAATGGATTGCAGAAAAAATTTTTGGAAATCAATAATCGTGCATTTTACGTTCCATGCTCAGCTCATAGTCTAAATTTGGTAGTCAATGATGCAGCAAATATTTCGCACGAAACTATCAATTTCTTCGACATAATTCAAGAAATTTACGTTTTATTTTCATCGTCTACAAAAAGGTGGTCGATCATTTGCAAACATTTACCAGATGTAAAATTAAAAGCTCTAAGTGCTACGCGATGGTCCAGCAGAATTGACGCAATCAAACCATTATGGTATCACATCGACAAAATATTTGATGCTCTGCTGGAAATATCTGAAAATTCGTCTGAGTGGGATTGTGCCACAACTCACAAAGAACTCACAAAGCGCATTCGCTTGCTTTAAACGTTCAAAATTATAAATTTATTTGCTCTGTTGTAATCTGGTTCGATGTTTTAAACGAAATTAATTCTTTAAGTAAAATGATGCAAAGCCCTACAATGAATACTCAAGTATGCATAAATTTGCTAAATAATTTGATTGATAAGTTCACAGAATATCGCACGGATGAACACTTTGAAATAGTTTACAAGAAGCTACCAAAGTGGCTCACAAACTCAATGTTGAAGCAGATTTCCCACCAATAAATACACTTCGTTCAAGAAGAAAACCGAAACAATTTCAATGTGAACAGCGTGATGAAGTTTTATTAGACCCCAAAATTAATATTACAAAGTAGTTTTTTTTTTTTTAGAATCCTAGATCAGACATTAACTTCCTTAAAAAATAGATTATAAGAATTAAAAACATTAGACGATGTGTTTGGCTTTTTCAGTAGTAAATTATTTAGTTACCCCAGACAAATTGATGAAACATTGTAAAGATTTACATCTGAAACTTAAAGACGATTCAAGAAATGAAACAGACACTGACGGTATTGATTTGTATAATGAAATTAATGCTTTAAAGCTGCATTTTCTAGAAAATCAGTCTAGTGATCCACATACCCTTTTACAATATCTTTTTACAAATGATTTAATTTCAACTTTTCCCAACACATCAATAGCATTAAGAATATTACTTACTCTGCCGGTTTCAGTTGCATCTGGTGAAAGGTCCTTTTCAAAGTTAAAAATTATAAAAAAATATTTAAGATTAACAATGCATCAGCAAAGACTAAGTAATTTATCTATTGTTTCAATAGAACATGAAATCTTAGATAGTTTGGATACAAGACAATTAATAGCAGATTTTGCAAATATAAAAGCAAGAAAAGTTCAATTTAAGAAATTAAGTCTTAATAAACAACTTTCATTCATATACTTAAGTTAATAAAAATATACGAATTGAACTTTTCATGCTTTTGGCAAAATACCTTAGTACCTATCTTTTTTATAAATTGGACATTGATTTTTGAAAATTCTACGTCATTAACATAGTAATGACAATAAATTGTTTGACTTTGAAAAGTATTTCTTTGCTTTTTTACACACCCATATGTAACAAAACTAAAAGTCCTTTGTACAAGCCCAGTCAGGGAAAACAGAGGATGGGGGTGGGGGCAGCATAGTCGATTTTGCATGCGGGTGTTCAGGCGGCTAGCGGTGGGCCTGAACATATCTATGGCATAGATAAATGAACACTTTTTCACATACATAAAAATTTGTGACACTTTTTTCAGAACTTATGATTCTTATATAGTAATATTGTTCTATGTATAACTTTCTTAAGAAATAATTTTGTTTACATAATCATCATTAATTGTCTATCCACTGCTTAGTAGGCAGTATTTAGAATTACACATTACATTAACTATGTGTATCTGGAGCCCACTATTTCTTCCATATTGTTATGACTGTCTACTTGATCATCGTAGATACAGTGGAAAACAAAATACAAGACACCAATTAAGTCACTAATCACCAGCTTTAATTTTCACAGTTAAACAGTTCGTAATTGTAACGTGACAAATATAGGGGATTTCATTTTATTAAATTTTTTGGGGTTTCATAGAAAATATTTGTAAATTTTCTTTCCAACTGTGACCAGACCACATGTTGTATTGTAGTAACAGTGTTCTAACAAAGGCACAATACGTTTCAACAGTTGTGCAATCAGTACAGAAGAATGTACCAAGTCGTCATTTCCAAGAACTTTGCGAGTGTGTGGAAGTACGTCTGAGCGCGTCACACAACCATGCGCGCGGACTGACGCCGGTGTGAACCCCAAAGATGGCTAAGAGACAAAATTTCGGTTCACTTCGTTTACCATGCTGCCGGATGTGAAGCCCAAGTCCCACCCATCTCGTGACGTCAGCCAGTGCTGCACAAATATCTTATACGAACAGCACACAAACACTTACATGGGCTTAAATAGGACAGAGCTGTGGCAACGAACCATGAGGCCTTGGTTTCCACCAAAAAAGACGAAATCGAGTTAGCGGTGAACGCTATGCCGCTCTGGGCAGTCTGATTGTAGACCGTACCTGGCCAGGTACAGAGCCAAGTAGGCTCTTTTCAAAATATTATTATTTGCCAGTAAAAAGTGAATTTCAGTTAACCAATAATGTGACAGTGGCGTGCTTATTCAATTGAAGAATATCAATATCGATTTCGGACACACAACAGTTAAAAAAGTGAGAAGTCATAGCGAGCGCGAGTGAACCACGTTGCCGGCAGTGGGGTATTCCACAATGTTAAACGTTTTTTATTAATTAAAATGATCAAGGGAGGGTTTTAAATTAGTGTGAGAGAGAGAGAGAAAGCAGGCTGGGCGGCCTACCTAGATATAAGATGTTTCCTGTTAATTGGTATGTATACTTTAATATTATGTCGTAGTAATCAACAAGTAAATATTTGGTACCCTTGGTAAAATATAGAGAGAAATAATTAATTCTGTTTATTTTGGTAGTAACAGGTTGATAAAACTCTAAATGGAAAATGTATAGTTTGATTGCACAACTACGCCACATGGCGAGGCGCATGTAGAGATGTGGACATAATTGGGAGTAATTGCAATTTTAAGATAATAAAACAAAATTTCTTTCTTTTTCACTACATATGTTGTTAGAATAATTATTTCATAACCCCACACTGTTTCTGACCTCGCTTATGAAAGAACTCTGGGACCCGAGAAACATCTAAATATTGGTACGTATGAGCTATGAACTATGATTATTAACAACTAATAAAAAATAAATCAATTTGTATTTATACAAATGGCTGCCCGAACTATGGACATTATATAAAATATTTATATAAATAAGCCAGAATTCAGAAACAGAGTGGGTATCGAAAGAGTAGATAAGACGTAAAAGTAAGGTTATGTTGTGACTAAATGTGGTAGAAAATAGTACAATAATTTTATATATAATAAGATTGTGTAATATTTATTACACGGAATAAATTTTTGAAAGAAATATTTAAACAAAATTTTTTTTTAAATGGTATATAACGAGAATGTCAGCCTAACTGACAGTACAAATGAAAGCCAGACAAGCGTAACTGAGTCACAAATTATGAGTGGAGAAATTATTCACTCAACGCCAGTCCCGACTAACAGGGCTGAAGAAAATCAAATAATGAAAATGATGCAAACGCTTTTTAATACACAGAATAATAAGTTTGATGAGAAATTTAGTAAACTTGATGAAAAATTTAGCGAACAGAAAAGTGAAATTAGAGAAGTCCAAAATAATTTTAACGTAAAATTTGATGAAGTAAAAAATGAAATCAGAAAACAGAATATTAGTTTTGATAGACGAATCAATGAAATAGATGTACGTTGTACAAATATTCAAGAACAGGTAGTAGAAATAGTTAATGAGAAATACGAGGCTAAAATAAATGATTTAGATGACAGAATCAATACAATTAATGAAACAGTAATTAACACAGTTCAAAACCAAATAGAGACACAAAGTAAAGAGATAGAAAATAAATGTTTAGCTACAGTAGATAAGCAGATAGAGATGAAAACCAATTTTGAAATAAATAAACAAATAGACATTAAAACAACCGTTTTACAAAATCAGTTAGACAATTTTGAGTCAAATGTAATAAGTATAGCAGAAAATATAGAAACAGTAAATAAAGCTATTTCAGAGCATGCAGATAGTACCAAATGTAAAATAAGCACCATACAAAGTAAGCTTAGAGAAATAGATGAATTCAGTTTACAAACTAGTAGTAATATATATGATAAATGTACTGTAATTGAGAATAATTTAATGGGTGTGAAGAAAGAGTTACGGGGGGAAATTAACAAAAAATTTACCGGAGTTACTGAAAGGGTTATAATAACTAGAGATTTACATAACGAAATTGAGTTAGAAACGTTTAGCTATGAAAACCGAACAATACATCCAATGAGATTTATAAACCAAACCCGGGAATACAACCGTTTCAACAATAGTAATTGGGAGGTGCAAATAACCAAAATAATTAAATGTTTTAAGGGCAGTTCAGTAGTATGGGCGGAAGCACATCGGTCAGAGTGGGACTGTTATGAGACATTCGAAAAAGCATTTAAAGGGAAATATTGGACAGAAGATGAACAAGAAATACTAAGAAGCCGTATAATGGGAACGGGCGATTCTGTAGGACACCCTAATAATAATAACATAACGATATACGTGACTAAGTTATATAACGAAGCTAAGTATCTAGAGCCGCAGATACCATTTAAATCTTTTGTTAGACATGTAAGTAAGCACTTACCGAGAGATGTACAAACCACTTTAATGACAAAAGAAATTGAAGATATGAACGAGCTGGAGAGAATATTAGATATATTACAGAGCATTAGAGATCGAGAAGTGAGTAGGCGACCACAACAGAATAATAACAATCATCATGTTGAATATAATCAAAATAAGAATAATTATCATGGATATAATAATAATGTGCATAGAGATAGTGTAAACAAATCAGGTGAGTGGAGTTGTTCCAGGTGCAAATGGGAAAATTACGCCAGCAGACAACGGTGTTATAAATGTAGTTTACCAAGAGAAGACCAGAGGAGGAGAAACGAAACCAAGCAGTTTAGACAACAAAACAGAGGAACAAACAATTATCACCAGGGATCGCCGCGGGATCACCAGGGACCCACCACAAGCAATCATAGACAACCACCGGAAAACTAGAGCAGACAGTGGTAGCACGGACCAGACCACTGTACAGGGAAGCAAGTGAGGTCCAACCATTGGAAGATGTCAAGAGTAACGTAATTAGAACAGATATAGTTGCCGATTTACAAGAGGAAGAAAACAATGCGATCGAGGTGAGAGCGGGACTCACAGAAATACAGGTAAATGTAGCCAATAAGTATTATAGAACACTTGTAGACACAGGTAGCGAGATTTCCGTTATTGCAGAAAACATTTTAGGAGAGTTAAGAGAAATTAAAAAGAATATTCCAATTTTACCAGTAGCAGGGGTTACAGTAGTAGGAATTACAGGCGTATGCAGTAAGAGAATAACAAAACAGATACACTTAAGTTTTTTGATAAATGACATAGAATTTGAGAACACATTTTTGGTAGTTAAGGGGTTAAGTTTAGACATTATATTGGGTAATGATTTCCTGCAAAAAAACAAAGCTGTTGTAAATTTTAAAGAGAAAATAGTAGAGTTAGACGGGGGTGATCGGTCTGTAAAGGTTAATTTTGAACAAGTAATAGATAAAGTTAGAACAACGGGGGTAAAAATACTACAAAAGAGAGTAGGCGAGAGTAATATAGATACTAGAGTAAATTTATGTAGAGAGGGTGAGTATACTGATGATTTTGAAGATGAAATGAGGAATATTAATAATGCAGTATGGGAGATAAGGGCGGATGAATTTTGTAGTGGAGGTGCGGTGGTAAGGAGTGACCAGCATGCGGCGTTGAGACAAGCAAATCAGCGTGCGGCGTTGTGGCAAGTGATAGAGCAGTTTAAGGGAGTGTTTGCCGATATTCCGGGAAGGGCAAAGGGTTATGAATGTACATTGCAGATACGGGAACACACACCTTTCATGCAGCGAAGTTATCCCGTGCCTTATTCCAAAAGACGAGCGGTGCAAGAGGAACTGGACAGGATGATGGAAGGAGGAATAATAGAAAGGTCAGTATCACACTACTCGAACCCATTAGTTGTAGTAATTAAAAAAGATGGTAGAGTTAGGTTATGTTTAGATGCGAGGAGAATCAACCAGATAATAATACCAGACCGTGAATCATCAGAGTCGATCAATGAAATATTTCAGAAATTCAGCGGGGTGAGATACATGACGTCATTGGATCTAACAGCAGGATATTGGCAGGTACCATTGGCGGAGGTGAGTAGGAAATATACAGCTTTCCTGTTTAACGGCAAGAACTACCAATTTCGAAGATTACCATTTGGATTGAATACCAGCGTAGCCAGCTTCATAAAATGCTTGGACCAAATTTTAAAACCCAAAGATTTAGATTTTTTAACGGTATATGTGGATGATATTTTAATTGCGTCGAGAACTTTTGAGGACCATTTAGATCATTTAGGATATGTGTTGGCCAAATTAAAGGAAGGAAGACTTACTGTAAATTGGGACAAGTCAAAATTTCTACAAACACAAATAAATTTTTTAGGATTTATAATCACACCAGAAGGAATCTCAGCAAATCCAGATAAAGTGGACTCCATCATGAGCTTCCCTGAGCCGACGAACATCAAGCAGCTACAGAGTTTTCTGGGATTGTGTAATTTTTATCGAAAATTTCAGAGGAACTACGCACATGTAACAGCAAGATTGAGTGCAGTACTACAGAAAAATAAACAGTGGAGATGGGGATTAGTGGAACAAGAGGCGTTCAACGAAATTAAACAGAAATTTAGCAAAATGATAATGATGAACCACCCTGATTTTAATAAAATATTTTTCTTACAGACGGATGCTAGTAATGTGGCCGTAGGTGCGGAACTCTACCAAGAGGACGAAGAGAAGGAACACTTAACCATCGGATTTGCAAGCAGATCCTTGTTGATAGCAGAGAAGAACTACACTACCACCGAAAAGGAACTGTTAAGTATTGTGTTCGCCGTCGGCAAATTCAGAACTTACATCTTGGGAAACAGGACGGTGATCCGCACCGATCACAAGGCATTATCCTTCTTAAATACATGTAAACTCGCTCACAGCCGTCTGACCAGGTGGGTACTTGTTTTACAGGAGTATAATTTCGAATGGGAGTACATCAAAGGGACAGACAACAAGATACCTGATACTCTTTCCAGGGTAGACATGTTAGACAATAAGACAGGTAGGGATTTAAAGGAAATTGAAATTTTTCAGATTAGCAGAGAAGACAGAATTTTTGGTGAAGAGTTAAAGGACATCAGAACCATGCAACGAGCAGATGGTAAGTCAGGTAAGATTATAGATAGTCTAGAAACAGAATTGGCGGGCTCAGAGTACAGTCAGCATTTTCAGATTTATAAGGGGTTATTGTTTAAGAAAGTAGTAGGGGGTGAGCGTGATTGGAAATTAGTTGTGCCAGAGGGGTTAGTTGATAAAATCATTTGGGACTGTCATTTAAGATATGGTCATTTTGGGGCGAAAAAGTGTGTCAATGTATTGAAAGAGTCATGTGTTTTTAAAAATATGGAAAGGAAGGTTAGAAAATTGTTAAGGGGTTGTGATTTGTGTCAGAAATCGAAGGTAGTAAATTATAGAGTAGAAGGGGAGATCCGAATTTTATAAAAGTGAATAGACCTTTCGATTTAGTTGCGGTAGATTTGTTTGGGCCGCTGCCAAAGGGTAGAGGCGGAGTGATGTATATTTTTGTGATGCTTGATACTTTTTCTAAATATGTGAGATTGTATAGTGTTAAAAGAGCTACCAGTCAGGTATTGAGTGAAAAGGTGACAAAGGACTACATGATTCACGTGGGTAAGCCGAAAGTAATTTTATCAGATCATGGGCCACAGTTCATCAGTGGGAAATGGCGTCAGACCCTAGGATGGGAAGGAATCATCACGAAACATACGGCTGTGTACCATCCCCAGTCCAACCAGGCTGAGTGTGTAATGAGAGAGATAGGCAGGATCTTTAGAGCCTATTGTCACGCTAAACACAGCGAGTGGCCGTTGTACGTCCGAAGAGTAGAGACTTGGCTGAACAGTACCACCCACAAGTCCACCGGCTATACACCTCACGAGTTGATCAAAGGAACACGCCCCCCGAGAATTTTGGAACAGTTGTTTGATTACCCACCTGAGAGTGAGAAAGCGGATGTGAGTATAAAGATCAGGTTGGCAAATGAGAGCTTATTAAGTAAAGGAGAACAAAGAAAATGTAGGCACGACGCAAAAGGTAAGTGGATGAAATACAAAGTAGGACAATTGGTATTGGTGAGGAGACATGATTTGTCGAGCGCTCAGGACAAGGAGATCAAGAAGTTTTTCTTACTCTATGAAGGACCGTATGAGGTAATAGAAGTTAAAATGAAGAATTCATATGTGTTACAGAACAGAGAGACGAGGGAGATAGTAGGGACACACAATGCAACAAATTTGAAATTGTATTGGTCATCATAGGAATTTTAACAATGTTTATTATTAATATAAATGTGTGGATGAAATTTAATTTGATTTTATATGTTTGCAGAAGGGACTTTCCCCCATTTTCGGGCGGTCACGATCTTACCAGTCCTGGCCGTGGTTTTCGGAACTCGGAGGCGGGCCATGGTTGGAGGATCTTCCTTCGGGCGGTGAACGCAACGATGGTCCGGCTCCACCAAAATTGGTTAAAAGTAGAAAACTTACACCACATTTGAACGGGGAGGGGGACCCATAGTTTCGTGGAAAGGTAGTATATGTTTTTTCTCTCTCTTCACGAACTATTTTAGTTTTGTTTTAGAAATTGTGAAATGAAACGACCAAAAGTATGAAATTTGAATACTTAAATTTGCAAGGAATTGTTTTCCCTCAGAAAACAACACAAATGTATTTTATTTTGATGTAATTGTATAAGATGATCCATTGTGGTACTTACTATTTTGTCAGAAAGAAAATGTTAGTGAAAAGTGAAAGCTTGGACTTGCAGAAGTGTCTATGTGAAAATTTTTTAAAATAAATAAAAGAACTTGTTATTATACAAGATTAAAGGGTAATTTTGGGGGGTAGATTGGTGCGCATAGAAGTGATATAATCATGGAATGTAGAGACTGCAAAGGTAGAATGTTTAAGTTAGCTATTAGTGTGCTATTGCTGGGGTGGCCTGTGCCCCAGTAGATAGTGGAATGGGTTGGGGGTAACAGTGAGTGTTACCTCCATCGGAGGCCTAAATGGTGAAAATGTATGGCACACCTTTTTTGTACAATTTTAATTTGTGCCATGATAGACTTGCGTGCCGTACAAAATAATGATGAATAGAACAGGCATTAAAGTAAAGTTTGATTTCCCCGACTTTTCGGGCGATTACTGCCTTACCAGCACTAATGGTGGTTTTGGCTAGCGGTCAGCTATGGCCATAATCAAGTCCCTTGACCATAGCTGACTTGAAATTGGTTGATATTAGAAATTAATAGGGGGGTGAAACTAGGGGAATCCCCGGAACTATGGAACAGCGGCTGCCACTCTGTCCGCGGAGGGACAGCAGAGCCAGGTGGTAGACCCGTTTTAAGGGCTTATAATTATAAACGAGGGTATGTCGATACCTAAAAATTTTTAAATGTAAAGCCGAAGCAAAGACACAGAGATGTTCAATTCCTCCAACTATGCAGTCTTTGTGTAGGCAAATGGGCGTCACAGTCCAACATAAAATACAATAGTGTGTGTGGATGGGGAGGTTGCTCCGACGAGCAACGAATTTAAATTTTGTACATTAAAAAATGATAAATCAATTTTGCTCAAATTAAACGCTTGTATTATGCTTTGATGAATAGGGGTTCATACATTCAGTATACTGTGTTCATTCTATATTAGCAATGTGTTATTTTATTGTAGTAGGTTAGATATAAGGATTGATAACCATATGTATTCCATAGAATGTGTATAATTTTGAAATGTGTTTTCACTTGGCTAGGAATGTCAGCTGATCAGTAGTAAAATGTCACTGTTAAATTGTTTATTAATGTCCAAGGTAATTAATGTTAAATATAATGTGTTAGTGTGTTAAAGATATTGTTTCAAATAATGAGGAAAGTAATTTGATAAAGTTAAGGATTTTAAATGATTTGTGAAAAATAATAAAAGATAGATGTTGGGTGATTAATATTTTGTGGGACATGTAGATCAGTCCAAGTTAAAGTTAAAGTGGTAGTAGAGAGAAAAATATTGTTTTGAATTAATGTAATGTTGTTGTGAGGTAATGTAATAGAATTTGAGAAGTATTGATGTTGACACAGTAGTTATGGGGAATATATGTAGAGTATTGATTGATATATTGATGTTTATAAATGATGATGTTATTTTGTAGTTGAAGTGAGGTAATAAGAATGAGATTTGGGGATGGTAATTTTGTAAGAGGGGATAGTGTAATGTAGGAGTCCGCAACAACAGGGTTGGGACGGGAAGGGACCGATTTGGCGGGAAAGGGTTACCTTAGGTAGAATCCAGGGACCAACATAAGGGAATGAGCTTTTGGGGGGGGGGGACACTTATCCTGAGTACAAAGGGTTAGAGAGCATTTTTTTTTTATATATCGAGAGAATGATGCGGATTGAGTTTAATAGTAAATTGGGTTTAGAGATTGTTTGATAGATATTTTGTTAGAGATGGGTGTCATGTTAGTTAAAGTTGTTAGTGGTATTAGAGTCAGAGTGAGAAAGATTATATAGGTATAAATGTCAACTGGCAAATCAAGGTAGTATGAGTAATTAAATCACCCAAATTAATGGAGAATGAGATGATTAAGTAAAGAGATTTATAGTAAAAAGGTAAAATTTTGATTGAAACCAGTGACAAATTTTTGATAGAATTTGAAAATAATGTAAAGTGTTTATTTGAGTAATTTAAATATCAACTTGGTTGTTATTTATAATAATATTTTGTCATTTTAAAGGTTGTATTTTATTGTATTTTTGTGTTTAAAGATAGAATTTTAAAGATGTTCCATGTATTTTCAGATGTAACTTGTGTATAATTTATGTAGGTCAAGGTTCTTTACTTGACCCAGTTTTGATGATCAGCTGATAGGTGAGGTCATATACTAGACATGTTTAGCAAGGAAGTAAAGCCAATTTTGCTTTTAATTAATTGGAATAATTTTAAATAATTTCAGTATTGAAAAAAGGAATATATTTTAATAAATTTAAATTTTTTGAATTTAAAAATTTTTTTTGAAAAAAAAAAAAAAATTTCTTGATTTTTTGCCTGCCATCTAATTGATATTTTTGAACTTTGATTATTTTAAGAAATGTTCAATCTGTTTATTTTTTAATAATAAAAAATAATGAAGAGAATTATTGAATTTAGACGAAAGATTTGTGTTTTGATTTAAAAGAAGATAGTTATTGATTTTAACTTAAAGAAATTTTGCAGAATATTTCAATTTTTGATAGTATATAGTATAAGTGTGTGTGTGTGTGAGCCCAGTTACTGCTAAAGGCAGCCCAGTTTGCATATAAGGGGGAACATATCGGTTGAGGATCTGGCATGATCTAAGCCAGGGATTTGGATTTTTTAGGGAAACATGTTAGAAGGTGAGGTGCGCTGTGGTGCGTATCTGTTCGATTTTTCGGTGTTGGGATCTCATACAGAGAAGTCCAGTGATCTCGTTCAGATGCGTCCATAGTCGCCGAGCCAGGGGGGTCGTTTACCCATAAAGTATAAGAGCAAAAGGGGGTCGTTGGCACCAGTTCCTCACCGATCCTCTTAGGGGTTTTAGCAAAGAGATTTCTTCTGTTTCGGCAGAAGATCTCTCATTGGGGGGGGGTACTGTAACGTGACAAATATAGGGGATTTCATTTTATTAAATTTTTTGGGGTTTCACAGAAAATATTTGTAAATTTTCTTTCCAACTGTGACCAGGCCACATGTTGTATTGTAGTAACAGTGTTCTAACAAAGGCACAATACGTTTCAACAGTTGTGCAATCAGTACAGAAGAATGTACCAAGTCGTCATTTCCAAGAACTTTGCGAGTGTGTGGAAGTACGTCTGAGCGCGTCACACAACCATGCGCGCGGACTGACGCCGGTGTGAACCTCAAAGATGGCTAAGAGACAAAATTTCGGTTCACTTCGTTTACCATGCTGCCGGATGTGAAGCCCAAGTCCCACCCATCTCGTGACGTCAGCCAGTGCTGCACAAATATCTTATACGAACAGCACACAAACACTTACATGGGCTTAAATAGGACAGAGCTGTGGCAACGAACCATGAGGCCTTGGTTTCCACCAAAAAAGACGAAATCGAGTTAGCGGTGAACGCTATGCCGCTCTGGGCAGTCTGATTGTAGACCGTACCTGGCCAGGTACAGAGCCAAGTAGGCTCTTTTCAAAATATTATAATTTGCCAGTAAAAAGTGAATTTCGGTTAGCCAATAATGTGACAGTGGCATGCTTATTCAATTAAAGAATATCAATATCGATTTCGGACACACAACAGTTAAAAAAATGAGAAGTCATAGCGAGCGCGAGTGAACCACGTTGCCGGCAGTGGGGTATTCCACAATGTTAAACGTTTTTTATTAATTAAAATGATCAAGGGAGGGTTTTAAATTAGTGTGAGAGAGAGAGAGAAAGCAGGCTGGGCGGCCTACCTAGATATAAGATGTTTCCTGTTAATTGGTATGTATACTTTAATATTATGTCGTAGTAATCAACAAGTAAATATTTGGTACCCTTGGTAAAATATAGAGAGAAATAATTAATTCTGTTTATTTTGGTAGTAACAGGTTGATAAAACTCTAAATGGAAAATGTATAGTTTGATTGCACAACTACGCCACATGGCGAGGCGCATGTAGAGATGTGGACGTAATTGGGAGTAATTGCAATTTTAAGATAATAAAACAAAATTTCTTTCTTTTTCACTACATATGTTGTTAGAATAATTATTTCGTAACCCCACACTGTTTCTGACCTCGCTTATGAAAGAACTCTGGGACCCGAGAAACATCTAAATATTGGTAAGTACGAGCTATGAACTATGATTATTAACAACTAATAAAAAATAAATCAATTTGTATTTATACATAATTAACAACACAGTCTCTTACAACAAATCAGATAAAAATTGTTCACATGCAATAAAATGTCAACTAATATTAAAACACAATTGTATTACAATATACCGCCCGATTATAAAACACAGCGCTTCACTAATTACCACTTGAACGCACACAAGATCACCCGACAATAAACCCGAAGCGCACTGTAATAATCGCGACTATAACTGAAAACTAAGACTGCTGCCGCCTTGTATTTATACATCCGCGCACAGACCAGAAGATTCCAAACTAGGCCTTATCTCTAAACTACGACGTAATTAACTGCGGCCTTGACACAGTCCGCGCGGCTGCCGGCTTCCAGAAAAGCCTCGCGAATACGTCGAGAATCACGAATGCCACACACATTAGAGCGAGATTCTTCTGGAGCATTCGACAAACACGTAGACTGTTCTGTAATGTCATAACACTGCCTCCTCCTTAAGTTCCATCGTCCCGAACTGGCAACTCGTCTCTGAAGTAATACTCGACCAGGCGATCTAGGTGGACGTCCTTGCGAAAGATAATTCTCCGGTTCTTCGAATTCAGTCTCATGTGATCCGAACATCACATTCCCAGGAATGCGATTATTCCGCTCAACCACTAGTTTTGCTGGAATCACTCCCGCTGCGTCACGTACTGATGACCTAAACACCACTGGCTGATTCAAGTTTGTTTGGTTCTCGTCAACAACCTCTTGCGTAACCTCATCTTCAGCCATTTTTCCCTCAGGCGCTTCTATCAGCTCAGGAACAAGCAAGATTTTTGTCTCGACACCCATAGTTGGCTTTCCAATCACTACTTTTGTTGTTACACTTATTTGTATTTCCTCTGCTAGTTCTTCCTCCATTTCCGCTTGCAATAGGGAGGGTTCCTCTTGACCAGACCTGTTGACTTTTTTCTTCGACTAATGCTACTCGCTTAATCGAATGGTTGGTAGACCCTGCCATTTTAGCCATGCAAAGCTTTATCTTCTCTTGGCCAACCTTCAGGACATTCTCTCTTAAGTCCACAACGAATCCATAGGCATTCATAATGTCCGTGCCAAGAATCACTTTATCGACAATGTCTGCAACGAGCATTTGGTGGCTAAACTTGAGAAGATCCAGGCGTACACGTACGTCTACCTTTCCTAGCACCTTGACGGGACTTCCAGTCACAGCCTGTATTGTATAAGAGCTAATTAGAGCCTGGCGGTTGCTGACTAAGTCAGGGCGCACAATGGACACTGTTGCGCCCGTGTCAACTGTAAATGATGTTGGTTTACCTTCCGCAAATCCATTAACAATCAAGTTTCCACTGGTCTTAGTAGCGTGGAAACTGTGTCCTGTTCTGGGGCTTTACTTCTCCAATTGGTGCGATCACTCTCTTCTCTCGGTATCTTCTTCTCCCAACAGTCTACCTGTAGATGACCACGTTTTCCACAGTTGTGTCACTTCTGTCTTCTGTCTTTATCACATCGTTCAAATCGTTGCAACTCTCTTGAACTTGTGAATTGTTTGTCTGACAGCATTGTTTTTCTGCACCCATCATAATGGCAATGTGATACAGGGATCTTCTGACTGCAATATGATGGCACAAACCCATTAATGTAGCAGGACGCTGACTTGGCAGCTTCAAACTCTAGGGCGTGAACAAGAGCTTCTGAGCTATTTTGGTGTCTTGCCATTCGTAACACTTGCTGAAGTTCACAATCTCCGATGCCATCAATAAATGTCTGCACCACAAACCTTATTCGAAAATCTGCTGGTGCTTCAGGATAGGCCAATCTATTCAGTCTGTTGATACTTGCTTCAAACTCTTGAAGACTCTCCCCAGAATGTTGTCGTCTTGTTCTCAACTGAGCATAGTACACATCTCGCAAATGTTTATCACCGTAGTGTAATTCTAGAGATTTTATCAACTCGGAATAGATGTTCTGACTGTCAGGTGGCACTTTCTGTAGTAGTTCTGCTGCAGGTCCTTTTAATGCAAGAACGAGTGAAACAGCTTTGTCTTTCTCTGTCCAATTGTTTGCGCAAGCAGCAACTTCAAATTGGCAGAGGTACATTGCCCAGTGACTGCTTCCATCAAAGGTTGGAGCTTTGACATGAACTGTCCCTACTGCAGGCAAACTGACTTTGTCTATTAATTTATTTTCTGAGTCTTTTTCTGTCTTTATCATTGGTACAGTCTGTTCAGAAATTTGTTTTCATTGTATTTTCATGAACTGCTCAACTTCACTTTTAATTTGTTCGCTTATGTTTGCCACTGAGTTTTCTACTGCTTATTTGACATGGTTTCTTCTATGACAGATATTTTTGTAGACAATGATTCTTCAACACTCGAAACAGATTTCTCTACTTCAGCTATTTTTAATGTCATTGATTCTTGTACCTTCGATATTTTAGTAACTTGTTTATTAAGCTCACATCGTAGGAGACCCAACTCTGCAGCGGTTTGTTCTAGTGTCTGCTTTTGCTCCTGTATTAACTCTTTGATGTCTTCTGTTTCACGCTCCTGCTTACGTTCTTCTTTTTGTCTTTCTTCTGTTTCTAGCATTAGCGCTTTCTGACGTTCCTCAGCCTCTTCTCTTTCCTGCCTGTGTTTTCCATCCTGTCGTTTTTCTGCTTCTTCCGCCTCCTGCCTGCGTCGTTCCTCTGTCTGCAACAGCAGCGCCTGGAAATTTTCCATCATCTGACTGGCATCCATTATTTTCCGATTAATTACAAACTACACTTGTCTTGCAGAAAGTGCCCACTGTTTCCACTGTTAACTGTTCTATCCCAGTTCTGACACCACTGTTACAACGGTCTACTTGATCGTTGTAGGTACAGTAGAAAACAAAATACAAGACACCAATTAAGTCACTAATCACCAGCTTTAATTTTCACAGTTAAATAGTTAACAACACAGTCTCTTACAACAAATCAGATAAAAATTGTTCACATGCAATAAAATGTCAACTAATATTAAAACACAATTGTATTACAATATACCGCCCGATTATGAAACACAGTGCTTCACTAGTAACCACTTGAACGCACACAGGATCACCCGACAATAAACCCGAACCGCACTGTAATATATCGCGACTATAACTGAAAACTAAGACTGCTGCCGCCTTGTATTTATACATCCGCGCACAGACCAGAAGATTCCAAACTAGGCCTTATCTCTAAACTACGACGTAATTAACTGCGGCCTTGACACAGTCCGCGCGGCTGCCGGCTTCCAGAAAAGCCTCGCGAATACGTCGAGAATCACGAATGCCACACACATTAGAGCGAGATTCTTCTGGAGCATTCGACAAACACGTAGACTGTTCTGTAATGTCATAACACTGCCTCCTCCTTAAGTTCCATCGTCCCGAACTGGCAACTCGTCTCTGAAGTAATACTCGACCAGGCGATCTAGGTGGACGTCCTTGCGAAAGATAATTCTCCGGTTCTTCGAATTCAGTCTCATGTGATCCGAACATCACATTCCCAGGAATGCGATTATTCCGCTCAACCACTAGTTTTGCTGGAATCACTCCCGCTGCGTCACGTACTGATGACCTAAACACCACTGGCTGATTCAAGTTTGTTTGGTTCTCGTCAACAACCTCTTGCGTAACCTCATCTTCAGCCATTTTTCCCTCAGGCGCTTCTATCAGCTCAGGAACAAGCAAGATTTTTGTCTCGACACCCATAGTTGGCTTTCCAATCACTACTTTTGTTGTTACACTTATTTGTATTTCCTCTGCTAGTTCTTCCTCCATTTCCGCTTGCAATAGGGAGGGTTCCTCTTGACCAGACCTGTTGACTTTTTTCTTCGACTAATGCTACTCGCTTAATCGAATGGTTGGTAGACCCTGCCATTTTAGCCATGCAAAGCTTTATCTTCTCTTGGCCAACCTTCAGGACATTCTCTCTTAAGTCCACAACGAATCCATAGGCATTCATAATGTCCGTGCCAAGAATCACTTTATCGACAATGTCTGCAACGAGCATTTGGTGGCTAAACTTGAGAAGATCCAGGCGTACACGTACGTCTACCTTTCCTAGCACCTTGACGGGACTTCCAGTCACAGCCTGTATTGTATAAGAGCTAATTAGAGCCTGGCGGTTGCTGACTAAGTCAGGGCGCACAATGGACACTGTTGCGCCCGTGTCAACTGTAAATGATGTTGGTTTACCTTCCGCAAATCCATTAACAATCAAGTTTCCACTGGTCTTAGTAGCGTGGAAACTGTGTCCTGTTCTGGGGCTTTACTTCTCCAATTGGTGCGATCACTCTCTTCTCTCGGTATCTTCTTCTCCCAACAGTCTACCTGTAGATGACCACGTTTTCCACAGTTGTGTCACTTCTGTCTTCTGTCTTTATCACATCGTTCAAATCGTTGCAACTCTCTTGAACTTGTGAATTGTTTGTCTGACAGCATTGTTTTTCTGCACCCATCATAATGGCAATGTGATACAGGGATCTTCTGACTGCAATATGATGGCACAAACCCATTAATGTAGCAGGACGCTGACTTGGCAGCTTCAAACTCTAGGGCGTGAACAAGAGCTTCTGAGCTATTTTGGTGTCTTGCCATTCGTAACACTTGCTGAAGTTCACAATCTCCGATGCCATCAATAAATGTCTGCACTGCAAACCTTATTCGAAAATCTGCTGGTGCTTCAGGATAGGCCAATCTATTCAGTCTGTTGATACTTGCTTCAAACTCTTGAAGACTCTCCCCAGAATGTTGTCGTCTTGTTCTCAACTGAGCATAGTACACATCTCGCAAATGTTTATCACCGTAGTGTAATTCTAGAGATTTTATCAACTCGGAATAGATGTTCTGACTGTCAGGTGGCACTTTCTGTAGTAGTTCTGCTGCAGGTCCTTTTAATGCAAGAACGAGTGAAACAGCTTTGTCTTTCTCTGTCCAATTGTTTGCGCAAGCAGCAACTTCAAATTGACAGAGGTACATTGCCCAGTGACTGCTTCCATCAAAGGTTGGAGCTTTGACATGAACTGTCCCTACTGCAGGCAAACTGACTTTGTCTATTAATTTATTTTCTGAGTCTTTTTCTGTCTTTATCATTGGTACAGTCTGTTCAGAAATTTGTTTTCATTGTATTTTCATGAACTGCTCAACTTCACTTTTAATTTGTTCGCTTATGTTTGCCACTGAGTTTTCTACTGCTTATTTGACATGGTTTCTTCTATGACAGATATTTTTGTAGACAATGATTCTTCAACACTCGAAACAGATTTCTCTACTTCAGCTATTTTTAATGTCATTGATTCTTGTACCTTCGATATTTTAGTAACTTGTTTATTAAGCTCACATCGTAGGAGACCCAACTCTGCAGCGGTTTGTTCTAGTGTCTGCTTTTGCTCCTGTATTAACTCTTTGATGTCTTCTGTTTCACGCTCCTGCTTACGTTCTTCTTTTTGTCTTTCTTCTGTTTCTAGCATTAGCGCTTTCTGACGTTCCTCAGCCTCTTCTCTTTCCTGCCTGTGTTTTCCATCCTGTCGTTTTTCTGCTTCTTCCGCCTCCTGCCTGCGTCGTTCCTCTGTCTGCAACAGCAGCGCCTGGAAATTTTCCATCATCTGACTGGCATCCATTATTTTCCGATTAATTACAAACTACACTTGTCTTGCAGAAAGTGCCCACTGTTTCCACTGTTAACTGTTCTATCCCAGTTCTGACACCACTGTTACAACGGTCTACTTGATCGTTGTAGGTACAGTAGAAAACAAAATACAAGACACCAATTAAGTCACTAATCACCAGCTTTAATTTTCACAGTTAAATAGTTAACAACACAGTCTCTTACAACAAATCAGATAAAAATTGTTCACATGCAATAAAATGTCAACTAATATTAAAACACAATTGTATTACAATATACCGCCCGATTATGAAACACAGTGCTTCACTAGTAACCACTTGAACGCACACAGGATCACCCGACAATAAACCCGAACCGCACTGTAATATATCGCGACTATAACTGAAAACTAAGGCCGCTGCCGCCTTGTATTTATACATCCGCGCACAGACCAGAAGATTCCAAACTACGCCTTATCTCTAAACTACGACGTAATTAACTGCGGCCTTGACACAGTCCGGGCAGCTGCCAGCTTCCAGAAAAGTCTCGCGAATGCGTCGAGAATCACGTATGCCACACACATTAGAGCGAGATTTGTCTGGAACATTCGACAAACACGTAGACTGTTCTGTAATGTCATAACAATATTATTCACCAGAGCAAATCTAGACCTCCAGCATTCACTACATCACAGTGACTGCTAACCAGATTATTCCTTTACTTGCAAAAGTCTCTCAAGTTGGCTCTTAGCCTCCAATACAGCAACTTTCATGACCACTGCCATCTTCTCAGCTAACCAAGTATCTTTCAGACCTTCATTTATTTCATTTTAGTTGGAATTGAGTATTACAGATATTTAATATTTTTCTTGTTTCCTAGCACAGTCCCATGTTCACTGTCCAGGTTTGTGATTTACTGCACACACATTGTTCACAAATGTTGAAACATAAACAAATGTAGTTTTTTATTTTTTATAATATGGTTTATCTTTAAAAAAGTAATCTACTCTTATCTTATTTGGTTGACAGTTTCTGGTAGTTTTGTTATTACTTTACTCAAATATTAAATTTCATTCACAGCTGTCTGAGTTTACCATCTTGACTTCATCAGATGGTATAACCTTATTAAACATTATGTTAAATATTTTCTATATTCATTCTAAGCAAATCTTTAAACTCTCCTGGCTGAGATTAAAATCATCTCTTCCATCTCAACTAAATGTTAGTAACAACATTACAAATAATAAGACTTACAAATCTTAGATTTAAAAGACAAATTCTATCTACTTTAATTCTTCTGTTCTTCTATCATATTCATCATGTGACAGGAAAAAGCTTATCACTTATTGCCAGAATCTATAAATATCCTTTTATTATTGCTTTTTCTTCTAAACCACTATATAAACAAAATGTTGAACTGTTGAACAAATGGATTTCCATATTCAGTGATGTATACTTGATATGCATTTATTGTTTATGCAATATTTTGAGGCTGCAGTTGCTTTTAAATTCTGCTTGATCAAGAAACTGCTAAATGTCAAATGCTCTAGTTAAGTTGTAATCTTGCTGAATACTTTGTACAAAGATGACACCAATGAGATTAGACTAGTTTTTGATTAACTGGTTCATTTTCATCTTACCTGAAGTATTAAGATTATGGCCTGTTGTATCCTTCCTTTAGTTGTATTCAGGCCACATCGCCACAAGAGACAAACATTCTGCATTTAGCCACTTACAACTGAAAAACTTCATGGTTGTCTGTTCATATATAGTCCCACCTGCCTCAAACTATTGTATTGCTCTAACAGTAGGGAGAAAAGGTTGGGTTGAATTGATGTAAACCCGAACCACAACACAGAAGAATAGTTATAATTTTAAAATTACTCTTTATGTAACTGTTTTGTTTATGTTATATACAACATAATTTAAAAATAATAATGTTGAAAAACAACACTTAGGATATAAAGCAAGAAAATAAAGGTTATTTAACTGAATATAGTGATCTTCTGCAAAAGTGAAGGTTGAAATTGTACAGTCCTGGAGCCAGGATTCTTCTTTAAATTAACAGAGTATCTGTTATATAAGTTTATCCAATAGTTACTTTGATTATGTCAATGCCCATTTCAATACTAATATGTTTGAAGATAATGAATAATCCAATACAGAAATTAAACAAAAAAGGAATCTCTATACTTAAGATGAAAAAAATACAGATACCAAAAGATGATGATAAAGTGAACAATAAAAGCTATGTTTTTATATAACAATACAATCTGAGTACAATTTTAGTAAGATACTATATTAAAGAATAACCTACAATAAAGAAATACTACACTTTACACTGTATAAGAGCATACTTAATCATTTTCTCCAACATTTTGCAGTTAAACTAGTTTTAACAAACTACAGTTACTAGTAATTCAGATTTTTCATACCGTGATGAATGTCAAAATCAATGTATAGTATAAAATCAAAAACTTTCTTCAGTTCTTGAATGCCAAGAACAATATCATTCACATAACAATATCCCTCTGCTTCATCCCTATAAATAAAATATACAAACGTTAGTACAATATAAAAATAAAATTCCAATACAATAAAATACATGTTAAAATATAGATCTACTGAATGAATAATACTGAATTTTCTGTGCACACAAAAATGTGTGTTCTTTCGTTTCTTTCTTGTTTACCGTTATACCAGACAGGTAAGTTATATGTATCATATATAGATGCAAAGAGAAAATTTGATTATATTTTATATTTTCTTTTCTTTCTTTTCAATATGGAAGCTCGTTTGCCTAAATAATGAGCAGATTCTGAAAGTAAAGTAATTTGCTTCAACGCTGTGGTGTCAAACTCACGCCACCTTGTAACTGGGAAACTCTTATAACATTAATTACAAGTTAGTTCTCATTTAACTTATGCAAACAAATAAATAATGGGTTGAATTCACTGTTGTACATTAGGTCAGTTAAATTTATATAAATTATGACAATAAACTCACTGTATTCTAGCATTCAACAGAGTGTTGAATCAGGGGCATTGCCTCTGATGACATTAACTTCAGCTTAAATTATGGTGACTATATTGTCAGTAACATTAGGTATTTAGTAATACTAAGTAATATATATTTAGGATAAGTATTACATTCAATGATTTTAGGAATGTTACATAATTAAATGCACTTTTTGTGGCTTGTATAAGGCAATAAGAGAAATGTTTTACAGTAAAGTTATTGAACTGAACCTAGCGTTGTGGAGACCTAAGCATAAGAGTTAGCAAAATAATAAAAACCTTTCAGCGCTTTCATCCCTTTCTCTCTCTCTCTCTCTCTCTCTCTCTCTCTCTCTCTCTCTCTCTCTCTCTCTCTCTCTCTCTCTCTCTCTCTCCTCAAAAGAAAATTACAATTTAGTACATACATGACCTGCACAATTTAAAAAGTTTCAAATAATTCACACAAAATGACCCACACAATACAAAGAAAATTCTGTTGTTTATTAAAAGAATTTGTTTACCTTGTTCTTTCAATATTTCTTCTTAATTACTTGCTCAAAAATTGAAGGTGTAAGCTACACTTTGTCCATAGCAACACGGGTATAGAGCAGATTCAGCAATTACAACTTTGTACTAAAACTGTGCATATATGAGGGTCAGTTGAAAAGTTCATGTAGCGACAACTGTAGCTTAGCCGTAAAACTAAATTTTTTCGTGTGCTGCAAGATTTGTATTTTATGTGAACTCCTGTTAATTTCCAAATCTATCTATCAATTTACTCATTGTTTAGAAACTGTTTAAAATTGCCATGTCATGCGTGTTTTGAAAAATGGACAAAATCAAACATCGTGGTGTAATTCTTTGTTAAAATTGTTTAGCGCCAACGGAAATTCAAAATGAAATTGTAAATGTGTCAGGAGATGTTGCGACTTCAAAACCAACAGTTTGTAAGTAGGCACTTGAGTTTAAACATGGTTGTACAAGCACTGAAAATGTGGTCGCACTGGACACCCAAAAAATGCAACAACTCCAGCTTGCTTTTTCACACCAAGTTCTTGAGTTAAAGTATGATGCACACGCTCATATGAGATGCCTATGATTTCAACAACGTCATCCACTCCTCAATCTGTGGTCTTCCAACACCCTATGAAAATTTTTCAGTATCGTCATTTTTTGTTGTACTTTTTGGACGTCCACTGCTGGGATCATCTTCAGTGCTTGTACGGCCACATTTAAACTTGAGTGTGCCCCACTTACCATTATTTCTGAAGGTGCAGCATCTCCTAACACATTTACAATTTCGTTTTGATTTTCCATTGGCGCTAAAACGTTTTTAACAGAGAATTCATCACAACACGATATTTGATTTTGTGCATTTTAAAAACACGCGTGACAGGAAAATTACAAACAGCTGGTAAAAAGTGAATAAATTGACAGATATATCTGGAAATTGACAAGTGTTCACGCGAAATATACATCTTGCAGCACACGAAAGATTTTAGTTCTACCATTGAGCTATAGATGTCGCGCTGCGAACTTTTCAATTGACCCTCCCATTATGTTAGAACCAACACACAATATAACACTATCTAATGCCAAATTAGTGCTCGAACTTCCAGAACCTGTCAGCTAAGTAATGAATGGCTCAACATCATCTTGTAGGTCATCAGGTCGCCACGTTTCATCCTCCACTGATCTAATGTGTTCACAGTAATTTTTCCAGCGAGAAGTTCTAACTGCAGTAATTCCATCTTTAATTAATTTTTCAACATCTTGAACTTTAAGTGTGTTGTTATACTTAGCAACGAGTTTTTTCATTTGGCTCCACACCACCGGAATAGGATTTAGCTCACAGTGGTATGATGGTAAACAGAGAATAGCAACATTTCTTTCTTTTGTTGTTTCATCAACCACCCGTACTGAAAATTTACATTTTATTTTGTTAACTCCATTCAGTGGTTACTTTTTCAAATAGTCATCTGGAGTGTTCACATTTTTTTAAATTAAGCCAAGCTTTAATATTGGTCAGTCAACCCATCTTTCATCAAAGTAAATATTTTTTCTCTTTTCTTTCCTGTATCTTATATCCCTTAACTAAGATAGCCGACACAAAATTATATCCATGTTCTATTACAAGTGACTTGTGATTTCTCTTTTTTTAAAGGTAAATCCCATTTCCTTCACAAGTACATACATGGTAGATTGTTTGACATCTGTGAGCTATGGATCTGCATTTACAGTATGTAATACTTCAAGCATAATGTGAGGCCAATTATTTAAAAAGTAGCCGTGTATAATTTATCCAATTGCACTTCTGATAAAATTGTTATATCTACCATTCCAAGTGTGTGCACAGAATGTCACTCTCCTTGTCTAATGTGGTGACTGCAATGTACCAGATTCTGATTCTTCAAGTAACCTGGTGTTTACACTTTCCTAAGAGAAAAGATTTTTTAAATATTTAAACACTTTAATCACAGTTTATCTGTCATCACTTTTAATTGGCTTTCCTCTTTTATATGGTCAAGTACTCATTTCACAAAGAGTTTCCTACTCTTAACATCTTTAATTCAGTTTAACTATTGGCACAAATTATATTAATACTAAAAACACTGCTATCTAGCCTGAGAAAATGAGAAAAAACTGTACATTAACTTTACTTAACCAGTAAATCTGTAACATAAACTTATGAAACGTTAACACTGTACTATTAATGTGTTTGAGATCGCCTAAATGTACACTGCTTGTGCATTACAAAAAGTAACTGGGCTCAAAAAACTACCTCTCCTTAAACACTTCTAAAAGGTGAAAGTTGGTTGACAGAAAAATGAATGCTCCCTCCCTTCAACCTTTTTTCCAATCATTTGTTGGCAGAGAAACATTCTATGTGTGATCAATTACCTATAAAACATAATTACTGTAAAAAACTACTAACAGTTATGTGTTTATGAAATATGTGAAAACTACAATTAAAAATAAATGCTTATTATATGGAACGCATGTGTTTAAAATATAAAACTTTGTAATAAACACATACTGGTTTTAAGGTAGTCACTATACATCCATGTGTATGCTTAAGTAACATTTTTTTTCTATTATAGAATAGAAAATGTACTATTAATAAGATGAATGTCTTGGGTTGGTATGAAATAAATATGTAACAAATGTTATAAAAACTTAATGGATATTTCAATATCACAGCACAATATTCACTTACATTACCGTGTGAAGACAAGTGTGTGTGTTTGTGTGATCACACGCGTGCACTTGATAAAATGGGGAGAACATCCTGACACATCAGCACTTCAAAATAGATGGTTATTTTTTATGTACTGTTTGCAAAATTCCTTTTATCAAGAATAAATTTTGTTGATACCCACAGCTGAGGAAGAATTATTTTCATTATGTGAATAATAAACATAATTTTACTAATAATTACTTATTTTCAAATAAAATATTACTTGTAATTACTGTATGGTATTGGCAAACAACTATACAGGGATCTTGCTCTGTACTGCATCTAAGCTGCATCGTGTGGAAACTGTTGGTTTGTATTTAAAAACTAATATCAAAAATATTTTTAGTAACATTCTGAAATATAAATCTCTGCATTTAAAAAATTACCTGTCATGAATATTGTATTTTAAAATTAAATTTACTTAATGAGTATTATAAACAGTGCAAGCCCCGAGTTGTTTGCCATATGTTGTACATAAAATTTTCATTTTACCTTTTAAAATGACTCATCTATTATGATGTACAAAAACTGAAATTTTAGTAGTGTAGCTCTCTCTGGTTGTGTACCAGGAAGCTCAAATAAAGTCACTGTCATTTCTATTGTATTGAAAAATCAGCATCTCCGTTTCCTACGTACTCGGAATTAGAAGTATTTATTAAATAAAGTGTTTAATGTTTAATAAAGTGTTGTATTATTTATAAACAATTACAGTCAATTTCACTTCGTTTAAGAGTTGAGTCACCCCATCAGGAATAAACTTTCAAGTTTATACATTTTTATGGTACTCCTGGCCGGATTGAAATTACACCATATTTTTTCGTTGTATCAAATGGACATTAGCATTAGCGTTGATTGAGATCGAACAGTGAATAAATCTTATAGCTTCTTTATATTTATTCAAACTACCAAAATGGTCGACACAAGAGAAATGAATGAACTCATATCATCTAGTGAAGGTTAAATCTGATAAAACTAAATGATGTTTGGCTGAAATATGATCAAATACAAACAACACTTGAAACTGTCTCTTGATTAGGATCATGATCAAGATCATGTGGTTGTTGTATCTACAGTTGACTTCTTGAATTCAAAAATTCAAAGCATCTTAGAATTGTATGAGTCATTTAACCTCCAATTTGTTTGTAAACGTCAAAATCAGCTGGTCTTATGAGCGGAGAACTTTAAACTAAGTAATTGTATGCCAAGAGGATAATACTTTTTGCACTCTCTCTCCTAACAACTTCGTTGAATTCTCCCAAATCACACACTCTCGATTTCTTTTTTTATTTGGTTTTATTTAAGTTAAACAAAAATTATAACGTACACTGAACATTTGCAAATACAATCAATAAAGGATTAACAGTGACTCTCATTAAAGCGAGATTTTCGAGGAGAATAAATAGACGAAAAGAAACTTTTTTAGGAAACGTCTATAAGACTCCGAGACTTTACCCGCGAGACGTTACAGAATGGCGCTCAACGTAAAAGGGCTTTAATTAGGAAAGAAATTTTGAGATATTCGACAAAGTAATATAACAAAAAACCTAATTTTCGTCGGCAGCTATGAGAAAACAAGAAATGCATAATACCAGAGGCAGATCGAAGAAGAGGGCAGAAGAAAAGGAGAAGGAAGAAGGTGGACAGGAACGAGAGATAGAAATAGTCACGGACAGTGAAATGGAACAACTAATGGGTGATAAAGAAGAAACCAAAGTAGTTACAAACACGGAAAAGGAAAGAGTTGAAGAGGAGGCCCAAGGGGACCAACCAGATAAAGCGGTAGCCAGAGAAGAACCAAATTGGCAGGAAATAATGACATTTATGGCAGGACAAAGCAGACAAAACAATGAAAACTTAATAAGACAGATGAAAGAAGAAAATAATGAAAATTTAAGGAAACAGGAGGAAACTTCAAAGAAACAAAACGAAACAATGAACAGTGATTTCAAGAATTTGGATGAAACATTAGACAGCACTTCAGAAGGTATTAAAGCAAGTCCAAACACAGAAGAGAATATCAAGAAAATAAGAAAAATAGGTAGAAAGAAAATATTAAATAGAAAAGAAGAATTGGAGATGAGGAAGGGTGGATTAATTAGTGCATTTAACCTCCCAATTAATGAACTAAGGGAGTTAAGTAGAGTTAAGAATTATAGAATAAACTTTATAAAAATGGCAAAAGTAAACCAGCATAAAATAATAAAGAAGAACTTAAATAAGTTTGGATCTCGGTTAAATATGTCAATGATTGAAGTGCATCAGAAGATATTAATCTTATCATCAAGACGGAATATATCATTAAAAAATATGGTAAATAATCCAGAGGAAAACGGGAATGGAATGATATTAAAAAATGAGTGAATATGTTATGTCAGAGGAGGTACAATACCTGTTAGTTAAAAAAGAACGAACAATGACGGAAGACCGGTACTTAAATGAAGGTTTCATAGCAGCAAAGCGGGAGAGCCGGATGGTAAGGAGATTATCAAGGAGAGAATTAATTCCGAACACCCCAGTAATCCGAGGAAAGGGAGTATCTGAGTTAATGGACCATGGTTAAACTAAACAATAACCAACCAGAAAAAAAGGGGACTGATTTTCTGATACCGACCAAGCAACCCATTGGAAAGAATAAAACCCCAAAATTCAAAAAGTACGTAAGTACAACTTACTTGATTTATTCAGAAACAATATGATTTAATAAAAAAAAACCCAAAATTCAAACAATGTGTAAGTACAACTTACTTAAGATATTTCGCAACCATTTGATTTAACAAAAAGCATGTAAGGACAACTTACTTAAGATATTTTGCAACCATTTGATTTAATAAAAAAAAACCACCAAGAAAATGAAAGAATAGATTGTTAAATAATATTTATAAATAACTGATTTAAAATGGAATAATAGGAAAAATAATATTTTGATGGTAACAAACAGAAAATAAATAAATAAATAAAAACAATTGATGGTAGTGTGCTCAAATAAGAAGAATAATGAATGATTTAATGACTACAATGAAGCTGAAGGAGGATGATAATTAATACAACTATAATTTAGAATTTCTCGGAGTTGAAAATGATATAGGAAGAAATGATACAGAGAAAATATGTCACAAGAAGGAAAGTCAAAAGGATTTTAAAATAATGCCTATCAATAATGTTATATGCTATTAGTTAATGAAAAAGAAGAAGGAATCAAGAAGAAAAAGAAATATATAATTAAATGCAAACAGCTACAACGTGAAGAATCCCAAAAGTGTTTAGTATTAGTCGCTAATCGACTACTTGTAATTTTTTTTATTATAATGAATTGACTGTAGAAATGTTCCAGCAATCATTTTCCTGAGCAGGGATGATGTTCCCCTGGTCTCAGAAGGTGTAAGGATGGACAGCGGAGTAATGGACCCAAAGTGGCCACCCGAACTGAACCACCGCACAGGATAGGGAAAAATGTTAGGGAAATTGAATATTTAAGGGATAATTATAAAATAGCTGAAAAGAGTGATATTAGATTCCAG
Organism: Magicicada septendecula; assembly: GCA_034769895.1. Classification (NCBI taxonomy): domain Eukaryota; kingdom Metazoa; phylum Arthropoda; class Insecta; order Hemiptera; family Cicadidae; genus Magicicada; species Magicicada septendecula. The sequence goes on from CM068368.1 coordinate 456,205,269, forward strand.
AAGTATGGATGAAGAAAATAGAAGGAAGATAGCAGACGTTTTAAGCTTAATTGAGAAAGCGAATTTATAGAAGTAAATAGAAAAATAAGTGTTAAAACAAGTTTTTTATGATTAGTGTGACCAGCCCTTATCAAGTAATGTTTGACAGACCACCACCAAGAGAAATAACTTCATTAATAAATTTTCCTCCAGGAGAGAGAGTTGAATTCAATAAGATCGAAATGCACAACAGGTTGTTGCATAAAGCTGAACTTCAACATAGAAAGGAAACGGAGAAGAAGAAAAGAATAGATACATACCAAGTAGGAGATAAGGTGTTGATAAAAAATAGACAATTACCCAGTTCTATAGAGGGTATTGCTAGAAAATTACTTTTACTTTATACCGGATCATACATCGTAACCCAGGTGAAAGGGAATAATACATATGAAATCAAATCGGTTAACAATAACAAAATAAAAGGTGTATATAACCAATCAGAAATGAAAAGAATCATGAAGAATAAGGCAAGAATACGAAGATTGAAGAGTTCAACAATTTATTTTAAAACCAGTAAACAAAAATAAATCTGTTCTAGTGGGGGGGCTTTATGTAATGTTACATAACCCATGCCCAAATATGATAACACAATCATCCCACTCTAAAGGTCAGAAATGGGTATTATGTACCTAGCTATAGAATACTTTGTACTACAGAACACTATAAACAATAACAAAGTGACATATAGTGTACAAAGTGAGATATAGTGTACATAGTGAGAGGGTAAATTGTTAAACTTTAAATACCGTAAATAGCGAATAAAGGTGGTAGCGAATTTTGTTGTGATGTGTAAACTCTGCGCAGTTAACTTACCTGTCCTGACATAATAATAATGCAGTCGAGATGGAGCGCTCTGGTAGTAAACACTACACCCTTGAACCATGCCCCGAAGTACTAAGATATTTTAATTTAAAAGTGCAGATATAACTATGTGTAGAGGAAAGTATCAGTAAAGTAGTGTTTTATAAAGAAAAATGTAATCTATTAAATTAAATGGAATAAATCAGTGAGAGGGATGACATCTCTATTGACTATGTGCAAGATCTCCAATGTTTGTTTAAATTAAAAAGGTACAATGTACCAAAAGTGAGAACATTTCATAAATAACCATGTGACGTGCACTTCTGTGGGAAACAAGAACTTTCACTCGAGTTGTACTACTAAAGATGCTTAGCTACCAGACTTCATAGAACAGCATAACAGCTTCATAATTACCAGGATCTCTTCAGCCGCTTCACCCGGAAAGTAAACTACCATAACCTTCAACCATTTGTGGACACCCCAAGGACCAAGGACCAGGACACGGAGTAAACTTCACAATATCACAGGTGACACGGAGACTTGTCTTCCGTGGTTAAATGTCATTAAAACAAATGTTTGCAAAAGACAGTTTAATTAACTATATAAAAGACTTTAATTATTGTCAATTTGTAAATTGTATTATGTCACACGACTAAAATTATTTGTAATAGTAATTAGTGCTTGTAGTATAAAGCTTTTCAGATACCAGAGGTTAAATTAAGTCCATTCTTCAAATGCCCCCCCCCTTTAAATAGTATAATAACTTAACTTACAAACCAATTTAAAATCCCGGATCCGTGGAAAAAGCTAGCACATAACAATACTTTTGTTGTGGCCACCTTTTCAGAAAATATTTTGTAAAGTTTTATTTAGAAAACCTTATGGTAAAAAATCCATGTAGAACTATAAAGGATAGCACCTAGTAAAGAGATGTCATTACTTAACACAAAATACTGAGTGAATAAATCATCAAACACGCCAACAAACATTCCTTTCATTCTAACTACTACTGCTTGTTAAGAAGTTGATTAAGACTATGGCAGCCCCTGCAATTGATCTGAGGCAATTACGCACTGGTTCCCGACGTTATAACGTAGGTAAGATGTTATACTACTGGCGCACATGGACACAAAATTTCCTAAGAGTGTATACTAGGGCTCATGTGGAATCTTCACTACGATTCCTTGTCACTGTCTGTGTCAGCTCAGTTGAGTTGGATTTATGGACCTATCATCAAATATCTGCTAAATCAAATCATCATGATACGTTGAATATCATATACCATAACTCAAATTATATATGCATCAAATCATCATCCTAACTGAAATATATGGTCCATGTGCCTGAACAGCCCCACTTACCTTTCTTATTAATGTTTTTGGTGTTTACCCTTGGATTAGTACACCCTCTTTCCATATACATTATATGAAACCTAGGAAGATTTCTTCATTTATTCCCACTCTCAATACTCTTCAGATGCTTCACACTATTGTTTCACATTTTGCCTGGTAAATCTGGCCTTCATGGATTTGGAGAATTTACAGCTTGTTTATATTTTGTATCTGACCAAAGAGCTATTCATCATTCACATTTGCTGCCAGGTATGCCCCTCTTAAGTCCTTACCTTTGTCTTAAATTATTAGGGGTTTATCTTCTTGCCAAACTGATGCATCACTATATGCAACTTTCATGCCATTTCTCTCTTTTAGTCAGATTTGTGTCTGCATAACTCCAGAAGAATATTCTACTGGATAAATACTCCACCCTACAAACTTAAAACCTCTGTGATCAATTGTGGGTGAATAGCATTAATGAATTAGTATAATCTGAAGAGACAACCCTGCTGTCTTGGTGGCATACACATGCTCACTTGAATCCTGCTGTTTCTCAGAAACCTTTGGGTGAAGCTATTGTTGATCACCGTTTGTAGTGGTCTGGTCTTCCATTTCTTCTTTAAACTTAGTTCACTTGGCTGACATCTTACCCTCTAATGGGTAATTATAAAGGCAATTTAGAATTAAATCTTGAATATCAGTCTTGTGCGATGCAGTTTTGTCTGACTTTTTCATCTTGACTGCAGACATTTTCTCCTGGCCTAGGAGTGGTGGGATTCGTCAGTTTGTTTATAAGATGGTTGAAACTGGGAACTGTACTTTCGCCACTCATCCCCAGGCAGCTGTCCATTAAACACACATGCCAGTATGTTATTTTTCAGATGAACTACAGGATATTGTGGCTGATCATTTGACTTTTGACTTCCCCACGTAATCCAATAGCACGCAACTTTTCTTGATGATTTTGAATTAATAAGATGTCAGACTGACTTAATAATTATACACTTGTGCACCGTCAAAATTTACGGCACAAGAATCATTCAATTGTGCTGGTAATTAGGCATACTCATGATTGCCTGGTTGGGAATGCAGTTCCCTTGCTGAGTGAAGGCCAGTTATACAATTCTTATTGGATCTTATCTGTGTATAGGGTCATTAGAGGTTGTTCTAATCACTGTATTGTGTTTTTGGCTAAAGGCCTACACCATCATATTGGTATGCCATTACAGAAGATTTTACATGTTTCTCGGCTATCCCAGCAGAGACCAGCTGTAATATGTGTGTGGGTATATACGAGGGGGTACCCAAAAATAACCGGAATAGCGCTGCGATTGGCGGAGCTTACGTAGTACGCATTTCTCCCGCTAGGCGAGAATAGCGCAACTCGTTCCGAGTTCAGTGCCGTCATTGTTGTCGCCTGGGAAGGTTGTGTCCGGTCACAGTAATTCGTTTTGTGAAAGCAGTTTCGCTTGCTCCTCGTTTTTTGTCATGGCGGATTTAAGTGAACAGTGCGCTGCTGTGAAATTATGCTTCCTGCTTAGGAAAAACGCCGCAGAAACTGTTGTGATGTTGAAAACAGCTTACAAGGATAGTGCTATGGGAAAAACTCAAGTGTACCAATGGTTTTCTCGTTTCAAAGAAGGTGAAATGTCAATTGATGACAAACCTCGTTCAGGACGTCCGTCAACTTCCAGAATTGAAGAAAATGTTGAAAAAGTTCATGCAATCGTTCTTGAAGACCGACTACGGACCATTGAAGAGATTAGTAAGTTATCTGGAATAACTTGGAGCTCGGTTCAGCGAATTTTGTCAGAAGATTTGGGGATGAGAAGTGTCACTGCAAAATTTGTGCCTCGGGTCCTGACTGAACAGCAAAAAGAGAATCGAGTTGAAACATGCTGTGCATTGAAAGACCAGCTCCGAACTGACCCAGATTTTTTCCAAGGTCACTATTGGTGACGAGTCATGGTGCTATGGTTACGACCCCGAAACTAAGCAACAGTCAAGCCAGTGGAAAACTTCATTGTCGCCTTGCCCAAAAAAAGTTTGTCAAGTGAAATCAAACATCAAGACGATGCTCATTTGTTTTTTCGATGTTAGAGGGGTAGTGCATTCTGAATTCATCCCACCAGGTCAGACTGTTAATCAGGCTTTCTATTTGGAGGTTTAAAAAGATTGTGTAACAATGTGCGACAAAAAAGGCCCAATTTGTGGCAGACGAGGGACTGGTTTTTCCACCATGACAATGCACCTGCTCACGCAGCCATTTCAGTGCGCCAGTTTTTAGCAAAAAACAACATGACTCCCTTGCCCCAAACCCCTTACTCACCTGACCTCGCTCCATGCGATTTCTTCTTGTTTCCGCGAATGAAGAGGGACATGAAAGGACAACGTTTTGACGATGTGGAAGCGGTAAAGAAAAAAACGAGGCAGGAGCTGTCGGCCATCACAACAGACGAGTTTGAAAAATGTTTCCAGGAATGGGATCACAGATTGAACAAATGTATTAAGTGTAATGGAGAGTACTTTGAAGGTGATACGGTTGTTTTGAAAAAAAAAATTAAATACATAGCTTAAAAAAAAAATTCTGGTTATTTTTGGGTGCCCCCTCGTATTGCTACTACTTTGTGATGAAAGACAATTATCATGCATCAGCCACTGAGGCTCTTCCAGACTTCACTGGTCTGCGTGCACTGTGTTCAAGGCCGAAAGCAATTACGCTCTAGTGTTTTCCAGTAGTGTTGACGCATATCATGGATTATTCTGGAACACTTGTGCTATCTATTTCGACAACAACAGCTGCTGCTTAGAATCAGTCTTACGTCAGCGATTACTCAGTTGAGTTTTACTTCAAACAATTATACAGTGCGTCTCAAGTGATGTACTAGTGAAAAGTGATTATAGTGCAGAATGCTTTATAGTTGACATTATTATTTGTGTGGACAGATAACTTGTACTTGAGTTATTGTACGAGTATAATCTTGTTGAATAATTTGTTGATTACAAACTGTTAATTATGATAATTAAAACTGGTTATTAGTGATTTAATTGGTGTCTTGTATTTTGTTTTGCACTGCACCATACGACAATCAAGGAGACCATCGTAACAGTGGTGTCAGAAGTGGGATAGAACCATTAACAGTGGACACTGTACAAGACTAGTATAATTTGTAATTAATCTGTAAACAATGGATCTGAGTCAGATGATGAAAAATTTCCAGGCGCTGCTGTTGCAGATAGAGGAACGATGCCGACAAGAGGTAGAAGAAACAGAAAGGCAAAAAAAGGAGAATGAAGACAAGAAAGAGAGGAAGCACAGAAAAGACGCCAACAAGAGGTGGAAGAAGCAGAAAATTGACAGGATGAGAAAGCGGAAGAGGGACACAAAACCCTCCTGCTGGAAACACAAGAACATCAGAAAGCATTACTGCTCGATTCAGAGGAACGACAAGACAAATAACATAAGCAGGAGGCAGAGGAATGGAATCGTGAAATAGAAAACATCAGAGTGTTAATACAGGAGCAAAAGCAGATGCAAGAACAAACCGCTGCAGAGTTGGGTCTATTATGAAGTGAACTTAGTAAACAAATTACTAGAATATCTGATGTAGAAGAATCCATGTCAAATAAAATAGTTAAAGTACAAAAATCTGTCTCAAAAGTGGAAAAAGTTATGTCAACGAAAATAGAAGACCCGATTGCAAATATGAAAAAGCAGATTAAGAGTGAAGTAGAGCACTTCATGAAGCTACAACCAAACCAAATTTCTGAACAGACTGTACCAATCATAAAGACAGAAAAAACAATAGAGAAAAGTCACTTTGCCTGCAGCTGGAGCAGTTCACGTCAAAGCTCCAACATTTGATGGAAGCAGTCACTGGGCGACGTATCTTCGCCAATTTGAAGCTGCTGCATGCACAAATAATTGGACAGATAAAGAGAAGACAATTTCACTCGTTCTTGCTTTAAAAGGACCTGCTGCGGAGCTACTACAGAAAGTGCCACCTGACAGCCAGAATGTCTATGACGAATTGATTAAAGCTCTGGAATTATGGTATGGTGATAAACATTTGTGAGATATGTACTACGCTCATTTGAGATCAAGATGACAATGTTCTGGGGAGAGTCTTCAAGAGTTTGAAGCAAGCATCGACAGACTGATTAGATTGGCCTATCCTGAAGCACCAGAAGATTTTCGAATAAGGTGTGTGGTGCAGACATTTATTGATGGCATCGGAGATTGTGAACTTCAGCAAGTGTTATGAATGACAAGACACTGACACAGCTCAGAAGCTCTTGTTCACGCCCTCAAGTTTGAAGATGCCAAGTCAGAGTTTCACTACATTAATGGATTTATGCCATTACATTGTAGTCAGAAGATCCCAGTATCACATTGCCATTACGATAGGTGCAGAAAAACAATGTATTCAGACAAACAATTCAAAAGTTCAAGAGCCCAACACCAATGTGAACGATGGGAAAAGACAGAAGACCGAAGTGTTACAACTGTGGGAAACATGGTCATCTACAGGTAGACTGTTGGGAGAAGAAAATATCTAGAGAAGAGAGTGATCACACCAATTGGAGAAGTAAAGCCCCAGAACAGCACACAGTTTCCACGCTACATAAGACCAATGGAAACCTGATCGTTAATGGATTTGCGGAAGGTAAACCAACATCATTTACAGTTGACACGGGTGCTACAGTGTCTGTTGTGTGCCCTGACTTAGTCACCAACTGCCAACATCAAATTAGCTCTTGTATAATACAGACTGTGACTGGAAGCCCCGTCAAAGTGTTAGGAAAGGTAGACGTACGTGTACGCCAGGGTCTTCTTGAGTTTAGACACCAAATGATTGTTGCAGACATTGTCGATGAAGTGATTCTTGGCATGTACATTATGAATGCCTATAGATTCAGTGTGGACTTAAGAGAGAATGTCCTGAGTGTTGGCCAAGAGGGAACTTGGAGAGGTAGTACCTTTGCTTTGGGTTGACTGGGTACTGGTCCTCACAAGTTCCCAGGGTTGGTTGATATGAATGATGGCAGCTCCCAATGGAGCCATGAGCCTCTCTCCAGCCAGGACCGTACTGCGTGGTGAAGAGCCACATTCTACTAGAGGTGACCTCGTTGGCGCAGAACAGTACAGATCTAGACTGGAAGGTCGATAAACATTCTTGGTGGAGGGCAGCAGTACCCATCAGTACCAAGGTAGGGCATATAGGAAATGATCCTGGACTGGCCTATGTCTTGGATTATTGCATGCAGTAGTCAAAATTTGACCCATCTGGCTGTGGTACTGCGACTGAGGGGGTAGGTGGGACTCCATAGCTGTAGTGAAAGCAACCTACCTAGAGGAGAAAACCTCGATCACAAGCCTGGCCCTCTAGGTTGGAGGTTGGGCTAACAACCCATTACTGGAAAATCTGGTGTTACAAAACCATCAAATAAGCCTCGGAAAGGACAGTGTTATCAAAAACGACTCAGGCAACGGAATATGGACTTGTCTTTTGGAACGTGGAATGTTAGGACTTTGTACAGGCCAGGGGCACAAAGGGGAATATTTGAAGAGCTAAAAAGATATAAAATTGGGGTAGCAGCAGTGCAGGAAACAAGATGGCTGGGAAATGGAGTAAGAGATACTAAAACTCATACAGTATTATACAGTGGAAGAGAGAAGGGGAAAAGAGAACTGGGAGTAGCATTTGTAGTTGACAGAAACTTAAAACACCTCATAGTAGACTTCCACCCAGTCAACGAGAGAATATGTAGAATAAGATTGGCTACAAAATTCTTCAATCTGTCAATCCTAAATTAAACTAATCATGGGGGATATGAATGCAAACACTGGGAAAGAAGATGCATACCTTGGCACCATAGGTGGACACAGTCTACACAATGAATCCAACAGAAATGGGGAACTGCTGATCGACTTCACTACAAGCAGGAATATGGTTATCAGCTCAACTCAATTCCCACACCATGATATCCATAAGGGAACGTGGGTAGACCCAGATGGGAAAACAGTCAACAAGATAGATCATGTGATCATAGATAAAAGAGCAGCTACAAGTATAATTGATGTCAAAACCCGGAGAGGAGCGTCAGTTGGTTCTGATCACTATATGGTGCAGATAAAGTTTAGATGCAGGGTGGCCGCGTATAGGAAGGACAGACTCAGAAGACAGGAAAATGTTAACACGGCGAGTTTAAAGGACCCAGAAAAGGTATAGAATATGCTGGGAAAGTGAAGAATAAATTGAACGGGTCAGTCACAGTAACAGTGGAAGAGAAATGGAAGAGCCTTAAGTGCGCACTCCTGGAGACCTCCAGAGAGGTGCTAGGAATAGAAGAGAGACGGAGGCAGGAGGACTGGTTTGATGAGGAATGCAGGGAGAGTATTGCACAGAGGAATGAGGCTCACAGGAAGTATTCTCAGTGTAGGACTAGAGAAAGGAAGCAAGAATATGAAGAGAATAGAAGACTGGCAAATAAAGTATGTAGAAAAAAGAAACTTTTAAAAACGGGCTGCTTCTGAAAATGGAGCAGGACTTTGCAGATGGAAGAATAAGGAATGCTTATTAATATTTAAAGCATCTCAGGGAAGGTTATAAACAATCTACAACACTATGTAGAGACAGAGAGAATAGAATTGTCAGTGACGCAGAGAAAATTAAAACTATCTGGCGAGAATACTTCGATGGCCTCCTTGGTGGTGTGATAGAGGGAGGAGAAATTGTTGCTCACACCCCGTGGAATGCAAACACTGGGGAGTTGGAATCTGACCCACCATCAATTCAGGAAATAGAAGAAGCTATTAGTGCCCTCAAGAACAACAAGGCACCAGGTACAGACTTAATTCCTGCAGGATTGCTTAAAGCTGGAGGTACTGATGTGGCAGTCGCACTGCACTCCTTAATTTTGGACATATGGCAAACAGAACAAATGCCCATGGAATGGAATAAATGCATTATATGCCCTATTTATAAAAAAGGTGACAAATTTCAATGTAAATTTCAAAAAAAAACTTCGCGTTACATTTGATCAATAGTAACCACGGATACACTAGTTGCGCCAAAAATTTGAAACCGTTGCATATTTGCAACAAAGGGCGAATTATGAGCGCTTTAGAAGAGTTCGAAGTCTACAAAGCATCGAGAACACAAAAAAACCTAGTGCTCAACGATCAATAGTCGTTTAACTCGAACAGCTTGTATGACACTGCGTTTCAACATGTTTACCAGATTACAGACAAATGAGAAATCAACAGTTGCGATTATGAACCCGAACAGTGTGCACTGATTCTTCGCACGGTACGTTGTGACATTTTATTAATGTAGTGTGTTTTAATGATGTTAGTCAAAGTTTTTTATTTGCGTTGACAAGTTCTTCATGTGAGAGCAAGAAGTTTTAAACCTGAAGATGGGAACATGTTTCCCGAAACATGTCGTGTATGACATTATAACGAAGTCGCAAGATGGAAAGGTAATAAGGTAAACTATAAGTTTTATTTCAATAATGCGACTTGGAGACCATAAATCACAAATTATGAATTAATTAAAATATTTTGTTATGTGTTAATTATATATATTGTGTATGGTAATAATTTTGACGGGTTTATACAATCCCAATAATTTGAAAGATGGAGGGAAATAATGATGAAGTCAGCCTAACTGACATTAGTACAGAAAGTCAATCAAGCTTAACAGAATCTGTAACAATGGAGGGCGCTACGATTCATTCAACGTCTATCCAAAATAAACAATCGGATAGTAATGATAAGGTAATGAATATGTTGCAATTAATTTTAGAACAACAAAATGTAAAATTTAACGAAGTAAAGTGTCATTTAGATGGAAACAACACTAAAATGAATGAAATGAATACACAAAATGAAAGTAATTTTAATGAGATTAGAGATGAAATAAAACAACAAACTGTTGACATTAGTAAGCATATTCATGAGATTAATGAATGTTGCAATAATATGAAAGAACAGATAATAGAATCAGTAAATAACAAATTCAATGAGCAGATTAACGAAATGAATGAAAATTTTGAAAGTAAAATAAATGACGTAAACGAAAACATATCAGTTAAAATTGAAGCACAAGTTATGGAACAATGTATAGAATTAGAAAGCAAATGTGAAAGTAAAATCAATGAAAACAATGATGACATTAAATGTAAGATTATTGAAGTAGAAAACAAATGTAAACACGAAATAGAGTCAATACATGAGAGCGTGGGGGTTATGAGTTAACATAACCTTCAGCTCGAAAGCATGCATGATAATAAATTTAAGTTAATGGAACAAAATATTGTTGAAGTTAAGGACGAGCTGCAAGTGGCAATGAGCCAAAAAATAAATAACATTGCGGAACGAGTAGTGTATACTAGTGATGCAAGTAATGCCATTGAACTAGAATCTTTCAGTTGTGATAATCGGGGGGGGGGGGGGTACACCCGATGCAGTTTCTTAATAGAGTACGGGAATTTAACCGATTTAATAACAATAGTTGGGAGGTGCAGTTGTTGCGGATAGTAAAATGTTTTAAGGTAAGTTCTGCAATATGGGCGGAGGCCCACAGAGTCGAGTGGGAATGTTACAATGACTTTGAACGGACATTTTGGGGAAAATACTGGGCGGAAGATCAAGAAATTTTAAGAAGTCGAATTATGGGGCCAGGTAATTGGGAGTTCATAATAATAATAATGTTACCATCTACGTTATGAGATTGTACAACGAAGCTAAATACTTAGAGCCTCCACTACCATTTAAGTCATATGTGAGGCATATCCGTAAACACCTGCCACGAGAGGTACAAATTACACTCATGACCAGAGAAATAAAGGACATAAACGAGTTGGAGAAAATTCTCGATATTTTTCAAAACATAAGGGACAGTGAGGTAGGTAGACGTCAAAACCAGCCAATAATACATACAAATGGCAATAATAATCAAGCGTGAGGGTTAACGACCGGATACGGGGGGACGAGAATAAATAATAACAATAGAGACGAGGGTTGGAGGTGCTCGTCATGTAGGTTCGAAAATTTTGTGGGAAGACCGGTATGTTACAGGTGCAGTAAGACACGAAAAGAACAACGGAGAGAAGTTGGAATGAATCAGCACCATCAACATCAGAGAGGAATAGAGAATAGCGGTGGAGCACCTGGAAGTAGCAGAGATCAGACCAGAGGTCACACTGTACACGCGCAGGGCAATACCACCGTCCGAACGGAAAACTGAGGCCGACAATGGAAGCAAGGACCCCACCATTGTCTACAGAGAACAACAGGGTCCAGGAAACAGATGAATACCAGAGTAACGTGATCCAGACAGAAATAATGAAGGAGTTATTGGAGGAAGATAACGCAGAGATTATGGAACCAAAGACCGGATTGACTGAGGTAATTGTCACAATGGAAGGTAAGAGTTTTAAAACATTGATAGATACAGGGAGCGAAATATCTGTGATTTCAGAAAATGTACTGGGGGAGTTAAAAGAAGTAAATAAAAATATACCATCATTACCAGTTGTAGGTGTGACAGTAGTGGGGGTAACGGGAGTACGAAGTAAAAGGGTGACTAAACAAGTCCAATTAAATTTATTCATTAACGAAGTTGAGTTTGAAAATACATTTTTAGTAGTCAAGGGATTAAGTTTAGATGTAGTCTTGGGAAATGATTTTTTTGAGAGAAATAGAGCAATAATTGATTTCAATAAACGGGGAGTAGAGTTCAATAGTGGAAGTGAGCCAGTCAGGGTTAGTTTTGAGCGAGTGTTATATAAGGTTAGAGTTTCGGGAGTAAAAATGATACAGAAGCGTGTAGGCGATAGGGACATAGAAACATAAGTGAATATATGTTAAGAGAGAGAGAGAGATTGTGGAGAGTGATGAGAGAGAGAGAGAGAGAGAGAGAGATGTATGAGAGTGATAAGAGAATATGGGAAAACAGGGCGGATACATTTTTTAATGAGGGTGGAGTTGTAGGGAGTTCCCAACGACAGGAGTTGTGGGTAGTAGTAAAACGTTTTAAGGAGGTGTTTGCGGAGTTACCTGGAAGGGCCAGGAACTATGAGTGAGTTGAAGGTTCGGGAACACACACCCTTCATGCAGAGGAGTTATCCAGTACCATATTCGAAGAGGAGAGTGGTGGAAGAGGAGTTGGACAGAATGATGGAGGGGGACATTATAGAGAGATCGATATCGCCTTACTCGAATCCGTTGGTGGTAGTCATAAAAAAGGATGGGAGAGTGAGATTGTGTTTAGATGCGAGGAAGATAAACCAAGTCATAATACTGACCAGGAGTCACCAGAGCCGATGAACGAAATTTTTCAAAAATTCAGCGGAGTCAAGTACATGACGTCTTTAGATCTGACATCTGGATACTGGCAAGTTCCATTAGCAGTGGAGAGTCGGAGGTATACTGCATTTCTCCTCACTGGTAAGAACTATCAATTTAAAAGATTGCCATTTGGGCTTAACACTAGCGTAGTGAGTTTCATTAAGTGTTTAGATATGATATTGCAACCCCAGGACTTAGATTTTCTAACAGTGTACGTCGATGATATATTAGTTGCTTCTAGAACATTTTCTGAACATGTGGAACATCTAGAATATATATTAAATAAATTGCAGAATGGGGGATTAACAATTAATTGGGAAAAGTCAAAGTTTCTACAGACAGAGATACATTTCTTAGGTTTTATCATTACTCCGGAGGGAATTCTAGCTAACCCTGATAAAGTAGAGGCTATTATGCGTTTCCCCGAACCAAAAAATATTAAACAGCTACAGAGTTTCTTAGGCCTGTGCAACTTCTACAGAAAGTTTCAGAAAAATTACGCGCAGATAACGTCAAGGCTAAGTGCAGTTTTACAAAAGAACAACCAGTGGAAATGGGGAGAGACGGAAAGGGACGCATTCGAGGAGACAAAAAGAAAATTTTCTAACATGATAATGATGAATCACCCTGATTTCTTAAAAATTTTTTATTTACAGACCGACGCCAGTAACGTCGCCCTGGGAGCGGAGTTATATCGGGAAGATAGCGACCGGGAACATCAGACGATAGCTTTCGCCAGCAGATCCCTTTTGGCGGCTGAGAAGAATTACGCAATGACTGAAAAGGAGTTGCTCAGTATTGTGTTCGCTGTGGGAAAGTTCCGCACATACATCTTGGGGAACAGGACAGTCATCAGGACGGACCACACAGCGCTGTCGTTTCTAAACACATGCAGGTTAACACACAGCCGGCTAACCATATGGGTATTAGCCTTAAAAGAGTACAATTTCTCATGGGAGTATATTAAAGGGACAGAAACAAAATACCAGACACTCTTTCCAGGATAGATGTAGAAAACAAAACAGGGAGGGACCTAAAGGAGATAGAAATTTTTTTGGTTAACAAGGGAAGATAGACTTTTTGGTGAGGAGTTAAGGGATATCAAGACTATACAGAGATCACATAATACATCGGGGAAAATAATTGCTAGTTTGGAAGCGGATTTAGATGGGTCTGAATATAGTGCACATTTTCAAGTATATCAGGGAATTTTGTTCAAGAAAGTAGAGGGGGTGAGCGTGATTGGAGATTGGTTATACCGGAAGGGTTGATAGATAGAATCATATGGGATTGTCACATAAGGTACGGGCATTTTGGAGCGAAAAAGTGTGCAAATGTATTAAAGGAGTCATGTGTTTTTAAGAATATGGAAAGGCGAGTTCGAAGATTGTTATGGGGATGTGATTTATGTCAAAGGTCGAAAGTAGTTAATTATCGTGTAGAAGGGGAGTTGAATTTTATTAAAGTGGAGAGACCATTTGATTTAGTTGCAGTAGATTTGTATGGGCCATTGCCAAAGGGTAGGGGTGGAGTGATGTATGTTTTTGTTGTGTTGGACACTTTTTCCAAGTTTGTTAAATTATATAGCGTGAAGAGAGCGACGAGCAGGGTTTTAAGCGAGAAGATAATGAGGGACTACATGGTCACCGTAGGAAAACCAAAAATAATATTATCAGATCACGGACCCCAATTCATCAGCGGTAGGTGGCGGCAGACTCTGGGATGGGAAGGAATTATACCAAAACATACGGCAGTGTACCATCCGCAGTCCAACCAAGCAGATCGGGTGATGAGAGAAATTGGCAGGATATTTCGAGCATATTGTCATACCAAACACAGTGAGTGGCTGATGTACGTGAAGAAGATAGAAGAGTGGTTGAACAGTACCACCCATGAGTCCACCGGATTTACACCTTATGAATTGATAAAGGGGACGCGCCCACCTCGAATTTTGGAGCAAGTTTTCGATTATCCACCAGAAAATCAGACAATAGATGTGAACGTGAAAATCCAGCTAGCAAATGAAAGTCTATTAACAAAAGGTGAAAGGAGAAAGCGTAGGCATGATGCAAAGGGTAAGTGGACCAAGTATGAGGTGGGACAGTTAGTATTAGTGAGGAGACACAATTTGTCTAGTGCCCAGGATAAGGAGATTAAGAAATTTTTCCTCTTGTACGAAGGACCATATGAAATAATTGAGATAAAGATGAATAATGCATACGTGCTACGAAACCAAGTAACGTCAGAGATAATAGGTACTCATAACACAACAAATTTGAAGTTATATTGGTCACCATAAATATGGAAAGTAATAAATGAATTTTAATATGTATTTGTATGTTTTCAGAAGGGACTCTTCCCCATTTTCGGGCGGTCATGGCTTCACCATCCCTGACCGTGGATTTTGGTTGTTTGGGGGCGGACCATGGTTGGAGGTCACCTCAAACAAGGGGTGAAAACAACGATGGTCCTACTCCACAAATTGGTGCAAGTAGAAATTTTATATTTTTAAGAACGGGGAGGGGGACCCCTAAAGTTCGTGGATCAACTAAAAAAAAAAGTATCAATTGGCAATTATCCACGAACAAATAATGGTTTTATTTATTAGTAGAACACCCAAAATTAATATAAATAACAAGTGCGACTCGTTGGGAGTTATTTCATTACCAAGTAAGATGGTCAGTAATGAGTAACCATTTTGCTCGGTAAAGAAATGCAAATAATTTTAACAAAGTCGTCCGAACATTTTAACTACGCTTAAAGAAGTAGTTATAATTTAGAAGTAATTTAGATTTAAATTAGAAATTGTAAGGTGATCAATTTGTGTTATCGTGCACTTGTTATTTTGTAGCTGGAGAAAGTGGCTGGAAAATAAGAGAGTATGCCCGTGTGCCTAGGTTAAATTCTATGGCAGATAGTATATGAAATATAATAAATAAGAAATGACAGACCAGTGTCTGGTGGAAATTAAAGAAAAAATGTAAATTGTGAATCAATCAAATGTTGTTTGTAATCGCTAGTGGAGATGAATTAAAGAACATAGTGAAGCTATGGTGATACCATGGGACTGATAAATGGACAGTGAATATTAAATGATAGTATTTGTGAATTTTGTTTAAAAATAATGATTTTTTTTAATATTTGTGTATTTTAATTCTAATGTAATGTTGAATGGTAACTTTAATATAATAGCTATGTACAATTTTGTTATTTTAGGAATAAATGTAATATTAACCGATGCGATTCCACACTTTTGGGCGGTCACGAACTCACCAGCCCTGACCGTAGTTTTGGCTGACAACCAGCTATGGGCAGACTTATTGTACACTGACCATAGTTGGTTGCCTTTGAAATTGGTGTAACTTAGAAATTAACCGGAGGGTGAACCAGGGGAATCAACACAACTGTGGAACAGCGGCTACCATCGAATGGGATGGTAGACCGTTTAAGGGCATGTGACTAAATTTTAGTACGATTACTGGTATCCTTGAATACCAGTAATGCCGAATTTTTATATAACGCCAAAGCAAGAACAGTGGAAACAGCGTTTAAACCCTAATAAACTTCAGTTCTTGTGGAAGCAAATGGGCGCTACAGTCCAACATAAAAAATCAATAGAGTGTGTGGAAAGGAGCTGGCCATTACAAGCCAGGACATAAATATAGTATTTATGTAAATAGGTAAATGCCTTGCACGGTTTACCCGTGAGGTTATTTACCCAATTGTAACTGGGTTAGGGGGGATATTATAAAATTATGTGGAAAGGAAAGTTGATGATTATTATAAATGGGATAGAATAACCCGATTAAATGGAATTAATTGATCTTATGATGTAATTAAATGATTTTTGTGTTGTTTGGAAGAGTACTATGGAGATGATTAACAAAGTTTGAAAAAAGATATAAGTAGATAATTTGTGATGATGTAGTTGATTTAAATGTGTTTAAGAGGAATTTTAGTAACGAAGTTAAATATTTTGAGATGTGAATTGGGTAATGAAAGATATTTGTAATGGTGTAAGGGGAAGTGGTTATTTAAATTCTGATTGGAATCAGGGAAATATTTTGAATTTGGGATAAGAATTAACGAGAGAGGGGCATACAGAATGTTGGTATTGAAAATTTTAAATGTATCATGTTATATTAAGTATATATGTATATTAGAAGTTAAGAAAAAACCAGTGCTTCTTAACGCAAACCAGCACAGCTAAGGGGAGACCAGATCAGTTCTGGATATGGTATAATGCAAGGCCATTATTTAATATTCTGATTTAATGTTTCAGTGTCTGGTGATGCTGTGGCGGCAGTCCTGTGCTGGCCTGCGCGTCAGAGCAGGGGCGTCAAGTGCCTGACTGGTCTTGCGGTGTTGGGTTCTCGAGAGGGAAGTCCAGTAAGGTCATTCAGGTGCGGCCACAGTCACTGGACCAGGGGGGTAAGTTACCCATGAATTTAGTAAAATGTAAAGTGGGTTATGGCGCCATATCTGGGCCGATCCTCTTAGGAAGTATGTGTGAGTGTCAATGAGTTTTTATGCTTCGGCATGAAACCTCTCATTGAGGGGGTATTGTAACGGTACAGGTAAAACCACCCAGAGAAATATTGAAAATGTAAAGATTTTATTTATAAAATGTATTGGGTAAAAAACAATGTACACGATTTGGAGTCAAGGTCGACGATTTAACAGCGGAAGGCAGTTATTTTTAGCCAACCGAACTTTGAACTTTGCACATCTGGAGTCACACTACATGACGTCAAGAGCCGAGCCCATAATTACATAACACTGGAATGTGTGACGGGTCAGCAACGCCTCAAAATCTGGCTACGTAATACAAATTAAACAAAAGAACGAGACCACATGATTGCCCCTCCAGCTCAGACTTTTGACCAATTTGGCTCGTCCCAGTTGAAACTACACTCTTGTGCCGATCGGTCACAAAAAGTTCCGCGGATAAAAGTATGGGCGCGCCCAAATAATTAAAATGTAAAGTAAAAGAAAGCAGTTTTTTTTATCTAATATAAAAATGAAATAACAATTGCGGGTTACACAGTGAATAAACAAAAGGTGATAGTAAGAAAAATGTGCGGAGTGAAGGAAAACACATAAGGTGGCTGGACTGTTTTGGACAATGACAAGCTAAGTAACATGGGGGGGGGTACAACAAAATTAATAAGGGTTAACAAAATTCAACATCATTTTTTTTAATTTTATTATAAATGGGGATCTCATAAGGGCAGGGGGTGCGTGTATATGTGAGTGGGGGTGAAAATTATATCATAAATATAAGAAGCACTGGTTTGCGTAAGTTAGATTTATAATGGCTTCTGTTTAATATAGCTTTTCTTAAAATGTATTAATAAAATGCAAAATGTAGTCAAGGGGAGAAGGTAAATTTTCTTTTTTATCAAATGAAACAAAAGAATATTTGGAAACATAATCACGTATTGAAAAGAATTAATAAAAAGTACTGAATGTTAAGCTAAAACTGGGCTAGACTAATTTTATTTCGAATAACCATTTTGCTCTCCCTAGCTCGCTCAAACGATCTCTGGACCAAGGTAAGAAATTATACAGTTGGCAGTATTTCAAGATGGCGCTCGAGTAAATAGACGCAGAGCTGAGTTTTGTAAACAAACAAAGTAAATAAAAAGTGTAAAATAGTAAATAACATTACAAAGAGGCTTAAGCAGGGAGTAGTCTTACGCCATTAAAGAACATTCTACATGTTTCTCGGCTATCCCAGCGGAGACCAGCTGTAGTGTGTGTGTGCGTACATATTGCTGCTACTTTGAGATGTAAGACAATTACGTGACAGTTACCACACGTCAGCCACCGAGGCTGTTTCATATTTCACCGGTGCATGCGCACTGTGTTCAAGGCCACAAGCAATTATGCTCTAGTGTTTTCAGTAGCGTTGATGCTTATTATGGATTTTCTTGAACACTTGTGCTATCTATTTAAACAACAACAGCTGCCGGTTAGAGTCAGTCTTACGTCAGCGATTACTCAGCTGAGTTTTACTTCGGGCGATTATACAGTGCATCTCAAGCCGTGTATTAGTGACAAGTGATTATAGTGTGGAATGCTTTATAGTTGACATTATCATTTGTGTGGACAGATTAATATGAGTTATTGTACGAATATAATTTTGTTGAATAACTTGTTGATTACAAACTGTTAATTGTGATAATTAAAACTGGTTATTAGTGATTTCATTGGTGTCTTGTATTTTGTTTTCCACTGTGGCCATATGACGATCATGGAGAGCGCCGTAACAATACCTTTGATGGAGGATTCACTTCCTGTCTACTCAACTCCTTCTTCTCCTTTGTTAATGTGAGTATGGATTATGCAAGACCTTACTACGAAAGGGCACTGCCCTTGCATAAGGCCTCTCAGATCAAGACATATGTGTGCCTGTTCATTTGAGATCATGGGCCAGGTTCAGTTTGTATCTTTCTTCAGTTGCCATTTAGTACTTAAACAAGCGGCAGTTCACTCCTAACAAACCACATGGACCAGTGGCATTATGTAACACTATATAACCCTTGGGCACTGTAGATTTGAAATCCTCCACCAATACAAGGCAGCGACATATATGAAGGAGGGCGTGAAGGCACCAGGGTGTGAGCGTGTATGTATGGAAAAAAATAAAACCTTCAAAGAAAATGTTATTAAATAGTATAAAAAAGATGGCAAATAAAATATAATGAGATGTGCAATGGTTATAGTGATAAATTAAAATGAAAGTGAGAATAAAGGAGTGTGACAATTGGTGGTGACATTGACTCACATAGTCAGGAAAGTGTTTCCTCAAATTAAGTGGTTCACCATTTATCGTACAAACAAAACGATATTGTGAGCAATTGGCAGCCAAAATTGGGAAGATGTTGTTCAGAGATAATAGTTGTAACAAAAACTGTTAGTGAAGACAACAAGAACAAATATGGTAACAGAATAATGACTTGTAAAAGATCACGCTGCGTGGTTGTGAGGCTGGCTACTTCTTCTTCTGGCAGTCTTCTCTTAACAATGGCATGATTGTGAGCAGACCTTCCTATATCATGGAGCGATTTTAAGTTTGCAAAAGGTTTCAAATATGTGCTAGTGTGTGCAGAGTTGCTCGAAAACGTTCAGTTGGTGCTGAGGAGTGAACAGAGTAAAAGTATGAGACAGGAAACCTTGGTAACAGTGATATATTGAAAAGATATAATGTGTCCGTGAATTTAGCAAGTGGCGTCCCCTCAAATCACCATGAGTGAAAGACGGAGTGATAGGGGATATCCATGGACATACAAATTCAAAAGTAATTACTTAAACTTTAAAGAGTTTTAAACATATTATGTGAGAAACATAAAATTCGGGGGGGGGGGAGAAACTTGCAAAATTGGACAATTACAAGGAGAAGTGACGTCATCTTGGAATTAATGCCAGAGAGAGGGAGAGGGGGAGGGAGAGAGAGAGAGAGAGAGAGAGAGAGAGAGAGAGAGAGAGAGAGAGAGAGAGAGAGAGAGAGAATCAAGGCCTATAGAACAGAAACAAAGTGTTGGTTACTGCTCTGGGGACTTCAAGGTCAAAGGATTCTGCATTAAATGTATGTAAAGAATAGAAAGGAAAATTTGTAGTGTCCAGGATAATAATTGTATATTATGTTGTGTGTGTTATTACCGATAATATAAAATTAATGATGTTTTTATTTGTTACCCGACCCTGACCTAACCTATGCTTGTGGGCAATCCTAAACGGATTTGGATTTCCCATCTTCTGATTAGTAGTTTAGTTTTTTAGCATCTCTGTTGTTTGTGGGTAATGTGATACAGCTCCCACATGCCATCTATCAATTGTGGGTATGACCCTGGGTATTTCTGTTTGTACCTTCACAATTAGACACGTTAAAACTAGGAGGTGACAGTAACACACATACATTTTTTTTATGATGATCCTTTTCATTATTGTTTTTATTTCAGCAGGTAACCTCTATTCATCTTATCCCCTTTCCCTTTGAGGCCTGCTTACCACTTTCAGCCAAAACGTTATGCTCATGAGGTTACTTTGATACAAGGTAAGTGTTGCACATTTCTGTATACATTCTTTGTAACTAATACCAATAGCTCAAGTGTCACCAGAGGTTCATTTAGAATTGTAATTTGGGTTAGAAAAATCCTAAATGAGTTTTACACATTTGAGATAGATTAAAAAAACATAAGTTTCTACTGCAGGAAGTAATTTTTTGCCTTTCTTGAACCATTTGTTTTAAGATCTCTTTATTAATACTCAACTCATTATGGACTCTGTATAACGGTACTATTTATTTCATTCTTGGATTTCGCTGTCCATGACGTGTCCGTTACTTAACTAAATATCACTATTACATTACCGACTCGGAACACTAGGTTTTTTTATAAGTAAAAGCATAAAGTTTTACCTTACAGCCTGAACCGGTTTTCTCCTTTAAAAGGCTTCTTCAGAGGCTGCCACTGGTAGCACCGTCTGTCAATAGCACTGAAGGCCTATTGATTTTGGTGAAGATCAGTTAAGAGAAAGGGGTAGTTTACCTGCAACGTTTTATGTGATAACAAGGTTAATTTTTTCTGTGACGAACAATAACTGCCGTAAATTCAAACATAATCTAATAAGTTTTTGCATACTTCCCTACATTTTAAACATCTCAAGGCCTGTTGATTTTGGTGAAGATCGGTTAAGGAAAAGGGGTAGTTTATCTGCAACATTTTATGTTGTAACAAGAGAAATTTTTTCATGACGAACGATAACTGCTGTAAATTCAAACAGAATCAAATAATTATTTGCATACAGCCCTGAATTGTAGAGTTCTCAAGACCTATTGCTTTTGGTGAAGATCGGTTAAGGGAAAGGGGTAGTTTACCTCTAACGTTGTTTGTTTTAACAAGGGTATTATCTATGGCAAACGATAACAGCCACGTATTCAAACAGAATCAAATAATTATTTGCATACTGCCCTCAATTGTAGAAATCTCAATGTCTGTTGTTTTTTGGTGAAGATCGGTTAAGGGAAAGGGGTAGTTTACCTGCAACATTTTATGTTTTAACAACGGTAATTTTTTTTATGACGAATGATAACTGCCGCATATTCAAACAGAATGAAATATTTTTTTGCATACATTCCTCAGTTGTAAAGACTGAAGGCCTGTTGGTTTTGGTGAAGATCGGTTAAGGGAAAGGGGTAGTTTACCTGCAACGTTTTATATTTTAACAAGGGTATTTTCTATGGCAAACGATAAGAGCCGCAAATTCACACAGAATCAAATAATTAGTTGCATACAGCCCTGAATTGTAGAGTACTCAAGACCTACTGTTTTTGGTGAAGATCGGTTAAGGGAAAGGGGTAGTTTACCAGCAACGTTTTATGTTTTAACAAGGGTATTTTTTATGGCAAACGATAACTGCCGCAAATTCAAACAGAATCAAATAATTATTTGCATACAGCCCTGAATTGTAGAGTTCTCAAGACCTATTGTTTTTGGTGAAGATCGGTTAAGGGAAAGGGGTAGTTTACCTGCAACGTTGTTTGTTTTAACAAGGGTATTATCTATGGCAAACGATAACAGCCGCATATTCAAACAGAATCAAATAATTATTTGCATACTGCCCTCAATTCTAGGGATCTCAATGTCTGTTGATTTTGGTGAAGATCGGTTTAGGGAAAGGGGTAGTTTACCAGCAACATTTTATGTTTTAACAACAGTACTTTTTTTATGATGAACGATAACTGCCGCACATTCAAACAGAATCAAATCTTTTTTTTGCATACATTCCTCAATTGTAAGAGACTGAAGGCCTGTTGGTTTTGGTGAAGATCGGTTAAGGGAAAGGGGTAGTTTACCTGCAACGTTTTATATTTTAACAAGGGTATTTTCTATGGCAAACGATAAGAGCTGCAAATTCAAACAGAATCAAATAATTTGTTGCATACAGCCCTGAATTGTAGAGTACTCAAGACCTATTGTTTTTGGTGAAGATCGGTTAAGGGAAAGGGGTAGTTTACCAGCAACGTTTTTTTATCAAGGGTAATTTTTTGGGGGGCAAACGATAACAGCCGCAAATTCAAACAGAATCAAATAAGTTTTTGCATACGTTCCTGAATTGTAAAGGACTGAAGGCCTATTGATTTTGGTGAAGATCAGTTAAGAGAAAGGGGTAGTTTACCTGCAACGTTTTATGTGATAACAAGGTTAATTCTTTCTGTGACGAACAATAACTGCCGTAAATTCACACATAATCAAATAAGTTTTTGCATACTTCCCTACATTTCAAACATCTCAAGGCCTGTTGATTTTGGTGAAGATCGGTTAAGGGAAAGGGGTAGTTTACCTGCAACATTTTATGTTGTAACAAGAGAAATTTTTTCATGACGAACGATAACTGCCGTAAATTCAAACAGAATCAAATAATTTTTTACATATGTGCCTGAGTTGTAGAAGACTCAAGGCCTATTGATTTTGGTGAAGATCGGTAACGGGGAAAGGGTAGTTTACCTGAAACATTTTTTGTTGTAACAAGAGTAAAGTACTTAATTATGATAAATAAAGTATCCTGATAAGAAGATCTTAATAATCCACTGTAGAAACGTAGATGAAATATCTATAAATGAAGAGGCTAGTTGAACGGGGTGGGGGTAATTTTCTATAAATGAAAATTAGAGTTGAAGGGGGAGGGGATAATTTTTATATGTGTACTATGTTATCAGCAACAAAGTAGTAGTTTGTTGTTAAAATTCCTTCCCGGGCTGTTTGGCCGTAGTCCAATGTTTTCTGCAAAACCAGACGTTTCGGCAGTGCCGTCGACTGCCATCATCAGTGAAAATCGAGTGCGATAACGTGTGGTGGTATACATTAGTGACCACAGTACTGTGGATAAGTCTGAAGCAATAAGTGGAAAGAAGTAGTTTCTATGGAAACATTTCATTTCGTAATGATTTTAAATATAAATCTTAGAACATGGAAGTCATGTCTGGTTCTCCATACCGATATTTTAAGATTGTAATTTTTGAGGTAAGAAATGTTCTAACTGAATTTTACTTATTCAAGACAGATAACCCCAACAAAACCCTGCAGTCTTGTGTGGTCCTAGGTTACCATACGCCCTGTTGCTTAGTCCCCAGCTGTTATTCTGACCTTTGCTAGAATGTGCTTTCTATTATACAATACATCTAGCTTCATAATGTTGGCTTGACCATACAGATCTCCTAGAAAACTTGAACCTTTATCATATGATATCAAGATAAGATTTCTAGACCATAGAGGAAGTAAAAACACCAGTAGACATTTTTCTATTATAGCAGCTTTTCCTCTCAAGTTTTCTTCATTTCCCTGAAAAAAAGCTATTCGGCACTTTTGCTATGATAGGATATCCACCAGTTTGAAAATCTCTAGTTACTAGCAATAGTATTAAAATTGCTTTCATATAAATATGTGCAACAATATTTACCTCTGTGCATGGTGCCAGCCTCCACACCAATTTATAGCTACATCTGCCTGCTTTGTTGTAAGTGTTCTAGCAGCAGTAAGTGTTCCACCAGCTACACGGCATATAAAATTAAATATGTCTTCCACTAATGGGCAGTCATAGCCTATCAAAAAATTTTTGTTTGTATTAATACTACATTTCACTACGACATATATTTAACATGTACACATACATAGACACACACACGCGCACAGGCACATACTTTTTTATACATTTTACAATGTTACCAGTGATTTTTAGTTGTTATTCAATCCATAATCAGGTGCAGAAAGTTTTTTTCTATATGACTTGCTTTTAAAATTATTATTTTAACAGGAATCATAGTTATTATGTTAATTACATTTTAAAATAGTAAATAAGTTAAAAATTATCATATTAATATTTAATTAAAACCTTAAATTCATAGTGACCCTCAAAAATGAATTTTTCAGTGAAGGGTTTGTAAGGATCGGTCAAAAAAATATAACACAAATTTTAACTTATTTGTGTCAACGTTTCGACAATGTTTATTGTTATCATCAGGACCTGTGTATTAATACAGAAGAAATGTCAAACACAACAGAACAATTATTTGGGTGAACGTGTTTGTGTATGTGAGTGTGTGTGTATGTATCATTGTATATGTGAAGGAGTTAAGATAGTTTGTTTACATCTTCAAATTTTTCTCTAGCACAATGAGAAAATTATAAATCACAAAACTTAATTTAAACACTATCACAATTTAAATTACTATATGTAATGACATTTTTAATTAATTATAAAAGCAATAAACAACAATTAGATATTAGATTGGTACATAAAACGTTTATACATACCAGTCAACATATAGCATAGTAAAATATATATATTATACCTAAAAACAGATTAAGGGATGTTCAGCTATGTAATCATTAAAAGTTATTTTTAACATGTTTCACTCACTATTGGTATTAAAAACAATCATTAATTTAGACAAATATAAATTACACAATAACTGTAGAACTTTATGACCTTAAAGATAGTTTACATATTGTTACAAACACAAGTTTATGGTACATCTAGCTAACAAGTAAAATTGAATATTACTTGTAATCATATTGTTGTAAATTATAGTCCAGAGTACTATAGAATATTGTAAATTTATGCATATGTCCACAATCACACATCTCACTCACCCATTCTCCCTCTACCTCTAATTCTCACAACCTCCACTCTCACTTGAAATCGATTTCTCACTCTCTCACTCTCCCCCCCTCTCTCACTTGTCTCTTTCTACAATTGGCACTCTAAAAACACTCACCATTTCCATTAACACTATCGTCCTCACATACATTAGAGAATTGTGTACAAGATAACGGTATAGATTTAACAACTTACATTGTAACTCTTTAATAACTTTTATAATAAGTACGTTTAGTAGACATGATATAACAGCCAGCTTCAGCAGCTTTATATAAACATTGATAAGAAACGTACATAATAAAGAATGTTGTTAGATATCACCTCAAGGCTTTGGTACGATTTCATTTTCAGAAACTCACTGTGCTCTGTAACAAGGGCACAATACCCATCTTGGAATCAGCTGTCTGTTATTAGAACTTTGGCCACAATTACAGTGTATATATATATCATTACCATGGCAAAAATATTAATGTCTATAGGCTTTGATATAATAATAATAAGTCCTCAGAAGTATACCACTGGCTTAGTGCGTCAGTCAGATTCCTTAGAAAAGCGACAAAACATGATAACTCCATGTGTACTCTGTGATACCATACAAATTTGGATAATATGTTGATGTCTAAGCACTTCATGCTGTTTATATTGTTACGTAATACGGAAAAGGTGTTAGATAATATGGAACATTCTACAAGTATCTCAGCTGTAATGTGTGTATGCGTACATAATGCTGCTACTTTGAAATGAAAGACAATAATTATGCATCAACTATCAAGTCTATTCCAGACCGTACCGGCCAGCGTTACAGATTATTCTGGCATATCAGCAGGGTATAAATATAGGCATTCTGTGACGGTCAGCTTAGTTTACTTTGAGGGATTACACAGTGAGTCTCAAGTGGTGTATTAGTGTAAAGTGATTATTGTGCAGGACTCTATTAGTTGACATTATTATTTATGTGGAGAGATTAACTTGAATTATTGTATGAGTATAATCTTGTTAGATAACTTGTTGATTACAAACTGTTAATTGTGATAATTAAAGCTGTTTTTTAGAGACTTCATTTTCTTGTATGTCTTGTATTTGGTTTTCCACTGTATCATATGACAATCAGTTAGACCATCGGAACAATATTTAAGCAACCCAGAGAAAAATAGTAAAATCACAACTACAAGGGTGGTGTGCAGTAGCGCGATAATTTTACTTTATAGGTTGGCTAATCTGCTTCTTACTTTTTGTTCTAATCTGATTACTCATGTCGAAGCTCTGTACAGTTCGTCTCAAACGCTAGCTTGCGGCGGTCGGCACGCCCGCTGCCTCACTGTCATATTTTCTTGTCGCGACATTTAGTGTAGGCCTTAGGCTAACACATTTCACTTACGGCCATTTAGGCCCGTTATTAATGTAACTTAAAAATTTTTTGATACTTTCTATATACGACATGCTCATTAGCCAACCTGTCATTCAAAAACAACTGCTAACTACATATTTAAAGTAATGTTGAACTTCAAATAAATGAATTAAATACAGTCCACACTCTTCATCATTTCTGCTTCCTGGTGATTCATCTAAGAACGAATTTACACAAGCTACAGTCTTTTACTAAACATTTTTTGGTCCACGTGGACCGGATTCTGTACATTTTTTGGTCACTCCGGACCTGGATTTTCGATGCGTCATTACTATTTAATATTTTTCTGCCACTATTTCTGGCCATCACGGGCGAATTAGCATATCTGCTGATACGACCGTGGCGTGATTTCCGTCAGCATTTCGCTCGTCACCTTTGAGCCTCCTGATAACATCTTCGCAAGAGCCTGCTAGCTACAGTGCTTCAAACAAGGCGGTCATCTCTCCGAGCTGTGTTTGCCATCTTCTCCAAGGAGTCGACGCTGCAGGACATTGCTTACAAGGTATCACCTCAATAACAGCGTAACAAGGTGCGTACAATGGCTGAAGAAGGCCTCAAAGTGTTAACCAGAAAGAGAGGCGGCTTAAAACCCGCAATAGTGCGAATACAATCTGCCGTAAATAACTTTGATATAACTTAAAACACAAAACATTTTTTAACGGTAAGGCTAGAAAGTCTGAAAAGCTTGGCGTCGAAGTACAACGAGGTGCAGTCTGAAATAGAACTTATTAGTAAAGACATAAGCGCGGATCAAGAAGACCGAGTTGAGATTGAAGAAATGCTATATTCGACTGAAGCAAATATTTTGCAATTACTTGATACATTTAATGTTCAGACTGTACCTCCCGTATTATCGACGCACATGCAATTAAAACCAATAAGTTTGCCTTGCTTCTCAGGCTACATATTGGAATGGCAGCATTTTCATTCAATTTTTACGGACTTAGTGCATACAAGATCCGATTTAACGCCAGTGCAGAAGTTACATTATTTACATTCTTCTTTAAAAAATGAACCTTTAGATTTAATTAAGTCACTACCCATCTGTAAGGAAAATTATTCAATAGCGCTGAGTTTGCTGTCCGAAAGGTATGACTACAAGTTCATACTAGCAAAATACTATGTTCAAAACTTACTTCAAGTCAAGTCGACAATTAAGGACTCTGTCCAAAGTTTGGCAGAATTCACAAACACAATAACGTCTTCCGTTAATTCACTGGCGGCAATGCAGCTGTCAGTGAATTCATTTGAATTTATTACTATACAATTACTATCAACTAAACTCGACCCTATTACTTTTAAACTATGGAAGGAGTCAATAGACCCTGACAATTTACCTAACTTTCAAGATTTCACTCATTTTTTAAACTCACGTAGACAGCTGTTAGAAAATACACTGCCTATCGAACCCGGACAGCAGCTCAACAAACCTAATGTAAGACTTAACAATAAATATGATAAATACAAATCAAGAAACACTGCTGGCAGTACTACATTTAAGAGTTATCACTCAGCGGCAAGCTATTATTCATGTTTGTGTTGTAAATCTAATCACCCGCTTTACATATGTGATAAATTTCGTACGTTAAGCACCGCTGAGCGGGGACAGTTTGTATCAAGTCATAAATGTTGTAGCAATTGTCTTAGATCAGATCATCTTGTATCTAGCTGTAAGAATAAGCAGCTGTGTAAAATCTGTTCAAAACAACACCACACATTGTTGCACGCGAACAACGTGCCGAAATCAATATCTGCCAGCAGTAATTATTGCTCGCTCAAATTACAATGCACGAACAATGTTCTCTTATCAACAGCAGTTGTATTTGTCATTGACCAGGCTGGCAACAGACATAGGGCGAGAGTCCTTCTAGACGCCGGGTCACAAATAAATTTTTGCACAAAATCATTTGCAAGGAAATTACAGCTTAATTTAACTAAATCCAACATACCAATTACGGGCATAAACAATACAGCGTGTTACGCAACTGATCTTGCGTCTATACGCATTATTTCTCGTTATCAGAGATACAGCTTCGAGGCGAAATGTGCTATCTTATCTACGTTAACCCACAATCTGCCGGCAAAATCGTTTGACATAGATCAGTTCCATATTCCGAGCAACATTTTTCTGGCTGACCCAGATTTCAACATATCGTCGCAAATTGACATACTCTTAGGGGCACAATTTTACCTGGACTTAATTTTAGCTAATAAATACATACGCGGCCCTAATTTTCCCATCATTCAGGAAACAAGACTAGGCTACATTTTGGCTGGCAATTTACCCAAACACTGCCGCGAGGGTCCTGCTGTTTCGTTCCTAGCTAGGAACAACGACAGTCAAATTCTGCAGTCTATCGAAAGATTTTGGGAAGCAGAAACTATCCCTGACAACACCCCTGATAACGAGTCAGCCTGTGAAGAGCATTTCGTGCGCTCTACCCAGCGCAACCACGAGGGTAGATTCGTGGTTTCACTTCCATTTAAGCCCGATAATCTCCACTTGGGGGAATCTTACACTAATGCTGAAGCAAGATTCTTAAACTTAGAGCGTCGATTTAGGCGAGATGCTAAGCTCGCGCGCGACTACGCAGACTTTATTAAAGAATATAAGGATCTTGGGCACATGACGCTTATCGATGATGGCGCTATCAACTCAGGAGCATCAAATACTTACTACCTGACTCACCATGCCGTATTTAAACAGTCTAGCTTGACCACAAAACTGCGCGTCGTTTTTGATGGTTCATCCAAGACTACCAATGGCCTTTCTCTAAATGACATATTGTTGGTAGGCCCGAATGTTCAACAAGACCTTTTTTCCATTATTTTGCGTTTCCGCATGCATAAATATGTTCTCATCGCCGACATCGAGAAGATGTATCGACAAATTCGTGTAGCTGAAGGGGATTGTCACTATCAACGCATTCTGTGGCGGGATTCTCCTCTCGAACCATTTAAACATTTTGCATTGCGAACGGTAACCTACGGCACGGCTAGTGCTTCGTTTTTGGCCACTCGCTGTCTTGTACAAATTGGTAGGGACCATCAAGCTTCCTTTCCTGAAGTGGCGTTAGCTATAACGAACGATTTCTATGTTGACGATCTGCTTACCGGTTCGGACACCATCTCTGATCTGACCAAGCTGAAATCTGATCTAGGTGCGTTATTAAGTCAATATGGTTTCACGTTGCATAAATGGGCATCAAATGAACCCACAGCGGTCGCAAATCATGACAATTTTTCACGCCCCCTAAACAAACAGGACAATGTGCATACCCTAGGCATTCTTTGGAATAATACTGCCGATTCATTTCTGTTGTACATCAAATCATTCCCAGTTGATTCAAGCATTTCCAAGAGAAAAGTTCTTTCGATTATTGCTGGCATATACGATCCTCTTGGACTAATCGGTCCCGTTGTCTTTTTGTACAAACATTTTATGCAGCGACTTTGGCTTTGCAAGCTTGGTTGGGATGAACCGATCTCCAGCCAATCACGTTCGGATTGGCATTCTTTGTGCGACAAATTGGGTCTGATTAGCAAAATTGTGGTCCCACGGTCTATTCGTTGCAAGCGTGAGGCAAGTACAGTTGAATTGCATGGTTTTTCGGATGCTTCTGAAAGGGGGTTTGGCTGTTGTATTTATGTCAGAGTCACTTATCAAGATTCTTCTGCCTCCTGTCATCCCCTGTGTTCTAAATATCGCGTAGCTCCCTTACGACAGGTGTCATTACCTCGCATCGAACTCTGCGCTTGCTTGTTGTTATCGCGACTCGTATTTAAGGTCATTCCTGCTCTTTATTCGTTTATTGATGGTGTTCATTTGTATTCTGACTCTATGGTGTCTCTTTACTGGATTCATGCCCAGTCTACGCGGTGGAAAACATACGTCGCTAATCGTGTTGCTGAAATTCAGCGTCTTACGCAAACTTATACTTGGCATCACATCAATTCTAGACACAATCCTGCTGATATTATCTCCAGGGGGTGTCTCCCTGACGTTTTGCGCGATTGCTCGCTTTGGTGGCACGGTCCCAGCTGTTTGTCTCAATCGTCAGAGTCCAATCCTTTTCCACCCTTCGTACCTTCCACTCCGTCGTCTTCTGAAGTCACTGCAGAAGAGAAACATACCCATAACCTTTCTCTAATGTCTACCCTGGCTATCGACCTTTCTTTGGACTTTTCCTCGTTGCATCGTCTAACATGCGTATACGCTTACTGTTTTCGGTTCATCAGAAATATTAGACTCTCAAGTGCTGACAAATGTACGGGCGATCTTACCCCTGTCGAAATTCATCATGCTCTCAATTTCTTCATAAAACAATCTCAGTCGATCCACTTCGCAGCCGAAATTAATTGTCTTCGTAATGGATCTTCTGTTTCCATTAGGAGTAAGTTGGCTTCACTCGACCCGTTTCTTGATGATTCTGGAGTGATACGCGTAGGCGGGCGATTACAGCAGTCTCAATTACCTTACGACGCTAAACATCCTATTGTCTTACCCCCATCGGCGCATATTACTCGCCTTATCATTGAACGCGAACACATTCGTTTACTTCACGCTGGTGCTCAACTTGTGCATCATTCACTGCGTCAACGTTGGTGGATTGTTAATGCCAGGTTAGTCATTCGCTCCATCATTCGAAAATGTGTCAAGTGTCTCAGGTTTAGTGGCAAACAGCAGGTTCAGAGGCTTGGTATTTTACCATCTCCTAGAGTCACTCCTTCAAGGCCGTTTCTATTCTGCGCGGTTGATTATGGTGGTCCCTTCATAATCCGTCATGGCGGGCAGAAATCCAGAACTCTTTCTAAGGCATACGTGTCTTTGTTTATTTGCTTAGCGACTAGGGCCATTCACATGGAATTGGTTTCCGACCTTACTGCCAGTGCGTTTATAGCTGCATTACGTCGTTTCATGGCCCGTAGGGGCATACCCAGTCAATTATACTCCGATAATGGCACAAACTTTAGCAAAGCCCGCAATATCTTACATGATCTCTACAACTTTTGGCATAATAAGGATGCCATCTCATCGATCAAGTCATTCACGTCCTCTCAGGGGATATCATGGTCATTTATTCCGCCCTCCTCACCTCATTTCGGTGGCCTCTGGGAGAGCGGCATAAAGAGTTTGAAATTTCATCTGCGCCGCGTGGTAGGCAAATCTATACTCACCTTCGAGGAGTTCAGACAGTTTTGTCTCAGATAGAGGCATGTCTGAACTCTCGACCTTTATTTGCCATGTCTTTAGATGTAAATGATCCGGTGCCATTCACACCTGGCCATTTTTTGATTTGCGCACCCTTAACGGCGATACCGGACCCAGACTTATCTCACATTCCTATTTCTCTTCTTGGGCGTTGGCAACTTCTACAAAGGTTTGTCCAAGGCATTTGGAATGCATGGTCTCGCGACTATTTGCACCAGTTGCAGCAGCGTCACAAATGGAAATTCGCTAAGGATAATGTTTCCATTGGTGACCTAGTTTTGCTTATTGAGGATAATTTACCTCCATTAGCCTGGAAATTTGGTGTAATTACCGCCACATTTCCCGGCCCAGATAACTTAATTCGTGTAGTGGACATTCGCACACCCACGGGTGTTTTGCGGAGACCAGTACATAAGTTATGTCTGTTGCCAGCGCGGGACGAGATTTGACAAGATTATTATGATCACTTAGCACAATGCTATTTTACTTAGTCATTGGCTTATCACTTATTATGACCATTTGGTCAACTTAATTGTGATGCATTATCACAACATTTTCATATCAATTTTGCGCCATTGCGTGCTTCTATAATCATCATAGTTTTTTGGTGGTATATTACTATTTGTATTTGTATGTTAATTTTGTGTGGCACACTATGTCTTACACATTTACATTTTGATGTTTTGGGTATGTGTCATGTTTTTTGGTGGTCTTATTTTATAAAAATTTGTTATATAATATTTGCATGTTTTGCAGCTACGCAACCATGCATGCATTTCTTTATACATTTGCTAATATATGTGATTTATTGTTCTGTGAATATCTTTTAAATTGTTCAACTCATGTACTACGTTTGTAATCACAGTATCGTATTTGTCACTTATGCCATTGCAATTATTCATATTGTAATTAACTAAATTGTTGTTATTGTATTCATTATATAACTTGCGTTTATGTAAAATCTTTCGTTTTTTTTTTGCGTCTACTGCATGTAACCATGCCACGTCTAGATTTATTTTATATTGTACTGTTATATTGTATTTATATTTTGTGATTAAGCATTGCACAATTACTATTTCTGTTTAAATTATGACATACATGTTATCATATTTGTGCTTGCATTCAGTCAGCTATCCAGCTTGTTCATATATTATTACATATTGTAAGTTCCTGAAACATCAGGAACAGCATGACTTGGTCAATACATGACGCCATGCTAAATCTACGCTTAAACATGTAATTTGTGGCAATTTTGTTCATGTAATTAATTCTCTGTACAGGTCTACTGGCCTCAACTATTTTACGGTAACCATCTATGACATGCATAGGGTTACAAACTATCGGGCCATCATGTGATGAGCTTCCGATCATACACTATTAAGCATTGTCTAATTATGTATTTTTTCATGTTTTATAATGTTCTATACTGTACACATACATTATGTGACGGCAACACTTGCCAACGCAGACATTCACGTTCATGTTTGGAATCAGCTGTTCGCCAACCTTGGCTTACAAACGCTTATCTTTAGGCTTATCTTATTCATGCTTATCTCTAAACCATTAACGTACAGCTGTTATCTAATCTCATAACTCAAGGTTCAACTTAGCCTTGAAACTAACTCTCATTATTAAGAACACTGTATGTTTTAAATTAAGTTACAAAATGTATAATAATTTACTAAAAAGGTGGTAAAAAATCGATTGATTTTGACGGGCAGCTTATGTGCAGTAGCGCGATAATTTTACTTTATAGGTTGGCTAATCTGCTTCTTACTTTTTGTTCTAATCTGATTACTCATGTCGAAGCTCTGTACAGTTCGTCTCAAACGCTAGCTTGCGGCGGTCGGCACGCCCGCTGCCTCACTGTCATATTTTCTTGTCGCGACATTTAGTGTAGGCCTTAGGCCAACACATTTCACTTATGGCCATTTAGGCCCGTTATTAATGTAACTTAAAAATTTTTTGATACTTTCTATATACGACATGCTCATTAGCCAACCTGTCATTCAAAAACAACTGCTAACTACATATTTAATGTAATGTTGAACTTCAAATAAATGAATTAAATACAGTCCACACTCTTCATCATTTCTGCTTCCTGGTGATTCATCTAAGAACGAATTTACACAAACTACAGTCTTTTACTAAACATTTTTTGGTCCACGCGGACCGGATTCTGTACAGGTGGAGTTTATTACTCATTTGAGACTGGTAAGATTTGCTCTGTATGCAGATACTGACAATAGCATTCTTTGGCCAAGAAAACAATGCGGCAACAATACTTTTTGTTAATAAAGAAAGAGACAAAATAAAATAGCTTGATTAGACAATGAATTACAGAGGGAGACAAATTAGAGGGTGATGGATTAGTGAGGGGTTTAATTATATGCACACTATTGTAATTTTACTTGGCAACTTTTGTTATTTGTTGTGATAGTGTGTATTGAATGACTGTAATTATTGTAATTGTAATTTGTATATGACTACTGTACAAGAAAGTGTTAAATCTGTGATTATTCATTTCTCTAGCATTCAATAATTTATTAAATATTAGAATTACCTTGGTTCCTTCTTTGCAACTTCTTTGTGTTTTTTCTTCAATATACACTACGCGTTTCGGGACTTAAAGTCCCATCATCAGGTGGATAAACTTTTCACTCATGTAGAGCACGTCACAAGATAAAAAATATATAAAGGTCACGCACATCTTGCTACTCAGTCGATTTCCCCACTCGCGTTATCTCGTGATGCGCATCGCTACCGACCCCGCGAGCGACTGACAAATCTATTCGGCCTGTATTTATTTGTCGTGCTATATTTATTTGTGCGTGACCTTTATATATTTTTTAACATGTGATGTGCTCTACATGAGTGAAAAGTTTATCCACCTGATGATGGGACTTTAAGTCCCGAAACGCATAGTGTATATTGAGGAAAAAACACAAAGAAGTTGCAAAGAAGGAACCAAGGTAATTCTAATATTTAATTATATAGGCAAGTTGGAGACCACAACAATTATGTATAATAATTTATTCTACTGTTGTAAGATTATGATTTAGATAATTCTGAATGTCATAACAGTGAAGTTCAGATATGGAACAAAAGGTTTTCTTTAGCTGTCATTTTGTCTTTACCAGATTAACAGACATTTTGTAAGAGATTTTATTACTGTATTCACCTAATTGTAAGACATTTTTTCCAAATTTTTAGTACGTTAAAATATATAGAGATCATAGATTTGCATATACAGAGTTCAAGTTGTTCACAGAAGTATGCACACTATCAAAACAATAATAACTGATGCTCATTTTATTGTTAGGCCTATTTGGTTATGGCAGTTCCATGTTTCAGTATGCACATAACATTTGTTTTTTAAGTTATAACTTCTCATTTAGTAATGAATGAGACATCCAGCAGTTTGTTGAATATTTTGAACAAGCTTGGTGGGTCTTTATGTGGAAATACTGCAATGCAATGCGAATGGATTCTCAACACCTACAAACTGGAAATAAAAATGGTTCATGAATCTGAAAAAGCAATCTAAGTTATAATATCGATCCTATCAAAAAACTTATATTACTGAATCATTTCACACTAGTTTCCAGGTCACATATTTTCTGTTTTTAATGTCATATCTGTCCGTTGATTAATGTACTTAGGCCTAACATTGTACGGTTAAGGTTTCACATACATATGGTGTCTATAAAATACCTGACCTTTTTAAAGCAAAACAGCTTATAGCAGAAGCCGTTCGACCTTCCTGCCTTAAAATTAATCCCTTCCATTTCAAATATCCTGCTCCCAAATACACTGCGCAGTTCAGCTAGTGAAGACTCCCCTATTGAGTCAATCACCACAAACATTGGACTTTCACCCTTATTTTGAATTCGAGTAATAAAAAAAGTTCGCTGGTGCTAGATCAGGCAAGTAAGGAGTGACTGCTGTCTCACTTTTAGTCACAAACTGGCAGATTAATAGTGATATGTGCACGCATGAATTTGCAGGGATAATCCATAGGTTTGACTTCCAAACATCAGACCTTTTTTTTCTGATTGCCTTACTTATCAGACATTTCATTACTTAAAAATAATATTCCTTGACTGCTGTCATGCCTTGTGGGAAGAAATTCATGTTGAACTAGAATCCATAAAACTGTCAATAGTATGACAATAGTATAGTATGTCATAAAGTATGACAATGCTTGTCTTGCTCTTTTCAGTTGTGGGGACACTTTTCATATCCACTGTGATGATAGGGTTCTTGTTTCAATATTATATGGATAGACCTATGCTTCATCTCCGGTAATGATGTTTTTTTAAAAGTTTTCAACCTTGATAGCTTGATTCACAAGCTCTTGAACACTTTGAGTACCACGAAGTTTTTATGTAGACCATCACCTGTGACCAGCGGTTTTATAAAAAAAAACCACTATGTTGAACACTAATAAATATTTACTATTGTTACAATGGGGACACTTTTCATATCCACTGTGATGATAGGGTTCTTGTTTCAATATTATATGGATAGACCTATGCTTCATCTCCGGTAATGATGTTTTTTTAAAAGTTTTCAACCTTGATAGCTTGATTCACAAGCTCTTGAACACTTTGAGTACCACGAAGTTTTTATGTAGACCATCACCTGTGACCAGCGGTTTTATAAAAAAAAACCACTATGTTGAACACTAATAAATATTTACTATTGTTACAATGGTCTACTCGATCATCGTAAGTACAGTGGAAACAAAATAAGTATAAGACACCAATTAAGTCACTAATCACACCTTTAATTTTTACAGTTAAACAGTTTGTAATTAACAACACAGTGTCTACAATAAATCAAATGAAAATTGTTCACACGCAATAAAATGTCCACTAATATTAAAACTCAATTGTATTACAATTATACCGTCCAAATATAAAACGCAGCACTTCACTAATAACTACTTGAACGTACACAGTAATAACTTAAACCGCTCTGTAAATATATCGCACTAATACTCTCGAACCGCACAGTCAAAAATTCGCCTAATACTAAACTGAACGTCGTTGAGTACAGGTATTTATAGCCAGTCGAATATCTAGACGATTCCTAATTGCATCGTAGTGTGCGTATGAACTACATAATTAACTGCGGCCTTGACACAGTCCGAGCGCCATAGTGAAGCCCGGCAGTCGAGAAGATTATCGCAAAATGCGTCTAAAATCACGTACGCCACACGCTTATATTCTCGAAACGTTCGATAAACACGTAAATTGTTCTGTGATGTCGTAACACTGCCTCCTCCTAAAGCCTGTTCGTCCCGAACTGGCAAACCGTCTCTAACGTTGTACTTAGCCAGGCGATCTAGGTGGACGACCTTGAACTTTCGCTGTCCTCCCTGTTGAATCCGATAAACAACATCGTTAATTCTTTTTTTCACAGTGTAGGCTCCTTCCCAGTTAGATTGAAGCTTAGGTGAGCGACCACGATGGCGCTTTAGATTGAAAAACAAGACCTGATCTCCTTCTTGGAAACCCACACTATTGCTGCGAATGCCATACCGAGTTTTCATTTTATCACTGGCAATCTTCAGCCGTCCTCTCACCAAGCGATTCATTTCTCGCAGTTGGTTTTCTAATTGCGAGGAATAGTTCTGCGGCTCTTGGGACTGAGTCTCAGGTGATCCGAACATTAAGTCCCCAGGAAGACGAATCTCCCACCCAAACACCAATTTTGCTGGAGTCATGCCGGATGTGTCGTGTACTGATGATCTATATGCCATGAGGAATAGTGGTATACGTTGGTCCCAGTCTGTTTGGTCTCATCAACAACCTTCGAAAGATGCTGTTCAAGTGTCCTATTGAATCTCTCAACCATCCCGTCCGACTGAGGATGCACAGGCGTTGTCCTGGTCTTTCGAATTCCGAGTAGTGGCATAATTCTATAAACACTCCTGATTCAAAATTTCTCCCTTGATCCGTATGGATTTCCATAGAGGCTCCATAACGGCAACAGAAGTTGTGAACTAACTGCTTTGCCACAGTGGTAACCTCCTGATTTGGAATTGCATAGGCTTCCACCCACTTAGTAAAGTAGTCACCTACAACCATGATGTACCGGTTTCCATCGTTAGTAGAGGCCGGACAGTGAAAATTGAACGCTAAGGTCTCGATGCGCAATAGACAAACGCCTCGCTGCGAGGCTAACAAAATTTTCTTTCAGTTCGCACATGCGCAGAACAGTTTTGTGCAGTGTTCCGGAATGTGCACATCAGGCTTTGCAAACGTGGTGTATAGTCATTTACAAATTATACTGTGACAACAAAACTATTTGTGTTAATCAGTGAAATTAGTTGTAGGCTACCTATTTACATTTTATTAGAGAACGTATTATTATATTTTAGAAAAGTGTTAATAAACTATTTCATAATTGCGCGTATATGTTTTAAATATTAGTGTGAAACGTACATTAATATGTCCCCCAAAAGTTCCAAATTGAGTTCAAAAACTCTGCATAGCCAGACTCGTGAGGTAGTGTGGAATGTGTATAATTTCATGAAGAGTGAGGCTGAAAGTGGGAAACCTCTCTTAGATTTCCATAAAGTACAAGAACGTGTTGCAAAAGCGACGGGTATTTCTCATAGCTCCGTGAGGAGAATAATAAAGGAAGGTCAACAGCTACACAGTCCAGATGCAGAAGCGGGAACGTCATTTAGCACACCGGGAAAGAAACACCGCGTTCGTAAACCTATAACCGGGCTTGACGATTTTGATAAAGGTGTAATTAGGAGAACAGTTCGGAATTTTTACATTGAAGAAAAGTGTCTCCCAACGGTAAAAAAGCTGTTAGAAAAATTAAAAGAATCTATCAACTTTAAAGGCAGCAGTAGCAGCCTAAAAACTAAAAATAATCGACCTGTATTAACAGAAATTCATGAAATAAGAGCTATGAGAATACATTATTTACAAAACATAAAAAAATTTAGAGAAGAAGGCAGAACCGTAGTATATCAGGACGAAACATACATTCATAGCAGCCACACACTTCCGTACACCTGGAACGATCAGATTCAGCCTGGTGGCTACGCTGTTCCAGTTGCGAAAGGACAAAGATTAATTATTGTTCACGCCGGCAGTCAATGCGGGTTTGTTCCAAACGCACTGCTGATATTTAACATGACTGAAAACTTCCTTCAAACGTAAGTACTGTACAATAGTTTTTGTAGTTAAATAACTCCAATATTATTTTTTAAATGTAGTAAACATTTTTATATTTAATTAAATATAATAATTAATATTTGCTCAGTTATTCTTGTTTATATTTGTTATTATTATTAATAAATAAAACTTTTCTTACAATATATTTTTTTTGTATTTTTTGAATATATAACTCTATTTCGATAGTATAAATTATCATAATCAAAACTATGATGATGATAGTTTATACTATCAAACAGTGCCTTATTAAAAAAAATACAAAAAAAATATATTCTTGTACGAAAAGTTGTATTTATTGTTAATAATATTAAACAAATAATTATACATGAATAACTCAAAATGTTCTTGAATTTATAATTTTAAAATAAATTTGGTTACGTACATTAAAAACAATGCAAATAACAAATATATCAAAAACTGTAAATGACTGTTTTCAAAGTAATGAGTAAATGTAGTACTATGTTACACATACTAAGTAACATCAGTGATGTTAAGTAACAAAATAGATAAAGTTAAAATGTAAATACAGATTTCTGGCAAGAACATCATAAGCGTGCAAGTTTAGTGTTGAAGGGACTGTACGTGTTAGAGAGATGCTGTTATTGCATACTCTCCTCTCTCGAGTACTTTTTGAGTGGGGGTAATTCATACATTGGGTCTGCGCCGATGACTGTTCAGGAATCACTGGCGGGCCTATAACTGGGTATGGTTCAGCAATGACTATGGCAATCCTCTCGAAAGGTAGTCCAACGTTATACTGTCTCATTTTTCCTCTGCTTCTGGTTTGTGGGCCCTTGCTTGCAGCACGTATTTCACACGTCCGAACCCATTCCTCTACGTCGTGGCGAAGATGAAGCCAATAAAATCGCTTCCGTATTTTGTCAAGGGTTTTGTTAACGCCAATATGGCCTCCAGATGATCCATCATGCATCTCCTTCAAAACAGACTGCACTTTACTTCAGGGAACTATCAACTGCACGTCTCGTCCATCTGCACTTTCCCAAGCCCTTTTCGGCAATCCGTTTCCTAAGGTGAGAGATTCCCATTGTGCCCAGTAGCCCTTCAGCACTTCGGAACCATGGCAGATATCTTGCCAATCTGGGTGGCGACCTTCCTCTTTTGCTGTCAAGATCGGTCCAATGTCTTCATCAGTCATCTGTTCTTGTTGACAGTCTTGTGTTGTCCAGCCGTCAGCCAGGAAATCCACCAGTGATGGCTTGAACATGTTCGCTTGAGTTTTGTTCTTCCTTTCTGTGGCAATGTCGGCAGTCTTCCGGGCATGGTCTTCGTGATAAGCCATCTGCATTACCATGCAGGCGCCCCCGCCGATGTTGTACCTTGCAGTTGTACTCTTGCAGACGTTCTAGCCACCTTGCCAACTGTCCTTCCGGATTTTTAAATCTTAAGAGCCATGCAAGCGCGTCATGGTTGGTACGTAGTGAAAACTCTCTTCCATAGAGGTATTTATGGAAGTGCTCCAACGCTCGGACGATTGCCAGCAGCTCTCTCCTTGTGACACAATAATTTCTCTCTGGTTTAGAAAGTGTCTTGCTGTAATACGCTATTACTCGTTCTTCACCATTTTGCACTTGAGACAAAACTGCTCCTAGACCAGTATTGCTTGCGTCTGTGTCTACGATGTACTTCCCTTCGGAAGCTGGAAAAGCGAGAATTGGCTGTGAACATAATGCAATCTTCAACGTCCTAAATGCTTGGTCACACTCTCTCAACCAGTGGAAGTTTCATTTATTTTCCGTTAGCTCATGTAGTGGTTTAGCAATAGTAGCGAATCCTTTCACAAAACGTCGGTAATATGAGCATAACCCCAGGAAACTCTGAAGTTCGTGTTTACTCTTTGGAACTGGCCAGTCTCTTACGGTGTCTACTTTATTAGGATCCATGCTAACACCCGCTGCTGAAACCAGATGGCCCAGATACTGTACTTCCTTCTGGAATAGAGAACAGTTCTTTGGGCTCAGCTTCAGTTGTGCACCGTGAATTCTACTTAGAACTTCCTTAAGGTTGTCCAAATGGTCTTCGAAAGTCTTCCCGATCACTATTACATCGTCTAAGTAAACAAGGCAAGTTTTCCACGTCAGGCCTCGGAGTATCAGGTCCATCAATCTCTCAAATGTTACCGGTGCATTACAGAGTCCAAATGGCATGACATTAAATTGGAATAAGCCACTTGGGGTCGAGAAAGTGGTCTTTTCCTTGTCTTCTTGATGAAGACCCACTTGCCAATATCCACTCTTCAGGTCCAATGTGGAAAACCACTGTTCTCCGGACAACGTGTCGAGTGTATCGTCGACGCGAGGTAATGGACAGCAGTCTTTCTTTGTAACGTCATTTAACCTCCGGTAGTCTATGCAGAAATGCAATCCACCATCCTTCTTCGCTACCAGCACTACAGGAGAAGACCAAGCACTTGACGAAGGTTCGATTACTCTCTCTGTCGACATGTCCTGTACTAACCGAGACATTTCCTCTTGTTTAGATAATGGAGGCCTTCGAGGAGGTTGGCGTATCGGTGTTGTGTCCCCGGTATTGATGCGATGTTGCACAAGAGAGGTTCTTCCCAGTGACTGTCCCCGAACTGCAAAACAATCATTGAATTCGCGTAAAAAATGTCTAAGTTCTGTTACCTCACCACTTGAGAGGTTGTTAGAAGATCTGTTCAATAATTCTTGCAGTTCCTCTGGTAATTGGAATTATCCGAAGCACTGGATCTTCGTTGCATTATTCCGGCTACCCAGGCCACAGGAGTCAATTTGCCTAGGAGCGTATTGCTTTGTAAAGTGACAGCTTGATCCAAAATATTCACCACTGTAATAGGTACATTCCGGTTTCGTCAGGTTTTACTAAACTTCTGGCAATTAGTATGCCCGCTGTGCTGACTACCTGGGGTTCGAATATAGAGCACTGGTTGCCCCTAGTATCTACATCGGTTCTAACCATGATGATCTTTTCGGAGTTTGGCGGAACAGTTACGGCCACTTGGTTTATGACGTCCATCGATTTTTCTGCTGTCGTTGATAGCATTACCTCTTCGCCTCTGATTCTCAAGACACTGTTCTTGAAGTCGACTATAAATCCGTATACGCTCATAACGTCCACACCAAGAATTGCTTCATCCACAATGTCTGCAACAAGTACTTGATGATTAAATTCAAGTCGACCGAGGCGTAGGTGTATCTCCACTTTTCCATACACTTTTACAGGCCGTCCAGTAGCTGTTCGCAAGCTGCAAGAGGACCAGATTGGCTTGAGATCTTTCACCACGTCGGGGCGTACAATAGAAACTGTTGTGCCTGTGTCAACTATAATCGAGGTTGGCCTTCCTTGAACAAATCCGGTAACTACCAAGCTCCCGCTGTTTTTCTGGAGTGCAGAAATTGCATATTTTCTAGGGGCTTCGTTCCTCCAGTTAGTCGCCCCGTTGTACCGACTATTGCTTGTTTCCCTGCTGCTGAATTCTAACCCGACAATCTCGTTGTAAATGTTGTAACGTTACATAACCCAGTCCCAATAAATGATAACTTAATTATACTACCATAAAGGTCAGAATTGGGTAAACTATAACTAGCTATAAATTAAGTTATATCACTAAACATTATAAACGATATTGAAGTGATATACAGTGACAAGTGAGTTATAGTGTACCCAGTGCGTAAATAACTGAATGTGAAGGGAACTTCTTACAGACTTGCGCTGTAGATGTGGGAATTATGGATTATAATAGTAGACTGTGATGCTACTAACTAATTATGTATTTTGTTTAGTTATTGTATGATTTATATTGTGTAGGCAACTAAAATTTAGTACCTATGTTTAATTTTATATTTAATAAAATAATTATGTTATTATATAAGATAACCCAGGGTTAAAAAATAAAAGAGTTAAATATAAGATGATAATAAAAAATAAAATAATACTGTATGAGGAAAATGGCAGAAGAAAATAGTGCAGTGTAAGAATACTATAAGAGATTAATAAATAATATATAAATTCATTTAAAGTTAATAATAATATTAAAGACTTATATCTAAAGTTATAAGAAAATAAACGAAAAACTGTTATA
Source organism: Magicicada septendecula (assembly GCA_034769895.1). Classification (NCBI taxonomy): domain Eukaryota; kingdom Metazoa; phylum Arthropoda; class Insecta; order Hemiptera; family Cicadidae; genus Magicicada; species Magicicada septendecula. Next base: position 456,248,366 of record CM068368.1, read on the forward strand.
TAAATCAAATTGGGAAATAAACCAAAATTAAAAAGAATTATTTTTCTATAAATCAAAAATAAATATATAATAATGAAAAACAGCCTATATACTCAAAAGTAAATAGCAGCACCAAAAAAAATTATATAGAAATTATGTGTTACTAACAGTAACAGAATAACAACATACTGTTTAATCGAATTTGAGATTGAAAACTGTTCGGTTGAAAAACGTAATGAGACCAAAATTGTATTAAAAAACCTTTGAAAACATTTGGAAACAGTACAAAATTATAACGAAAATTAACTCACAGTATACACATTATGTACCACTCCTTTAAATATCAAATCTAACTTGCTTTACCCCATAACGAAGTGTTAAAAACCATTTTCAAGATCAGGCCTAGCCAAGCCGTGCTTTGAGTTTTTAACGAGATGGTATCTGACAGACGTTCATGAAATTACAAAACAACTAGGAACACCACACGAGAAACCGCTTCACGCAAGTAAGAACTTCGAGGAAGGAGGTACTATAAACATTTCTTTTAATATTTAACCAAGAAAACCTCAAATCAAATCGTTGTGCAGTACAGAAATTTCTAAAGTGTTGTCACGTGTTTAATAAAAACATAATCTGCACTCTCGCGGACAAATCCGGAACTACGTACTAAGAGAATAAACAAAAATTCGAAATTGATTATTTTTATCTTGTAAAGCGTAGTATATAATTATCCATTTCTGACCATCTCATAACACAAAGAACTTACCCTTAACCCTGGGGAAATAAATAAAACGAATTATATGTTGATTGATGTTTAATAAAAAATAAAATTGTAAAATCATTAAAAACCAGATTTTATGATAATTCCATGTTTACCCAATTAAATCGATATCATGAATTAGTGAGTGAAGGGATCGATTGTAATATTTGTATATTGGCGGAAGAGAAAACCAATATTATACGAATAAATACTATTGATAATTTATGTTGAATAATAAAATGTGTCTTTTTTATTGTAGAGGGTAGTTGTGGTAGATTTCAGTAAACTAAGAAGAGGACTATCCATCAGGTAGTATTACGGAACCGTGTCGTTTGGTTAACCTAATATTTGGAGACTAATGTCAAAATCAGCTGATCTCATGAACGGCGAATATTTGAAAAATTAAGAAATTGTCTACTCCGGGTGTAAACAAATGGTACTCGCTCTCTCTTCTAAATAAGACTAAACAACTTCCTTAATCTCGACCAAATCACACACACTCGATTTCTGTTTCGTTTGGGTAACATTACAATCAAATTTATTTAAACATTGGTACTTATAATTCATAAGTGGCGATCGCTAAGAGGTACTCTGACCGCTCCGAGACTGTCAAAAGACGAATGTCACACACACATTTAAGCATTACGTTACAAATGAAGTACTAACATTGGGGCTGAATTAAATATAACTCAGTAATTGTAATACAATCTTAAGAGAGGTCGCCTTTGATACCAGCGGTATGTTACAGAATGGCGCTTACAACAGTGGGGCGTAATTAAATAAGACGAGCACACCATAGGTCACATCCAAAGACTCCGCGGAAAGTACCTCTGAAGCGAGAACGTTACAATGTCCAGGTTTCCCACATCTATAACACTTCGGTCTTCCATCCTTTCTTATTTTATTCTGTGGCGCCGACCGTCGAGTCTCCGTTCCGTGTTCTTCTTCCTCATCGTCTGTGCCATCGCGATCTTTTAGCGCGCACTTTATGACTTGTCCAACCAGACGCTGATTTGGCGGCCTCAAATTGCAAAGCATGTACCAGGGCATCCGCACTGTTCTGGTGTTTTGCCATTCGTAACACTTGCTGTAGTTCGTTATCTCGGACACCGGCAGTAAATGTCTGCATCTCAAAACTCGTTCGGAAATCTTCTGGCGCTTCAGGATAGGCCAGTCTAATTAGTCTGTCGATACTTGCTTCAAACTCTTGAAGACTCTCCCTGGAATGCTGTCGCCTTGCTCTCAACTGGGTGCAGTACACATCTCGCAAATGTTTATCACCGTACCGTAATTCTAGAGCTTTTATCAACTCGGCATAGATGTTCTGGCTGTAAGGTGGCACTTTCTGTAGTAGTTCTTCCGCGGGTCCTTTTAATGCGAGAACGAGTGAGACTGTCTTGTCTTTCTCTGTCCAATTATTTGCGCATGCAGCAGCTTCAAATTGGCGGAGGTATGTTGCCCAGTGACTGCTTCCGTCAAAGGTTGGAGCTTTGACATGAACTGTCAACATATTACAAATTTACAACTCTGTTCAGGCCAACTGTCAACATACAAATAGATAAAATTGTTGCAAAAATTAGAGAAATCATTTGTTGTAACTATTGTGTTACTATTTGAGAAGTACCTAAAGAAGTAAGCATTTCAAAAACTTCTATGAAATTATTATGCAGAATTTAGGGATGAGGCACATTGCAGCCAAGTGCCACACCATTGATTTGACAATCAAAAACAAATGTGAGTTAACACTTTGAAGACCACAGTATAAAATTACAATCCCAGCGGTCTTGGTATTTTGACAGGTGGCGTAATATTATGACACTCACTTTTCAGTGTTTTCAAATACATCAAGTCTTACTATTACACCACAGAATTAATGCAGAAGGTTTATCAAATTCTTGTTTCTGCCTTCATATTACAGTACTAACTGGAGAAAACAGTTTATATGAAATAATGTAAACAATTGGCAAGCACTACAACGTTGTTTACATTTTGTGTGTTCAACACTGAGTTACGTTTATGATTCTTTTGAGTGTTACTGTTTATGAGTGTTATGATTTGTGAGTGTATTATTTAGATTAAAATTGATATATTATAAATTGTTATCCTCTCAACTCTGTGATAACCTAGAAATAACTATACAGTCATAACACTATGTAGTACTCTTTATATGCTAATTCAGTAATTTCTGATATTATTCTGGAATATTTCATTTTCATTATCACTCTAAAACACGTTATAATTGTAATTTTTTTAATAAGTTTCACATACTTTTTCTTCAGTAAGGACAATAACTGAGTTATAAACAAAATAATATGGGTCATGTCTAGTCTAATGTAGTTGTTTTTAGTTAAATAATATGATTTCAAAGAATTTTTAAATTATAATCAAAAAGTCTTATTTTTATACAACTTTTCTTAAAATATATAAAAACATTAATAAAGAGTATATTAAAGTTTATATAAAGGGTATAATTCATAAGAGTAATGTCTGGTTAAACATTTACTGTACGTATTTTTTAGTAATAAATCATAGTGTTACGACGTCACAGAACAACCTACGTGTTTATCAAACGTTCCAGAGAGATCCAGAATGTAAGCGTGCGGCATACGTGATTGTAGACCCATTTTGCGAGAATCTTCTCGACTGCCGGGCTTCGCTATGGCGCTCGGACTGTGTCAAGGCAACAGTTAATTACGTAGTTCATACGCACACTACGACGCAATTAGGAATCATCTAGATATTCGACTGGCTATAAATACCGGTACTCAACGACGTTCAGTTTAGTTCTTCGTATTGTTTAAATTAGCAGCCATCCTTACTTTTCTTTTATAAAATTGCTAAACTGCTATAATTGTTTTTATTATTTAGACAAAGCTTTTCGTCATTACTGACATCTTCAGGTCTTAAACAACGATTAAGATCAGGTTGTTTAAGACCTGAAGATGTCAGTAATGACGAAAAGCTTTGTCTAAATAATAAAAACAATTATAGCAGTTTAGCAATTTTATAAAAGAAAAGTTCAGTTTAGTATTAGGCGAATTTTTGACTGTGCGGTTCGAGAGTATTAGTGCGATATGTTTACAGAGCGGTTTGAGTTATTACTGTGTACGTTCAAGTAGTTATTAGTGAAGTGTTGCGTTTTATATTCGGACGGTATAATTGTAATACAACTGAGTTTTAATATTAGTGGACATTTTATTGCGTGTGAACAATTTTCATTTGATTTGTTGTAGACACTGTGTTGTTAATTACGAACTGTTTAACTGTAAAAATTAAAGGAGTGATTAGTGACTTAATTGGTGTCTTGTACTTATTTTGTTTCCACTGTACCTACGATGATCGAGTAGACCATCGTAACACTGGGATAGAACGGTTAACAGTAGAAACAGTGGACATTTTGTACAAGACGAGTGTCATTCGTAATTAATCGGAAAACAATGGATGCCAGTCAGATGATGGAAAATTTCCAGGCGCTGCTATTGCAGACAGAAGAACGGCGACGACAGGATGCAGAGAAAGCGGAAGAGACACAGAAAACCCTCCTGCTGGAAGCAGAGGGAAGACGCAGACAGGAGGCGGAAGAAGCAGAAAGGCAACAAAAAGAAGAACGGAGACAAGAAAGAGAAGAAGCAGAAAAACAACAGGATGAGAAACGCAGACAGGAGGCGGAAGAAGCAGAAAAACGCTCCCCCATTATCTCACGCAACCAATTTCTTGTGTCATCAGTTTTATCACTGTCCCTAGTCGAGACAGGAGTTGAATGAACTCTCACCTCGTCCATTACCGCTGATTCGGTCATTAACTGACTTTCCGACTTATTCATAACAGTTACGTCAGCTATATTTATTTTATTCTCTTTATTCTCCATTATGAAATTAATTATTTTTAATTAAATGATTATATCAATTGCATATACAGTTATTAAAACTTGTCAATTTTGCTGTCATCACTTTCTAACTACACTCTAAAAACATTTCCAACCACGCCCTCGCTCCCACATAACCCTTCTCTGTAACTTATATATTAGGTCTAATTTGTATGATTATGATAAATCATACAAATCGTTCCTGGATTCGGGCGCCACTGAGACTTTACGTCTTTTTTGCTCAAATAATAAATTTTATTATTTCATGAAACTTACTAAGTTATCAAAATTTATGTACCTTTGGGTTAAGCTCCAGAGTCGTATAGACGAAAACAGTTGCAGAGGGATTATGTGGGTTGAGTTGCGAAATGACAGTAACACAGTTTATGCTGACTAAAACAAATTACTTTTTGTTTATTACGCAAAATGATTATTTTTCCTCACTTGGATGACAATCAAAATTCTTATTTTTTCTTGTAAATTACGACATTCGTCTCAAACATAAAATTAACAAATGAACAATTCTTACTTAACTATAACAAAGTGATTTATATGCTTAATGAACCAGTACTTTTCCTTATTTCATTCACTCTCTCCCACTTTTATAATTCCATTTTTAACCCCGTTTATAGAGCTCTTTAAATCTTTATTCTGCAATATTAAATTATTTGTTTGAGATGCTTAAGATATTTAACAGATAGTTTGTTCTTGGTACTTAACCAAATCCGGAGAAGTTCCAGTCTCGATTTCACCACCACCACGTGTTAATTACCATTTCCCCGATCACTCCGCACTTCAGTGTTTCAAACGTTTATAAGTTTTTCACTGTAGCTGCACACTCCGTATTATGTAGTTTACTACTATTTTAGATTACATTTTTGTAATAATTTGTCGGTTGAAGTAACTCACTTGCTCGCACAGATTAGTAGTGATTAGAACCGCGCGCTCCCGTACTGCCCCACGCGGCCCTGCTGTCTACTTTTGCGGCTTATCGATGACTGACTAACTACTGTGACCGCCTGATGAAGACTGGCTTGTGGCAATTATGTGTGTTTCTGTAATTCACAGAGAGACTGAGTTGCCTGCGGTTGCGTAATACGTCTAGCCGGGCTGTCTAGACATAAACACAGACGAGTGTTTAGTAATAACATTGTATGTGTGGCTGGTTAAACCGAGGTTCCACAAAGGTGCACACTGACTGCTTTCAGAATTATGTTCAATTATTAAAATTCACTCCCGTCCCTGATATGTCCCGTTACAATTGGCTTGTGTGAAAATTTAACTGGTTAATACCACACTACATTTCTTGGAATCATTATGAATTTCCTAGAACCATTGTATCTCCGAGCAAATGTCACAACTTCGTTAAAAACATACAAAAATAAAGCTTTGTGTATTATTAATTACGATTTACCACCACGAAGAACCCAGTGCACAGTAAAATACCTTAAAACATATTACACAGTCATGTCAGAGAAGTATCGGACTCTTTCAGCGTGCAAAATATGTAAAAGGTTTGTTAATACAACTTCACGCCAATACAACACTTAGATTTACAAAACGTAAAATGCCTGGCGGTACATTAAAAAATAAAGTTTACCTTGTTCCTATAAGCATGGGAACATACAGCCTGGTTAACACACGATCCCTTACACTCAGCTTTCGTAATGGAAGTGACCATCTCCAAATACGTGCTAGAAAATTTGTTATTGAAAAAATAAAGTGCGTTGGACTTTGTAAGTTCCCATCCGCCGGAAAAAATAGTGTTATATCGAGGGACTGCTACCTAAACGGGCAAGTAAAAATCGAAGTTTATTATACATTATTTAACTACCAGTAGGCCTACTGTGTAACTTCGCTGAATCTGAAGATCTTTTTTGAATACACCACTAAAATGACATTTAGGTTAACTTGTTTTTTAAATAATGTAAGCTATGCGTTAATGCTTTCCGCAGTTTTAAACTAACTTTTTAAATTGGTTTTGCCAGAGAAGCCAGGAAAATTCTGAAATCGTACTTTTCATGTACCCGCAGACACATAATTTGTAGTTGTCTTGATTATTCATGTCTTCTTTCACAGCACAACACTTATCTAAAAATGAAACTTTTTCTTGTGAACTTACTGTTTATTCTCTTCTCGTCGAACGCGTTTCAGCGTACGTATTCGCCTTCTTCAGCTTAGAGACAGACTGCCATCATTTAGTAACGGTTGTTGTGTGGAATGTGTAGTGGGGGTGGTGCGTGGAGGAAGGGGATTGGCGCGGGGATTCAATTTAATGTTTGTTTTTTGTATAATTGTGTCAAAAAATGTATGTGATTTATATTGTAATTGATCGTTAAGTATGTCGTTTGGTTGTGTTGTGTGGTGTTTATATATTTCGTATTGTTCGGTTGTGTTGAGTTTTCGACCTTTGGGTAAGTAATGTAAAATTTCAAGATTAGTGTCTATGTTGGTGTAACTGTGGTTTTCTGTGTGTATGTGTGTATGTGTGTGGCAAATGCGGAGTGTATGTTGTTGTTGGTTAAAGCTTTTAAGTGTTCAGAATAACGGGATAAAAAAAATATCTTCCCATCAGGCCTATGTAGAAACTATTGCAGTCATTACAATTTAATTTGTAAACACCTGTTTTGTTATATTTGTCTATGTCTGCGTTTGTATTATTGATGTGTTTTTTGATGGTATTGGTTGTTCTGTATGCTATTTTGTATTTGTGTTTTCTGAATGTGTTGGCGATTTTGTGTGTGTAGGAGTTGTGGTATGTGAGTGTGATGTATTTATTGTGCTGTGTGTTGATGGTATTTTGTGTTTTGTTGTTTTTGTTTTTGATGCGTTTGTGTAGTGTGTTTATTAAATTAGGGTTGTAACCGTTTTTGATTGCTATGTATTTTATTGTGTTGAGTTCGTCGGTGTAATCTTGTTTATTTAAGGGTATTTTAGTTAGTCTATGGAGCATATGGTTGAAGGCCGCATGTTTATGTTGTGTTGGGTGGTTTGATGTGTTGTGTATAACCATGTCAGTTGTGGTTGGTTTCCTGTATATTTTGTACGTGTGTGTATTATTAGTTTTGTTAATTGTTAGGTCCAGAAAATTTATACTATTGTTTTGTTCAATTTCCAGTGTAAATTTTAATTTGTGGTGTATAGTGTTTATGTATTTATGGAAGTTTTTAACTTGTTTTGTGTTGCCTTTGAATAAAAGTAATATATCATCTACATACCTGTGCCAGTATCTAATTTTGTTAGTGTATTTGTTGTTGTTTATTATGTGGTTCTGTTCTATGTTGTGTATATATATTTCTGCTAGTATTGCTGATATGGGGGATCCCATCGGGAGACCTTCTGTTTGTGTGTATATCTTGTTATTGTATGTAAAGTAATTTTGTTCAGTTATTATTTTGGTGAGTGTGATGATCTCTTGTATGTGTGTTTCAGGTGTGTTGTTTTGTCTGAGTAGTTGTTCTAGTGTTTGGATGGTTTCTTTGATGGGGACATTAGTGTATAGATTGGTTATATCAAAAGATGCCAGAGTTGAGTTATGTGGGATGTGGATGTGTTCAGTTTTCCTGACTAGGTCGATGTTGTTTTTATAGATGTGTTGACAAAGGTAACATAAGCGTCATAATGGACAAACATCAATTAAACACTAAAATCAAAAATTTCGTCAATGAAAATAATATAACGGAAATAAATAAAGACCCCACAAAAAAATTTCATAAACATATTAACAAATTTATAAACAACACAAAACATATAATTATACCAGAAAGCGCCAAATACCTTAAACAAATAAAACCTAACCCCCCTAAACTAAATGCATTACCAAAAATACATAAACCTAACATTCCCATCAGACCATTAATAAACAATACACAGGCCCCCTCCCACAAAATCGCAAAACAACTAGACAAAATAATCAGAGAAAACATTAATCTCAGTAACAACACATCTATCAAAAACAACATCGACCTAGTCAGGAAAACTGAACACATCCACATCCCACTGAGGATGCAGTGTTGTAGTAATACACTTAGCCAAAAAGCAGATGGATACAAGGGGGAGACAAATAAGCAAATGGATGAAAGTTTCAGAAAGTTAGAGGAAACAATGGACAGTGGTTTCAAGAATTTGAATAAAACACTAGACAGCACTTCCGAAGGTATTTTGTAAGCCCGAAAACAGAAGAGAGCAGGAAGGAAATAGAAATTAGAGAAGACCAAAATGCACTGCTATCGGAGAATAAAAATAACAGAGACAAAGAAAAGATGATGCACATAGAAGTTAACATTAAGGGAGTAAAGAAACAAATAATTAAGAAAACGAAAGAAAGAGTAATAATACGTCCTAACAAACGGAAAAATACACAGGAAGAAGTAGATATGATTAAGAGTGGGCTGGTTAATGCACTTAATCTCCCAATCGTTAATTACAGAGAAATGACTGTATTAAAAAGTTATAGAGAAAACTTAACTAAAGCTATATTTAAATTAAATATACCAGTAAATACAAGGTCAGTGACATCACCAGTAAATGATATATCATCAACATATTTGTGTAATAGACTACATATAAATATGATAGAAATAGGCGTATGAGAAAAATTACAAGACATGGTAGTAGAAGAATATGTTACAAAGAAAGAAAGAGTTCGGAAAACGATGGTAACCATTGAATTTAATGAAAATTCAATATCAGCAGAGTTACAATACCAGATGATAGAGAGTTATTTAACAAGGACAAAAATCATTATGGACACTGCAGTAATCCGAACGACGAGTGCAGATGAGTTAATGGACCATGGTTAAAGCAAGTAATAATCAACCAGAAAAAAAAGGGGACTGATTTTCTGTATACCGACGAAGCAACCCATTGGAAAATAGGAACCAAATAAATAATATTAAAATTAATAAACAACAAAATTCAAAAAGCATGTAAGGACAACTTACTCAATATATTTAGAAACAATATGATTTAAGATAAACAACAAAACAGCAAGAGAATGTAAGAACAGATTACATAATTTATTTATAAATAACTAATTTAAAATAGAATAAGAGAACAAATAATATTTTGATGGGAACAAAAAGAAGAATAAATAAATAAAAACAATTAATGGTAATGTGCTGAGATAAGAAGGTAAAATAAGAAGAATAATGGATAATATAATGACTATAATTACAATGAAGCTAAAGAATGATAATAATCAATACAGCTACAATTTAGAATTTCTCGGAGTTGAAAATGATAAAGGAAGAAATGATACGAAGAACATCTGTCACAAGAAGGAAAGTCAAAAGGATTTACAAATAATGCCTGTCAATAATGTTATCTGAATTAGTTACTGAAAATAAGAAGGAATCAAGAAGAAAAAGAAATATATAATTAAATGTAAACAGCAACAGCGTGAAGAATCCCAAAAGTGTTTTTTATTAGTCAAAAAATAGACTATTTTGGTATAATTTTTATTTAATAACTGTCTGTAGATGAATTCCAGCAGTATTATATTTAAGTGTAGTATGGCCAGCAGAGTAGCTAGCCAAAAGTGCCCCTCTGGACTGTCCCAGCTCACGTGTTAGGGAATGTTAGGGAAATTGAATATTTAAGGGATAATAAAACAGCTGAGAAGATTGATATCAGATTCCAGAAGTATGAAGGAAGAAAACAGAAGGAAGATAGCAGACAGAAGCTCAATTGAGAAAGCACATTTATAGAAGTAAATAGAAATATGAGAGTGTTAAAACAAGTTTTTACTAATTATTGTGACCAGTCCTTATCAAGGGATGTTTGAAAAACCATCACCATGAGAAATTATATCATTAATGAATTTGCCTCAGAGAGAGAGAGTTGAGTATGAAATCAAGTCAATTACCATTAACAAAATAAAAGGTATATAACCAAACAGAAATGAGAATATATTATAAAGAATGATGAAAGAAGCTGAAGATTTAGAAATCAAACAATTAATTTTAATATAAAAAAAAAAATAAAAATAAATCTGTTCTAGTGGCGGAGCATTATGTAACATTACATAACCCATGCCCAGTACCGATAATAAATAAAGAAATATTAATATCATCATAAGAGTAATAAAATCAGTAATTACCTATTTAAAAAGTCAGAAATGGGGATTCAGTATCATACTATGAAAACCTTTGTACCATAAAACACTGTAGCAATAAAAAACAAAGTACTAAGTGTTATTATAAAAGTGCGGTGTGTACAAAGTGAAACATAGTATGTTATGTGGAAATATTAAAAAACTTAAAAGGACATCAATCACAAAAGTGAGGATGCAGTGTTGTAGTAATAAACTGTAATACTAATGATAAGTTGTTGTAGTTTTGTGTTGTTAGGCCACAAAGGCAATACCACTGTAATTAATATATTATTATTGTTTATGTTTAAAGGAATCCAGGGTTATATCAAATTAATAATGGCTAATTAATATAAAATAGAGAGATGGAGTGTAAATCAAAATAGTGTAGAGTAAGAATACATTAACTGAAATATAAGTCCGAAATAAACTAAGTAAAAAAACCATTAAATTATAAAATACAAATAGCCAAATTTCAGTAAAGATATGAAGAAAAACCTTATATAAATTAAATTTAATTATAGTTAAAATTTGTAAAGGAGTATTTTTTCTAAAAGAAGAAATGAAGTAATAATAATTAACACTAGCCTATTTACTAAAAATGTACCTAGGTTAGCCAATAAAAAACCATCAATTTCTTGGTTACTAAGAGTAACTAATCAACAAGAAATTAAATTAATTGTTCGATGGTATTAAAAGTGATCAGATGAAAAAAGTAATGTCCTTTAAAATTAAAAAAAAAATAATAACTATCATTCGTAAAAACCCCTACAAAATTAATGACACGAGTCAGCAACATCCACTACACCAGAGACGTCCTTGGAACACAATAATTCACGCCAGAAAATCGATGAAAACCGTAAAATCCAGCTAAACATCTCTCGGCCTAGACATCGGAATTACAAATCTTTGGGTGAGATCGCTTCCTTTCATAAATAAAAAAATTACAAATCACAAATAAGTATAGAACACTAGAAACAGCACCACCTCTTTCAATTCATAATAAAACAAGGTGAACATAATAAACTTTATTTAATTAACCAAAAAACAGTAAAAATGTGTGGTCACTAGCAACGTTCCGGCAGCCGTCTTTATTGGTGTTCGTTTTTCTGTGAAGATACGTAGTCTGCACTCTGGCGGTTTAAAAACAAACATAATGAATCAGATTTTAAAATAAACAAATATTATTTAATGTAAAGTATGATACTAATAAATATGCATTTCTGACTTTCTTAGAGTTCAAAGAACCTTAAGTAACCCTGGGATATATAATTAATTAATTTTTCTTTCTAAAAAAACTGTAATTGAAAATATTTGTTGTGTTATATGTAATGTAAAACTAATATTGAAAAATGCTGTGATATCGAAAAATAATCGATTGTAAACTAATGATTACAAGACAATAATTTCCACTGAATTAAAATAAATTTAATAAAGACCCTTCTTTTAGGTAATGGACAGTGTATTATTTCTGGTAGATAGTAGTTTGTTACAGGAAAAGAAGGAATAGCAGAGAAGAGTAAGAAGACTAGCCCAGTCATCAAAAATTATTAAGTACTGCAAAATAACATAACCTTAAATGGGTTCGTAAATAGAAAACAGCTGATGCAACGCGCGGAAAAATTTTACACGACTAGATCGTATACAAAGAGAGTAATTCTCTTTCTCTCTATCACTCTCTCTCCTACCTATTTTCAAACAACTGCCCTGATATAATACAAATAAAGAGAACTTGGTCAATATTTTTCATAATCACATACTGTCGATTAAAAAAAAAAAAATAAAAAATAACATTTTTGTAGGATACTAACATATTACACATAACAGATAAATAGACGGAAATTCTGTGGAAGACGTTAAAAATGACACTAACAACGTAGGGCATAAACAGACGTAAACCCGATACAGTGATTTCTTGTTACAAATGGCGATAAACTTAAAGGGCTTGAATTAGGGAAGAATTTCGAAATATACACAAATTAATATAACGAAAAACCTAATTTTTGCTCGGCAACTATAAGAAGCCAAGAATTGCATAATACCAGGGGAAAGTCAAAGAAGAGGGCAGAAGACACGGAGAAGGAAGAAAGTGGACAGGAACAAGAAATAGAAGTAGTCACGGACAGTGAAATGGAACAACAGACAGGCGATAAAGAAGAAACCGTAGTAGTTATGGACACGGAAAAGGAAATAATTGAAGAGGATGCCCAAGGGGACCAACCAGATAAATCTGCCCAAAAAGAAGACATGAGCATGCAGGAGATGCTGAGAACTATAATGGAAAGCAATAAATAAACAAATGATAATAAAATAGATGAAAAATTTACGAAACAGGAGGAAACTTCAAAGAAACAAAACGAAACTATGAAGGAACAAAACAAGCAAACTAATGAGAAAATAGACAGTATTCAGGACAGTTTAGTTAAACAACTAAACGAAAAAAATGAGACCATTCATGAAGATATCAGACAAACCATGAATGAACATTACCACGAATTAAGAGAAACTATTAACAGACAAAGGGAATATATGAACACAAAATTTGAAGAAAATAATAAAATTATAAAGCAAATTCATGAGAAGATTGAAATGATCAGTAACACACTTAGCCAAAAAGCAGATGGATACAAGGGGGAGACAAATAAGCAAATGGATGAAAGTTTCAGAAAGTTAGAGGAAACAATGGACAGTGGTTTCAAGAATTTGAATAAAACACTAGACAGCACTTCCGAAGGTATTAAAGTAAGCCCGAAAACAGAAGAGAGCAGGAAGGAAATAGAAATTAGAGAAGACCAAAATGCACTGCTATCGGAGAATAAAAATAACAGAGACAAAGAAAAGATGATGCACATAGAAGTTAACATTAAGGGAGTAAAGAAACAAATAATTAAGAAAACGAAAGAAAGAGTAATAATACGTCCTAACAAACGGAAAAATACACAGGAAGAAGTAGATATGATTAAGAGTGGGCTGGTTAATGCACTTAATCTCCCAATCGTTAATTACAGAGAAATGACTGTATTAAAGAGTTATAGAGAAAACTTAACTAAAGCTATATTTAAATTAAATATACCAGTAAATACAAGGTCAGTGACATCACCAGTAAATGATATATCATCAACATATTTGTGTAATAGACTACATATAAATATGATAGAAATAGGCGTATGAGAAAAATTACAAGACATGGTAGTAGAAGAATATGTTACAAAGAAAGAAAGAGTTCGGAAAACGATGGTAACCATTGAATTTAATGAAAATTCAATATCAGCAGAGTTACAATACCAGATGATAGAGAGTTATTTAACAAGGACAAAAATCATTATGGACACTGCAGTAATCCGAACGACGAGTGCAGATGAGTTAATGGACCATGGTTAAAGCAAGTAATAATCAACCAGAAAAAAAAGGGGACTGATTTTCTGTATACCGACGAAGCAACCCATTGGAAAATAGGAACCAAATAAATAATATTAAAATTAATAAACAACAAAATTCAAAAAGCATGTAAGGACAACTTACTCAATATATTTAGAAACAATATGATTTAAGATAAACAACAAAACAGCAAGAGAATGTAAGAACAGATTACATAATTTATTTATAAATAACTGATTTAAAATAGAATAAGAGAACAAATAATATTTTGATGGGAACAAAAAGAAGAATAAATAAATAAAAACAATTAATGGTAATGTGCTCAGATAAGAAGGTAAAATAAGAAGAATAATGGATAATATAATGACTATAATTACAATGAAGCTAAAGAATGATAATAATCAATACAGCTACAATTTAGAATTTTTCGGAGTTGAAAATGATAAAGGAAGAAATGATACGAAGAACATCTGTCACAAGAAGGAAAGTCAAAAGGATTTACAAATAATGCCTGTCAATAATGTTATCTGAATTAGTTACTGAAAATAAGAAGGAATCAAGAAGAAAAAGAAATATATAATTAAATGTAAACAGCAACAGCGTGAAGAATCCCAAAAGTGTTTTTTATTAGTCAAAAAATAGACTATTTTGGTATAATTTTTATTTAATAACTGTCTGTAGATGAATTCCAGCAGTATTATATTTAAGTGTAGTATGGCCAGCAGAGTAGCTAGCCAAAAGTGCCCCTCTGGACTGTCCCAGCTCACGTGTTAGGGAATGTTAGGGAAACTGAATATTTAAGGGATAATAAAACAGCTGAGAAGATTGATATCAGATTCCAGAAGTATGAAGGAAGAAAACAGAAGGAAGATAGCAGACAGAAGCTCAATTGAGAAAGCACATTTATAGAAGTAAATAGAAATATGAGAGTGTTAAAACAAGTTTTTACAAATTATTGTGACCAGTCCTTATCAAGGGATGTTTGAAAAACCATCACCATGAGAAATTATATCATTAATGAATTTGCCTCAGAGAGAGAGAGTTGAGTATGAAAATCAAGTCAATTACCATTAACAAAATAAAAGGTATATAACCAAACAGAAATGAGAATATATTATAAAGAATGATGAAAGAAGCTGAAGATTTAGAAATCAAACAATTTATTTTAATATAAAAAAAAAAATAAAAATAAATCTGTTCTAGTGGCGGAGCATTATGTAACATTACATAACCCATGCCCAGTACCAATAATAAATAAAGAAATATTAATATCATCATAAGAGTAATAAAATCAGTAATTACCTATTTAAAAAGTCAGAAATGGGGATTCAGTATCATACTATGAAAACCTTTGTACCATAAAACACTGTAGCAATAAAAAACAAAGTACTAAGTGTTATTATAAAAGTGCGGTGTGTACAAAGTGAAACATAGTATGTTATGTGGAAATATTAAAAAACTTAAAAGGACATCAATCACAAAAGTGAGGATGCAGTGTTGTAGTAATAAACTGTAATACTAATGATAAGTTGTTGTAGTTTTGTGTTGTTAGGCCACAAAGGCAATACCACTGTAATTAATATATTATTATTGTTTATGTTTAAAGGAATCCAGGGTTATATCAAATTAATAATGGCTAATTAATATAAAATAGAGAGATGGAGTGTAAATCAAAATAGTGTAGAGTAAGAATACATTAACTGAAATATAAGTCCGAAATAAACTAAGTAAAAAAACCATTAAATTATAAAATACAAATAGCCAAATTTCAGTAAAGATATGAAGAAAAACCTTATATAAATTAAATTTAATTATAGTTAAAATTTGTAAAGGAGTATTTTTTCTAAAAGAAGAAATGAAGTAATAATAATTAACACTAGCCTATTTACTAAAAATGTACCTAGGTTAGCCAATAAAAAACCATCAATTTCTTGGTTACTAAGAGTAACTAATCAACAAGAAATTAAATTAATTGTTCGATGGTATTAAAAGTGATCAGATGAAAAAAGTAATGTCCTTTAAAATTAAAAAAAAAATAATAACTATCATTCGTAAAAACCCCTACAAAATTAATGACACGAGTCAGCAACATCCACTACACCAGAGACGTCCTTGGAACACAATAATTCACGCCAGAAAATCGATGAAAACCGTAAAATCCAGCTAAACATCTCTCGGCCTAGACATCGGAATTACAAATCTTTGGGTGAGATCGCTTCCTTTCATAAATAAAAAAATTACAAATCACAAATAAGTATAGAACACTAGAAACAGCACCACCTCTTTCAATTCATAATAAAACAAGGTGAACATAATAAACTTTATTTAATTAACCAAAAAACAGTAAAAATGTGTGGTCACTAGCAACGTTCCGGCAGCCGTCTTTATTGGTGTTCGTTTTTCTGTGAAGATACGTAGTCTGCACTCTGGCGGTTTAAAAACAAACATAATGAATCAGATTTTAAAATAAACAAATATTATTTAATGTAAAGTATGATACTAATAAATATGCATTTCTGACTTTCTTAGAGTTCAAAGAACCTTAAGTAACCCTGGGATATATAATTAATTAATTTTTCTTTCTAAAAAAACTGTAATTGAAAATATTTGTTGTGTTATATGTAATGTAAAACTAATATTGAAAAATGCTGTGATATCGAAAAATAATCGATTGTAAACTAATGATTACAAGACAATAATTTCCACTGAATTAAAATAAATTTAATAAAGACCCTTCTTTTAGGTAATGGACAGTGTATTATTTCTGGTAGATAGTAGTTTGTTACAGGAAAAGAAGGAATAGCAGAGAAGAGTAAGAAGACTAGCCCAGTCATCAGAAATTATTAAGTACTGCAAAATAACATAACCTTAAATGGGTTCGTAAATAGAAAACAGCTGATGCAACGCGCGGAAAAATTTTACACGACTAGATCGTATACAAAGAGAGTAATTCTCTTTCTCTCTATCACTCTCTCTCCTACCTATTTTCAAACAACTGCCCTGATATAATACAAATAAAGAGAACTTGGTCAATATTTTTCATAATCACATACTGTCGATTAAAAAAAAAAAAATAAAAAATAACATTTTTGTAGGATACTAACATATTACACATAACAGATAAATAGACGGAAATTCTGTGGAAGACGTTAAAAATGACACTAACAACGTAGGGCATAAACAGACGTAAACCCGATACAGTGATTTCTTGTTACAAATGGCGATAAACTTAAAGGGCTTGAATTAGGGAAGAATTTCGAAATATACACAAATTAATATAACGAAAAACCTAATTTTTGCTCGGCAACTATAAGAAGCCAAGAATTGCATAATACCAGGGGAAAGTCAAAGAAGAGGGCAGAAGACACGGAGAAGGAAGAAAGTGGACAGGAACAAGAAATAGAAGTAGTCACGGACAGTGAAATGGAACAACAGACAGGCGATAAAGAAGAAACCGTAGTAGTTATGGACACGGAAAAGGAAATAATTGAAGAGGATGCCCAAGGGGACCAACCAGATAAATCTGCCCAAAAAGAAGACATGAGCATGCAGGAGATGCTGAGAACTATAATGGAAAGCAATAAATAAACAAATGATAATAAAATAGATGAAAAATTTACGAAACAGGAGGAAACTTCAAAGAAACAAAACGAAACTATGAAGGAACAAAACAAGCAAACTAATGAGAAAATAGACAGTATTCAGGACAGTTTAGTTAAACAACTAAACGAAAAAAATGAGACCATTCATGAAGATATCAGACAAACCATGAATGAACATTACCACGAATTAAGAGAAACTATTAACAGACAAAGGGAATATATGAACACAAAATTTGAAGAAAATAATAAAATTATAAAGCAAATTCATGAGAAGATTGAAATGATCAGTAACACACTTAGCCAAAAAGCAGATGGATACAAGGGGGAGACAAATAAGCAAATGGATGAAAGTTTCAGAAAGTTAGAGGAAACAATGGACAGTGGTTTCAAGAATTTGAATAAAACACTAGACAGCACTTCCGAAGGTATTAAAGTAAGCCCGAAAACAGAAGAGAGCAGGAAGGAAATAGAAATTAGAGAAGACCAAAATGCACTGCTATCGGAGAATAAAAATAACAGAGACAAAGAAAAGATGATGCACATAGAAGCTAACATTAAGGGAGTAAAGAAACAAATAATTAAGAAAACGAAAGAAAGAGTAATAATACGTCCTAACAAACGGAAAAATACACAGGAAGAAGTAGATATGATTAAGAGTGGGCTGGTTAATGCACTTAATCTCCCAATCGTTAATTACAGAGAAATGACTGTATTAAAGAGTTATAGAGAAAACTTAACTAAAGCTATATTTAAATTAAATATACCAGTAAATACAAGGTCAGTGACATCACCAGTAAATGATATATCATCAACATATTTGTGTAATAGACTACATATAAATATGATAGAAATAGGCGTATGAGAAAAATTACAAGACATGGTAGTAGAAGAATATGTTACAAAGAAAGAAAGAGTTCGGAAAACGATGGTAACCATTGAATTTAATGAAAATTCAATATCAGCAGAGTTACAATACCAGATGATAGAGAGTTATTTAACAAGGACAAAAATCATTATGGACACTGCAGTAATCCGAACGACGAGTGCAGATGAGTTAATGGACCATGGTTAAAGCAAGTAATAATCAACCAGAAAAAAAAGGGGACTGATTTTCTGTATACCGACGAAGCAACCCATTGGAAAATAGGAACCAAATAAATAATATTAAAATTAATAAACAACAAAATTCAAAAAGCATGTAAGGACAACTTACTCAATATATTTAGAAACAATATGATTTAAGATAAACAACAAAACAGCAAGAGAATGTAAGAACAGATTACATAATTTATTTATAAATAACTGATTTAAAATAGAATAAGAGAACAAATAATATTTTGATGGGAACAAAAAGAAGAATAAATAAATAAAAACAATTAATGGTAATGTGCTCAGATAAGAAGGTAAAATAAGAAGAATAATGGATAATATAATGACTATAATTACAATGAAGCTAAAGAATGATAATAATCAATACAGCTACAATTTAGAATTTTTCGGAGTTGAAAATGATAAAGGAAGAAATGATACGAAGAACATCTGTCACAAGAAGGAAAGTCAAAAGGATTTACAAATAATGCCTGTCAATAATGTTATCTGAATTAGTTACTGAAAATAAGAAGGAATCAAGAAGAAAAAGAAATATATAATTAAATGTAAACAGCAACAGCGTGAAGAATCCCAAAAGTGTTTTTTATTAGTCAAAAAATAGACTATTTTGGTATAATTTTTATTTAATAACTGTCTGTAGATGAATTCCAGCAGTATTATATTTAAGTGTAGTATGGCCAGCAGAGTAGCTAGCCAAAAGTGCCCCTCTGGACTGTCCCAGCTCACGTGTTAGGGAATGTTAGGGAAACTGAATATTTAAGGGATAATAAAACAGCTGAGAAGATTGATATCAGATTCCAGAAGTATGAAGGAAGAAAACAGAAGGAAGATAGCAGACAGAAGCTCAATTGAGAAAGCACATTTATAGAAGTAAATAGAAATATGAGAGTGTTAAAACAAGTTTTTACTAATTATTGTGACCAGTCCTTATCAAGGGATGTTTGAAAAACCATCACCATGAGAAATTATATCATTAATGAATTTGCCTCAGAGAGAGAGAGTTGAGTATGAAAATCAAGTCAATTACCATTAACAAAATAAAAGGTATATAACCAAACAGAAATGAGAATATATTATAAAGAATGATGAAAGAAGCTGAAGATTTAGAAATCAAACAATTAAGTTTAATATTAAAAAAAAAATAAAAATAAATCTGTTCTAGTGGCGGAGCATTATGTAACATTACATAACCCATGCCCAGTACCGATAATAAATAAAGAAATATTAATATCATCATAAGAGTAATAAAATCAGTAATTACCTATTTAAAAAGTCAGAAATGGGGATTCAGTATCATACTATGAAAACCTTTGTACCATAAAACACTGTAGCAATAAAAAACAAAGTACTAAGTGTTATTATAAAAGTGCGGTGTGTACAAAGTGAAACATAGTATGTTATGTGGAAATATTAAAAAACTTAAAAGGACATCAATCACAAAAGTGAGGATGCAGTGTTGTAGTAATAAACTGTAATACTAATGATAAGTTGTTGTAGTTTTGTGTTGTTAGGCCACAAAGGCAATACCACTGTAATTAATATATTATTATTGTTTATGTTTAAAGGAATCCAGGGTTATATCAAATTAATAATGGCTAATTAATATAAAATAGAGAGATGGAGTGTAAATCAAAATAGTGTAGAGTAAGAATACATTAACTGAAATATAAGTCCGAAATAAACTAAGTAAAAAAACCATTAAATTATAAAATACAAATAGCCAAATTTCAGTAAAGATATGAAGAAAAACCTTATATAAATTAAATTTAATTATAGTTAAAATTTGTAAAGGAGTATTTTTTCTAAAAGAAGAAATGAAGTAATAATAATTAACACTAGCCTATTTACTAAAAATGTACCTAGGTTAGCCAATAAAAAACCATCAATTTCTTGGTTACTAAGAGTAACTAATCAACAAGAAATTAAATTAATTGTTCGATGGTATTAAAAGTGATCAGATGAAAAAAGTAATGTCCTTTAAAATTAAAAAAAAATAATAACTATCATTCGTAAAAACCCCTACAAAATTAATGACACGAGTCAGCAACATCCACTACACCAGAGACGTCCTTGGAACACAATAATTCATGCCAGAAAATCGATGAAAACCGTAAAATCCAGCTAAACATCTCTCGGCCTAGACATCGGAATTACAAATCTTTGGGTGAGATCGCTTCCTTTCATAAATAAAAAAATTACAAATCACAAATAAGTATAGAACACTAGAAACAGCACCACCTCTTTCAATTCATAATAAAACAAGGTGAACATAATAAACTTTATTTAATTAACCAAAAAACAGTAAAAATGTGTGGTCACTAGCAACGTTCCGGCAGCCGTCTTTATTGGTGTTCGTTTTTCTGTGAAGATACGTAGTCTGCACTCTGGCGGTTTAAAAACAAACATAATGAATCAGATTTTAAAATAAACAAATATTATTTAATGTAAAGTATGATACTAATAAATATGCATTTCTGACTTTCTTAGAGTTCAAAGAACCTTAAATAACCCTGGGATATATAATTAATTAATTTTTCTTTCTAAAAAAACTGTAATTGAAAATATTTGTTGTGTTATATGTAATGTAAAACTAATATTGAAAAATGCTGTGATATCGAAAAATAATCGATTGTAAACTAATGATTACAAGACAATAATTTCCACTGAATTAAAATAAATTTAATAAAGACCCTTCTTTTAGGTAATGGACAGTGTATTATTTCTGGTAGATAGTAGTTTGTTACAGGAAAAGAAGGAATAGCAGAGAAGAGTAAGAAGACTAGCCCAGTCATCAGAAATTATTAAGTACTGCAAAATAACATAACCTTAAATGGGTTCGTAAATAGAAAACAGCTGATGCAACGCGCAGAAAAATTTTACACGACTAGATCGTATACAAAGAGAGTAATTCTCTTTCTCTCTATCACTCTCTCTCCTACCTATTTTCAAACAACTGCCCTGATATAATACAAATAAAGAGAACTTGGTCAATATTTTTCATAATCACATACTGTCGATTAAAAAAAAAAAATAAAAAATAACATTTTTGTAGGATACTAACATATTACACATAACAGATAAATAGACGGAAATTCTGTGGAAGACGTTAAAAATGACACTAACAACGTAGGGCATAAACAGACGTAAACCCGATACAGTGATTTCTTGTTACAAATGGCGCTAAACTTAAAGGGCTTGAATTAGGGAAGAATTTCGAAATATACACAAATTAATATAACGAAAAACCTAATTTTTGCTCGGCAACTATAAGAAGCCAAGAATTGCATAATACCAGGGGAAAGTCAAAGAAGAGGGCAGAAGACACGGAGAAGGAAGAAAGTGGACAGGAACAAGAAATAGAAGTAGTCACGGACAGTGAAATGGAACAACAGACAGGCGATAAAGAAGAAACCGTAGTAGTTATGGACACGGAAAAGGAAATAATTGAAGAGGATGCCCAAGGGGACCAACCAGATAAATCTGCCCAAAAAGAAGACATGAGCATGCAGGAGATGCTGAGAACTATAATGGAAAGCAATAAATAAACAAATGATAATAAAATAGATGAAAAATTTACGAAACAGGAGGAAACTTCAAAGAAACAAAACGAAACTATGAAGGAACAAAACAAGCAAACTAATGAGAAAATAGACAGTATTCAGGACAGTTTAGTTAAACAACTAAACGAAAAAAATGAGACCATTCATGAAGATATCAGACAAACCATGAATGAACATTACCACGAATTAAGAGAAACTATTAACAGACAAAGGGAATATATGAACACAAAATTTGAAGAAAATAATAAAATTATAAAGCAAATTCATGAGAAGATTGAAATGATCAGTAACACACTTAGCCAAAAAGCAGATGGATACAAGGGGGAGACAAATAAGCAAATGGATGAAAGTTTCAGAAAGTTAGAGGAAACAATGGACAGTGGTTTCAAGAATTTGAATAAAACACTAGACAGCACTTCCGAAGGTATTAAAGTAAGCCCGAAAACAGAAGAGAGCAGGAAGGAAATAGAAATTAGAGAAGACCAAAATGCACTGCTATCGGAGAATAAAAATAACAGAGACAAAGAAAAGATGATGCACATAGAAGTTAACATTAAGGGAGTAAAGAAACAAATAATTAAGAAAACGAAAGAAAGAGTAATAATACGTCCTAACAAACGGAAAAATACACAGGAAGAAGTAGATATGATTAAGAGTGGGCTGGTTAATGCACTTAATCTCCCAATCGTTAATTACAGAGAAATGACTGTATTAAAGAGTTATAGAGAAAACTTAACTAAAGCTATATTTAAATTAAATATACCAGTAAATACAAGGTCAGTGACATCACCAGTAAATGATATATCATCAACATATTTGTGTAATAGACTACATATAAATATGATAGAAATAGGCGTATGAGAAAAATTACAAGACATGGTAGTAGAAGAATATGTTACAAAGAAAGAAAGAGTTCGGAAAACGATGGTAACCATTGAATTTAATGAAAATTCAATATCAGCAGAGTTACAATACCAGATGATAGAGAGTTATTTAACAAGGACAAAAATCATTATGGACACTGCAGTAATCCGAACGACGAGTGCAGATGAGTTAATGGACCATGGTTAAAGCAAGTAATAATCAACCAGAAAAAAAAGGGGACTGATTTTCTGTATACCGACGAAGCAACCCATTGGAAAATAGGAACCAAATAAATAATATTAAAATTAATAAACAACAAAATTCAAAAAGCATGTAAGGACAACTTACTCAATATATTTAGAAACAATATGATTTAAGATAAACAACAAAACAGCAAGAGAATGTAAGAACAGATTACATAATTTATTTATAAATAACTGATTTAAAATAGAATAAGAGAACAAATAATATTTTGATGGGAACAAAAAGAAGAATAAATAAATAAAAACAATTAATGGTAATGTGCTCAGATAAGAAGGTAAAATAAGAAGAATAATGGATAATATAATGACTATAATTACAATGAAGCTAAAGAATGATAATAATCAATACAGCTACAATTTAGAATTTCTCGGAGTTGAAAATGATAAAGGAAGAAATGATACGAAGAACATCTGTCACAAGAAGGAAAGTCAAAAGGATTTACAAATAATGCCTGTCAATAATGTTATCTGAATTAGTTACTGAAAATAAGAAGGAATCAAGAAGAAAAAGAAATATATAATTAAATGTAAACAGCAACAGCGTGAAGAATCCCAAAAGTGTTTTTTATTAGTCAAAAAATAGACTATTTTGGTATAATTTTTATTTAATAACTGTCTGTAGATGAATTCCAGCAGTATTATATTTAAGTGTAGTATGGCCAGCAGAGTAGCTAGCCAAAAGTGCCCCTCTGGACTGTCCCAGCTCACGTGTTAGGGAATGTTAGGGAAACTGAATATTTAAGGGATAATAAAACAGCTGAGAAGATTGATATCAGATTCCAGAAGTATGAAGGAAGAAAACAGAAGGAAGATAGCAGACAGAAGCTCAATTGAGAAAGCACATTTATAGAAGTAAATAGAAATATGAGAGTGTTAAAACAAGTTTTTACTAATTATTGTGACCAGTCCTTATCAAGGGATGTTTGAAAAACCATCACCATGAGAAATTATATCATTAATGAATTTGCCTCAGAGAGAGAGAGTTGAGTATGAAAATCAAGTCAATTACCATTAACAAAATAAAAGGTATATAACCAAACAGAAATGAGAATATATTATAAAGAATGATGAAAGAAGCTGAAGATTTAGAAATCAAACAATTAAGTTTAATATTAAAAAAAAAATAAAAATAAATCTGTTCTAGTGGCGGAGCATTATGTAACATTACATAACCCATGCCCAGTACCGATAATAAATAAAGAAATATTAATATCATCATAAGAGTAATAAAATCAGTAATTACCTATTTAAAAAGTCAGAAATGGGGATTCAGTATCATACTATGAAAACCTTTGTACCATAAAACACTGTAGCAATAAAAAACAAAGTACTAAGTGTTATTATAAAAGTGCGGTGTGTACAAAGTGAAACATAGTATGTTATGTGGAAATATTAAAAAACTTAAAAGGACATCAATCACAAAAGTGAGGATGCAGTGTTGTAGTAATAAACTGTAATACTAATGATAAGTTGTTGTAGTTTTGTGTTGTTAGGCCACAAAGGCAATACCACTGTAATTAATATATTATTATTGTTTATGTTTAAAGGAATCCAGGGTTATATCAAATTAATAATGGCTAATTAATATAAAATAGAGAGATGGAGTGTAAATCAAAATAGTGTAGAGTAAGAATACATTAACTGAAATATAAGTCCGAAATAAACTAAGTAAAAAAACCATTAAATTATAAAATACAAATAGCCAAATTTCAGTAAAGATATGAAGAAAAACCTTATATAAATTAAATTTAATTATAGTTAAAATTTGTAAAGGAGTATTTTTTCTAAAAGAAGAAATGAAGTAATAATAATTAACACTAGCCTATTTACTAAAAATGTACCTAGGTTAGCCAATAAAAAACCATCAATTTCTTGGTTACTAAGAGTAACTAATCAACAAGAAATTAAATTAATTGTTCGATGGTATTAAAAGTGATCAGATGAAAAAAGTAATGTCCTTTAAAATTAAAAAAAAATAATAACTATCATTCGTAAAAACCCCTACAAAATTAATGACACGAGTCAGCAACATCCACTACACCAGAGACGTCCTTGGAACACAATAATTCATGCCAGAAAATCGATGAAAACCGTAAAATCCAGCTAAACATCTCTCGGCCTAGACATCGGAATTACAAATCTTTGGGTGAGATCGCTTCCTTTCATAAATAAAAAAATTACAAATCACAAATAAGTATAGAACACTAGAAACAGCACCACCTCTTTCAATTCATAATAAAACAAGGTGAACATAATAAACTTTATTTAATTAACCAAAAAACAGTAAAAATGTGTGGTCACTAGCAACGTTCCGGCAGCCGTCTTTATTGGTGTTCGTTTTTCTGTGAAGATACGTAGTCTGCACTCTGGCGGTTTAAAAACAAACATAATGAATCAGATTTTAAAATAAACAAATATTATTTAATGTAAAGTATGATACTAATAAATATGCATTTCTGACTTTCTTAGAGTTCAAAGAACCTTAAATAACCCTGGGATATATAATTAATTAATTTTTCTTTCTAAAAAAACTGTAATTGAAAATATTTGTTGTGTTATATGTAATGTAAAACTAATATTGAAAAATGCTGTGATATCGAAAAATAATCGATTGTAAACTAATGATTACAAGACAATAATTTCCACTGAATTAAAATAAATTTAATAAAGACCCTTCTTTTAGGAAATGGACAGTGTATTATTTCTGGTAGATAGTAGTTTGTTACAGGAAAAGAAGGAATAGCAGAGAAGAGTAAGAAGACTAGCCCAGTCATCAGAAATTATTAAGTACTGCAAAATAACATAACCTTAAATGGGTTCGTAAATAGAAAACAGCTGATGCAACGCGCAGAAAAATTTTACACGACTAGATCGTATACAAAGAGAGTAATTCTCTTTCTCTCTATCACTCTCTCTCCTACCTATTTTCAAACAACTGCCCTGATATAATACAAATAAAGAGAACTTGGTCAATATTTTTCATAATCACATACTGTCGATTAAAAAAAAAAAATAAAAAATAACATTTTTGTAGGATACTAACATATTACACATAACAGATAAATAGACGGAAATTCTGTGGAAGACGTTAAAAATGACACTAACAACGTAGGGCATAAACAGACGTAAACCCGATACAGTGATTTCTTGTTACAAATGGCGCTAAACTTAAAGGGCTTGAATTAGGGAAGAATTTCGAAATATACACAAATTAATATAACGAAAAACCTAATTTTTGCTCGGCAACTATAAGAAGCCAAGAATTGCATAATACCAGGGGAAAGTCAAAGAAGAGGGCAGAAGACACGGAGAAGGAAGAAAGTGGACAGGAACAAGAAATAGAAGTAGTCACGGACAGTGAAATGGAACAACAGACAGGCGATAAAGAAGAAACCGTAGTAGTTATGGACACGGAAAAGGAAATAATTGAAGAGGATGCCCAAGGGGACCAACCAGATAAATCTGCCCAAAAAGAAGACATGAGCATGCAGGAGATGCTGAGAACTATAATGGAAAGCAATAAATAAACAAATGATAATAAAATAGATGAAAAATTTACGAAACAGGAGGAAACTTCAAAGAAACAAAACGAAACTATGAAGGAACAAAACAAGCAAACTAATGAGAAAATAGACAGTATTCAGGACAGTTTAGTTAAACAACTAAACGAAAAAAATGAGACCATTCATGAAGATATCAGACAAACCATGAATGAACATTACCACGAATTAAGAGAAACTATTAACAGACAAAGGGAATATATGAACACAAAATTTGAAGAAAATAATAAAATTATAAAGCAAATTCATGAGAAGATTGAAATGATCAGTAACACACTTAGCCAAAAAGCAGATGGATACAAGGGGGAGACAAATAAGCAAATGGATGAAAGTTTCAGAAAGTTAGAGGAAACAATGGACAGTGGTTTCAAGAATTTGAATAAAACACTAGACAGCACTTCCGAAGGTATTAAAGTAAGCCCGAAAACAGAAGAGAGCAGGAAGGAAATAGAAATTAGAGAAGACCAAAATGCACTGCTATCGGAGAATAAAAATAACAGAGACAAAGAAAAGATGATGCACATAGAAGTTAACATTAAGGGAGTAAAGAAACAAATAATTAAGAAAACGAAAGAAAGAGTAATAATACGTCCTAACAAACGGAAAAATACACAGGAAGAAGTAGATATGATTAAGAGTGGGCTGGTTAATGCACTTAATCTCCCAATCGTTAATTACAGAGAAATGACTGTATTAAAGAGTTATAGAGAAAACTTAACTAAAGCTATATTTAAATTAAATATACCAGTAAATACAAGGTCAGTGACATCACCAGTAAATGATATATCATCAACATATTTGTGTAATAGACTACATATAAATATGATAGAAATAGGCGTATGAGAAAAATTACAAGACATGGTAGTAGAAGAATATGTTACAAAGAAAGAAAGAGTTCGGAAAACGATGGTAACCATTGAATTTAATGAAAATTCAATATCAGCAGAGTTACAATACCAGATGATAGAGAGTTATTTAACAAGGACAAAAATCATTATGGACACTGCAGTAATCCGAACGACGAGTGCAGATGAGTTAATGGACCATGGTTAAAGCAAGTAATAATCAACCAGAAAAAAAAGGGGACTGATTTTCTGTATACCGACGAAGCAACCCATTGGAAAATAGGAACCAAATAAATAATATTAAAATTAATAAACAACAAAATTCAAAAAGCATGTAAGGACAACTTACTCAATATATTTAGAAACAATATGATTTAAGATAAACAACAAAACAGCAAGAGAATGTAAGAACAGATTACATAATTTATTTATAAATAACTGATTTAAAATAGAATAAGAGAACAAATAATATTTTGATGGGAACAAAAAGAAGAATAAATAAATAAAAACAATTAATGGTAATGTGCTCAGATAAGAAGGTAAAATAAGAAGAATAATGGATAATATAATGACTATAATTACAATGAAGCTAAAGAATGATAATAATCAATACAGCTACAATTTAGAATTTCTCGGAGTTGAAAATGATAAAGGAAGAAATGATACGAAGAACATCTGTCACAAGAAGGAAAGTCAAAAGGATTTACAAATAATGCCTGTCAATAATGTTATCTGAATTAGTTACTGAAAATAAGAAGGAATCAAGAA
This sequence comes from Magicicada septendecula, assembly GCA_034769895.1. Lineage (NCBI taxonomy): Eukaryota > Metazoa > Arthropoda > Insecta > Hemiptera > Cicadidae > Magicicada > Magicicada septendecula. The sequence goes on from CM068368.1 coordinate 456,277,011, forward strand.
GAAAAAGAAATATATAATTAAATGTAAACAGCAACAGCGTGAAGAATCCCAAAAGTGTTTTTTATTAGTCAAAAAATAGACTATTTTGGTATAATTTTTATTTAATAACTGTCTGTAGATGAATTCCAGCAGTATTATATTTAAGTGTAGTATGGCCAGCAGAGTAGCTAGCCAAAAGTGCCCCTCTGGACTGTCCCAGCTCACGTGTTAGGGAATGTTAGGGAAACTGAATATTTAAGGGATAATAAAACAGCTGAGAAGATTGATATCAGATTCCAGAAGTATGAAGGAAGAAAACAGAAGGAAGATAGCAGACAGAAGCTCAATTGAGAAAGCACATTTATAGAAGTAAATAGAAATATGAGAGTGTTAAAACAAGTTTTTACTAATTATTGTGACCAGTCCTTATCAAGGGATGTTTGAAAAACCATCACCATGAGAAATTATATCATTAATGAATTTGCCTCAGAGAGAGAGAGTTGAGTATGAAAATCAAGTCAATTACCATTAACAAAATAAAAGGTATATAACCAAACAGAAATGAGAATATATTATAAAGAATGATGAAAGAAGCTGAAGATTTAGAAATCAAACAATTAAGTTTAATATTAAAAAAAAAATAAAAATAAATCTGTTCTAGTGGCGGAGCATTATGTAACATTACATAACCCATGCCCAGTACCGATAATAAATAAAGAAATATTAATATCATCATAAGAGTAATAAAATCAGTAATTACCTATTTAAAAAGTCAGAAATGGGGATTCAGTATCATACTATGAAAACCTTTGTACCATAAAACACTGTAGCAATAAAAAACAAAGTACTAAGTGTTATTATAAAAGTGCGGTGTGTACAAAGTGAAACATAGTATGTTATGTGGAAATATTAAAAAACTTAAAAGGACATCAATCACAAAAGTGAGGATGCAGTGTTGTAGTAATAAACTGTAATACTAATGATAAGTTGTTGTAGTTTTGTGTTGTTAGGCCACAAAGGCAATACCACTGTAATTAATATATTATTATTGTTTATGTTTAAAGGAATCCAGGGTTATATCAAATTAATAATGGCTAATTAATATAAAATAGAGAGATGGAGTGTAAATCAAAATAGTGTAGAGTAAGAATACATTAACTGAAATATAAGTCCGAAATAAACTAAGTAAAAAAACCATTAAATTATAAAATACAAATAGCCAAATTTCAGTAAAGATATGAAGAAAAACCTTATATAAATTAAATTTAATTATAGTTAAAATTTGTAAAGGAGTATTTTTTCTAAAAGAAGAAATGAAGTAATAATAATTAACACTAGCCTATTTACTAAAAATGTACCTAGGTTAGCCAATAAAAAACCATCAATTTCTTGGTTACTAAGAGTAACTAATCAACAAGAAATTAAATTAATTGTTCGATGGTATTAAAAGTGATCAGATGAAAAAAGTAATGTCCTTTAAAATTAAAAAAAAATAATAACTATCATTCGTAAAAACCCCTACAAAATTAATGACACGAGTCAGCAACATCCACTACACCAGAGACGTCCTTGGAACACAATAATTCATGCCAGAAAATCGATGAAAACCGTAAAATCCAGCTAAACATCTCTCGGCCTAGACATCGGAATTACAAATCTTTGGGTGAGATCGCTTCCTTTCATAAATAAAAAAATTACAAATCACAAATAAGTATAGAACACTAGAAACAGCACCACCTCTTTCAATTCATAATAAAACAAGGTGAACATAATAAACTTTATTTAATTAACCAAAAAACAGTAAAAATGTGTGGTCACTAGCAACGTTCCGGCAGCCGTCTTTATTGGTGTTCGTTTTTCTGTGAAGATACGTAGTCTGCACTCTGGCGGTTTAAAAACAAACATAATGAATCAGATTTTAAAATAAACAAATATTATTTAATGTAAAGTATGATACTAATAAATATGCATTTCTGACTTTCTTAGAGTTCAAAGAACCTTAAATAACCCTGGGATATATAATTAATTAATTTTTCTTTCTAAAAAAACTGTAATTGAAAATATTTGTTGTGTTATATGTAATGTAAAACTAATATTGAAAAATGCTGTGATATCGAAAAATAATCGATTGTAAACTAATGATTACAAGACAATAATTTCCACTGAATTAAAATAAATTTAATAAAGACCCTTCTTTTAGGTAATGGACAGTGTATTATTTCTGGTAGATAGTAGTTTGTTACAGGAAAAGAAGGAATAGCAGAGAAGAGTAAGAAGACTAGCCCAGTCATCAGAAATTATTAAGTACTGCAAAATAACATAACCTTAAATGGGTTCGTAAATAGAAAACAGCTGATGCAACGCGCAGAAAAATTTTACACGACTAGATCGTATACAAAGAGAGTAATTCTCTTTCTCTCTATCACTCTCTCTCCTACCTATTTTCAAACAACTGCCCTGATATAATACAAATAAAGAGAACTTGGTCAATATTTTTCATAATCACATACTGTCGATTAAAAAAAAAAAATAAAAAATAACATTTTTGTAGGATACTAACATATTACACATAACAGATAAATAGACGGAAATTCTGTGGAAGACGTTAAAAATGACACTAACAACGTAGGGCATAAACAGACGTAAACCCGATACAGTGATTTCTTGTTACAAATGGCGCTAAACTTAAAGGGCTTGAATTAGGGAAGAATTTCGAAATATACACAAATTAATATAACGAAAAACCTAATTTTTGCTCGGCAACTATAAGAAGCCAAGAATTGCATAATACCAGGGGAAAGTCAAAGAAGAGGGCAGAAGACACGGAGAAGGAAGAAAGTGGACAGGAACAAGAAATAGAAGTAGTCACGGACAGTGAAATGGAACAACAGACAGGCGATAAAGAAGAAACCGTAGTAGTTATGGACACGGAAAAGGAAATAATTGAAGAGGATGCCCAAGGGGACCAACCAGATAAATCTGCCCAAAAAGAAGACATGAGCATGCAGGAGATGCTGAGAACTATAATGGAAAGCAATAAATAAACAAATGATAATAAAATAGATGAAAAATTTACGAAACAGGAGGAAACTTCAAAGAAACAAAACGAAACTATGAAGGAACAAAACAAGCAAACTAATGAGAAAATAGACAGTATTCAGGACAGTTTAGTTAAACAACTAAACGAAAAAAATGAGACCATTCATGAAGATATCAGACAAACCATGAATGAACATTACCACGAATTAAGAGAAACTATTAACAGACAAAGGGAATATATGAACACAAAATTTGAAGAAAATAATAAAATTATAAAGCAAATTCATGAGAAGATTGAAATGATCAGTAACACACTTAGCCAAAAAGCAGATGGATACAAGGGGGAGACAAATAAGCAAATGGATGAAAGTTTCAGAAAGTTAGAGGAAACAATGGACAGTGGTTTCAAGAATTTGAATAAAACACTAGACAGCACTTCCGAAGGTATTAAAGTAAGCCCGAAAACAGAAGAGAGCAGGAAGGAAATAGAAATTAGAGAAGACCAAAATGCACTGCTATCGGAGAATAAAAATAACAGAGACAAAGAAAAGATGATGCACATAGAAGTTAACATTAAGGGAGTAAAGAAACAAATAATTAAGAAAACGAAAGAAAGAGTAATAATACGTCCTAACAAACGGAAAAATACACAGGAAGAAGTAGATATGATTAAGAGTGGGCTGGTTAATGCACTTAATCTCCCAATCGTTAATTACAGAGAAATGACTGTATTAAAGAGTTATAGAGAAAACTTAACTAAAGCTATATTTAAATTAAATATACCAGTAAATACAAGGTCAGTGACATCACCAGTAAATGATATATCATCAACATATTTGTGTAATAGACTACATATAAATATGATAGAAATAGGCGTATGAGAAAAATTACAAGACATGGTAGTAGAAGAATATGTTACAAAGAAAGAAAGAGTTCGGAAAACGATGGTAACCATTGAATTTTTTGAAAATTCAATATCAGCAGAGTTACAATACCAGATGATAGAGAGTTATTTAACAAGGACAAAAATCATTATGGACACTGCAGTAATCCGAACGACGAGTGCAGATGAGTTAATGGACCATGGTTAAAGCAAGTAATAATCAACCAGAAAAAAAAGGGGACTGATTTTCTGTATACCGACGAAGCAACCCATTGGAAAATAGGAACCAAATAAATAATATTAAAATTAATAAACAACAAAATTCAAAAAGCATGTAAGGACAACTTACTCAATATATTTAGAAACAATATGATTTAAGATAAACAACAAAACAGCAAGAGAATGTAAGAACAGATTACATAATTTATTTATAAATAACTGATTTAAAATAGAATAAGAGAACAAATAATATTTTGATGGGAACAAAAAGAAGAATAAATAAATAAAAACAATTAATGGTAATGTGCTCAGATAAGAAGGTAAAATAAGAAGAATAATGGATAATATAATGACTATAATTACAATGAAGCTAAAGAATGATAATAATCAATACAGCTACAATTTAGAATTTCTCGGAGTTGAAAATGATAAAGGAAGAAATGATACGAAGAACATCTGTCACAAGAAGGAAAGTCAAAAGGATTTACAAATAATGCCTGTCAATAATGTTATCTGAATTAGTTACTGAAAATAAGAAGGAATCAAGAAGAAAAAGAAATATATAATTAAATGTAAACAGCAACAGCGTGAAGAATCCCAAAAGTGTTTTTTATTAGTCAAAAAATAGACTATTTTGGTATAATTTTTATTTAATAACTGTCTGTAGATGAATTCCAGCAGTATTATATTTAAGTGTAGTATGGCCAGCAGAGTAGCTAGCCAAAAGTGCCCCTCTGGACTGTCCCAGCTCACGTGTTAGGGAATGTTAGGGAAACTGAATATTTAAGGGATAATAAAACAGCTGAGAAGATTGATATCAGATTCCAGAAGTATGAAGGAAGAAAACAGAAGGAAGATAGCAGACAGAAGCTCAATTGAGAAAGCACATTTATAGAAGTAAATAGAAATATGAGAGTGTTAAAACAAGTTTTTACTAATTATTGTGACCAGTCCTTATCAAGGGATGTTTGAAAAACCATCACCATGAGAAATTATATCATTAATGAATTTGCCTCAGAGAGAGAGAGTTGAGTATGAAAATCAAGTCAATTACCATTAACAAAATAAAAGGTATATAACCAAACAGAAATGAGAATATATTATAAAGAATGATGAAAGAAGCTGAAGATTTAGAAATCAAACAATTTATTTTAATATAAAAAAAAAATAAAAATAAATCTGTTCTAGTGGCGGAGCATTATGTAACATTACATAACCCATGCCCAGTACCAATAATAAATAAAGAAATATTAATATCATCATAAGAGTAATAAAATCAGTAATTACCTATTTAAAAAGTCAGAAATGGGGATTCAGTATCATACTATGAAAACCTTTGTACCATAAAACACTGTAGCAATAAAAAACAAAGTACTAAGTGTTATTATAAAAGTGCGGTGTGTACAAAGTGAAACATAGTATGTTATGTGGAAATATTAAAAAACTTAAAAGGACATCAATCACAAAAGTGAGGATGCAGTGTTGTAGTAATAAACTGTAATACTAATGATAAGTTGTTGTAGTTTTGTGTTGTTAGGCCACAAAGGCAATACCACTGTAATTAATATATTATTATTGTTTATGTTTAAAGGAATCCAGGGTTATATCAAATTAATAATGGCTAATTAATATAAAATAGAGAGATGGAGTGTAAATCAAAATAGTGTAGAGTAAGAATACATTAACTGAAATATAAGTCCGAAATAAACTAAGTAAAAAAACCATTAAATTATAAAATACAAATAGCCAAATTTCAGTAAAGATATGAAGAAAAACCTTATATAAATTAAATTTAATTATAGTTAAAATTTGTAAAGGAGTATTTTTTCTAAAAGAAGAAATGAAGTAATAATAATTAACACTAGCCTATTTACTAAAAATGTACCTAGGTTAGCCAATAAAAAACCATCAATTTCTTGGTTACTAAGAGTAACTAATCAACAAGAAATTAAATTAATTGTTCGATGGTATTAAAAGTGATCAGATGAAAAAAGTAATGTCCTTTAAAATTAAAAAAAAATAATAACTATCATTCGTAAAAACCCCTACAAAATTAATGACACGAGTCAGCAACATCCACTACACCAGAGACGTCCTTGGAACACAATAATTCATGCCAGAAAATCGATGAAAACCGTAAAATCCAGCTAAACATCTCTCGGCCTAGACATCGGAATTACAAATCTTTGGGTGAGATCGCTTCCTTTCATAAATAAAAAAATTACAAATCACAAATAAGTATAGAACACTAGAAACAGCACCACCTCTTTCAATTCATAATAAAACAAGGTGAACATAATAAACTTTATTTAATTAACCAAAAAACAGTAAAAATGTGTGGTCACTAGCAACGTTCCGGCAGCCGTCTTTATTGGTGTTCGTTTTTCTGTGAAGATACGTAGTCTGCACTCTGGCGGTTTAAAAACAAACATAATGAATCAGATTTTAAAATAAACAAATATTATTTAATGTAAAGTATGATACTAATAAATATGCATTTCTGACTTTCTTAGAGTTCAAAGAACCTTAAATAACCCTGGGATATATAATTAATTAATTTTTCTTTCTAAAAAAACTGTAATTGAAAATATTTGTTGTGTTATATGTAATGTAAAACTAATATTGAAAAATGCTGTGATATCGAAAAATAATCGATTGTAAACTAATGATTACAAGACAATAATTTCCACTGAATTAAAATAAATTTAATAAAGACCCTTCTTTTAGGTAATGGACAGTGTATTATTTCTGGTAGATAGTAGTTTGTTACAGGAAAAGAAGGAATAGCAGAGAAGAGTAAGAAGACTAGCCCAGTCATCAGAAATTATTAAGTACTGCAAAATAACATAACCTTAAATGGGTTCGTAAATAGAAAACAGCTGATGCAACGCGCAGAAAAATTTTACACGACTAGATCGTATACAAAGAGAGTAATTCTCTTTCTCTCTATCACTCTCTCTCCTACCTATTTTCAAACAACTGCCCTGATATAATACAAATAAAGAGAACTTGGTCAATATTTTTCATAATCACATACTGTCGATTAAAAAAAAAAAATAAAAAATAACATTTTTGTAGGATACTAACATATTACACATAACAGATAAATAGACGGAAATTCTGTGGAAGACGTTAAAAATGACACTAACAACGTAGGGCATAAACAGACGTAAACCCGATACAGTGATTTCTTGTTACAAATGGCGCTAAACTTAAAGGGCTTGAATTAGGGAAGAATTTCGAAATATACACAAATTAATATAACGAAAAACCTAATTTTTGCTCGGCAACTATAAGAAGCCAAGAATTGCATAATACCAGGGGAAAGTCAAAGAAGAGGGCAGAAGACACGGAGAAGGAAGAAAGTGGACAGGAACAAGAAATAGAAGTAGTCACGGACAGTGAAATGGAACAACAGACAGGCGATAAAGAAGAAACCGTAGTAGTTATGGACACGGAAAAGGAAATAATTGAAGAGGATGCCCAAGGGGACCAACCAGATAAATCTGCCCAAAAAGAAGACATGAGCATGCAGGAGATGCTGAGAACTATAATGGAAAGCAATAAATAAACAAATGATAATAAAATAGATGAAAAATTTACGAAACAGGAGGAAACTTCAAAGAAACAAAACGAAACTATGAAGGAACAAAACAAGCAAACTAATGAGAAAATAGACAGTATTCAGGACAGTTTAGTTAAACAACTAAACGAAAAAAATGAGACCATTCATGAAGATATCAGACAAACCATGAATGAACATTACCACGAATTAAGAGAAACTATTAACAGACAAAGGGAATATATGAACACAAAATTTGAAGAAAATAATAAAATTATAAAGCAAATTCATGAGAAGATTGAAATGATCAGTAACACACTTAGCCAAAAAGCAGATGGATACAAGGGGGAGACAAATAAGCAAATGGATGAAAGTTTCAGAAAGTTAGAGGAAACAATGGACAGTGGTTTCAAGAATTTGAATAAAACACTAGACAGCACTTCCGAAGGTATTAAAGTAAGCCCGAAAACAGAAGAGAGCAGGAAGGAAATAGAAATTAGAGAAGACCAAAATGCACTGCTATCGGAGAATAAAAATAACAGAGACAAAGAAAAGATGATGCACATAGAAGTTAACATTAAGGGAGTAAAGAAACAAATAATTAAGAAAACGAAAGAAAGAGTAATAATACGTCCTAACAAACGGAAAAATACACAGGAAGAAGTAGATATGATTAAGAGTGGGCTGGTTAATGCACTTAATCTCCCAATCGTTAATTACAGAGAAATGACTGTATTAAAGAGTTATAGAGAAAACTTAACTAAAGCTATATTTAAATTAAATATACCAGTAAATACAAGGTCAGTGACATCACCAGTAAATGATATATCATCAACATATTTGTGTAATAGACTACATATAAATATGATAGAAATAGGCGTATGAGAAAAATTACAAGACATGGTAGTAGAAGAATATGTTACAAAGAAAGAAAGAGTTCGGAAAACGATGGTAACCATTGAATTTAATGAAAATTCAATATCAGCAGAGTTACAATACCAGATGATAGAGAGTTATTTAACAAGGACAAAAATCATTATGGACACTGCAGTAATCCGAACGACGAGTGCAGATGAGTTAATGGACCATGGTTAAAGCAAGTAATAATCAACCAGAAAAAAAAGGGGACTGATTTTCTGTATACCGACGAAGCAACCCATTGGAAAATAGGAACCAAATAAATAATATTAAAATTAATAAACAACAAAATTCAAAAAGCATGTAAGGACAACTTACTCAATATATTTAGAAACAATATGATTTAAGATAAACAACAAAACAGCAAGAGAATGTAAGAACAGATTACATAATTTATTTATAAATAACTGATTTAAAATAGAATAAGAGAACAAATAATATTTTGATGGGAACAAAAAGAAGAATAAATAAATAAAAACAATTAATGGTAATGTGCTCAGATAAGAAGGTAAAATAAGAAGAATAATGGATAATATAATGACTATAATTACAATGAAGCTAAAGAATGATAATAATCAATACAGCTACAATTTAGAATTTCTCGGAGTTGAAAATGATAAAGGAAGAAATGATACGAAGAACATCTGTCACAAGAAGGAAAGTCAAAAGGATTTACAAATAATGCCTGTCAATAATGTTATCTGAATTAGTTACTGAAAATAAGAAGGAATCAAGAAGAAAAAGAAATATATAATTAAATGTAAACAGCAACAGCGTGAAGAATCCCAAAAGTGTTTTTTATTAGTCAAAAAATAGACTATTTTGGTATAATTTTTATTTAATAACTGTCTGTAGATGAATTCCAGCAGTATTATATTTAAGTGTAGTATGGCCAGCAGAGTAGCTAGCCAAAAGTGCCCCTCTGGACTGTCCCAGCTCACGTGTTAGGGAATGTTAGGGAAACTGAATATTTAAGGGATAATAAAACAGCTGAGAAGATTGATATCAGATTCCAGAAGTATGAAGGAAGAAAACAGAAGGAAGATAGCAGACAGAAGCTCAATTGAGAAAGCACATTTATAGAAGTAAATAGAAATATGAGAGTGTTAAAACAAGTTTTTACTAATTATTGTGACCAGTCCTTATCAAGGGATGTTTGAAAAACCATCACCATGAGAAATTATATCATTAATGAATTTGCCTCAGAGAGAGAGAGTTGAGTATGAAAATCAAGTCAATTACCATTAACAAAATAAAAGGTATATAACCAAACAGAAATGAGAATATATTATAAAGAATGATGAAAGAAGCTGAAGATTTAGAAATCAAACAATTTATTTTAATATAAAAAAAAAAATAAAAATAAATCTGTTCTAGTGGCGGAGCATTATGTAACATTACATAACCCATGCCCAGTACCAATAATAAATAAAGAAATATTAATATCATCATAAGAGTAATAAAATCAGTAATTACCTATTTAAAAAGTCAGAAATGGGGATTCAGTATCATACTATGAAAACCTTTGTACCATAAAACACTGTAGCAATAAAAAACAAAGTACTAAGTGTTATTATAAAAGTGCGGTGTGTACAAAGTGAAACATAGTATGTTATGTGGAAATATTAAAAAACTTAAAAGGACATCAATCACAAAAGTGAGGATGCAGTGTTGTAGTAATAAACTGTAATACTAATGATAAGTTGTTGTAGTTTTGTGTTGTTAGGCCACAAAGGCAATACCACTGTAATTAATATATTATTATTGTTTATGTTTAAAGGAATCCAGGGTTATATCAAATTAATAATGGCTAATTAATATAAAATAGAGAGATGGAGTGTAAATCAAAATAGTGTAGAGTAAGAATACATTAACTGAAATATAAGTCCGAAATAAACTAAGTAAAAAAACCATTAAATTATAAAATACAAATAGCCAAATTTCAGTAAAGATATGAAGAAAAACCTTATATAAATTAAATTTAATTATAGTTAAAATTTGTAAAGGAGTATTTTTTCTAAAAGAAGAAATGAAGTAATAATAATTAACACTAGCCTATTTACTAAAAATGTACCTAGGTTAGCCAATAAAAAACCATCAATTTCTTGGTTACTAAGAGTAACTAATCAACAAGAAATTAAATTAATTGTTCGATGGTATTAAAAGTGATCAGATGAAAAAAGTAATGTCCTTTAAAATTAAAAAAAAAATAATAACTATCATTCGTAAAAACCCCTACAAAATTAATGACACGAGTCAGCAACATCCACTACACCAGAGACGTCCTTGGAACACAATAATTCATGCCAGAAAATCGATGAAAACCGTAAAATCCAGCTAAACATCTCTCGGCCTAGACATCGGAATTACAAATCTTTGGGTGAGATCGCTTCCTTTCATAAATAAAAAAATTACAAATCACAAATAAGTATAGAACACTAGAAACAGCACCACCTCTTTCAATTCATAATAAAACAAGGTGAACATAATAAACTTTATTTAATTAACCAAAAAACAGTAAAAATGTGTGGTCACTAGCAACGTTCCGGCAGCCGTCTTTATTGGTGTTCGTTTTTCTGTGAAGATACGTAGTCTGCACTCTGGCGGTTTAAAAACAAACATAATGAATCAGATTTTAAAATAAACAAATATTATTTAATGTAAAGTATGATACTAATAAATATGCATTTCTGACTTTCTTAGAGTTCAAAGAACCTTAAATAACCCTGGGATATATAATTAATTAATTTTTCTTTCTAAAAAAACTGTAATTGAAAATATTTGTTGTGTTATATGTAATGTAAAACTAATATTGAAAAATGCTGTGATATCGAAAAATAATCGATTGTAAACTAATGATTACAAGACAATAATTTCCACTGAATTAAAATAAATTTAATAAAGACCCTTCTTTTAGGTAATGGACAGTGTATTATTTCTGGTAGATAGTAGTTTGTTACAGGAAAAGAAGGAATAGCAGAGAAGAGTAAGAAGACTAGCCCAGTCATCAGAAATTATTAAGTACTGCAAAATAACATAACCTTAAATGGGTTCGTAAATAGAAAACAGCTGATGCAACGCGCAGAAAAATTTTACACGACAAGATCGTATACAAAGAGAGTAATTCTCTTTCTCTCTATCACTCTCTCTCCTACCTATTTTCAAACAACTGCCCTGATATAATACAAATAAAGAGAACTTGGTCAATATTTTTCATAATCACATACTGTCGATTAAAAAAAAAAAATAAAAAATAACATTTTTGTAGGATACTAACATATTACACATAACAGATAAATAGACGGAAATTCTGTGGAAGACGTTAAAAATGACACTAACAACGTAGGGCATAAACAGACGTAAACCCGATACAGTGATTTCTTGTTCCAAATGGCGCTAAACTTAAAGGGCTTGAATTAGGGAAGAATTTCGAAATATACACAAATTAATATAACGAAAAACCTAATTTTTGCTCGGCAACTATAAGAAGCCAAGAATTGCATAATACCAGGGGAAAGTCAAAGAAGAGGGCAGAAGACACGGAGAAGGAAGAAAGTGGACAGGAACAAGAAATAGAAGTAGTCACGGACAGTGAAATGGAACAACAGACAGGCGATAAAGAAGAAACCGTAGTAGTTATGGACACGGAAAAGGAAATAATTGAAGAGGATGCCCAAGGGGACCAACCAGATAAATCTGCCCAAAAAGAAGACATGAGCATGCAGGAGATGCTGAGAACTATAATGGAAAGCAATAAATAAACAAATGATAATAAAATAGATGAAAAATTTACGAAACAGGAGGAAACTTCAAAGAAACAAAACGAAACTATGAAGGAACAAAACAAGCAAACTAATGAGAAAATAGACAGTATTCAGGACAGTTTAGTTAAACAACTAAACGAAAAAAATGAGACCATTCATGAAGATATCAGACAAACCATGAATGAACATTACCACGAATTAAGAGAAACTATTAACAGACAAAGGGAATATATGAACACAAAATTTGAAGAAAATAATAAAATTATAAAGCAAATTCATGAGAAGATTGAAATGATCAGTAACACACTTAGCCAAAAAGCAGATGGATACAAGGGGGAGACAAATAAGCAAATGGATGAAAGTTTCAGAAAGTTAGAGGAAACAATGGACAGTGGTTTCAAGAATTTGAATAAAACACTAGACAGCACTTCCGAAGGTATTAAAGTAAGCCCGAAAACAGAAGAGAGCAGGAAGGAAATAGAAATTAGAGAAGACCAAAATGCACTGCTATCGGAGAATAAAAATAACAGAGACAAAGAAAAGATGATGCACATAGAAGTTAACATTAAGGGAGTAAAGAAACAAATAATTAAGAAAACGAAAGAAAGAGTAATAATACGTCCTAACAAACGGAAAAATACACAGGAAGAAGTAGATATGATTAAGAGTGGGCTGGTTAATGCACTTAATCTCCCAATCGTTAATTACAGAGAAATGACTGTATTAAAGAGTTATAGAGAAAACTTAACTAAAGCTATATTTAAATTAAATATACCAGTAAATACAAGGTCAGTGACATCACCAGTAAATGATATATCATCAACATATTTGTGTAATAGACTACATATAAATATGATAGAAATAGGCGTATGAGAAAAATTACAAGACATGGTAGTAGAAGAATATGTTACAAAGAAAGAAAGAGTTCGGAAAACGATGGTAACCATTGAATTTAATGAAAATTCAATATCAGCAGAGTTACAATACCAGATGATAGAGAGTTATTTAACAAGGACAAAAATCATTATGGACACTGCAGTAATCCGAACGACGAGTGCAGATGAGTTAATGGACCATGGTTAAAGCAAGTAATAATCAACCAGAAAAAAAAGGGGACTGATTTTCTGTATACCGACGAAGCAACCCATTGGAAAATAGGAACCAAATAAATAATATTAAAATTAATAAACAACAAAATTCAAAAAGCATGTAAGGACAACTTACTCAATATATTTAGAAACAATATGATTTAAGATAAACAACAAAACAGCAAGAGAATGTAAGAACAGATTACATAATTTATTTATAAATAACTGATTTAAAATAGAATAAGAGAACAAATAATATTTTGATGGGAACAAAAAGAAGAATAAATAAATAAAAACAATTAATGGTAATGTGCTCAGATAAGAAGGTAAAATAAGAAGAATAATGGATAATATAATGACTATAATTACAATGAAGCTAAAGAATGATAATAATCAATACAGCTACAATTTAGAATTTCTCGGAGTTGAAAATGATAAAGGAAGAAATGATACGAAGAACATCTGTCACAAGAAGGAAAGTCAAAAGGATTTACAAATAATGCCTGTCAATAATGTTATCTGAATTAGTTACTGAAAATAAGAAGGAATCAAGAAGAAAAAGAAATATATAATTAAATGTAAACAGCAACAGCGTGAAGAATCCCAAAAGTGTTTTTTATTAGTCAAAAAATAGACTATTTTGGTATAATTTTTATTTAATAACTGTCTGTAGATGAATTCCAGCAGTATTATATTTAAGTGTAGTATGGCCAGCAGAGTAGCTAGCCAAAAGTGCCCCTCTGGACTGTCCCAGCTCACGTGTTAGGGAATGTTAGGGAAACTGAATATTTAAGGGATAATAAAACAGCTGAGAAGATTGATATCAGATTCCAGAAGTATGAAGGAAGAAAACAGAAGGAAGATAGCAGACAGAAGCTCAATTGAGAAAGCACATTTATAGAAGTAAATAGAAATATGAGAGTGTTAAAACAAGTTTTTACTAATTATTGTGACCAGTCCTTATCAAGGGATGTTTGAAAAACCATCACCATGAGAAATTATATCATTAATGAATTTGCCTCAGAGAGAGAGAGTTGAGTATGAAAATCAAGTCAATTACCATTAACAAAATAAAAGGTATATAACCAAACAGAAATGAGAATATATTATAAAGAATGATGAAAGAAGCTGAAGATTTAGAAATCAAACAATTTATTTTAATATAAAAAATAAAATAAAAATAAATCTGTTCTAGTGGCGGAGCATTATGTAACATTACATAACCCATGCCCAGTACCAATAATAAATAAAGAAATATTAATATCATCATAAGAGTAATAAAATCAGTAATTACCTATTTAAAAAGTCAGAAATGGGGATTCAGTATCATACTATGAAAACCTTTGTACCATAAAACACTGTAGCAATAAAAAACAAAGTACTAAGTGTTATTATAAAAGTGCGGTGTGTACAAAGTGAAACATAGTATGTTATGTGGAAATATTTAAAAACTTAAAAGGACATCAATCACAAAAGTGAGGATGCAGTGTTGTAGTAATAAACTGTAATACTAATGATAAGTTGTTGTAGTTTTGTGTTGTTAGGCCACAAAGGCAATACCACTGTAATTAATATATTATTATTGTTTATGTTTAAAGGAATCCAGGGTTATATCAAATTAATAATGGCTAATTAATATAAAATAGAGAGATGGAGTGTAAATCAAAATAGTGTAGAGTAAGAATACATTAACTGAAATATAAGTCCGAAATAAACTAAGTAAAAAAACCATTAAATTATAAAATACAAATAGCCAAATTTCAGTAAAGATATGAAGAAAAACCTTATATAAATTAAATTTAATTATAGTTAAAATTTGTAAAGGAGTATTTTTTCTAAAAGAAGAAATGAAGTAATAATAATTAACACTAGCCTATTTACTAAAAATGTACCTAGGTTAGCCAATAAAAAACCATCAATTTCTTGGTTACTAAGAGTAACTAATCAACAAGAAATTAAATTAATTGTTCGATGGTATTAAAAGTGATCAGATGAAAAAAGTAATGTCCTTTAAAATTAAAAAAAAAATAATAACTATCATTCGTAAAAACCCCTACAAAATTAATGACACGAGTCAGCAACATCCACTACACCAGAGACGTCCTTGGAACACAATAATTCACGCCAGAAAATCGATGAAAACCGTAAAATCCAGCTAAACATCTCTCGGCCTAGACATCGGAATTACAAATCTTTGGGTGAGATCGCTTCCTTTCATAAATAAAAAAATTACAAATCACAAATAAGTATATAACACTAGAAACAGCACCACCTCTTTCAATTCATAATAAAACAAGGTGAACATAATAAACTTTATTTAATTAACCAAAAAACAGTAAAAATGTGTGGTCACTAGCAACGTTCCGGCAGCCGTCTTTACTGGTGTTCGTTTTTCTGTGAAGATACGTAGTCTGCACTCTGGCGGTTTAAAAACAAACATAATGAATCAGATTTTAAAATAAACAAATATTATTTAATGTAAAGTATGATACTAATAAATATGCATTTCTGACTTTCTTAGAGTTCAAAGAACCTTAAGTAACCCTGGGATATAATTATTAATTAATTTTTCTTTCTAAAAAAACTGTAATTGAAAATATTTGTTGTGTTATATGTAATGTAAAACTAATATTGAAAAATGCTGTGATATCGAAAAATAATCGATTGTAAACTAATGATTACAAGACAATAATTTCCACTGAATTAAAATAAATTTAATAAAGACCCTTCTTTTAGGTAATGGACAGTGTATTATTTCTGGTAGATAGTAGTTTGTTACAGGAAAAGAAGGAATAGCAGAGAAGAGTAAGAAGACTAGCCCAGTCATCAGAAATTATTAAGTACTGCAAAATAACATAACCTTAAATGGGTTCGTAAATAGAAAACAGCTGATGCAACGCGCAGAAAAATTTTACACGACTAGATCGTATACAAAGAGAGTAATTCTCTTTCTCTCTATCACTCTCTCTCCTACCTATTTTCAAACAACTGCCCTGATATAATACAAATAAAGAGAACTTGGTCAATATTTTTCATAATCACATACTGTCGATTAAAAAAAAAAAATAAAAAATAACATTTTTGTAGGATACTAACATATTACACATAACAGATAAATAGACGGAAATTCTGTGGAAGACGTTAAAAATGACACTAACAACGTAGGGCATAAACAGACGTAAACCCGATACAGTGATTTCTTGTTACAAATGGCGCTAAACTTAAAGGGCTTGAATTAGGGAAGAATTTCGAAATATACACAAATTAATATAACGAAAAACCTAATTTTTGCTCGGCAACTATAAGAAGCCAAGAATTGCATAATACCAGGGGAAAGTCAAAGAAGAGGGCAGAAGACACGGAGAAGGAAGAAAGTGGACAGGAACAAGAAATAGAAGTAGTCACGGACAGTGAAATGGAACAACAGACAGGCGATAAAGAAGAAACCGTAGTAGTTATGGACACGGAAAAGGAAATAATTGAAGAGGATGCCCAAGGGGACCAACCAGATAAATCTGCCCAAAAAGAAGACATGAGCATGCAGGAGATGCTGAGAACTATAATGGAAAGCAATAAATAAACAAATGATAATAAAATAGATGAAAAATTTACGAAACAGGAGGAAACTTCAAAGAAACAAAACGAAACTATGAAGGAACAAAACAAGCAAACTAATGAGAAAATAGACAGTATTCAGGACAGTTTAGTTAAACAACTAAACGAAAAAAATGAGACCATTCATGAAGATATCAGACAAACCATGAATGAACATTACCACGAATTAAGAGAAACTATTAACAGACAAAGGGAATATATGAACACAAAATTTGAAGAAAATAATAAAATTATAAAGCAAATTCATGAGAAGATTGAAATGATCAGTAACACACTTAGCCAAAAAGCAGATGGATACAAGGGGGAGACAAATAAGCAAATGGATGAAAGTTTCAGAAAGTTAGAGGAAACAATGGACAGTGGTTTCAAGAATTTGAATAAAACACTAGACAGCACTTCCGAAGGTATTAAAGTAAGCCCGAAAACA
Source organism: Magicicada septendecula (assembly GCA_034769895.1). Lineage (NCBI taxonomy): Eukaryota > Metazoa > Arthropoda > Insecta > Hemiptera > Cicadidae > Magicicada > Magicicada septendecula. The sequence goes on from CM068368.1 coordinate 456,294,505, forward strand.
GAAGAGAGCAGGAAGGAAATAGAAATTAGAGAAGACCAAAATGCACTGCTATCGGAGAATAAAAATAACAGAGACAAAGAAAAGATGATGCACATAGAAGTTAACATTAAGGGAGTAAAGAAACAAATAATTAAGAAAACGAAAGAAAGAGTAATAATACGTCCTAACAAACGGAAAAATACACAGGAAGAAGTAGATATGATTAAGAGTGGGCTGGTTAATGCACTTAATCTCCCAATCGTTAATTACAGAGAAATGACTGTATTAAAGAGTTATAGAGAAAACTTAACTAAAGCTATATTTAAATTAAATATACCAGTAAATACAAGGTCAGTGACATCACCAGTAAATGATATATCATCAACATATTTGTGTAATAGACTACATATAAATATGATAGAAATAGGCGTATGAGAAAAATTACAAGACATGGTAGTAGAAGAATATGTTACAAAGAAAGAAAGAGTTCGGAAAACGATGGTAACCATTGAATTTAATGAAAATTCAATATCAGCAGAGTTACAATACCAGATGATAGAGAGTTATTTAACAAGGACAAAAATCATTATGGACACTGCAGTAATCCGAACGACGAGTGCAGATGAGTTAATGGACCATGGTTAAAGCAAGTAATAATCAACCAGAAAAAAAGGGGACTGATTTTCTGTATACCGACGAAGCAACCCATTGGAAAATAGGAACCAAATAAATAATATTAAAATTAATAAACAACAAAATTCAAAAAGCATGTAAGGACAACTTACTCAATATATTTAGAAACAATATGATTTAAGATAAACAACAAAACAGCAAGAGAATGTAAGAACAGATTACATAATTTATTTATAAATAACTGATTTAAAATAGAATAAGAGAACAAATAATATTTTGATGGGAACAAAAAGAAGAATAAATAAATAAAAACAATTAATGGTAATGTGCTCAGATAAGAAGGTAAAATAAGAAGAATAATGGATAATATAATGACTATAATTACAATGAAGCTAAAGAATGATAATAATCAATACAGCTACAATTTAGAATTTCTCGGAGTTGAAAATGATAAAGGAAGAAATGATACGAAGAACATCTGTCACAAGAAGGAAAGTCAAAAGGATTTACAAATAATGCCTGTCAATAATGTTATCTGAATTAGTTACTGAAAATAAGAAGGAATCAAGAAGAAAAAGAAATATATAATTAAATGTAAACAGCAACAGCGTGAAGAATCCCAAAAGTGTTTTTTATTAGTCAAAAAATAGACTATTTTGGTATAATTTTTATTTAATAACTGTCTGTAGATGAATTCCAGCAGTATTATATTTAAGTGTAGTATGGCCAGCAGAGTAGCTAGCCAAAAGTGCCCCTCTGGACTGTCCCAGCTCACGTGTTAGGGAATGTTAGGGAAACTGAATATTTAAGGGATAATAAAACAGCTGAGAAGATTGATATCAGATTCCAGAAGTATGAAGGAAGAAAACAGAAGGAAGATAGCAGACAGAAGCTCAATTGAGAAAGCACATTTATAGAAGTAAATAGAAATATGAGAGTGTTAAAACAAGTTTTTACTAATTATTGTGACCAGTCCTTATCAAGGGATGTTTGAAAAACCATCACCATGAGAAATTATATCATTAATGAATTTGCCTCAGAGAGAGAGAGTTGAGTATGAAAATCAAGTCAATTACCATTAACAAAATAAAAGGTATATAACCAAACAGAAATGAGAATATATTATAAAGAATGATGAAAGAAGCTGAAGATTTAGAAATCAAACAATTAATTTTAATATAAAAAAAAAAATAAAAATAAATCTGTTCTAGTGGCGGAGCATTATGTAACATTACATAACCCATGCCCAGTACCGATAATAAATAAAGAAATATTAATATCATCATAAGAGTAATAAAATCAGTAATTACCTATTTAAAAAGTCAGAAATGGGGATTCAGTATCATACTATGAAAACCTTTGTACCATAAAACACTGTAGCAATAAAAAACAAAGTACTAAGTGTTATTATAAAAGTGCGGTGTGTACAAAGTGAAACATAGTATGTTATGTGGAAATATTAAAAAACTTAAAAGGACATCAATCACAAAAGTGAGGATGCAGTGTTGTAGTAATAAACTGTAATACTAATGATAAGTTGTTGTAGTTTTGTGTTGTTAGGCCACAAAGGCAATACCACTGTAATTAATATATTATTATTGTTTATGTTTAAAGGAATCCAGGGTTATATCAAATTAATAATGGCTAATTAATATAAAATAGAGAGATGGAGTGTAAATCAAAATAGTGTAGAGTAAGAATACATTAACTGAAATATAAGTCCGAAATAAACTAAGTAAAAAAACCATTAAATTATAAAATACAAATAGCCAAATTTCAGTAAAGATATGAAGAAAAACCTTATATAAATTAAATTTAATTATAGTTAAAATTTGTAAAGGAGTATTTTTTCTAAAAGAAGAAATGAAGTAATAATAATTAACACTAGCCTATTTACTAAAAATGTACCTAGGTTAGCCAATAAAAAACCATCAATTTCTTGGTTACTAAGAGTAACTAATCAACAAGAAATTAAATTAATTGTTCGATGGTATTAAAAGTGATCAGATGAAAAAAGTAATGTCCTTTAAAATTAAAAAAAAATAATAACTATCATTCGTAAAAACCCCTACAAAATTAATGACACGAGTCAGCAACATCCACTACACCAGAGACGTCCTTGGAACACAATAATTCATGCCAGAAAATCGATGAAAACCGTAAAATCCAGCTAAACATCTCTCGGCCTAGACATCGGAATTACAAATCTTTGGGTGAGATCGCTTCCTTTTGTAACGGTACGAGATTGTAGGGCCAAGATAACATTTTTTAAAATTACATTCCCTATACAGTCATTGTTCACCCTTGTAGAACCCCAAGTTAGTCAACCAGATAGGCTGTGTTTATTGCCGAAAAAACGTCTATGTTTTGTCTCCGCACTCATGCAACGCAGACCGATGGTGAAATAACATCAACCTGCGCCTCAGCCGTGAATTACGAAAGAGAGTATGTAACTGCACATTGCGCCAGGCGGCAAAAACATTGCTCACCTTCCCGCCTCTGCTAAGGCGCTCTTTCAATAGCACCAATGGGAGCACATATGCACGATCACGTGACCAAAAAACACTATATGCAATTTAGCAAACTAACGCCAGTGCCAGTTGTGACACCGGGCCGCCCGGCCAACCTAAGCGAGCTAAGTGTTCGAAAATATATATCGGCCGACAAAACAAAACTAAATGCTATTTTAAAGTGAACTAAAGTAATAGTGGCGCATCAACTTAATTTGAAATAAGCAATAACAGTACCGCGGTTAAACAGTGTCTTAACTAACTTATGGTGTGTTAAACAGTGCATTCACAGCAGAGGTGCAAAACAGCGGAGTTCTTCAGACGTTAAGTATTAACTGAGTTTTAAACAAGATTATTTTACCTTTTTTTCCCAGAGTATAATTCAACATAAATAAATATAAATCTAAAATGTACATCAGAGATCTCGAAGTGGGGTTTAAATAGAACGATAAAATCAAAGAACGAATGTGTGTGAGTGTGTAGCCAAAGTACGTATTGGTTCATTGCAGATAGTAAATAGTTGGGGTATACCATAGTTGTAATAAGCTAGTTAATTAAGAAATATTTTGTTACTATGTTTGATTTCACAAATTGTTGCTCATTCTACAAGTATTTAATCTAAATGTTATGAAAGAGAGACGAAGTAGTTGTTTTGGAATAATAAATCAGAGGCAATGTGTTAGCACAAACGGTGTATTTGATCTTTGCCTATATCAAATCCAAATAATCCCTTTTTGCAGCAGTTTCGTCTGAACGACCCTTGGAGTAAAAAACCCGAAGGTAAGAGATAAATATAATTATAATTTTGTAATTAATTCGTAGAGTTACATTTGGCCCCGAACTAGGGACCCGAGTCATATAATTTGTCCGTAAATAATCGTAGAGTTACATTTGGCCCCCGTACAGCGACGCGAGTATAGGTTACAACCTATATTCGCCAGACCTAATTAAGCTGCAGAACGGGTTATTTGGAAGTGAGGGCGTGGTTAAATAAATTAATTTCATAATGGAGAAAATAAATGAAATTGATGTAGTTGTCGGCAGTGAGGCCGAAAATAAATCAATGTATGAAAACACGTCAACTGAGTCGGCCAATAAAGGCGATTCAGGTATTCAAACAGAGTCACTGTTAACGAGTGAAAGTAATGTAGACGAATCGAAAATCATGAATGAAGTTGCAATTCATTCAACACCTATTGTAGTAAATCAAAATAAGAAGTCCGATGAGGACAATATGTTAACACGATTGTATAATATGATGTATAGTAATTTCAGTGAACTAAGAGGGGATATTAATATTAAATTCGATATACAGAATGTTAAGTTCCATGAGTTAAAGGGCGATATAAATAATATTGACCAAAAATTGGATAAGCGTTTATGCGAAATGAATACAAAATTTGATGAGTGTTTATATGATATGAAACAACAGACGAATGAATGTTTTAATACATTTAAAGAACAAATTGAGAAACAAATGCAAAAGGTAACTGAAAATTTTGAGTATAAAACAGATGATAATTATAATGATATGTGTAAAAACGTGGTAGTAGAGAGTAAGATAAATAGTAACAATGATATTGAAAATGGTAATGTGATTGAAAGGGTGGTATCAGAAAGTGATACGTTGAAAATAGATAGTGAAACAGTAAGTGAGAGTGAGAAAATGATAAGTTGTAATGAAGTAATAATTAGTGTTGTTGAATTAGAAAAAGTAGATGAATGTGTAGGGCAGGGGGTAAATTTTCCCCTTATTTGTGATGAACCAGAGTGTTCAAAATTGTTAGTATTGGACAGCAAGAGACCCTTATTAGTGAAAGATTTGAGTTGCTTATTTTTGTTGAATAATTTTGTACCCTCTGCATGGAATGAGAGAGAAAGTATGATATGGTGTTATGATGAGAGAAGTTTAAATATAGAATGGTGTAGTGAAAGAGAGACAGAGTTATACAAAGTAAAGAGAAATTATAATGAGTTGAGAGAGATGTTAGAGACGAAATACTTACCTGTTAAAATAGAGAATGAAGATTATTTTGATGATACATGTTCAAACAATAATAATTTATCTTATGATGAAAAAATAACTGACTTGATAATGAATATTACTGATGGAGACTTAACCGATGTACTCAATGTTGACTTAGTATATGATTATTATGGTAAAAGGAATAAACAGAAATTGTATGGTTACAAAACACAAGATAACCGTATACGGAATGTAAATAAAATTGAAAATTGTTATTTGAAACCCCGATTAATTTTTGACGATGGAGGTTGAAATTCATAAACGAACAATTTAAATATGTCAATCTATGATAATGACCTAGCTGATTTTGATATTGAAGTGTGATGTAACTGAATAATTATTGCTGAAGAGTTGTAAATACATGTGTAGTGAAATTAATTGTATGTATTATAAAATGATAAATTGTTTGTATGAAATAACATTGTTGTTAAATGTTTCAGAGGTTACGTGGAGATATTGGTGTGTGTGTGTGGTGTGTATTTTGTATTCATGTCAATAGGTGGATAATGTATTGTAAGTATAAAGTTCATTATACCAGTCAGATAGAATAAAATGTTTACAGGTGTGAAAAGAGTGTAATAATAATAATAATGGTATTGAGATAATAGTATTAAATAGAAACTGTAATTGAAAGGTAATAATAATTGAAAGGTGAATTAAAATTATATTTGGTTCGAATTGCAACAAATAGATTTTGATAGATATGTTAATAAAAAGATTTATAGAAGGAAAATTTTTGCAGGAAGTATATATGCCAGTACATGATGTAACCAGAATGTTTATACTATGTGAGTCTTGCAGACTAGTGTTTATATAAACAGGTGTGGTATGTTGAGACTAATGTCTGGAGTCACGCTTGGTGACAATAACAAAAAATGTAGTCTGCTGAATCAGTATCTGAAGTAAAACCTTATTGTGATAGAAAGGAATTGAAATTAAATTTTTTTACAGACCAAATAATAATGAGGCCTTTACTGTAACTTTTGAGATTAATTGAATTAATTAAAGTAAATTAAATACAATTAAACTAATTTAGTAATAAAGTTAATAGAAACGATTTTTAACAATGAACTTAACTTTATTTTCATTTAAATTCAAATTGGAATTATAAATTAAATGCTAATTGATGCCAATAATGATTAAAACATTTATTTAACACTGACAATTGATGGAAAATGTTCAGGATGAGATAGTGTCTGGAAAATTGAGGTGTATATTACTATCCACGTAACTTGTATCAATGCCAATTTATATTTTATGTTTTAACTGTAGATTCCCCACCTAAGTGCGGTCATGACCTCACCGGACCATGACCGTGAAAGTAGTTAATTGTGGCAAATCATAAATTTTACTTGATATAACCGGCTTGTGGTTTGTTTTATTTTGTCAACCCGGTGGTTTGTTAGATTTAGTAGGGGGGTTATTTTTTTGGGGAATCTACCAAATATTGGAACAGGGCTATTTTCACCCAGATAGGGGTGGTAGTCCATTAGGGGTGTATAAATAGAAACTAGTAGGTTATATGTATACCGAATTTTATTGTAACGCCGAAGCAAGGATGGGGGTGGAATAAAAGAAAAAAATGTCCACCCCTTCCGCATCAGTCCTTGTGAAAGCAACTAGACGCTACAGTCTAGGGGGGGTAATAGTGAGTGTGGATGGGCGGTGACCCAGTTACAGGTCACGAGGGAGATGTGGGTTACGGCGAGGATGAGGCTGAAAAAGGCCAAGAAGCCTCGTGCAGACCACATTCAAATGTAACGGGTATCAGGGGTTAAGGGATTGAAAGGGGGGTATATAGGTATATATATATAAAAAAAAAAAAAAAAAAAAAATTTTATAGTAACTAAGTATAAATGGAGTTAATGTCATTTTGTGTAATTAAGGTGTTATTTTGGATGGGCAACATTGTATGGGGAATATTATTCAATTTAACTGGAATTTATGTGTATCATTGTAAACCAATATTGTTTTATTAATATTATTCTTTAGGGTCTATAATATAAAATGAGCCAGTACGTTGTCAATGAACCAGTACGGATAAGAGGAAACAAATCAGATGTGGGATATGGAGGGATGGAAAGCCGTTTGTCAATTTTTAATTCCATGTTATAAAGTCGGCGATACTGGGTCGGGTATCTGTTCGATTTTTCGGTATTGGGATCTCGAACAGAGAAGTCCAGTAAGATCGGATGGGTGCTGTCGCAGTCGCCAGACTAGGGGGGTAAGAACCCATGATGTAGTAGAGTGTTCAGGGGGGTTGCGGCGCCATATCCTCACTGATCCTCTTAGATCTAGGCAATAAGAGTTTGAACGCTCCGGCCTTCAATCTCTTATTGGGGGGGTATTGTAACGGTACGAGATTGTAGGGCCAAGATAACATTTTTTAAAATTACATTCCCTATACAGTCATTGTTCACCCTTGTAGAACCCCAAGTTAGTCAACCAGATAGGCTGTGTTTATTGCCGAAAAAACGTCTATGTTTTGTCTCCGCACTCATGCAACGCAGACCGATGGTGAAATAACATCAACCTGCGCCTCAGCCGTGAATTACGAAAGAGAGTATGTAACTGCACATTGCGCCAGGCGGCAAAAACATTGCTCACCTTCCCGCCTCTGCTAAGGCGCTCTTTCAATAGCACCAATGGGAGCACATATGCACGATCACGTGACCAAAAAACACTGTATGCAATTTAGCAAACTAACGCCAGTGCCAGTTGTGACACCGGGCCGCCCGGCCAACCTAAGCGAGCTAAGTGTTCGAAAATATATATCGGCCGACAAAACAAAACTAAATGCTATTTTAAAGTGAACTAAAGTAATAGTGGCGCATCAACTTAATTTGAAATAAGCAATAACAGTACCGCGGTTAAACAGTGTCTTAACTAACTTATGGTGTGTTAAACAGTGCATTCACAGCAGAGGTGCAAAACAGCGGAGTTCTTCAGACGTTAAGTATTAACTGAGTTTTAAACAAGATTATTTTACCTTTTTTTCCCAGAGTATAATTCAACATAAATAAATATAAATCTAAAATGTACATCAGAGATCTCGAAGTGGGGTTTAAATAGAACGATAAAATCAAAGAACGAATGTGTGTGAGTGTGTAGCCAAAGTACGTATTGGTTCATTGCAGATAGTAAATAGTTGGGGTATACCATAGTTGTAATAAGCTAGTTAATTAAGAAATATTTTGTTACTATGTTTGATTTCACAAATTGTTGCTCATTCTACAAGTATTTAATCTAAATGTTATGAAAGAGAGACGAAGTAGTTGTTTTGGAATAATAAATCAGAGGCAATGTGTTAGCACAAACGGTGTATTTGATCTTTGCCTATATCAAATCCAAATAATCCCTTTTTGCAGCAGTTTCGTCTGAACGACCCTTGGAGTAAAAAACCCGAAGGTAAGAGATAAATATAATTATAATTTTGTAATTAATTCGTAGAGTTACATTTGGCCCCGAACTAGGGACCCGAGTCATATAATTTGTCCGTAAATAATCGTAGAGTTACACTTTCATAAATAAAAAAATTACAAATCACAAATAAGTATAGAACACTAGAAACAGCACCACCTCTTTCAATTCATAATAAAACAAGGTGAACATAATAAACTTTATTTAATTAACCAAAAAACAGTAAAAATGTGTGGTCACTAGCAACGTTCCGGCAGCCGTCTTTATTGGTGTTCGTTTTTCTGTGAAGATACGTAGTCTGCACTCTGGCGGTTTAAAAACAAACATAATGAATCAGATTTTAAAATAAACAAATATTATTTAATGTAAAGTATGATACTAATAAATATGCATTTCTGACTTTCTTAGAGTTCAAAGAACCTTAAATAACCCTGGGATATATAATTAATTAATTTTTCTTTCTAAAAAAACTGTAATTGAAAATATTTGTTGTGTTATATGTAATGTAAAACTAATATTGAAAAATGCTGTGATATCGAAAAATAATCGATTGTAAACTAATGATTACAAGACAATAATTTCCACTGAATTAAAATAAATTTAATAAAGACCCTTCTTTTAGGTAATGGACAGTGTATTATTTCTGGTAGATAGTAGTTTGTTACAGGAAAAGAAGGAATAGCAGAGAAGAGTAAGAAGACTAGCCCAGTCATCAGAAATTATTAAGTACTGCAAAATAACATAACCTTAAATGGGTTCGTAAATAGAAAACAGCTGATGCAACGCGCAGAAAAATTTTACACGACTAGATCGTATACAAAGAGAGTAATTCTCTTTCTCTCTATCACTCTCTCTCCTACCTATTTTCAAACAACTGCCCTGATATAATACAAATAAAGAGAACTTGGTCAATATTTTTCATAATCACATACTGTCGATTAAAAAAAAAAATAAAAAATAACATTTTTGTAGGATACTAACATATTACACATAACAGATAAATAGACGGAAATTCTGTGGAAGACGTTAAAAATGACACTAACAACGTAGGGCATAAACAGACGTAAACCCGATACAGTGATTTCTTGTTACAAATGGCGCTAAACTTAAAGGGCTTGAATTAGGGAAGAATTTCGAAATATACACAAATTAATATAACGAAAAACCTAATTTTTGCTCGGCAACTATAAGAAGCCAAGAATTGCATAATACCAGGGGAAAGTCAAAGAAGAGGGCAGAAGACACGGAGAAGGAAGAAAGTGGACAGGAACAAGAAATAGAAGTAGTCACGGACAGTGAAATGGAACAACAGACAGGCGATAAAGAAGAAACCGTAGTAGTTATGGACACGGAAAAGGAAATAATTGAAGAGGATGCCCAAGGGGACCAACCAGATAAATCTGCCCAAAAAGAAGACATGAGCATGCAGGAGATGCTGAGAACTATAATGGAAAGCAATAAATAAACAAATGATAATAAAATAGATGAAAAATTTACGAAACAGGAGGAAACTTCAAAGAAACAAAACGAAACTATGAAGGAACAAAACAAGCAAACTAATGAGAAAATAGACAGTATTCAGGACAGTTTAGTTAAACAACTAAACGAAAAAAATGAGACCATTCATGAAGATATCAGACAAACCATGAATGAACATTACCACGAATTAAGAGAAACTATTAACAGACAAAGGGAATATATGAACACAAAATTTGAAGAAAATAATAAAATTATAAAGCAAATTCATGAGAAGATTGAAATGATCAGTAACACACTTAGCCAAAAAGCAGATGGATACAAGGGGGAGACAAATAAGCAAATGGATGAAAGTTTCAGAAAGTTAGAGGAAACAATGGACAGTGGTTTCAAGAATTTGAATAAAACACTAGGCAGCACTTCCGAAGGTATTAAAGTAAGCCCGAAAACAGAAGAGAGCAGGAAGGAAATAGAAATTAGAGAAGACCAAAATGCACTGCTATCGGAGAATAAAAATAACAGAGACAAAGAAAAGATGATGCACATAGAAGTTAACATTAAGGGAGTAAAGAAACAAATAATTAAGAAAACGAAAGAAAGAGTAATAATACGTCCTAACAAACGGAAAAATACACAGGAAGAAGTAGATATGATTAAGAGTGGGCTGGTTAATGCACTTAATCTCCCAATCGTTAATTACAGAGAAATGACTGTATTAAAGAGTTATAGAGAAAACTTAACTAAAGCTATATTTAAATTAAATATACCAGTAAATACAAGGTCAGTGACATCACCAGTAAATGATATATCATCAACATATTTGTGTAATAGACTACATATAAATATGATAGAAATAGGCGTATGAGAAAAATTACAAGACATGGTAGTAGAAGAATATGTTACAAAGAAAGAAAGAGTTCGGAAAACGATGGTAACCATTGAATTTAATGAAAATTCAATATCAGCAGAGTTACAATACCAGATGATAGAGAGTTATTTAACAAGGACAAAAATCATTATGGACACTGCAGTAATCCGAACGACGAGTGCAGATGAGTTAATGGACCATGGTTAAAGCAAGTAATAATCAACCAGAAAAAAAAGGGGACTGATTTTCTGTATACCGACGAAGCAACCCATTGGAAAATAGGAACCAAATAAATAATATTAAAATTAATAAACAACAAAATTCAAAAAGCATGTAAGGACAACTTACTCAATATATTTAGAAACAATATGATTTAAGATAAACAACAAAACAGCAAGAGAATGTAAGAACAGATTACATAATTTATTTATAAATAACTGATTTAAAATAGAATAAGAGAACAAATAATATTTTGATGGGAACAAAAAGAAGAATAAATAAATAAAAACAATTAATGGTAATGTGCTCAGATAAGAAGGTAAAATAAGAAGAATAATGGATAATATAATGACTATAATTACAATGAAGCTAAAGAATGATAATAATCAATACAGCTACAATTTAGAATTTCTCGGAGTTGAAAATGATAAAGGAAGAAATGATACGAAGAACATCTGTCACAAGAAGGAAAGTCAAAAGGATTTACAAATAATGCCTGTCAATAATGTTATCTGAATTAGTTACTGAAAATAAGAAGGAATCAAGAAGAAAAAGAAATATATAATTAAATGTAAACAGCAACAGCGTGAAGAATCCCAAAAGTGTTTTTTATTAGTCAAAAAATAGACTATTTTGGTATAATTTTTATTTAATAACTGTCTGTAGATGAATTCCAGCAGTATTATATTTAAGTGTAGTATGGCCAGCAGAGTAGCTAGCCAAAAGTGCCCCTCTGGACTGTCCCAGCTCACGTGTTAGGGAATGTTAGGGAAACTGAATATTTAAGGGATAATAAAACAGCTGAGAAGATTGATATCAGATTCCAGAAGTATGAAGGAAGAAAACAGAAGGAAGATAGCAGACAGAAGCTCAATTGAGAAAGCACATTTATAGAAGTAAATAGAAATATGAGAGTGTTAAAACAAGTTTTTACTAATTATTGTGACCAGTCCTTATCAAGGGATGTTTGAAAAACCATCACCATGAGAAATTATATCATTAATGAATTTGCCTCAGAGAGAGAGAGTTGAGTATGAAAATCAAGTCAATTACCATTAACAAAATAAAAGGTATATAACCAAACAGAAATGAGAATATATTATAAAGAATGATGAAAGAAGCTGAAGATTTAGAAATCAAACAATTAATTTTAATATAAAAAAAAAAATAAAAATAAATCTGTTCTAGTGGCGGAGCATTATGTAACATTACATAACCCATGCCCAGTACCGATAATAAATAAAGAAATATTAATATCATCATAAGAGTAATAAAATCAGTAATTACCTATTTAAAAAGTCAGAAATGGGGATTCAGTATCATACTATGAAAACCTTTGTACCATAAAACACTGTAGCAATAAAAAACAAAGTACTAAGTGTTATTATAAAAGTGCGGTGTGTACAAAGTGAAACATAGTATGTTATGTGGAAATATTAAAAAACTTAAAAGGACATCAATCACAAAAGTGAGGATGCAGTGTTGTAGTAATAAACTGTAATACTAATGATAAGTTGTTGTAGTTTTGTGTTGTTAGGCCACAAAGGCAATACCACTGTAATTAATATATTATTATTGTTTATGTTTAAAGGAATCCAGGGTTATATCAAATTAATAATGGCTAATTAATATAAAATAGAGAGATGGAGTGTAAATCAAAATAGTGTAGAGTAAGAATACATTAACTGAAATATAAGTCCGAAATAAACTAAGTAAAAAAACCATTAAATTATAAAATACAAATAGCCAAATTTCAGTAAAGATATGAAGAAAAACCTTATATAAATTAAATTTAATTATAGTTAAAATTTGTAAAGGAGTATTTTTTCTAAAAGAAGAAATGAAGTAATAATAATTAACACTAGCCTATTTACTAAAAATGTACCTAGGTTAGCCAATAAAAAACCATCAATTTCTTGGTTACTAAGAGTAACTAATCAACAAGAAATTAAATTAATTGTTCGATGGTATTAAAAGTGATCAGATGAAAAAAGTAATGTCCTTTAAAATTAAAAAAAAATAATAACTATCATTCGTAAAAACCCCTACAAAATTAATGACACGAGTCAGCAACATCCACTACACCAGAGACGTCCTTGGAACACAATAATTCATGCCAGAAAATCGATGAAAACCGTAAAATCCAGCTAAACATCTCTCGGCCTAGACATCGGAATTACAAATCTTTGGGTGAGATCGCTTCCTTTCATAAATAAAAAAATTACAAATCACAAATAAGTATAGAACACTAGAAACAGCACCACCTCTTTCAATTCATAATAAAACAAGGTGAACATAATAAACTTTATTTAATTAACCAAAAAACAGTAAAAATGTGTGGTCACTAGCAACGTTCCGGCAGCCGTCTTTATTGGTGTTCGTTTTTCTGTGAAGATACATAGTCTGCACTCTGGCGGTTTAAAAACAAACATAATGAATCAGATTTTAAAATAAACAAATATTATTTAATGTAAAGTATGATACTAATAAATATGCATTTCTGACTTTCTTAGAGTTCAAAGAACCTTAAATAACCCTGGGATATATAATTAATTAATTTTTCTTTCTAAAAAAACTGTAATTGAAAATATTTGTTGTGTTATATGTAATGTAAAACTAATATTGAAAAATGCTGTGATATCGAAAAATAATCGATTGTAAACTAATGATTACAAGACAATAATTTCCACTGAATTAAAATAAATTTAATAAAGACCCTTCTTTTAGGTAATGGACAGTGTATTATTTCTGGTAGATAGTAGTTTGTTACAGGAAAAGAAGGAATAGCAGAGAAGAGTAAGAAGACTAGCCCAGTCATCAGAAATTATTAAGTACTGCAAAATAACATAACCTTAAATGGGTTCGTAAATAGAAAACAGCTGATGCAACGCGCAGAAAAATTTTACACGACTAGATCGTATACAAAGAGAGTAATTCTCTTTCTCTCTATCACTCTCTCTCCTACCTATTTTCAAACAACTGCCCTGATATAATACAAATAAAGAGAACTTGGTCAATATTTTTCATAATCACATACTGTCGATTAAAAAAAAAAAATAAAAAATAACATTTTTGTAGGATACTAACATATTACACATAACAGATAAATAGACGGAAATTCTGTGGAAGACGTTAAAAATGACACTAACAACGTAGGGCATAAACAGACGTAAACCCGATACAGTGATTTCTTGTTACAAATGGCGCTAAACTTAAAGGGCTTGAATTAGGGAAGAATTTCGAAATATACACAAATTAATATAACGAAAAACCTAATTTTTGCTCGGCAACTATAAGAAGCCAAGAATTGCATAATACCAGGGGAAAGTCAAAGAAGAGGGCAGAAGACACGGAGAAGGAAGAAAGTGGACAGGAACAAGAAATAGAAGTAGTCACGGACAGTGAAATGGAACAACAGACAGGCGATAAAGAAGAAACCGTAGTAGTTATGGACACGGAAAAGGAAATAATTGAAGAGGATGCCCAAGGGGACCAACCAGATAAATCTGCCCAAAAAGAAGACATGAGCATGCAGGAGATGCTGAGAACTATAATGGAAAGCAATAAATAAACAAATGATAATAAAATAGATGAAAAATTTACGAAACAGGAGGAAACTTCAAAGAAACAAAACGAAACTATGAAGGAACAAAACAAGCAAACTAATGAGAAAATAGACAGTATTCAGGACAGTTTAGTTAAACAACTAAACGAAAAAAATGAGACCATTCATGAAGATATCAGACAAACCATGAATGAACATTACCACGAATTAAGAGAAACTATTAACAGACAAAGGGAATATATGAACACAAAATTTGAAGAAAATAATAAAATTATAAAGCAAATTCATGAGAAGATTGAAATGATCAGTAACACACTTAGCCAAAAAGCAGATGGATACAAGGGGGAGACAAATAAGCAAATGGATGAAAGTTTCAGAAAGTTAGAGGAAACAATGGACAGTGGTTTCAAGAATTTGAATAAAACACTAGACAGCACTTCCGAAGGTATTAAAGTAAGCCCGAAAACAGAAGAGAGCAGGAAGGAAATAGAAATTAGAGAAGACCAAAATGCACTGCTATCGGAGAATAAAAATAACAGAGACAAAGAAAAGATGATGCACATAGAAGTTAACATTAAGGGAGTAAAGAAACAAATAATTAAGAAAACGAAAGAAAGAGTAATAATACGTCCTAACAAACGGAAAAATACACAGGAAGAAGTAGATATGATTAAGAGTGGGCTGGTTAATGCACTTAATCTCCCAATCGTTAATTACAGAGAAATGACTGTATTAAAGAGTTATAGAGAAAACTTAACTAAAGCTATATTTAAATTAAATATACCAGTAAATACAAGGTCAGTGACATCACCAGTAAATGATATATCATCAACATATTTGTGTAATAGACTACATATAAATATGATAGAAATAGGCGTATGAGAAAAATTACAAGACATGGTAGTAGAAGAATATGTTACAAAGAAAGAAAGAGTTCGGAAAACGATGGTAACCATTGAATTTAATGAAAATTCAATATCAGCAGAGTTACAATACCAGATGATAGAGAGTTATTTAACAAGGACAAAAATCATTATGGACACTGCAGTAATCCGAACGACGAGTGCAGATGAGTTAATGGACCATGGTTAAAGCAAGTAATAATCAACCAGAAAAAAAAGGGGACTGATTTTCTGTATACCGACGAAGCAACCCATTGGAAAATAGGAACCAAATAAATAATATTAAAATTAATAAACAACAAAATTCAAAAAGCATGTAAGGACAACTTACTCAATATATTTAGAAACAATATGATTTAAGATAAACAACAAAACAGCAAGAGAATGTAAGAACAGATTACATAATTTATTTATAAATAACTGATTTAAAATAGAATAAGAGAACAAATAATATTTTGATGGGAACAAAAAGAAGAATAAATAAATAAAAACAATTAATGGTAATGTGCTCAGATAAGAAGGTAAAATAAGAAGAATAATGGATAATATAATGACTATAATTACAATGAAGCTAAAGAATGATAATAATCAATACAGCTACAATTTAGAATTTCTCGGAGTTGAAAATGATAAAGGAAGAAATGATACGAAGAACATCTGTCACAAGAAGGAAAGTCAAAAGGATTTACAAATAATGCCTGTCAATAATGTTATCTGAATTAGTTACTGAAAATAAGAAGGAATCAAGAAGAAAAAGAAATATATAATTAAATGTAAACAGCAACAGCGTGAAGAATCCCAAAAGTGTTTTTTATTAGTCAAAAAATAGACTATTTTGGTATAATTTTTATTTAATAACTGTCTGTAGATGAATTCCAGCAGTATTATATTTAAGTGTAGTATGGCCAGCAGAGTAGCTAGCCAAAAGTGCCCCTCTGGACTGTCCCAGCTCACGTGTTAGGGAATGTTAGGGAAACTGAATATTTAAGGGATAATAAAACAGCTGAGAAGATTGATATCAGATTCCAGAAGTATGAAGGAAGAAAACAGAAGGAAGATAGCAGACAGAAGCTCAATTGAGAAAGCACATTTATAGAAGTAAATAGAAATATGAGAGTGTTAAAACAAGTTTTTACTAATTATTGTGACCAGTCCTTATCAAGGGATGTTTGAAAAACCATCACCATGAGAAATTATATCATTAATGAATTTGCCTCAGAGAGAGAGAGTTGAGTATGAAAATCAAGTCAATTACCATTAACAAAATAAAAGGTATATAACCAAACAGAAATGAGAATATATTATAAAGAATGATGAAAGAAGCTGAAGATTTAGAAATCAAACAATTAATTTTAATATAAAAAAAAAAATAAAAATAAATCTGTTCTAGTGGCGGAGCATTATGTAACATTACATAACCCATGCCCAGTACCGATAATAAATAAAGAAATATTAATATCATCATAAGAGTAATAAAATCAGTAATTACCTATTTAAAAAGTCAGAAATGGGGATTCAGTATCATACTATGAAAACCTTTGTACCATAAAACACTGTAGCAATAAAAAACAAAGTACTAAGTGTTATTATAAAAGTGCGGTGTGTACAAAGTGAAACATAGTATGTTATGTGGAAATATTAAAAAACTTAAAAGGACATCAATCACAAAAGTGAGGATGCAGTGTTGTAGTAATAAACTGTAATACTAATGATAAGTTGTTGTAGTTTTGTGTTGTTAGGCCACAAAGGCAATACCACTGTAATTAATATATTATTATTGTTTATGTTTAA
Organism: Magicicada septendecula; assembly: GCA_034769895.1. Lineage (NCBI taxonomy): Eukaryota > Metazoa > Arthropoda > Insecta > Hemiptera > Cicadidae > Magicicada > Magicicada septendecula. Next base: position 456,311,894 of record CM068368.1, read on the forward strand.
AGGAATCCAGGGTTATATCAAATTAATAATGGCTAATTAATATAAAATAGAGAGATGGAGTGTAAATCAAAATAGTGTAGAGTAAGAATACATTAACTGAAATATAAGTCCGAAATAAACTAAGTAGAAAAACCATTAAATTATAAAATACAAATAGCCAAATTTCAGTAAAGATATGAAGAAAAACCTTATATAAATTAAATTTAATTATAGTTAAAATTTGTAAAGGAGTATTTTTTCTAAAAGAAGAAATGAAGTAATAATAATTAACACTAGCCTATTTACTAAAAATGTACCTAGGTTAGCCAATAAAAAACCATCAATTTCTTGGTTACTAAGAGTAACTAATCAACAAGAAATTAAATTAATTGTTCGATGGTATTAAAAGTGATCAGATGAAAAAAGTAATGTCCTTTAAAATTAAAAAAAAATAATAACTATCATTCGTAAAAACCCCTACAAAATTAATGACACGAGTCAGCAACATCCACTACACCAGAGACGTCCTTGGAACACAATAATTCATGCCAGAAAATCGATGAAAACCGTAAAATCCAGCTAAACATCTCTCGGCCTAGACATCGGAATTACAAATCTTTGGGTGAGATCGCTTCCTTTCATAAATAAAAAAATTACAAATCACAAATAAGTATAGAACACTAGAAACAGCACCACCTCTTTCAATTCATAATAAAACAAGGTGAACATAATAAACTTTATTTAATTAACCAAAAAACAGTAAAAATGTGTGGTCACTAGCAACGTTCCGGCAGCCGTCTTTATTGGTGTTCGTTTTTCTGTGAAGATACGTAGTCTGCACTCTGGCGGTTTAAAAACAAACATAATGAATCAGATTTTAAAATAAACAAATATTATTTAATGTAAAGTATGATACTAATAAATATGCATTTCTGACTTTCTTAGAGTTCAAAGAACCTTAAATAACCCTGGGATATATAATTAATTAATTTTTCTTTCTAAAAAAACTGTAATTGAAAATATTTGTTGTGTTATATGTAATGTAAAACTAATATTGAAAAATGCTGTGATATCGAAAAATAATCGATTGTAAACTAATGATTACAAGACAATAATTTCCACTGAATTAAAATAAATTTAATAAAGACCCTTCTTTTAGGTAATGGACAGTGTATTATTTCTGGTAGATAGTAGTTTGTTACAGGAAAAGAAGGAATAGCAGAGAAGAGTAAGAAGACTAGCCCAGTCATCAGAAATTATTAAGTACTGCAAAATAACATAACCTTAAATGGGTTCGTAAATAGAAAACAGCTGATGCAACGCGCAGAAAAATTTTACACGACTAGATCGTATACAAAGAGAGTAATTCTCTTTCTCTCTATCACTCTCTCTCCTACCTATTTTCAAACAACTGCCCTGATATAATACAAATAAAGAGAACTTGGTCAATATTTTTCATAATCACATACTGTCGATTAAAAAAAAAAAATAAAAAATAACATTTTTGTAGGATACTAACATATTACACATAACAGATAAATAGACGGAAATTCTGTGGAAGACGTTAAAAATGACACTAACAACGTAGGGCATAAACAGACGTAAACCCGATACAGTGATTTCTTGTTACAAATGGCGCTAAACTTAAAGGGCTTGAATTAGGGAAGAATTTCGAAATATACACAAATTAATATAACGAAAAACCTAATTTTTGCTCGGCAACTATAAGAAGCCAAGAATTGCATAATACCAGGGGAAAGTCAAAGAAGAGGGCAGAAGACACGGAGAAGGAAGAAAGTGGACAGGAACAAGAAATAGAAGTAGTCACGGACAGTGAAATGGAACAACAGACAGGCGATAAAGAAGAAACCGTAGTAGTTATGGACACGGAAAAGGAAATAATTGAAGAGGATGCCCAAGGGGACCAACCAGATAAATCTGCCCAAAAAGAAGACATGAGCATGCAGGAGATGCTGAGAACTATAATGGAAAGCAATAAATAAACAAATGATAATAAAATAGATGAAAAATTTACGAAACAGGAGGAAACTTCAAAGAAACAAAACGAAACTATGAAGGAACAAAACAAGCAAACTAATGAGAAAATAGACAGTATTCAGGACAGTTTAGTTAAACAACTAAACGAAAAAAATGAGACCATTCATGAAGATATCAGACAAACCATGAATGAACATTACCACGAATTAAGAGAAACTATTAACAGACAAAGGGAATATATGAACACAAAATTTGAAGAAAATAATAAAATTATAAAGCAAATTCATGAGAAGATTGAAATGATCAGTAACACACTTAGCCAAAAAGCAGATGGATACAAGGGGGAGACAAATAAGCAAATGGATGAAAGTTTCAGAAAGTTAGAGGAAACAATGGACAGTGGTTTCAAGAATTTGAATAAAACACTAGACAGCACTTCCGAAGGTATTAAAGTAAGCCCGAAAACAGAAGAGAGCAGGAAGGAAATAGAAATTAGAGAAGACCAAAATGCACTGCTATCGGAGAATAAAAATAACAGAGACAAAGAAAAGATGATGCACATAGAAGTTAACATTAAGGGAGTAAAGAAACAAATAATTAAGAAAACGAAAGAAAGAGTAATAATACGTCCTAACAAACGGAAAAATACGCAGGAAGAAGTAGATATGATTAAGAGTGGGCTGGTTAATGCACTTAATCTCCCAATCGTTAATTACAGAGAAATGACTGTATTAAAGAGTTATAGAGAAAACTTAACTAAAGCTATATTTAAATTAAATATACCAGTAAATACAAGGTCAGTGACATCACCAGTAAATGATATATCATCAACATATTTGTGTAATAGACTACATATAAATATGATAGAAATAGGCGTATGAGAAAAATTACAAGACATGGTAGTAGAAGAATATGTTACAAAGAAAGAAAGAGTTCGGAAAACGATGGTAACCATTGAATTTAATGAAAATTCAATATCAGCAGAGTTACAATACCAGATGATAGAGAGTTATTTAACAAGGACAAAAATCATTATGGACACTGCAGTAATCCGAACGACGAGTGCAGATGAGTTAATGGACCATGGTTAAAGCAAGTAATAATCAACCAGAAAAAAAAGGGGACTGATTTTCTGTATACCGACGAAGCAACCCATTGGAAAATAGGAACCAAATAAATAATATTAAAATTAATAAACAACAAAATTCAAAAAGCATGTAAGGACAACTTACTCAATATATTTAGAAACAATATGATTTAAGATAAACAACAAAACAGCAAGAGAATGTAAGAACAGATTACATAATTTATTTATAAATAACTGATTTAAAATAGAATAAGAGAACAAATAATATTTTGATGGGAACAAAAAGAAGAATAAATAAATAAAAACAATTAATGGTAATGTGCTCAGATAAGAAGGTAAAATAAGAAGAATAATGGATAATATAATGACTATAATTACAATGAAGCTAAAGAATGATAATAATCAATACAGCTACAATTTAGAATTTCTCGGAGTTGAAAATGATAAAGGAAGAAATGATACGAAGAACATCTGTCACAAGAAGGAAAGTCAAAAGGATTTACAAATAATGCCTGTCAATAATGTTATCTGAATTAGTTACTGAAAATAAGAAGGAATCAAGAAGAAAAAGAAATATATAATTAAATGTAAACAGCAACAGCGTGAAGAATCCCAAAAGTGTTTTTTATTAGTCAAAAAATAGACTATTTTGGTATAATTTTTATTTAATAACTGTCTGTAGATGAATTCCAGCAGTATTATATTTAAGTGTAGTATGGCCAGCAGAGTAGCTAGCCAAAAGTGCCCCTCTGGACTGTCCCAGCTCACGTGTTAGGGAATGTTAGGGAAACTGAATATTTAAGGGATAATAAAACAGCTGAGAAGATTGATATCAGATTCCAGAAGTATGAAGGAAGAAAACAGAAGGAAGATAGCAGACAGAAGCTCAATTGAGAAAGCACATTTATAGAAGTAAATAGAAATATGAGAGTGTTAAAACAAGTTTTTACTAATTATTGTGACCAGTCCTTATCAAGGGATGTTTGAAAAACCATCACCATGAGAAATTATATCATTAATGAATTTGCCTCAGAGAGAGAGAGTTGAGTATGAAAATCAAGTCAATTACCATTAACAAAATAAAAGGTATATAACCAAACAGAAATGAGAATATATTATAAAGAATGATGAAAGAAGCTGAAGATTTAGAAATCAAACAATTAATTTTAATATAAAAAAAAAAATAAAAATAAATCTGTTCTAGTGGCGGACCATTATGTAACATTACATAACCCATGCCCAGTACCGATAATAAATAAAGAAATATTAATATCATCATAAGAGTAATAAAATCAGTAATTACCTATTTAAAAAGTCAGAAATGGGGATTCAGTATCATACTATGAAAACCTTTGTACCATAAAACACTGTAGCAATAAAAAACAAAGTACTAAGTGTTATTATAAAAGTGCGGTGTGTACAAAGTGAAACATAGTATGTTATGTGGAAATATTAAAAAACTTAAAAGGACATCAATCACAAAAGTGAGGATGCAGTGTTGTAGTAATAAACTGTAATACTAATGATAAGTTGTTGTAGTTTTGTGTTGTTAGGCCACAAAGGCAATACCACTGTAATTAATATATTATTATTGTTTATGTTTAAAGGAATCCAGGGTTATATCAAATTAATAATGGCTAATTAATATAAAATAGAGAGATGGAGTGTAAATCAAAATAGTGTAGAGTAAGAATACATTAACTGAAATATAAGTCCGAAATAAACTAAGTAAAAAAACCATTAAATTATAAAATACAAATAGCCAAATTTCAGTAAAGATATGAAGAAAAACCTTATATAAATTAAATTTAATTATAGTTAAAATTTGTAAAGGAGTATTTTTTCTAAAAGAAGAAATGAAGTAATAATAATTAACACTAGCCTATTTACTAAAAATGTACCTAGGTTAGCCAATAAAAAACCATCAATTTCTTGGTTACTAAGAGTAACTAATCAACAAGAAATTAAATTAATTGTTCGATGGTATTAAAAGTGATCAGATGAAAAAAGTAATGTCCTTTAAAATTAAAAAAAAATAATAACTATCATTCGTAAAAACCCCTACAAAATTAATGACACGAGTCAGCAACATCCACTACACCAGAGACGTCCTTGGAACACAATAATTCATGCCAGAAAATCGATGAAAACCGTAAAATCCAGCTAAACATCTCTCGGCCTAGACATCGGAATTACAAATCTTTGGGTGAGATCGCTTCCTTTCATAAATAAAAAAATTACAAATCACAAATAAGTATAGAACACTAGAAACAGCACCACCTCTTTCAATTCATAATAAAACAAGGTGAACATAATAAACTTTATTTAATTAACCAAAAAACAGTAAAAATGTGTGGTCACTAGCAACGTTCCGGCAGCCGTCTTTATTGGTGTTCGTTTTTCTGTGAAGATACGTAGTCTGCACTCTGGCGGTTTAAAAACAAACATAATGAATCAGATTTTAAAATAAACAAATATTATTTAATGTAAAGTATGATACTAATAAATATGCATTTCTGACTTTCTTAGAGTTCAAAGAACCTTAAATAACCCTGGGATATATAATTAATTAATTTTTCTTTCTAAAAAAACTGTAATTGAAAATATTTGTTGTGTTATATGTAATGTAAAACTAATATTGAAAAATGCTGTGATATCGAAAAATAATCGATTGTAAACTAATGATTACAAGACAATAATTTCCACTGAATTAAAATAAATTTAATAAAGACCCTTCTTTTAGGTAATGGACAGTGTATTATTTCTGGTAGATAGTAGTTTGTTACAGGAAAAGAAGGAATAGCAGAGAAGAGTAAGAAGACTAGCCCAGTCATCAGAAATTATTAAGTACTGCAAAATAACATAACCTTAAATGGGTTCGTAAATAGAAAACAGCTGATGCAACGCGCAGAAAAATTTTACACGACTAGATCGTATACAAAGAGAGTAATTCTCTTTCTCTCTATCACTCTCTCTCCTACCTATTTTCAAACAACTGCCCTGATATAATACAAATAAAGAGAACTTGGTCAATATTTTTCATAATCACATACTGTCGATTAAAAAAAAAAAATAAAAAATAACATTTTTGTAGGATACTAACATATTACACATAACAGATAAATAGACGGAAATTCTGTGGAAGACGTTAAAAATGACACTAACAACGTAGGGCATAAACAGACGTAAACCCGATACAGTGATTTCTTGTTACAAATGGCGCTAAACTTAAAGGGCTTGAATTAGGGAAGAATTTCGAAATATACACAAATTAATATAACGAAAAACCTAATTTTTGCTCGGCAACTATAAGAAGCCAAGAATTGCATAATACCAGGGGAAAGTCAAAGAAGAGGGCAGAAGACACGGAGAAGGAAGAAAGTGGACAGGAACAAGAAATAGAAGTAGTCACGGACAGTGAAATGGAACAACAGACAGGCGATAAAGAAGAAACCGTAGTAGTTATGGACACGGAAAAGGAAATAATTGAAGAGGATGCCCAAGGGGACCAACCAGATAAATCTGCCCAAAAAGAAGACATGAGCATGCAGGAGATGCTGAGAACTATAATGGAAAGCAATAAATAAACAAATGATAATAAAATAGATGAAAAATTTATGAAACAGGAGGAAACTTCAAAGAAACAAAACGAAACTATGAAGGAACAAAACAAGCAAACTAATGAGAAAATAGACAGTATTCAGGACAGTTTAGTTAAACAACTAAACGAAAAAAATGAGACCATTCATGAAGATATCAGACAAACCATGAATGAACATTACCACGAATTAAGAGAAACTATTAACAGACAAAGGGAATATATGAACACAAAATTTGAAGAAAATAATAAAATTATAAAGCAAATTCATGAGAAGATTGATATGATCAGTAACACACTTAGCCAAAAAGCAGATGGATACAAGGGGGAGACAAATAAGCAAATGGATGAAAGTTTCAGAAAGTTAGAGGAAACAATGGACAGTGGTTTCAAGAATTTGAATAAAACACTAGACAGCACTTCCGAAGGTATTAAAGTAAGCCCGAAAACAGAAGAGAGCAGGAAGGAAATAGAAATTAGAGAAGACCAAAATGCACTGCTATCGGAGAATAAAAATAACAGAGACAAAGAAAAGATGATGCACATAGAAGTTAACATTAAGGGAGTAAAGAAACAAATAATTAAGAAAACGAAAGAAAGAGTAATAATACATCCTAACAAACGGAAAAATACACAGGAAGAAGTAGATATGATTAAGAGTGGGCTGGTTAATGCACTTAATCTCCCAATCGTTAATTACAGAGAAATGACTGTATTAAAAAGTTATAGAAAAAACTTAACTAAAGCTATATTTAAATTAAATATACCAGTATATACAAGGTCAGTGACATCACCAGTAAATGATATATCATCAACATATTTGTGTAATAGACTACAATATAAATATGATAGAAATAGGCGTATGAGAAAAATTACAAGACATGGTAGTAGAAGAATATGTTACAAAGAAAGAAAGAGTTCGGAAAACGATGGTAACCATTGAATTTAATGAAAATTCAATATCAGCAGAGTTACAATACCAGATGATAGAGAGTTATTTAACAAGGACAAAAATCATTATGGACACTGCAGTAATCCGAACGACGAGTGCAGATGAGTTAATGGACCATGGTTAAAGCAAGTAATAATCAACCAGAAAAAAAAGGGGACTGATTTTCTGTATACCGACGAAGCAACCCATTGGAAAATAGGAACCAAATAAATAATATTAAAATTAATAAACAACAAAATTCAAAAAGCATGTAAGGACAACTTACTCAATATATTTAGAAACAATATGATTTAAGATAAACAACAAAACAGCAAGAGAATGTAAGAACAGATTACATAATTTATTTATAAATAACTGATTTAAAATAGAATAAGAGAACAAATAATATTTTGATGGGAACAAAAAGAAGAATAAATAAATAAAAACAATTAATGGTAATGTGCTCAGATAAGAAGGTAAAATAAGAAGAATAATGGATAATATAATGACTATAATTACAATGAAGCTAAAGAATGATAATAATCAATACAGCTACAATTTAGAATTTCTCGGAGTTGAAAATGATAAAGGAAGAAATGATATGAAGAACATCTGTCACAAGAAGGAAAGTCAAAAGGATTTACAAATAATGCCTGTCAATAATGTTATCTGAATTAGTTACTGAAAATAAGAAGGAATCAAGAAGAAAAAGAAATATATAATTAAATGTAAACAGCAACAGCGTGAAGAATCCCAAAAGTGTTTTTTATTAGTCAAAAAATAGACTATTTTGGTATAATTTTTATTTAATAACTGTCTGTAGATGAATTCCAGCAGTATTATATTTAAGTGTAGTATGGCCAGCAGAGTAGCTAGCCAAAAGTGCCCCTCTGGACTGTCCCAGCTCACGTGTTAGGGAATGTTAGGGAAATTGAATATTTAAGGGATAATAAAACAGCTGAGAAGATTGATATCAGATTCCAGAAGCATGAAGGAAGAAAACAGAAGGAAGATAGCGGACAGAAGCTCAATTGAGAAAGCACATTTATAGAAGTAAATAGAAATATGAGAGTGTTAAAACAAGTTTTTACTAATTATTGTGACCAGTCCTTATCAAGGGATGTTTGAAAAACCATCACCATGAGAAATTATATCATTAATGAATTTGCCTCAGAGAGAGAGAGTTGAGTATGAAATCAAGTCAATTACCATTAACAAAATAAAAGGTATATAACCAAACAGAAATGAGAATATATTATAAAGAATGATGAAAGAAGCTGAAGATTTAGAAATCAAACAATTAATTTTAATAAAAAAAAAAAATAAAAATAAATCTGTTCTAGTGGCGGAGCATTATGTAACATTACATAACCCATGCCCAGTACCGATAATAAATAAAGAAATATTAATATCATCATAAGAGTAATAAAATCAGTAATTACCTATTTAAAAAGTCAGAAATGGGGATTCAGTATCATACTATGAAAACCTTTGTACCATAAAACACTGTAGCAATAAAAAACAAAGTACTAAGTGTTATTATAAAAGTGCGGTGTGTACAAAGTGAAACATAGTATGTTATGTGGAAATATTAAAAAACTTAAAAGGACATCAATCACAAAAGTGAGGATGCAGTGTTGTAGTAATAAACTGTAATACTAATGATAAGTTGTTGTAGTTTTGTGTTGTTAGGCCACAAAGGCAATACCACTGTAATTAATATATTATTATTGTTTATGTTTAAAGGAATCCAGGGTTATATCAAATTAATAATGGCTAATTAATATAAAATAGAGAGATGGAGTGTAAATCAAAATAGTGTAGAGTAAGAATACATTAACTGAAATATAAGTCCGAAATAAACTAAGTAAAAAACCATTAAATTATACAATACAAATAGCCAAATTTCATTAAAGATATGAAGAAAAACCTTATATAAATTAAATTTAATTATAGTTAAAATTTGTAAAGGAGTATTTTTTTTTAAAGAAGAAATGAAGTAATAATAATTAACACTAGCCTATTTACTAAAAATGTACCTAGGTTAGCCAATAAAAAACCATCAATTTCTTGGTTACTAAGAGTAACTAATCAACAAGAAATTAAATTAATTTTTCAATGGTATTAAAAGTGATCAGATGAAAAAAGTAATGTCCTTTAAAATTAAAAAAAAAAATAATAACTATCATTCTTAAAAAACCCCTACAAAATGAATGACACGAGTCAGCAACATCCACTACACCAGAGACGTCCTTGGAACACAATATTCACGCCAGAAAATCGATCAAAACTGTAAAATCCAGCTAAACATCTCTCGGCCTAGACATCGGAATTACAAATCTTTGGGTGAGATCGCTTCCTTTCATAAATAAAAAAATTACAAATCACAAATAAGTATAGAACACTAGAAACAGCACCACCTCTTTCAATTCATAATAAAACAAGGTGAACATAATAAACTTTATTTAATTAACCAAAAAACAGTAAAAATGTGTGGTCACTAGCAACGTTCCAGCCGCCGTCTTTATTGGTGTTCGTTTTTCTGTGAAGATACGTAGTCTGCACTCTGGCGGTTTAAAAACAAACTTAATGAATCAGATTTTAAAATAAACAAATATTATTTAATGTAAAGTATGATACTAATAAATATGCATTTCTGACTTTCTTAGAGTTCAAAGAACCTTAAATAACCCTGGGATATATAATTAATTAATTTTTCTTTCTAAAAAAACTGTAATTGAAAATATGTGTTGTGTTATATGTAATGTAAAACTAATATTGAAAAATGTTGTGATATTGAAAAATAATCGATTGTAAACTAATGATTACAAGACAATAATTTCCATTGAATTAAAATAAATTCAATAAAGACCTTTCTTTTAGGTAATGGACGGTGTATTATTTCTGGTAGATAGTAGTTTGTTACAGGAAAAGAAGGAATAGCAGAGAAGAGTAAGAAGATTAGCCCAGTCATCAGAAATTATTAAGTACTGCAAAATAACATAACCTTAAATGGGTTCGTAAATAGAAAACAGCTGATGCAATGCGCGGAAAAATTTTAAACGACTAGATCGTATACAAAGAGAGTAATTCTCTTTCTCTCTATCACTCTCTCTCCTACCTATTTTCAAACAACTGCCCTGATATAATACAGAATAAAGAGAACTTGGTCAATATTTTTCATAATCACATACTCTCGATTTAAAAAAAAAAAATAAATAACATTTTTGTAGGATACTAACATATTACACATAACAGATAAATAGACGGAAATTCTGTGGAAGACGTTAAAAATGACACTAACAACGTTGGGCATAAACAGACGTAAACCCGATACAGTGATTTCTTGTCACAAAATATATAAAATGGTCACCTATACACCTATAGAAATATAACGTATAAATAACTACATACCACCCCTCCCCACACACCATGCAGCTGTACTTTCCGTAGGAACTATACCGTAACACATATATTGTGAGGGAGAACACAACAGGATTTCACCCCAGTAGTCTGATAGAGGTGATGTGGTACATAGTATCAACTGATGTAATGAGAACGTCTTATCACATTTTGTTACAATTAGCCTTTACTTATAGATTATAATAGCTAAAAAAGGTACTGGTAACAAAAATATGATAGGAGATTTCAGTATCTACTTAAAAAAAATAAATAAAATAAATAATAATATGCTATAACCAAACTGGGTCGGATGGATTGGTCCAGATTAAGTAAACAAATTTTCAACTACATTTGGCAACTTTGCAGTCTGAACGGATACACAAAACAACTCAAGGAGGAAATTATGAAACTGGGTACCTCTTTAATGACTACGTGGATAGAAATACATACAGAAACAAAATTCAAAATCTTGAGGTTCTCTGCGGTGAGAAGAAGACAAGAAAGGGGTGGACAGTAGAAAGGAAGGCAGCGCATAGTGTGTGAATGAGGGCCTTCTGGCAGGAGAAGGAAAGGAAATGATATTCATGTGGTCCACGGGTAGCCTGTTTGTGTAAAAAAAATAGGCTATAACCAAAGAATAACAAAACACTTTTGTATAATAATAATAATATGCTATATCAGATAAGCAACACAAGTCCCTGCAAAACGTTTTGAACATTTAAAAAAATAGTACTTCAAATTTAAGAATTAATATTTTCAACGTACCTAATCCATATTCCAAATCTACCTCATCTTCTGGTCCATATTTTTCATTTATTTTTTTCAAATAAGTTATATATGAAGACGAATGAAAAGCACAGAGCTCATCTTCTGTGGCAATAACCAAGGAAGTTACTTTCATATAATTTAATAGTCCATATGCCTTAATCAGCTCAGCAACAACATCATTCTGTAAACAAGTACCTTCAATAATTAATAAATACAACATACTCTCTCCCCTCCCTCTCTGCCACTCCACCTCACCACTCAAAAGTGTGCGTGCGCGCACACACACACACGCACACACTGCTATTACATTGACAAGAAACATATTTGATTACATTAAAAGTTATCAAAACTGCCTGTTAATGATAATCAAGCTTTCTTTTATTACATTCATTCTTAATGTGACATCTGAAAGCAGTTGAATCTTGTTGTTTTACAAACTTTGTTAGAGTACACATTGTTTATACTTACGTAAATTATTTAGAAATAAAGAGACATGCATATAAAATATTTTCAAGTAAGAAACTTTTTTTTTAATGGCCCCCAGAAACCATTCATGGCCCCTAGAACTTTTTTTTTTCTAAGTGAGCCAGATAACACCATTGGTTCGGTATGCATCTTTTTGAAGCTATTTCTGAAACAATCCACTACACATTCATTTAATGCTTATACTAGATGTGATGCACATCTCATTCAATGCAAGTACTGTATCAACCAGTATCATCAATTAATAAACAGGCAAGTGGTTTTGAAATTCTGTATTGGTAATTTTTATTATTAATATTATATTTTTTATAATATATTATTCTTTTATTATTAATTGATTAATTTAATATATTCTTGTTTTAAAATATAAAGTATTATTTATTATTAATAAAGATTTGGGAAAAATAATATGTGAGAAGATGGAGGAGTTTGTATATCTGGAGCAATGCTGAAGAAAGTAAATGGGCATGCATGTCATAATATACCATACTAAGAGCAAAACAGCTGTCCAGAAGTGCAAAATTTATAATTTATATAATAATAATAATAATAATAATAATAATAATAATTTATAATGTAACGGGGCAAAAAGGGTAAAACCATTTTTTAATCATTTAATAATAAACTCGTCTATGTAATGCTTGGTGAAAGCCAGTGTCAGGTACGTATTAGGAGTTGGAACAAAGGATGCGTGAGTCATATTGTAACAGTACATATCATTACCAAAATACAAACATCAACAAGAAATCATCATAATCAGTCAAAGACCATCAAAACAACCAAACTTGAACTTTAAAGGAGGAAGAAGACAAAATAATAAACTAACAGAGAAGAATAAAAAGATTAGCATTAATAAATAATGGACTATGAAAGAAATGAAGACAACGGACTAGAGACAAGACCAACGTTGACCCAATACACCCAATAGATCAGACAGTGAGAAGAAGACTGGAACCTCCACATAAGGATATTAATCAAATGATATTAAGGGAATAAGTTAAATAGGGAAAAATTGAATTAACTCAACCAAGAGAATAAATATATAATGAAAAGGATATAACAAATAAAGAGAATAGAAAATAGTGCTCATGATTGAGAAAAATAATTAGTTTAAAACAATATGCAAACCCTATGCAATGACTTAACAATGACATCAAACCATTAACAGACTATTCTAGGTGACTTGACTGTGACCATCACCCGAAGTTAAAATAATAATATAAGAAAAAATGATCAGGAGAGTGAGATTAAAACTTGTATTAGTATGAGTTAATAATGTATAAAAGATAACAAGTTTGTATCTTATCTACTATTTACGTAAATGATATAGACACAGGGATATCAGAAAAACTGATAATCACCAATAATGTTGTAAATATAATATAAAGAAGCTGGAAAAGAAATACAAAACAATAAATAGTAAATAATAGTATTAGTACATTTAAATAATTAAGTAAAATGTATAGAAACCAACTATCAAATGAACCCATTGTTGTAAAACAGAATAGGGACACATAACCTAGCTCAACAAGCATTTTGCACTTATAATGACAAGAATTAATAACATAAATGTTATTAAACCATATTATATTATACTGGACTTAAACTAGTTGTTATAAGAATCATACCAGCACCAAGACTGATTGCCAAGGAGAGATTTGTATTTGTGATTAATTTAAATTAACATACTGAAATGGACAGAATAGGATTTACACAATAACCTCAAGACTGATTGCCAAGGAGAGATTTGTATTTGTGATTAATTTAAATTAACATACTGAAATGGACAGAATAGGATTTACACAATAACCAATCTAAATAACATTTAGAAATACTAATAAAAGAGAAAGAGGTTGATATCAGTAGAATCAATGATGTGTAATACAACTAATATAATGTAAAGCAATAATTATTATCATGAAATTGAATCATAATAATAAAATTTAAAAATACTTGTCATGTAGCACTAGATGCAAGAAGGATTAAGGAATTAACAGCAAATGTGAATATCCTGGTGCAAACCAAAAAACATTGTAAAACGCTAAAGTCATTGTAATGATCATTTATGTAAGAAATAATGACTCAAAAAACAACTTTGTAATATATAATGAAGACAAATAATGTGACACCCAATAGTACAGAGTTATGGGCTGTTATAAAGAATAAATACAATAAAATAACAATGTAATAACTAAAACTGAGGTGATCAGAAATTGTAATGGCCGTCTCAGAGTAATTGTGTCATAATAGAAATGGTTCAGAAACCACTATTAAAATACAATAAGTGAAACTAGTTTGTAATGTCATAGGCCAATATGCCTAGCCAAGTTATTTATAATGTTTATTAGAAATAAGTATTTATTGAGGTCATGTGTAATATGGTAATAGTGATAAGAAGATGTAGACAACAATTGTGAGTAATAATATTATAGTAAAAGAAAGTAATATTAATAAAAAAGGGGAATTAAGATGTAGTAACTAATATAACTTATTGTAAAGAGTTCATACTCGATTATTAAGGAGTAATCATCAATGTTTATTGAAATTAAATTATATAAATAAAAAACAAACATTATTATATGTAAATAGCCAATAAGAAATGTTAATAATTTTATTTTTGTTAATGATCAAACCCATATGGTATGGGGAACCAAATTGCTCGTCTCAGAAAATCCTGAGCAATGGTAATAATGAATTATATATTAGAGCAAAGATAAGGGAACAATACTAATTATAAAGATATAATAGTTTACAAGCCCTTGGAAATACTTGTGTCAAACAATTTATCATAATCTCAAACGCCGCAAAAGGACGCTTTGAAAGCGTCTATTTTGCCGAGATATACCGAAGAATGACGAAAATTAAGAAAATCAACCAAGCAGTGATCATCACCTAGCATTCAAAGCCAATTTCGGGCAGATGTGAGAACACAGTCCATCACAGTATTCTGACGGGGAAGCTCCTGAGACCAATTTTAAAAAATAACCGCGACCAGCTGACAAGAAGCAATAACCTCAAATTGAAAGTGAAATTTAGGTTATGCCGGTAGTAAACAAAAGTCGAGTTAACATTTTTTTAGTGAATCTTTACGGAGTACGTGCGCATAGGTGGTGAATTAAATATTATAAGAAATTAAAAATGCAATTAAGGAAAAGGACACTACAAGCAAGTATAGTGACAGACAATTAACCAATACTTAGAGCAATTATGACTTCTTACGATAAAAATTTTATAGAGTATAAGAAATAAGATGATTTCAATTGAACACAACAAGGGCTCTGGACGTTATTAAATGAATAATTTTGTTTATTATTAAGAAATTTAAAGACAGTTAACCTTACTTATAACAGTTGTTAACTTATTTGATAAACTGCATCAAATATAATGAAGGAAATGTTGTAATATGAACACTAAGAGTGCATTGAACATGATGATAGCAGTTACTTTATTTAAAATTAAAAAGATTTAACAATAGGTGATTATAATTGTCAGAGTCGACAATTGACCTGATAAACTTTACCAGATATGATGCACAAGATTTATGAACTATATTATGAACTCTAAGAAAGCATTGAACCTTACTAGGTTAATTCATTTGTTTCTTGTTAAAAAATATTTAATAACAGCTAGCCATGCTTACAAGAGTTATCAATTTACCTGATTTAATTTTACCCAATAACGAATCAGACGATTATTTTATGAACACTAAATGAACTTATAATCTTATTCTACTTGTATTTTGTATGTTGTTAAAGAATTATTATTAATTTAAAGGTAACTGGTTACTATTCAAATACGCCAGCCTTAACCTAAAATGTTGATGAGAGTCGTATTTTGAATTTCATGTTAGTAGTTAAGATTTTATTTGTTATTGTGATCACTCTCCTACTACTCAATAATTATGGTAGTATAATTCTTCAAGTTTGTGTATCTTGCAGTCTAAAAGAACCTACATTTTAGATAAAACAATTTAACCAAAAAATAATGTTCCCTGTTATGATTACTGGAATCAGAATAGCAAACCCTGAGAAAGAGAATTTTATAGAGTCAATCAGTATTGTAAAATGAACGGTCATCAATATAATGGTGATTTAACATAATTTCATGAATATTATCAAGCAATAAACTATAATTTTATCCAATAAAAGAGTTAACCAAATTATGTCATTAGACTAGACAATTACAGGTTAGGGGAACCGATCACCATAGTTGGCAACACTTGCAGCGGCAATTGAGATAATTTAAATAATTTTAAATTGTCATCGCAACTCTGTATTGTTAACAGGACGATTAACAATTGAGACCTTCACTCAAAGTAAGTGCTGAACTAATAAATAAAATCTAATTTCAGTGAGGAGTCAACTTATCAACTGTTAACCGAAACTACGGCAACTGACAAAATTAACAGGCACCAACGAAAGAGTCAACCTAGCCGATTCGTCTCGACTGAAGGAATCCAAAAGATTAATTTATGAAATTAAACAAAAATTAAAATATTCTAAATAAATAATAAAAATAAATAACCCAATTTCTAGTAGCAACTCAAATACAAAAAGAACACGGATCTATAAGTTTTGTTACACAATTGGCGCCAACAACTTGGGGCCTTAACAACATTAACCAAGCGATATTATTTTAAACTAACCCTACACAAATGATATTAATAATACAACCAAAACAAGTTTTGTTACAATATTAAAAGCGCGTGGCTGTACTGCGTAAAATCCACCACGTGTTGGCAATGTACAATGATTTTCGGCATCTCGCGAGATCTCGGACTTTCGATAAACCAATGAGAGCAGGAGTTACGAAGTCAACATCCGTTTGGAACCATGTGGCAATACGCCCAAAGGCTGGTATAGTATACAGTTGCGAGCCCCAAGCTCGCCCAGTTCAGCACTACTCTTCATAGTGAACAGACGTAATTTTAAATGTAGCCTTGGAAGTAGTTTTAGTAGGCCAAAAGTATTAAAGTCGGCCTAGCAAAGAATGTATTACAATATAATACATCAGTGAACCGTTTTTACAACTGTGGTAACAGTTTTGCAAAAGAAGTTTGCGAGTGTTTAGTGAGAAGGGCTCAAACAACATAGTGCGCAATATTCGGATACCCATGAAGTTAAATACAGTTCTAAAACAATGTTAATTTGATTGGCCAAAAGTTAAAATAAAACAATAATAAATAATGGGCTCAGTAAGAGGGGGGGGGGTAGATATTATAAAGAGAAAGAGAGTGAGTGTGAGAGATGAATGATACGTAAGAGAGAAGTACTGGTTTGTCGAGAATAAGTAATTATCAATAATTTTATATAAGTCATTTTTGTATTCTTAACATTGAGTAGCTTGGTAAACGAAAGTTAGAGAAAGAGTGAGAGAAATATTAATCATTGATGAGTAAAATAAATACGATTTGTTTCAGTAGCATACCCATGTGTTAAGATAATTATTACGCCTAGTTACCCTAACCTGTTATGTGCTGAGAAGCTCGCCTAAAACGAGCCTGTAAAAGTGTTGAATCCAGGGAATTAAATTAACTAAATTCTAAAAAGGGGGAAGTGTTACAAGGTTTCCACATTTTCCTTTTAAAAATGTTGGTGGCGGCCTTGAGTAATTTGGATCTTCTGTTTGAGTTAAGGTAAGTGAGAAGTGAAAAGATGTCAGAATCGTGGTAAGTAGACGTCTGGTAAGTTTGGGAAAAAAGTTTAGACAGTTACAATAATAAGGCAATACTGAAAGCAGTGGCAAGTATGCACGTTCAACAAGAATACATCAGAGGCACTGACAAGGTGGGTAAGAACAAATAAAATTAGGAAACTGGAAAGAATGGACATACGAGGGGAGACCCAAAAGTAACGAGAATTTTCTCTGGCAGTTGGTAGAACGCTAGTTCCGACTTCTCCCGCTAGGTGCCTTCATTAGACACCATTTTGTATCAGTTGCCATAGCGGCATTGTTGTGGAAACATTAGCGCGGTCAGTGTGACTATTTTTTGTAAGCGCTGTTTCATGTTTTTGGCGATTTGTCAATGGCAGATATTAAATACCAACGTGCTAACATCAGGTTCTGTTTTCTGTTAGGGAAATCAGCAGCAGAAACTGTCGCAATGCTCGGACAGCTTATGGGGAGGAAGCTTTGAGCCAGGCAAGGATTTACAAGTGGTTTTCTTGTTTTAAAAGTGGTCAAATGTCAATTGAAGATGAACTACGACCGGGACGTCCCTCGACTTCCAAAACGGACGAAAACATTGAAAAAATCCGTGTTGCGATCATGTTTGATCGTCGTAGAACAATCGATGATTTGGAGGAAATGACTGGAATATCCTGGAGTTCATGCCAACGAATTTTCACTGACGATCTGAAGATGAAACGTGTTGCAGCAAAATTTGTTCTGCGTGTGCTTTCTTGTCGGCTCAAAATCCTTGCCTGGCTCAAAGCTTCCTCCCCATAAGCCATCCAAAGCATTGCAACAGTTTCTGCTGCTGATTTCCCTAACAGGAAACAGAACCTGATGTTAGCACGTTGGTATTTAATGTCTGCCATTGACAAATCGCCGAAAACGTGAAACAGCGCTTACAAAAAATAGTCACACTGACCGCGCTAATGTTTCCACAACAATGCCGCTAGGGCAACTGATACAAAATGGTGTCTAGTGAAGGCACCTAGCGGGAGAAGTAGGAACTAGCGTTCTACCAACTGCCAGAGAAAAATTCTCGTTACTTTTGGGTCCCCCCTCGTATAAGGAGACCACATGAAGAAACATATAACTTATGAGTTGTCCAATTCCAAAACTTACTAAGTCACTTTTCATGAATTCTTCAGGAAGGGCAAAAAAACTGTCACACAAAATAACAGCTGTACAGAAATGTTATAGGTTAGTACCACCAAGAATCCACATGCAATTGATTTTACAAAGGCATTTTAATTATATTAATATTTTTTAACAAGGAAAATTACAATCAAGTTTGGAGTTAGTGAGTTTTGGAACAAGAATGTGATTTTAGACGATTTTGTTTCAGGATGATTTGGATTAATAGAATTTTGTTGCAGTCGAGTCAAATGTAGGGCTTAGGGTTATTATTTAGTAAAAGAATAATAAAAAATTCCCTTACATTTTTATATTTATCTGCTTGCAATTCGCTTGTTTTATTCTTCGTATTATTTGAATTAGCAGCCATCCTTACTATTTTTTTTATGAAGTTGCTAAAGAGGGAAGGGGCCTAAAGTATAAAAGCCTACAACGCACAGGAGACAAACGTTGTTCAAGACCTGATGATGTCAGAGATGACGAAAAGCTTTGTCTGAACAAAAAATTGTAGCAGTTTAGCAACTTCATAAAAGAAATAAAAGAATAATAATTATAATAATGAAACGTTAAATTAATTTTACAAATTTTAACAGAAACGAGTATTAAGGATAATTTTTAGCTACAATGTTATGTAAAACTACTTACAGATAGTAGAAACCTAGTTAAAAGACAAAAAGTTAATTGTTATAATTACAAAAAGTTAAACAGTCTGTATAAAAAGTCCAGGAATTGTCTATTAGCATATATTTAAAAACATGCTTAAAAAGTAAAATTGATGATTTACAGATTTTTTAGACAACATACGACCCTTCTAACATTAAAACCTTGTCATTCATGGGTTCATCTTCATCAGCACCTGGTTCCTGGTTACACACTGGGTTTTAAACATGGATATCTTTGAAAAGGCCCACATAATATTTTCATGCCTCCAACATATTCCAGTTCTCTCCATAGTCCTTTGCAAGTAGTTTCTTGACATCTGAAATTTTGTTGGGAGTTGAGAGGAACACAATTTGGTTTTGTTTCTGGGTGTACATTAGCCAATCGGTGTGTTATTGTTCTTGAAGATCCCATGACACTTCTGTAGGCTACCTCTTCTCTTACTAAACTACCATTTTTTCCTCTTGTCAATATAAACCTTTTAAAGGCAGCAAGTGCCAATCATCAGGCTTCTTCAGTGTTGATCTTGTTGCTACCTTCCATTCTTCTACAGCAAAATCCAAGCCTAATCTTATTATGGTCCCAGATTCGCTGAAAATTTTAAAATTATGCTTAGGGTGAGGGATGGTTGCCATTTCTCTGTATCACACCATGCACCCTGTCTGGAGGCATGTACGGGTGACCAAAAATTGGAAAGTACAGCAAAATTTTCTTGATTTGTCTTTACACTTGTGTTAGCAACCAGTTCAACACCAGCAGTGATTATGATGATGTTCTTGTTCTGTCCACCAACACCATCAGCAAATAATCTTATTATATTCACATTTTCTGGGTAGGCAGTGGCCAACAATCGGTAATGAACACAAAATGCTATTTCACTTGAACCTTTTTCACCTTCCACTTTGGTACAAGCATAAATAAATGTGCTTTCAGGCATCTGTTTTGTATTACATGAACCTAAACACATTGTAAAATTATCCACATAAATCTCCCTTTAAAAATATGCAGCTGACCTGTCATTTTAGGAAATATCGGTATGGAGAACCATACATGACTTCCATATTCTAAGACTTATAATATGAAATATGCTTGCCTGCCAATAACGATATATTTTCTAATATATACATAATTTACATTAAAATGAAAAAATTATAATTTTATTGCCTGGCAACAAACTTATTTTATTTTTAACAATTACCATTGTTTGAAAAAGTTTAAATGAATTTTCAAGTACTTTATTCTTGTTAAAACGTAAAAGGTTGCAGGTAAACTACCCCTTCCCCTTAACCGATCTTCACCAAAATCTAGTGGCCTTGAGTCTTCTACAATTCACTTATGTATGCAAAAAATTATTTGATTCTGTTTGAATTTGCGGCAGTTATCGTTTGCCATAGAAAATACGCTTTATAACAAACGTTGCAGGTAAACTACCCCTTCCCCTCAACCGATCTTCACCAAAAACAAAAGCTCTTGAGTACTCTACAAACCAGGGCTGTATGCAGAAAATTATTTGATTATGTTTGAATTTGCGGCTGTTATCGTTTGCCATAGAAAATAACCTTGTTAAAAAAATTCATTTTTAAAGTATCCAAGTCACTGTATTAAATAAATAATTGCTTATCTAATCCGTCGAGTGACTTACTTGTAATTCCGCTTGACGCGTTTCAGGGCATATGCCCCATCTTCAGAATAATTCCTCTTCACAGAACGTCAGACATTAAGATTAAAATGTAATAAATTAAAATTAAAATCCATGGTTAAAATATTAACTCGTCAAAATATTAAAATATATGAATGCACAGAGATGCACGCACTATCACAACATGAGTTCACTTCGCGTTATAGCCGGTGTACACCGCCGCGATGTTAATCGCGCACTGACTGTCTGAGTAAACTGTTATCTGTGCAACGCATCTTGTATCTCAATGGCTGTGTCGTACAAGGGATTTGACTTGAAGTTAAGTTGGTCGTTTAATATGAATCCGCCGTCTTGTGAATTGTTCGTCTTTTTAAATTGTTTAAAGGCCTTGTAAATTTCGAATTCTTCTAATGTGTCCATATATCTGCCTTTTTTGCAAAAGTGCAATGGTTTAAAGTTGGTGTCAAAATCAGTGTAGTTATGATTATTATTTACGAGGTGACGTGCAAAGTTGGATTTGAGAATGTGGGTGTCGTTTTTTGGTAAATGTTCTTGGAAGCGTTTTTTGAACGCTCTGCCGGTTTGTCCAATATAGAAGCTGTTGCAATCGTCACATTGGATTTTATAGACACCTGTCCTCTGTTAAAACAGAGGACAGGTGTCTATAAAATCCAATGTGACGATTGCAACAGCTTCTATATTGGACAAACCGGCAGAGCGTTCAAAAAACGCTTCCAAGAACATTTACCAAAAAACGACACCCACATTCTCAAATCCAACTTTGCACGTCACCTCGTAAATAATAATCATAACTACACTGATTTTGACACCAACTTTAAACCATTGCACTTTTGCAAAAAAGGCAGATATATGGACACATTAGAAGAATTCGAAATTTACAAGGCCTTTAAACAATTTAAAAAGACGAACAATTCACAAGACGGCGGATTCATATTAAACGACCAACTTAACTTCAAGTCAAATCCCTTGTACGACACAGCCATTGAGATACAAGATGCGTTGCACAGATAACAGTTTACTCAGACAGTCAGTGCGCGATTAACATCGCGGCGGTGTACACCGGCTATAACGCGAAGTGAACTCATGTTGTGATAGTGCGTGCATCTCTGTGCATTCATATATTTTAATATTTTGACGAGTTAATATTTTAACCATGGATTTTAATTTTAATTTATTACATTTTAATCTTAATGTCTGACGTTCTGTGAAGAGGAATTATTCTGAAGATGGGGCATATGCCCTGAAACGCGTCAAGCGGAATTACAAGTAAGTCACTCGACGGATTAGATAAGCAATTATTTATTGTTAAAAAAACGTTGTAGGTAAACTACCCCTTTCCCTTAACCGATCTTCACCAAAAACAATAGGTCTTGAGAACTCTACAATTTAGGGCTCTATGCAAATAATCTTTTGATTCTGTTTGAATTTACGGCTGTTATCATTTGCCATAGGAAATACCCTTGTTAAAACAGAAAACGTTACAGGTAAACTACCCCTTTCCCTTAACCGATCTTCACCAAAATCAACAGATCTTGAAAACTCTACAATTCAGGGCTGTATGCGAAACATTATTTGATTCTGTTTGAATTTGCGGCTGTTATCGTTTGGCAAAAAAAAAAAATTTCCCTTGATAAAAAAAAACCGTTGCAGGTAAACTACCCCTTTCCCTCAACCGATCTTCACCAAAAACAATAGGTCGTGAGTACTCTACAAATCAGGGCTGTATGCAAAAAGTTATTTGATTCTGTTTGAATTTGCAGCAGTTATCGTTTGCCATAGAAAAACAAGTACTTTACTCTTGTTAAAACGTAAAAGGTTGCAGGTAAACTACCCCTTCCCCTTAACCGATCTTCACCAAAATCGAAAGTTATTGAGACCTCTACAATTCAGGGACGTATGCAAAAAATTATTTGATTCTGTTTGAATTTGCGGCTGTTATCGTTTGCCATAGAAAATACGCTTGATAAAAAAACGTTGCAGGTAAACTACCCCTTCCCCTTAACCGATCTTCACCAAAAACAATAGGTCTTGAGTACTCTACAAATCAGGGCTGTATGCAAAACATTATTTGATTCTGTTTGAATTTGCGGCTGTTATCGTTTGCCATAGAAAATACGCTTGATAAAAAAACGTTGCAGGTAAACTACCCCTTCCCCTTAACCGATCTTCACCAAAAACAATAGGTCTTGAGTACTCTACAAATCAGGGCTGTATGCAAAACATTATTTGATTCTGTTTGAATTTGCGGCTGTTATCGTTTGCCATAGAAAATACCCTTGTTAAAAAAACGTTGCAGGTAAACTACCCCTTTCCCTCAACCGAACTTCACCAAAAACAATAGGTCTTGAGAACTCTACAATTTAGGGCTGTATGCAAATAATCTTTTGATTCTGTTTGAATTTGCGGCTGTTATCGTTTGCCATAGGAAATACCCTTGTTAAAACATAAAACGTTACAGGTAAACTACCCCTTTCCCTTAACCGATCTTCACCAAAATCAACAGATCTTGAGAACTCTACAATTCAGGGTTGTATGCGAAACATTATTTGATCCTGTTTGAATTTGCGGCTGTTATCGTTTGCCAAACAAACAAAATTACCCTTGCTAAAAAAAAACCGTTGCAGGTAAACTACCCCTTTCCCTTAACCGATCTTCACCAAAAACAATAGGTCGCGAGTACTCTGCAAATCAGGGCTGCATGCAAAAAATTATTTGATTCTGTTTGAATTTGCGGCAGTTATCGTTTGCCATAGAAAAAAAATCTAAGACACACAGACAGACAGACACACACACAGACACTTTTCGGAAAACGACTTTTTTTCATGTTTTGAGTGTAGTAGAATCAGAATCTGCAATAATCTCGAACACGATTTTTTTTGCCATCACCATACTTCCATTCCTTAAGGAATATGGAAGTAAAAATAAGGTTTTCTGACAGTCAGAAGAATATGTCATGGTACTGTCTTCCTCATCTTGTAATAGTTTAAAAAAGTTTTACCTTGCTTCTTAGACACTTCTAATTCAGTTTTTGGCGCCCTCTTTCTTCCAGATTTATTGTTGACCTAATTCTTTCTTTTACTTCAATACACTTGGAATACTGTGTCAGGTGACCCAAACCCCCTGTAGTTTTCAACAAACACCTTTCTACAGTACTCATACTTTCACTTTTTAATTCCTCAATTTCATTAATATTGTTATACATTTCCACAGATGGTTAATAGTGATGTGACTTGGAAGATATTGGCATTTTGATTTCCCTTGGCAGTAGTGGGAATCTATTGTTTTTAGTGATTGCTAAAGCTTTTTACGGTATTAATTGATTACTCGTTGGGAACTTGGTGAAACATATTAATACAAAGGTTTTTTAAAAAATATACAAACACTTGGTATGTTTCACAGTTTTTATTTAACTCTGACAGCTGTTTCAGCTTATTAAGCTATTGTCAAAGAGATCAGTGAACAACTAAACTAAACAAAGAATGTAACGGTGGTGAACATGTGTTTAGGGCATGTATCCGGACATGTGTGGGGTGTGTTTGATGGAGGGGTGTGGAGGAGCTAGTGGGAAGGTCAATTACTAGATTTTTTCATTACTAGTAAACAATACAGAAAAATCAAACACATTAGAGAAAATGGAGTTTATCAAATACACTGTGCAAAATGCGATGCTATTTATATCGGACAATGTGGCTGTACTCTGAAACATTGCATTTCTGAACATAAGAAAGAGATTTTAACTAATACAGCCAATTGTTTTACAGATCATTGCTTACAACACAATCACTTCACAGATACAAAAAACATAACACTACTGCACAACATAACAAAAAGTAAGAAAATGGATATTAGAAATTCTACAAATTAGAAAAACAACCAAAAATAACAAAAATTTAACAAACAAACAGACTGAATTCTGTGCATCCCTTTTATTACTTCCATATTCCTTAAGGAATGGAAGTATGGTGATGGCAAAAAAAATCGTGTTCGAGATTATTGCAGATTCTGATTCTACTACACTCAAAACATGAAAAAAAGTCGTTTTCCGAAAAGTGTCTGTGTGTGTGTGTGTGTGTGTGTGTGTGTGTGTGTGTGTGTGTGTGTGTGTGTGTGTGTGTGTGTGTGTGTGTGTGTGTGTGTGTGTGTAGATTTTTTTTCTATGGCAAACGATAACTGCCGCAAATTCAAACAGTATCAAATAATTTTTTGCATACAGCCCTGATTTGTAGAGTACTCACGACCTATTGGTTTTGGTGAAGATCGGTTGAGGGAAAGGGGTAGTTTACCTGCAACGGTTTTTTTTTATCAAGGGAAATTTTTTTTTGGCAAACGATAACAGCCGCAAATTCAAACAGAATCAAATAATGTTTCGCATACAGCCCTGAATTGTAGAGTTCTCAAGACCTACTGTTTTTGGTGAAGATCGGTTAAGGGAAAGGGGTAGTTTACCTGTAACATTTTATGTTTTAACAAGGGTATTTCCTATGGCAAACGATAACAGCCGCAAATTCAAACAGAATGAAAAGATTATTTGCATACAGCCCTAAATTGTAGAGTTCTCAAGACCTATTGTTGGTGAAGATCGGTTAAGGGAAAGGGGTAGTTTACCTACAACGTTTTTTTAACAAGGGTATTTTCTATGGCAAACGATAACAGCCGCAAATTCAAACAGAATCAAATAATTTTCTGCATACAGCCCTGATTTGTAGAGTACTCAAGACCTATTGTTTTTGGTGAAGATCGGTTGAGGGGAAGGGGTAGTTTACCTGCAACGTTTTTTATCAAGCGTATTTTCTATGGCAAACGATAACAGCCGCAAATTCAAACAGAATCAAATAATTTTTTGCATACGTCAGTGAATTGTAGAGGACTCAAGGCCTTTAGATTTTGGTGAAGATCGGTTAAGGGGAAGGGGTAGTTTACCTGCAACCTTTTACGTTTTAACAAGAGTAAAGTACTTGAAAATTTATTTAAACTTTTTCAAACAATGGTAATTGTTGAAAATAAAATAATTTTGTTGCCAGGTAACAAAAATAAAGTCATTTTGATTATAAAATATAAATATTTACAACAAGAAAAGAATTTTCAGTTTTCAAAATTTAAATATATTTTTATAAAACAATGGGTTCTTCATTGAGGTGGGGACCATGTCACTCACTCCATCTCAAGCCTCTCCCATTTTGCAGAAAAAGAGGACCCTGTCAAGGCTGATACTTTGACGACAGTGACAGGGCTTTCCACCAAATTCAGCAGAGTGACAGGTAGGCCCAACTCTGATTGGCTCCTCAGATTTCCCCAGCGTTAGTAGGTTCTATGAAAATATTTTATTTCAAAAATGATTTTAAATATAAATCTTAGATATGTTTTATAAATCTCATGTTTTATGTTTTAACATGGGTAATTTTTTATATGACGAACCATAACTGCCGTAAATTCAAACAGAATCAAATAATTTTTTACATATGTGCCTGAGCTATAGAGAACTCAATGTCTGTTGATTTTGGTGAAGATCGGTTACGGGGAAAGGGCAGTTTACCTGAAACATTTTTTGTTGTAACATGAGTAAAGTACTTAATTTTGATAAAGTATCCTGATAAGATCTTAATAATCCACTGTAGAAACGTAGATGAAATATCTATAAATGAAGAGGCTAGTTGAACGGGCTGGGGGTAATTTTCTATAAATCAAAATTATAGTTGAAGGGGGAGGGGATAATTTTTTTTTATATGTGTACTACGTTATTGGCAACAAAGAAGTATTTTTTTGTTAAAATTCCTTCCCTGGCTGTTTGGCTGAAAATGATTTTAAATATAAATCTTAGAATATGGAAGTCATGTATGGTTCTCCATACCGATATTTTATTTAGTTTCGTTAATTTTTATATTTTGTCTTCCGATTATACTTAGTTTTTACAGACACTTGACCTTCCCACTAGCTCCTCCACCCCCTCCATCAAACACACCCCACACATGTCCGGATACATGCCCTAAACACATGTTCACCACCCTTACATTCTTTGTTTAGTTATTTATTCACTGAACTCTTTGACAATAGCTTAATAAGCTGAAACAGCTGTCAGAGTTGAATAAAAACTGTGAAATGTACAGAGTGTTTATATATAAAAAAAAACCTTTGTAAAGGTTTTTAACTTGGTTAATTTTTCCTCAGATTTATTAGAACAGTGGTCCCTTCCTCTCTGTTCTTTTGGTGATTCCCCTATTAAAAAAACTTTTGACACAACTTTGCACTTGGAATTTTTATATATTTTGAATTCCCAAAAAAGGCTTCTGACAAACTTTAACTCACTTCCCCTGTAACAGGATGGGACAGAATAAAATAGTCTAGTGTCATACCTCTTTCAGAAAACTGAGGACTCTTTAGCCTATATCTTTGTGGTGTCTTTCCTTTCACATACCATAATATGAACTATTCTTGTTCAATTACTATATTAAAATCCTTGGTAGAATGTCTAAGCCAGAAGCACTTATAACAGTGTTTGGAACCTGCAGCTTCTTCAAGATGACCACAATCAGGGAGAGTGGGGAAGCCATGGTCAGAGTGTCTGAAACAACAAAACAATAGTCAGTTATTTACAAACAATACTATATCTTTGTGTTTGTGTGTATGTGTGTGGTGGGTGCATGCATGCACACATTTGTGCAAATGTTTTATTATAACAGACTTCAATAAATTAATATACTGTGTCTGTAAGGAAAGCAAAATTGGTTACGTATTGATCACAATAAGGCTCTAGCCTGCACAGAATGAAAAACATTGAGGTTATACTCTTTCCACGAGGTAGAAATACTGAGTTCAAGGAGAAACTTACCTCTTGGTTTTACCTTCAGTTTTCTTCCAGTTCTCAACATTTCTATTCTTCATTCTAATACTATAATTTTTGGAGCACCATTTTCTCCAGTTATCAATGCTGCTTCTGGGACTCCCATTGAAACCAAAACACTGAAAATATTATTCAGCTGGTACTGGGAATCATTTAACACAGAGTACCCAACTTCTAACACAAAATAATATATTACATTAAAAGCAACATATTTCAAAGAAAACATTTATCAGTACCATATGTGAATTAGGTAGTGTTGCAGTATCCATCCTACTATTAGATTGGCTATTGGAGTTAGAACCAGTGTTAAAGCAGTAGGGAATTAGTTTTGGAGCAGTAAGGTGCACAGATTTAGGCCTTTATTACACTATGCAATTGATTGCAAAAAAAGTTGTGGGGTATTGGTTTAAATATAGTGTATTATACTTACTGTAATTGGTTGCACAGTCTGCAATCGATTGTAAGACAGTTGCAAGCCTTGCAACTTTCTGTTTCACGCAATCACTGTGAGGCATTGATTCAAATGTAGCCTATTACACTATGCAACCGACTGCTTGCAACTCGCTGTGTATAAATACAAATTGATTTATTTTTTATTAGTTGTTAATAATCATAGTTCATAGCTCGTACTTACCAATATTTAGATATTTCTCAGGTCCCAGAGTTCTTTCATAAGCGAGGTCAGAAACAGTGTGGGTTACGAAATAATTATTCTAACAACATATGTAGTGAAAAAGAAAGAAAATTTTGTTTTATTATCTTAAAATTGCAATGACTCCCAATTACGCCCACATCTCTACATGCGCCTCACCATGTGGCGTAGTTGTGCAATCAAACAATACATTTTCCATTTAAAGTTTTATCCACCTGTTACTACCAAAATAAACAGAATTAATTATTTCTCTCTATATTTTACCAAGGGTACAATTATTTACTTGTTGCTTGTTACGACATAATATTAAAGTATACATACCAATTAACAGGAAACATCTTATATCTAGGTAGGTCGCCCAGCCTGCTCTCTCTCTCTCACTCACACTAATTTAAAAACCCTCCCATGATCATTTTAATTAATAAAAAACCTTTAACCTTGTGGAATACCCCACTGCCGGCAACGTGTTTATAGCTAGAGCACTCCGTTTCATTTTTTGTACGTGTTAGTATGTCCGAAATAAATATTTGATGGTGTCTCTGGTTGATTAGTTTTTGCTTCACTACTACGTGTTCATTTTTTACCGAAACTCACTTTTTTTTCAGTGAATTATAACAAAATTTTGAAGAGCCCACTGGGCTTTGTACCTGCAGGTACGATAGCTAGGCAAAAACTGGCAGAACGACAAGGCGTTCGCGGCTAACTGAATTTCGCCGTTTGTTGAGGAAACCAAAGCCTTGTATTTGTTCGTCGTAGCTTTCGTCCCATGCAATTCATGTAGTTGTTGGGGTGACGACAGTATACGATCTCAGTGAGGCACTGGCTAAAGTCACGAGATGGGCGGTTCTTAAGTTTTCATATCCGGCCTCATGGTAAATGAAACTGCATAACATTGGTTTCCTGACATCTTGGTTTTTGGACGATAGCGTCACTCCGAGCGCATACTCACTTGACGCGTGCGTGCGCGCTGTCACACAGAAACAAAGTTCTTGGAACTGAGGGCTTGGTGAATTCTTGCTTACAGATTGCACAATGTCATACTGCGTATTTCTCCTTTGTTATACACTGTTCTATTTGCCACGTGTTCTGGTTTGTTGAAAAAAAAAATTTACACAATACCTTTGTCAATCCCCGAAAATGAAATAAATTTAAAAATACAAATACCCACATTTTTGGACCATTACAATACCCCCTCAATGAGAAGTCTTCTGTCCAAAACAGAAGAAATCTCATTGATAAAACCCCTAAGAGGACCGGTGAGGAACTGGTGCCAACAACCCCCTCTTGTTCTTACACCTCATGGGTAAATGAACCCCCTGGCTTGGCGACTATGGATGCATCTGAACGAGATCACTGGACTTCTCTGTAAGAGATCCCAACACCGAAAAATCGAACAGACACGCACCACAGCGCACCTCACCTTCTAACATGCTACCCCAAAAATCCTCAACCCCTGGCTTAGATCATGCCAGATCCTCCACCGATATGTCCCCCCTTATATGCAAGCTGGGCTGCCTTTAGCAGATACTGGGCTCACACACACACTTACATTACATACTGAAAATTGAAAAATTCTTTGAAAATTTACTTAAATTACAACTCACTGGTTGTTTTCATTTAAAATCAAATCACAAATTTGGATCTATTTTGAATTATTCTCTTCATTGGTTTTGGTTTCTTGTTATCAAAAAAATTAAATCAATTGAATATTTCTTAAAATAAGTAACATCCTTAACCTAACATGTGCATACACCTATACTCTAACAACACAATTCAATAAAATAGGTCAATAATAATAAACATGGTTAGCACACGAGCAATACAATAATCAAAGTTTACAAATATCCATTATCTGGCAGGCGTAAAATCAGGATTAAAAAAAAATTTTTAGAACAGTTTATAACCAAGGCAGCAACGCAATATCGCATTGTGTAATCAGTTGAGGTATGTAGCCACTTCAGATTTCCAAGAACTTTGTTGAATGTGGTCATGTGTCTGTACGCATGACACAGGTATACGCGCGGGTGGGGACGCAAAGCAGATCAACCGACGCTGTCGAAAATGGCGCAGAAACGAAGTTTTTGTGAGACCTACAATCCGAGCTGGAGGAAATGCAAATTAAGGTCCGCCTCCTTGGTGACATCAAACCGGAAGCGACTAAATATCGTCGGCGCATACCACAGAAAACCCACTATGTATCATGAACAGAGTCGATCAACTGCAACAACTCAACTATGAGCGTCGACGAAATTCGTTGGCGGTGGACATCAACTTCCTCCCGCTTGCGAGAGACGCTTGCCCAGTCCGTCGCTGATTGTGTCGGCCGACACAGAGCCAAGTGCGCTCTACTAAATTTTATCAGTTTTTTTTTTTTGGATATAACAGTGAAATAACAGTGAAACCCATGTGACCGCGGTCGAATAAAAAGTGGAGAACACGTCTATCGATTTTTCGGACACTAACAATAAATTTTAAAAGAGTAATAATTATCAATCGAAAACCACGTTGCCGGCGAGGGGGGGATATTCCAAAAATGTTAAGGGCTTTATAATTTTCTGTGTGTCTGTGAGAATGTAAATTGCAGGCTGGGCGGTTTGTGTTTGTGTGTTTATGTGTGATGTACAAGGTAAGCTATAGCATGTAAGTCAATAATGTAAAATTACCTATTACCAGGAAGCTGTATTCCAGTTAAAAAGTACACTAAAAGATAATAGGTTTTGTAGACAAACAGAAATGAGTAATGCATAATTTGAAACAGAACATAGTAAAGGAACAATAAAGATTAAGTAAATTCTCTTCATACAAAATGTGTATCAATACTTATTTCGTAACCTCACACTGTTTCTGACCTCGCTTATAAAAGAACTCTGGGGACCCTTAGGAATATCGGTAAGTAACGAACAATTAAAATAAAAGTATAAATAAGGGTGTTTTTATACAGCTGTGCGCGCATTCTGCGGACAATGAAGAAATCTGATGACATGAGACCGACACAACATATACAATTTTTACAATTTTACACAACATATACAATTACATCTATGTATGTGAGTGTGATGTATTTAGTTAAGTAACGGACACGTCATGGACAATGAAATCCAAGTATTTAGTTTGTTGTGTTGTTGGTATTTAGTGTTTTGTTGTTTTTGTTTATGATGTGTTTGTGTAGTTTGTTTATTAAATTAGGGTTGTATCCGTTTTTTATTGCTATATATTTGATAACAGAAAATATATTTTATTGCTAAAATATACAGAAAACCAACCACAACTGACATGGTTATACACAACACATCAAACCATCCAACACAACATAAACATGCGGCCTTTAACCATATGCTCCATAGACTAACTACAATACCGGTACCATTAACTAAACAGGACTATAACGATGAACTCAACACAATCAAATATATAGCAATAAAAAATGGATACAAACCTAATTTAATAAACTAACTACACAAACACATTATAAACAAAAATAACAAAACACAAAATACCAACAACACACTACAAACTAAATACATCACACTCACATACCATAACTCCAACACACACAAAATCGCCAACACATTCAGGAAACACAAGTACAAAATAGCATACAGAACAAACAATACCATCAAAAAACACATCAATGATACAAACACGGACATAGACAAATACAACAAAACAGGTGTTTACAAATTAAATTGTAATGATTCCAATAGTTTCTATATAGGCCAGACGGGAAGATCTTTTTCATCTCGTTACTCTGAACACCTAAAAGCTTTATCCAACAACAACATACATTCTGCGTTTGCCACACACATACACACAAAAAACCACAGCTACACCAACATAGATACTAATCTTGAGATATTACACTACTTACCCAAAAGTCGAAAACTTAACACAGCAGAACAATATGAAATATACAAACACTACAAAACACAACCAAACAACATACTTAACGACCAATTAAACTATAAATCACACACACTGTTTGACACAATTATACATAAAACTAACAATAATTTGGATCCCCGCGCCAATCCCCTTCCACCACACACCACCACCACTAAACCTTCCAAACAAAAACCGTTACGAGTTACTGGCCAGTCTGTCTCAAACTGCTGACGAAGGCGAACACCACGCCGAAACGCGTACGGAAAGAAAAACAAGTAAGTTTCACAAGTGAAAGTTCTATATTCTATATTATTTAGTACTGTGAAAAAGAAGATGAACAATCAAAACAACTATTAGCTCTCATCGTTTTCTAACGGCTTGTTAGTTACCTACGAGGCCGACTCTCATCAAGTTAACCAACAATTTAACGGCCGTATCTTTAACCGAGATTTGTGAAACGGGTTTATTTACCGTTAAATCGACATCGAATGATTTAATGGCTGTAAAATTCTAAACAGGGTATCAACGGATTAAATAAACTGTCAAAACTACCTACTCTACTCAGGCAGATACAAGAGCGCCTTACTGTATAGTAGTACCTACTCTGCACAGACCCACGAGATAGTCATAACCCTATAAAACAGTACCTAATGTTCCTCTTACTACTATTTATTTAATATGAAAGAGAAGAAATAGAAAAAAGTATGAAGAAATTTGATTAAACTATTGTAAATGAAGGCTACCATACTAATTTGTTAATCGAGAAAATACAAGTAGTTGCAGTGAAGTATAGAGGTTATACTTGCCCTGTGTCCGATTTTTGGTATTTTCTGCGTTTCGTTTATTAAATCTTCATCATGGATGTACGAAACTACGCGATCTGCACAAAGAAAGTCTGGAGGCAAACAACGTTTCTTAGTATTTTCATAACTTTTGTACATTTCACATGGCAATTCAAACAAACGTTTGAAACAGAAGACAGAAGTTTATCTTATTACATTTCAGCCACTATTGTAAACAAAAATTTATAGCAAATCAAAGCAAGTATCATTTTCTTTCAAGATGATAATTGACATAATATACACCTAAGACTTCTATTTAATTTTTGCCTAGATTAAAAACTTTGTTAAAATTGAATTTATACTAATGTAGTCCCCTTATTTTGTAGTCCCTTTATTCATATATGCCAGTTTCATATTAACCTTTATTTTATATACTCTTATATAGACTTTATAAACTAAATTGATGAAATCCTTCTGAATCTTTTCTTCATTTGCACAGAGATTACCTTAATAGTTCGTTTTAATTTATTAGTGTAATAGATACTGTATGCATACATAGTTATAAAAAGTTTTTAAAGTAATTTTGGCTATATTGATTATAGTTCACAATAGTTTGTGACTTGTATTTTTTTTACAATGTTTGAAATTTGTAATTTTATGAAGATGTTAACTCGATTATTGATCGTAAAAGATATAGTTTACAACAGTTAGGATTGTAAGTAAGTGGAATGAATTAGAGAAAAATATTTTTTGATTCGAGGTTAGAATTATATCACAGCAGTTGATACTCCAGTTTTGCTTTTGAATTACTTTTATCTTACCAAACAGCGCAAACTCGACCCGAAAACTCAGCCACTCAATACTAAGCTTATAAGATTACAGTGTTTGAGTTTGATTGTAGTAAAGTTTGTATTTTCATGTGAAACTATTACGTTAGAGAGATAGTTCTTTCTTTTGGTGTCATTTAGTTCAGTACTTGTGAACCAATAGTCTGCATACAAATTTTTACTTTCAGGGTAAACAGAAAACACCAAACTATACCTCTGAGCATACCTCTAATCACAGGAAAAGTGAATATAATTAAAAAATGAATTTTCATGTTCCAAGCATGAACGTTGTACATAAATATTATAGCTAAATGTGTCACAAAAGATTAAACGTTTAATACTTCTTGTATGCAGATAATCCCCATACCTAAAATAGCCTACTTGTGTGTGACATTTCAGGATGCTCAGGTTTGTAGATGGCAACAACAGCTTATGCATATGAATAAATTATCTGTAAAATCTGCTTGAAAGATACTATTGATGTCTGTGGAATACATAAGTAATTATAAATAACCAGATGAAATGTATTTAGTAGTACACTGCACATTTACTGGAACATTAAAAATGTGTTTACAAAGGGTAACTCAATTTTGGGGGGATTAAGTTGTGTGAATTACATTATTTTCCACAACCAAGGGAACTAGAAAAAATTTCTTATTGAAGGCATATTGTGTTGGAAAGAGTAAGAGTAATTAGATGATATAATGTATATGGACTCATTAATTACAGACCTATGTACCGGTATATGTAGGCCTATACCTAATGATTTGAACCCAGTCACATAAGAATTGTGTGGTAGTAGTATTCAGTTTAATATTTAAAACTTATACAAAAGCAATATTTAAAATAAAATTGATACACATTTAAAAATATTTTCAGTGTTATAAACAGAATGTATCCTAACTACATTAGATTCCTTTAACAATTTGCTTGGGATTATGTTAAGCAATAGCCTATAACAAGATATGCAGTTTATTATTGTGTCCAGACTCTTGTTCAGTATTGAGCCAGATGTTAAACATCGTTCAACTTTAAGCAACACAATTTTCGATCACTATAAATATGTGGCCTCTTCAAGTATTATAAAAATGTATCTAATGTCTCTTAAAATTACAAATACATATTTTCAATTCACATTCTTCAGATACAAGAATATTTATCAGACATTACAGGTTCATAGTGACCTTAACGTAGTGTTGCTTAAAGTTAAATGATGGTTAACAGCCATCTCCATTACTATACATTACAATAATGTGGTATCAAATTTTATGTTTAAAGATTGTAAAATAGTCTTATCATGTAATTTCATAAAAAGTCTATATTGTTAATGTGTTGACTGAGAAATCTCAGTTTACCTCAGGTACAAAGGATTCTTGGTATATAAAAGTACTTCATCAAAATATTCCTGTTACTGTAGTTTACAAAAGCAAAGAACGTTTTCAGGTTAAACACAATGCATTTTCAGTTACACATCTAGTACGGGCTCAGTTATTGCATACTATGACACAGCTCTTCTGTGTTCACCTAATATTTTCCTCAGTCATTATCTAGGAAGATGTATTTTTCATTACTGGTTATATAGTCTACTATGTTTTCTCCCTTTTGTTGTGGTAGTAATTTTTGCTCCTTGATCAGTCTAGATAATGTAATTTTTTTTCTCGTATACAGCGTCTGTGACAATATTTAACATATATCTACAACCATATTTCAAAACCTTTATAGCTTCTTTGACTGTCTACATTTTTTAATTTCAAGCCTAATCAAGTTGAGTAACGATCAAGTTACATAAACTAAGAAAATTATTACATGTTATTATACGTTTCAAAACTAGGCTAAGTAGTAGATCAGGATATTTTAACAGCTGAAACAATGTAAAATTCCCTCTGTAATGTTATTCAGCTCATGGTCTGAATTGAAATTAATTTATTATTTTAATTACACTTATAAATATACTAACAATGGGGTTCTCTCTCAGTAATAACATCTGTTTTTTAGCCAACACAAGTTCTTTGTCAGATTCATGGAATTGACCGTGAAAAGCGTCAAAAATCTGAAATTGGTAAGGAATTTGGAGTACTGCCAAATCCACTGTGAACGTACCAAAAAAATAAAAATAAAATTTTGAATAGTGCATGTAGAGCCAACAACAATGATAGGAAAAGAGGTGAGGACAAGAAAATCCTGACATGAATGAATATGTAATGAAGTGGTCAACCAAGTGGGGAGAAAGAAGATCCTGTCAGTACCCCCTTGTCAGAGCCAAATCTTATAACTTCTTATCTAATGTAGGGAAAAATTATTTTAAGGTGCATATTGGTTAGCTCACTGTTGTAAAGTATTGCTTATCACTGATATATTTCAAAGTTGTTTATGGGGAAAGTGACTGTTGATGTGAAACTGCATATTGATGGTTACAGATGCTTTCTGACAGAGATGCTAAAGACATTTTTATTGTTGGCAAAACGGATTTACTCTTTAATTAAAGACTTGACAAAACATTTGCTTTTAAAGGAGAAAGTTATGTTAGGCAGACACAAGAAGTTCCCTACATTCTCAGATCGAGTAAACATGGATGGACTGAAAAACTACCTTTGTTAATGATAGGGAAGTTAACCCACCTTGTTTCAAAAATGTAAAAAGAAAGCTGTTGAATATGAATCCAAAAATAAATCTTGGATGAGAGACGAAAAGATTTTGGAAAGCAACAATAAATGTAACAAGAACAGTACAATTGTCGTGTTTATTGACAACTATACAGCACACAACATTGTTCCAGAGATAGACAATGAAAATATTGTGTTTCTGTTCCCCAAAACATGACTGTAGTAGTGCAACTTATAGACCAAGGTATAATAAAAAATCTTAGGCATTTTAATTAGCAGTTTATGGTCAAGAACATATGCAAGAATTTTGTCAGGTGCGTATTTAGATGAACACAAAAAAAGGTCAAGTTTATCATCCTAGAAGCTGTGGACACACATGCAACCATGCCTGGACTAATTAAAAAAGTGATTGCTGATTAGTTTTACAAAGGCGATCTACCACCTACATTCAAAGTGGAGAGAAGAATGCAGCTGCCAGAGAACTTGTACTTGCTGTGGTTTATTGGGAAGATGTTCAACATGATGCAAGATTTCATTACGAAGATTCTGTAAACACTAATGAAGACTTTAAGATGTGCCGACATTTGTATAGGAGACATGGAGATTGTGGCTAATTTTGTAATAAAAAAAAAAATGAAGGTGCAGTTTCACACGACAAAGGAGACCAACCAGAGTGTCCAAAGATATCCGCTCCAATGGCTTTACAAGCAACAAATTATGTTCAAGACTTGAGAAGAGGAGAATGTAAGTAACTCTGTTTTCAAAGCACTAATAAACTTGAAGGGGTAAATACATATCAGAGTATTAACTGCAGAATAAAATAAAAGTTTTTAGTTTTCTTAAGGACAGATTGGAGAGAAGGAGTTGCCCATATAAAAGCACAGGAAATTTTTGAACATTTTAGGTACATTTTTCTCAGGAACCAGACAACATTTAGCCACAAAATTTTCCAATCCTATTTCTAATATGGTACTGTAGGCAGACCTGGGAAAGTTAAAAAAGAATTAACCGATTAAAGTTAAAGTTAGTGCCCCCCCCAAAAAAATTAACTAATTTAAAGTTAAAGTTAATGCGTTCAAAACATAACTGATTAAAGTTAAAGTTAAAATCAAATTAACTGATTAAAAGTTAAAATGTATGTTTTATTTTTTGTTTGTTTTATTGAGCAAGCTGCTTTGGCTCTTGGAATAATTAAAATCATGTTAAATAAATCCACAAATTATGTTTTTCAAAAAAATTAATTAAAATTTCCAATGCATAAAAAATGACTAAAAATTTAATAATTAAAAGTCATAGATGATTTTATTTTAATGATAAAATTATATTCATATTTTTTTAACGATTTGCGAGGATTGGTCAGAAAAGTATAACACAAATTTTAAATTATTTGTGTTGATGTTTCGATAATATTCATTGTCATCATCAGGACCTGTGTAACGATACAAGAGAAAATATCAAACACAACAGATAAATATTTTTTCAGTGAATGCATTTGTGTATGTGAGTGTACCCACGTGTGTGCGTATGTGTGAAGGAGTTGAAACAGTTTGTTTTGATCGTCAAAATAATTGCATTATTACATATTGTTTTCCTTAAATACACCGACAAAATTATAGTACCCCAGACCATAATTTATACACTGATTACATAATTTAAATTACTGATAATGTAAAAGTTCCTTAATGGTATTTGTAATTAATTATAAAAACTGTAATCAACAATCATATATTAGAATTGGTACAGAAAACATTTCTACATATACATGACTACATATAACATAGTAAAACATATTATAGTTGAATATACTGTAGATTGTAGGAATGTTCAATTATGTATATTATTAAAAGTTATTTTTATCATGTTTCACTCACTACTGATATTGAAAACTTGTTGTTAATTTAGAGAACTCTGAACACAATAATTGTAGAGAATTACAAACTTAAATCAGAGAATTTACAAAATATTACAAACACAAGTTAACCAACCCCATCATTTTCATTTTCATCTAGCAAATGAAAATTGATATTACTTAAAATCATATTGCTGTAAATTATTATTTACCTAGAACTTGCTATATACAGAGTAGTATAGAATATTGAAAATTATGTATATGTCAATACTCACTCACTCTCTCTTCCGCTCTCCCTCTCTTGCGCTCCCTTCCCTCTTTCTCTCTCACTCACTCACACACACACACTCTCTCTCTCTCTCTCTCTCTCTCTCTCTCTCTCTCTCTCTCTCTCTCTCTCTCTCTCCCCGCCGCTCTTTCATTCTCATGCGCTCTCTCTCTCTCTCTCTCTCTCACTCGCAGTCTTAAACACATATATACAACCTCACTCCAACACCCAGACACGCAAAGCACACGTACCACACACACACACACACACACACAGAAATACGCGTGCATACCCATAGACTCACAAACAATCACTATGAAATTAAGAATATATTCATATTATTTAAATTGCACCAGGTAATTAAATATTCTTTGTCTATTGCATTTTTCAGTTCACAGTACTGACTACTGATATTATATCTTCCTGCAGGGCAATGTGTATGTGAATGACTTAATAGAACAGACAATAATTAGGCTACTCTATTGATTACTTTTATAATCTATTAATCTGCTTACCTTTATGTGTGTCCTCAAGTTAGACACTGAAGTCAACGATGTTTGTCCTTGGGCACATACATCAAGCACTTAAGTTGAGACCTTTCTCAGTATGTTCATAAAATCTAGAAATTTGTGGCAAGGTGACAATGCCATTATAATATAAAAATAATAAATGATACAGAACAAAAATGAATTTGTGAAAAAATGTGTCTAACAAAAAACTACTATTTTATAAAACAATTAACATGAAACTGCAGAAACATAACAATTACCACTATGCTGATTGCACTGATATAAAAATGATGACAAGCACATAAGAACAGACAGGTGAAGACGAGAAATTTGTGGAAATGAAAATCTGTGTAAATTAACCCCCTTTGTGATATCTGGGTAACCACTGGCGTGCGACCCATACCCACTCAACTATACCCACACAGCTGAAGGGAGCTTGCTCCAGAACAGACTGAGAGGTCCTAATCGGTCCTCTCAAATATCACGATAAAAATATCTGGGTAGTAGGAGGAGTGAGATTTGGCGTACTTTGAACTAGCCAGTCACTGCTAACGTTCATTACACGCTCACCCAGCAGCAGGTAAATGTTGCTGGTTCGTGTCACCAAATGAACAAGTGCAATATTCAGCATATGCAATACAGTTTTGTTTTAGATTTGAACATGTTATTAAAACGTATATTAGCAACACTGTATTCCCACTACTTCAGATGTCAAAACAGAAGTTGTTTGTCTACTTCTCAGGGGTAGTCATGCGAATAATTCAACAAAAGACAGAAAACCATGTTTGCCACCCGGGAAGGTTGTTGACAACAACGAGGCAAAGGAGACCTAATGGTGCCATGGGGAAAACCAGTCCATTGTCTGCCAACGGATTAGGAATACCTAGAACAAACTTTCTCTTATGTTGATTTCAACAACTATTTTGGCTACTGTACCTCTTGGGCAGCCAAAAAAAAAACTCATTAATTTTTTAATCGTTAACAAAAAAATTTGATTGTGATTAAAATTAACCATTTCAAAATTTAATGATCAAGTTAAAAAAGTTAACAAATTGTTTAATGAATAATTTAATCGTTAATTCCAAGTCTGACTGTAGCTACTGATCTGGAATTATTAATTTTGCCTTATTGTAGTGTGACTTATAAGTAAGGAATATTGGGTTCTTTTAGATGTGTATTTTTTACATTTTTTGTCTAAAAATTTTATTTACTGGTAGGCCTATATATGTATTTTAATAATTATGGATCAGTTAATGTATTTAGGCCTATAAGCAATGTACAAGAGGAAAAAAATTAAGGCCGTACCTGCAGTAGTTTCTGAAATAACCAAACAAAGTGGGTGATTTTAATTCACAAAAACAGCATTTTCGGGAAAACAAAAACATAAGAATGTTATCTTTATTCTTGTTTTAAACTCTCCATCACATAAAGAATTTTACTGTCATTGTCTCCCTCTTCCTTTTTCTTTCCTAATTTCTTCAATGGGTTCTTGTCTATTTTGAAATATTTCTGCCTCTCTTTCTGTCTTTGTCATTCGAAGCTCATTAAATTTTCGGTATCACACTTACAGTGTTTCTTCCTGTGTCAATGGGCATTTCTTTTAAAACTATTTCAATGTTCTTAGGCCTACAAAAACATCTTTTGGAATTCTAGACCATATAATGTGGTTCAGACTCTCACTGGGATTTTGAGATTTTCCGTGTGTACATTTCTGCAGTAATTTTTCATGTGACAGATCTTGAATATTTCGTTTTATTTGTTCCATGACAGATTTTGGCGGGGAATGTTTGTAGAGTACTTTGTTCTTATAAGCTGTGCTTTATTGTATCCACACTATGTACCTGCTTCTTTAGGACACAAACCATGGTGGGGTGTGGCATCAGTTGACAGTTTATGAAAATAAATCACCAAATTGCTTTTATCATTTGTTGACTGTTAGCAATAATTTTTTCTTATTGCCAACCTGTAATAAGACTGAATTCCAACAATTTCTGAATCTGTAAGTTGACCACTGCTGGAAAGATGTGTGCCATCAGAGAGTTTTTTATGTTGACTTTTCAGTCACCTCAGTCTGGCACCTACCATTTATTGTACATGACCAATGCATTCAAGCTTTTCAATGTGTACATCATTTCCATATGGCTTCTTATTGTGTATATTGTCAAAAGCCTTAGTAAGCCCATCGCCTAAATATTTCATATACAGCAAACCTCTTTTCTTAAGCAACATTTGCCGTAATTTATCTATTCCAATAACTTCCATCCCACCACTAGAGTCACTATGGTTTCTTATACACTGTTCTTTATGCGTCTCTTCAAAGTTTTTGTTTGAAACACATCCTAGCCAAATTTTGTTAGGCACTCAACATTCAAAACTTTGCCTGTGTCAGTGTAGCAGTGAATACACCATTCAGGTAAGTATGGCCTCTTTAGTGCCACATATAATCAAACGCTGAGATGATGTTATTACTACCTGAATTCTCTCTCTAATAGCTTCATTATCAGTGTTCAAGATTGATATTTCACTAACAAAAGCAGTGGCATTTAATACCAAATGAGAATGCCTTTGAATACAGTTGATGTGGGTTGTAAATTCGTAATTGCCCAGAACGTTTTACCAGCTGATTGACCTTTTGCTTATACAGTAAAACCATAGACAAATGTGGCATTTATTTCATAAAGTCTATGATCTTTTCCAGTCTTTGAAGTGATTGTTGACATGCTTTCATTACAATATGAGCAATATACTGAAATGTTTGTTGTTAGCCCTTTCCTTTTTGTAGTGTCTATATACATACAGTATTTGGGTTTTCCGATGTTTGCAGACAACAAGTGACTGGATACAATTAGACATAATTGACAAATCAACAGTTGTATTACATGAATCTGTATCTTCAATCATTTCATAATCTTTTTCAAGTGCAAGTAGCTGTTACGGTTTAGATGAGTTAGACTTAACCTCAATCATGTTCATATTTTCATCTCTTACTTTTTCTGGCAGGCTTGAACTAGCCACACTCCTATTGTTATAAAAAACGATTTCCTCCAAACATTCTTTTCCCTAAACACTTTCCTCACTCTTGGCATTCTAAAAAATGTATAAAACAGCAAAACATACACACACACACACACACAAACAAGTCAAAATCTGTAATCCACAATAATACAGAAACAGCTGATAGTCTGCAGTTAGCTATTGCTCAAGATTTAATACACTTGCCATAATGGTGCTTTCCCAATAACCATATCCGCACTCATTTTTGATATTTCAATTATGAGCTTCTTGGCATCGATATGTAGTGAATATCGCATATAGTTAGATAATAGAACTCATGAAAATTCATTTGTGTTTGTTACAAAAGAGTTTGTTTATGATTGGAATCATGTTTCATTGCCATATGTTTTATGAAAAACGTTACTAGCAATAATATAACTCCGATGTGTGCCTGTGATGCCAGAAGTTAACTTTAGGTTAATGTGCAAACTAAAATTATACATGGGGACCAATATGCCTTTAAAAAAAAATTGCTTTTTTTGAAATCCCCATAAAAAAGCCAACTCGAAGTAAGGCAAGGTGGCCCTTGCCTATTAATATACATGTCTCCTTTTCTGTGGTAGAACTTGTTATCCACAAATACTCATTTTTTCATTAATACTTGGTTTCTGTGCAGATTACTAACTCAGTTTCTATGGAAAAGCAACTAACTCGAAGTAAGGCAGGATGTAATGCACGTCTCCCACTTTTTTGTGTTTTGCGCAAAATTCACTTCCATTGAAGTTTTTCGAGATTTTACTGAATAACAAAAGAAAAAAAATATATTGGCTACCTAACGAATAACAAATCTTGTTTCATGTTTTAAATCACATATTATATTATACATGATATATGTTATATTATAATAATAAAATATTATTATGTTATAATAAATATTTATCTGTATGCGAAAAGGCTTGGAAAAAAATTATATCAGCCACAATATTAATGATAAACCATAACAATTATACATTTTCTTGTTCAGAAAATACCAAACTTAAAAAAAATATATATTTGAAAAATTGAATTTATTTGAAATTTTCGTGACAATCTGTCCTAAAGAACTGTATATATTTTATACTAAACAATACATATGGTAAAAAATATTTCAGTGTTTAATTTGATTGTTCTACCCATAATACAAATTTTTTGATAATTCAAAACTTTTTTACTGCTTCATTCAGCTGATTCCTCAGCTAAAGAAGTTTCTACTGCTTTAGTAAAGAACAGAATTTTAAGAAATTTGTACGAAGCACCACTAAACCAACCTATATATATGATTTTATATAATATTGAAAATTATGTAATTTGAATTTAACTTGACCATGATCATGTTCATTCTTTACTCGTGAAATTAACTGTAAAAATAGACACAATGCTTTAGACGTTAGGAAAACAATAACACCAATTCACACACTGGATAGACATTGCTGAAAGCTAATATACGCAAATGCAAACGATTTGCTGATTTCTCCCCTTTTTTCTCACTTTTTGGTACCAGCACTAATACCTGCCACAAGGCGGCACTAAGTCCTTTTAAGATTTGTATTGCTTAAAATATGCTCTGGTAAAGAATTTAGATGATATTGCAGCCATTCTTTCATTTGCTTAAATTTATTCCTTCATATCCAGCAAGCTGTTGAAGTTAACAGAATGCTGCTCAATTCTTGGTATTACATAATCGATAATGCAAAATGTTTATTTCTTACTTGTACTGTTTTTGTTTTTGGTCAGTGTATACAGAGTCAGTAAATTCTGTAAAGTATATATTTTTCTGTTTCAGTTGTAAC
The DNA here is from genome assembly GCA_034769895.1 of Magicicada septendecula. Lineage (NCBI taxonomy): Eukaryota > Metazoa > Arthropoda > Insecta > Hemiptera > Cicadidae > Magicicada > Magicicada septendecula. The sequence goes on from CM068368.1 coordinate 456,356,297, forward strand.
TGCATTAAGACACAATATATAGGCCTAATTAGGTTTTGTTTAAGCATAATTTTCATTTGCTGTCATAAAAATGAACATTATTTGTGCACTAACAAAGTCATTCCAAATAGGAATATTTGAGAAAAGTATTGGAAAAGTGACATTATGGTCTGCAGGAAATGGAAGGCATTTTGTAAATGACACAAGGTTCCTGTTTTCTTCAGTATTATGTAAGAAAGATATACCAAATTCAGTTAAAATTGTAAAATTGTTTCATCAGTATTGCTTCCAAACAAGAAATAGTTCTAAATGGCACAAAAAGGTAAATTTTAAACAGCTTCGAAGATGTAATGCAACAAACTCCATACAGACAGTGGGCCGAATAGTTAGTACAGAAAATGTTAAGTTACCATTGCAGAGGAAAACAGCAGTGCAAGAAATGAAACGAATCATTGGATTAGCAAAACCAGAACGATGGAAATTAACAGGTAACTATAAGGGTTAGTCAATTTTTAATTAGGTTTTTATCTTTATGTAGTATTTTTGTATCTTGTATCAGTGTAAGATTGTATGTTATCCCCAAATAGAAGAATTTTTGGAGTCAGAAGGTGTTTTAATATTTGTTTACCAAGTGTTTTAAGATGGCAGTAAAAACTTGTTTCATTTAAAGAATGAGATAATGGATAAAAATATTTATAATTTATGTGTAGTTTATAATTAACCTAACAGTACGTACATTGATTACTCTAATTAACATATCTTTTTATTTCTTCTACAAAATAATTTTGCTTCTCGTTTTAGTACTATAGTAAACAAAATCTTGATTAAGATATGGTCAACTATAAGCATGGAAAATAATTAATCTTAATAATAATAATAATGGGTCTTTTTTGTAATGCCTGAGCAAGCTTGGAGTTAGGAGGGGTAGGGTAGTGACGGTAGGAGGGTATGTGAGCCTTTTGGCATACAAGGGAGGTAGTGTGGCTAGCATTATACTTCAGCTGCCCATTATTACCCTAGGATGTAACTCAATTCACAGGCTGAGTTAATTTGGGACAGAAAATCACCTTAATGTTTTGGTGCCCCATGGTGTACCAGAACCTGGGACCTCTTAGATTAGTTACCAGGTACCGTACCCACTAGTCTTCTAAGCCCGTAATTAATTATTAAAGATAATCATAACAACACACATGATATAATAGGCCCTTGCCTATGTTTTGTTGAATATATATTGTCAACCTTACCCAATGTACATTTTTTGTTAAAAGTTTACCACCCAGTCTTCTTTTATTGCAGTGTTCATTTAATTACATTCTCTCTCTCTCTATCTCGCTCCCCCCCCCCCAATTAATCTGTTTTTAGATTTGGTCGAACTTGACAGTGTCACTGCTAGGGGCATATTTGACTGTATGCCTTCACTCTTACAGGATGACAAATTCAGTTTTAAGTAGCAATTTAATAAGCTTAACATGTGATGGTGCTACTTACATGTGATGATTAGAAACAAGTAGGTTGTTGGAGCATTATTCAGAGAAAAATTTCCATCTCTTGTTGTATGGCACTGTGCTAATAATAGACTTGAAGTTCCAGTATATGATGCAGTAAAGTAAGTTTCAGGAATTAACAGCTTTAAATCTTTTTTTCATAAGTTGAATGTTTTATATCGTGCTTCGTCCAAAAACAGCAGAGAACTACAAGTGTGTGTGAGTTTGCTGGAAACTGAATTGCTAAAAATTGGAAGAATTTTGAGCACACGTTAGGTTGCATCTAATTTCAGATCTGTTTCAGCTGTGTAGTCATGCTATCAGTCATTAGTTAAACATAAAGAAGCTTTGGATGATTCAACTAGAGACAGTAATGAAAAAAGTATGTTTCACGGCCTCCTGAAAAAATGACTGACTCTAACTTTATACTGGACCTAGAGTTGATGAATTCTACACTGAAGGAGCTCTCTTAGTTAAACGAGGTGTTGCAGAATCGCATTGTTGGTCTGGGTTTTGGCAACAAAAAACTGAAAATTACAGCATCTTTATTTGAAAGCAGAAAATCAGTACCAGGCTCCCATTATGAAAGCAGTACAAAACTTAACTTGTTCAAAGTTCTGCTTCAAAAAAATGGAAGGTAGGAAAAACAATAATCCCATAGACCCTGAGAAACATTTTATGAGGCACTGAAAAAATCTATTAAAAACAGACTGCTTAGTGAACAAGATCTCGAACTTCTTGATTTAATAAAAGTGACAGATATTAAAAACTGATCAAAAAGTGTCCCAATAATCTATGGAGAAAATGAAATAAAAAACTTGCTTCAAAATTAAAACTACATGAAAGGCAACTGATTTGGAGCTTCCGAGAACTTGTGCGTTCTAGAATTTTTCTGGAGAGTCTTTCTACCTTGAAATATGTTATTGAATCAACAGCAATATCTTCAAGTGAATGTGAGAGGGCTTTTCGCAAATGAATCTAATCATTACATGTTTAAGAGTATCTCTAAAGTCAAAGACTGTATTCAGCCTCTTACTTGTGAAAATTAATTGGACCTCCTCTCCGTTTACTTGATCCATCAAAGTGACATGTTTTTGATTGTCGTGAGGCTGACCTGATGATGAAGCTCTTTAGAAATATCAATAAACTTTATTTTCTTTTTAGGTACAACTTTATATGTATGTTACATATTTAATAAAGCTTTAAAAATGTAGACCTCCTTTGTAATAACCTGATGTAAACTTATACGCTAATATAAGTATATTTGTGTCTGTACAACTTTTGAATTGATGTGTTCCGGCACCTATACTTTTAGAAATTAACCATTGTAATAAGGCAATACATTGTAAGGTTGATATAACATGTTTTATAAAAAAAACCTGTGCTGACTCCAGGTTTAAAAAAAAATCCATTCTTGTATGCAGAGAAATATTGCGAGGAATTCTACAATTGTCTATGTGCAGAGCATAAAGAGTTCATAAACAGTTACCAGTATTTATTATTTATAGGTTTTGCACCTCAAGAAAATCACAGTGGTGACCAAAAATCTCACAAATTTAAAGAAAAAGTTCACTATAAAAAAGTTTGTAGACAATCTTAATGCTACTGGGATATAGTATTAATGTTTCATCATGAGTGCATGAGTCTTGTATACAGCATAAGTTATGGAGTTATACAGCACAAGACATGTAAAGTTATGGAGATTATACAGCCAATGGTTAAAATTAACTTGAAGTTACAAAATATTTTTTAGGAATTTTTAACAAGATTTATAATACAGGTTGCTTTGGTATTCCACATATATTTGTTCTAATCTCTTACGTGAAAGAAAAATTAATTGAACTGGAATTAAATTAACATAATCCAAGAAAAAATTTATTTCTGTACCTGCAGAATGAAAATGATGCTGCTGAAGGATCTAATGAGGTTGCTTCTACTGTGTAATTTTTTTAAAATACAAAGTGTTGTGATAACCATGACGAAATTTTACTCATCACAGAAGAAGTTTTGTTGGAGGCAAAACAAAAATGTATCTATAGTTTTGTATAATAGGTTTGTATATCACATGCCAAGGAACATTGAGAAATTCCATCGTATTTCTCTTTTGTTGGTTATTCTTTTATTCAGATAGCCTTTGACTGCATAGAGGGTGTATTATAAAAGGTTTGATCAGAATCTCAATGCAATTTTTGAATTTCCTGTGCTGCAAGTATATGATTAAAAAAACTGTTGTTTACTGGTTGCATAGTTTAGACTAGACAACTAATTGAGTAAGTTGTGTTTTAGTGTATTAGGCAATTGTTTTGACATTGTACAAGGCAAGATTAAAGAATATGGATTACATTTTGTGTAAAGAATAAGATAAACTGCTCTGTCATGGTGAACATTTTTCTAGGAGGAGGCTCCTGACAATGTAACAGTACAATTCTGGCCCTACTGTGTTTTGGGAAATAATCAATATAAATTGTATTTTATTTCGAAGTCACATATAAGAAATTAGTAAAGTTTTATGAAGGTTTGCAACTGCGCAATATCGAGTGGACAGAATATTGACTTACAAGTCTGTTATATTTAAACTAGTGATTAAAATTAGTACACACTCTTCAAAGACTGTAGAATGAATTGAAGATCTTGATAGTCAGATGAACATTGTGTTTTGTCTTCTATGAATTTTCATCATTAGTTGGAACAGTAAATAAAGAGTACTATTTGGGCATTTTATGCCACTTGTGTGAAACTATTCATAGAAACGGGCACTGTGGCGCCAATGTGACCTTTTCCTTTCCCACTAATGACAAGCGCCAAGAAATATATTTTGTGATTGTTAAAGACATTAAACAAAAATCACTGAGTAAGCTTGATACTATATCAAAAAGTGCATAAGAGAATGTTATAAGGGCTGAGAAAAATTGGCATAATTGTGTTACATCAGATTGAGATTACTTTCAAGCGGAAGATTACATGAATCAAGGAGATGTTAAAACAAAAGAATGTCTGAACTTTTTGATTAAACGTTGTGTAAATGAGATAAAGTCATTCTTTGCGAAGAATATCATATGGTAGTATATTTCAGTATAGTGATTAGGTATGGTGAACGGACTGTGATGTAGGTCTGCAAACAATTTAAAAAAGACAAAAATTAAATCTCCAACATCCTGGCATTTCAAATGCAACCCTCAAAGCATATTTTTGAGCATATTTTTAGTAATCTAAATCAGGTACAGTGGTAGTAAGATATGAGCAAAAATATAAAAAGTAGTGACTTTGAATAATGAATATAAACGAGTTTGTAAAAAGGATCTATTACATGTGCAGTATGAATAACATAAACTATCAGAAGTCTTAAATTTATATCAAGATAGAAAAACTTTTTGATATTGATAAGTTGTTAAAGAACGAATTGATGAAAGTAATTTAATGCTAAGTGCAAGAAATAAGTGAGCTCTGTGTACAGGATAGCACTTAAAATTGGCTTCCACTCTGCCAATCAGTGCTCTGATAACAAAATTCAGCTTTCAACACAGGTCTGTTGGTACACTCATCTATCTATCAGTTTATGACAAGTGCAGGATGTCAGTTATGACATCCTGTCACAATCACACCCAAGTGCATAATTCTTAACAGATTATTAGAACCTGTTTACAAGTTGCAAATTCTAGTAATTCCATCACCCTTGTTCTTATTTTTTTATTAATATTAGCTGAATAATTTAAATTACTTTTGTAAGTTCAAGAGAACTGATTTAATAGTTGTGCTGTTTTATATCCTAATTTGAGATATAGAATTGTAGACTTTTTAGTAAAGTAATAATAATAATAATAGTGGTGGTGGTTCAGTGTGTTGTAGATTGTAACCTATAAGTGTGTGCGTTTTAACAAAAAAGAAAAGATTTACACTGTTTGGTACCTTTGGAAAATCTGTAACTACCTGGAACCAAGATAACATGTGAAAGGAAACTGAATTTAATCTTTAGGTACTTGGAAGGTACTTTAGGTAATTAGGTACCTTTAAGGTAAAAATTTAACATATGTTGGAGATAAACAACATAATGGCAGACTAACTACTATGGCAGCATCAATTAGTACAAGATGTCTATCAGTGACACCAAAAACAACATGATGGCAGACTAACTACTATGGCAGCATCAATTAGTACAAGATCAGTGACACCAAAATCATTTAAGACATCTGGTGTTTCGTAAAAATAGTTAAATTCTCTACCAGCTTTGCGACTGAAATAATTCTGTAAATTAACTCATTGTTTATAGCATGCACTGTATTCACTATGGCTCAAATTTCTGCGGATATGTGCATACCTCTGACGGTATTGAAACTATACTATTTCCAAACCAGCAACAAATAAAACACAAGTTTTGTCTTACAGGTGTCAGTCTTTCTTTTCTCTTCTTCTTCATGTATCAGGGACTAGGTGAATCACCTGTTCCTGTTCCAAAGGAATATATATACACACTTCACCAACACTTCCTAGGTCTTCCTAACTTCACTGTCCAACAGGCTTGTATTGCCAAACTTCTGTAGGCAACCTGCCAATAGATAAGCAATCTATCTTTCTTTATTCTCTTTGTCTTTCTCTTCTCTTTTGCTAAATCTTCATTTAAATTTGTGTTCAGTCCCAACTTTTAATTATGTAAATCAGTGTCTCTATCAAACAGTAAGTCTTTGGTGTTTAAAAGTTTTATTAGTCAATTAACAAAATTCTTACAAACTTGATATTATTGTAAAAGCATATTACAAATTTAAGGGGAATAAAGTACTTAAGATATGTGATACAGTATATTAGTGTACTGTGTATTATGTGATAATATTTTTAGTTTTACATTTTGTTGTAGGCCTAGATTATCTTCTCATTGCACAAAATAATTCTCGTTGTCTTGATTGTTCGTCATCTTTTTTTCACAGCACTACACTTTATATAATAATGAAACTTTCAACTTGTGAACTTACTTGTCTTTTCTTGTCGAACGCGTTTCGACGTGGTGTTCGCCTTCGTCAGCTTTGAGACAGACTCCAATCAGCTTTGAGTCTGTCTCAAAGCTGATGAAGGCGAACACCACGCCGAAACGCGTTCGACAAGAAAAGATAAGTAAGTTCACAAGTTGAAAGTTTCATTATTATATAAAATAATTCTCCCTCCATATTTCAAGTAATGATTTTTTACCAGTTTATTAATTTGTAAATTATTTTCATGATATTTTTAATAATTTGAAAAAATACTTAAAACATGCAAAATACGCAGTGGGTAATCGTAATATATAAATTACAATATTAAAAAATTTCAAATTATTAACACTTTCCATGCCAAGCCCGGGCCTGCCTCAGGTGAGGTGTTTTAGTCACCTGTGCCATGCCTGTGTCTAGCTCAGGCTGTCATTTGCAGTTTTGTACAAAATCCAGTGGTGGCTATACATACATACATCCTCGGCGCTACAGCCCAGTCCGGGCCCTGGCCTCCAAAAGAAATCTTCCCCACTGGTCTCTACTCCCGGCCAATGTCCACCAGTTTGCTGCACCCAGCCTCACTGCCTCCTTACCAACCTGGTCCAGCCATCTTGTACGCGGTCTTCCCTTCCTTCTCCTTCCCATCGGCAAATAATTTATCACTCTTTTTGGGATTCTATCCTCCGCCATTCTCTGCACATGACCAGCCCAATGCAATCTGTTAATTTGTATGAATTGCACGATCGTAAGATCTTTAAACCTTTCGTACAACTCTCGATTATGCAATCGCCTCCAAATGTCGTTTTCCCTCACAGGGCCATAGATTCTCCTCAGTACCCTCCTCTCAAAAACGGATAGTTTCTGCTCATCTAGTTTTTTTACCACCCAGCATTCCGGGCCATACATCAGGACTGGTCTAATCAAGGTCTTGTATAGGGTGGCTTTTGTATCTTTACTTATTAATTTAGAATTAAAATGTTTCACCAGTCCGTAGTAACACCTATTAGCAGATAATATCCGTCTTTCAGTATCTCTAGAGGAGTCATTTCCAGAGTCCACATATGACCCGAGATATGGAAAACCCTGAACCTTTTCAAATTCATAATCGTTAATGCGCAGGGACAGGGCATGAGTGTTGGCACCTACAACCATATATTTGGTTTTGCTTTGGTTTATAACCAAGCCCATAGCCTTAGTGGACAACTCCAGTTCCCGAAAGGCTTCCTTTAAGCCAGATTCAGACCTACTTATGACGTCAATGTCATCGGCATAGGCCAGAAGCTGTACCTCCTTGTGAAATATGTGTCCGCTAGTTTGAATTCCTGAATCCCTGATGACCTTTTCTAGAGCTATGTTGAACAACAGACACGCTAAGGCATCTCCTTGTTTCAACCCATTCAATGTTTTTAAGGAGTTAGATAGATTTGATTGTATTCTGATTTGGCACTTAGAATTGGACATAACTACTCCAACCATACGCACCAACTTAGATGGTATATTCAACTCCTTCATAGCTCTATATAGCATTTTCCGGTTGATTGAATCATATGCCGACTGGAAATCCACAAAGAGATGGTAAGTGGCCACTCCATATTCCAACGTTTTTTCTAGGATTTGCCTTAGTGTAAATATTTGGTCTGTTGTTGATCTATTCCTAGTGAATCCACATTGATATTCTTTTATGTTTTCCTCAGCGTAGGGAAGCAGCCTAGAAAATATGATGTTGGACAATACCTTATATGCTGTATTAAGTAGAGAGATGCCCCTATAATTTTTACATATGAGCGGATCACCCTTTTTATGTATTAAACACACCACCCCATTGTTCCACTCATCAGGCATTACCTCCTCCAGCCATATTCGCTCTATGAGATGGGAAAATTCCTTTATGAAATCTCCTCCTGCGCTCTTTAATAGTTCCCCTGGTAAACCATCGGAACCTGCTGCCTTGTTATTTTTAAGCTTTTCTAGAGCTTCATACACCTCGTCATAGGATGGCACCAACTCCTCTCTATCATCCTCGAATTCTCCTGCTTCCTCTTCATTCTCAGATGCCTCCATCGAAGCCTCCCCAACTGAGCCTAGCAACTCTTCGAAGTGTTCTATCCATCTCCTGATTACGCCAGCATTATCACTCACAAGGCCACCATTATTATCCCTACAGGCATTTGTTCTAGGCTGAAATTCCTGTCTCATATCATTCACCTTCCTGTACATATCTCGGCTCAGCCTTTTACTCTTATATTCCTCTATCTTTTTCATCTGTCGCATCATATACTCCCTCTTTTTTCCTCTATGAATCTTCTTTTCCATCCGCCTGGCCTTCCTGTATTCCTCTTGAACAGCCCTAGTGCATTTCCTTTGGATCATAAATTTGTATGTCTTGTTTTTGAAGTCAGTTGCCTCTTCACACTCCTTATCAAACCACTCATCTCGCCCATGTCTCTTCTTCAAACCAACGATTTCTTCTCCCGTGGTCACTAACATGTTTTTTAGATTAAGCCAGTGGTTTTCTATATCTTGTTCCTCACGGCATTCAAGTCTCCACTGTCTAATATTCTCATTAGTAACTTCCTCGAATCTCCGTTTTATTTCTTCTTTATTTAGTATTTCTGTATTGTATCTAGCAGTCTTTATTCCTTCTTCATTTCTATTATTGGAGATTCTAGCTCTCAGTTTTGCAATTACGAGATAGTGATCGCTATCCATGTTGGCACTTCTATAAACTCTAACGTCTTGTAAGTCTGACTTATGGCGGCCATCCAATAGGACATGATCTATTTGATTGACCGTTCTCCCATCTGGAGAGATCCATGTGCCCTTATGTATGTCTTTGTGGTCGAAGAAAGTCCCTCCTATGATCATATTTTGACCAACTGCGAAGTTCAATAATCGGAAACCATTGTCTGAGTGTTCAGAGTGTAAACTATACTTTCCTATATTACTACAAGTATGGCTGCTTCCCACTTTGGCATTTAAGTCACCTATGATTATTTTTATGTCATGTCTAGGGCTGCTAGCATACGCATTCTCCAGCAAGTCATAAAAATCATCTTTCTCCTCCTCAGGCTTATCATCAGTTGGGGCATGCACGTTTATTATAGTATAATTAAAGAAGATTCCCCTAAGTCTTACTTTACACATTCTAGGTGTAAGGGGTTTAAAATCAATGATATTTGCTTTCATTCTACGGCTTACCAAGAAGCCAGTTCCAAGCACATGGTCCCGGTTCTGACAGCTGTAATACACCGAGTAGTACCTTCGATCCATGATTACAGCGCCAGTCCACCTCATCTCCTGCATAGCCAAAACATCTATCTTATATTTGAGAACCTCTCCTATTAATATCTTCAAGGCTCCAGGTCTGTATAAGGAACGCAAGTTCCACGTCGCAAGTTTAAAATCTTTGTCCCTTTTCCACGATCCAGTCCCAATTCCATTAATCCGTCTGGCTTTTCCTTTTTCTCTTGGTTTCATAACAATATTATTTTATGGGGTGGGTTGTTAACCCTACGCCCAACCCCCAACCTGGAGGACCAGGGGTTTTATGTTTAGAGTTCCCGTCTCTTAGATGAGTTGCCTTCACTGAGCTAACGAGTCTCATCCACCCGTCCGCAGTAGACCATACTCACTAAATCTATGGGCGCCGCCGTTGACATTTTTATGTTCTTCCGCCGCCAACCCCGCCATGCATCCTGCTGCCGACACACTACATCTTGGTAAGCCGGGTCCCTGATTACCTCAGGGCCACCTCGCCCAGACCCCCATCTCTCGTTGGCTCGCCGACCCAAGCTGCCGAAGGAATTGGTTACCACAACCTTAGCATGGGTTGCTCGACTTAACAGGGCCCACCGCTTGTAGGTGAGAGTTGGAGTTAGAGAGGAGAGGCTAGTGACCAGCTCTTGTATGCAGGCCATATATTACGCATCACTCCCCCATTTGAGCCCCCAGTGGTGGCTATATACAGCCATAAAGCATTTTTAAAGAGACTGAGATACAACAACGAACTGTATCAAATATATAAAGAGATACCAGTCTCAAAATTTATAAGAATTCAAAGATTGCGTTGGGCCGGACATGTTATGAGAATGGAGGATGGCAGGAACCCTAAGAGGGCTTTGCTGGGTACATGGGAGGGAACGAGACCTAGAGGTAGACCAAGGAAGAGGTGGGAAGATGGCGTTGCAGAGGACGCGAGAGACATGGGGATAAGAAACTGGAGGAGGGTTGCAGTGGATAGAAGAGTGTATTGGAGGCGGAGATTGGTGGAGGCCAGGGCCCGACTTGGGCTGTAGCGCCATAGGAGGGAGAGAGAGAGAAGCATTTTTAAAACTTCTGTTGAATGTTAGGTTATTAGATATATAGAGTGTTAGCAGCGCCAGATTAAGGTATCTGTTATATTTTAGCGCCCCTCACCTCCCATAGGCTACTCTTACGTTTATTTCCAATGGGCTGAATGAAGCTTTAAATACCCTACAATATATTTGTTAGTTAGGAATATTTCAAATATCTTACTGTTTTTGGAAATAGTCTCAAGAATTGAAAACAGACTATTTTTCAGAGATTGTTTTAAAGTTACACCTTCAATCATTTGTAGTTTGCATGCCTTTTATAAGGAAAAAATTAAATAAGTACAGAATTATAACAGTTTTATTAAGGGTACATCATTAACATCATTTACACAAAGAAGACAATCAATTAAATATCTTGTGGATTTGTTAAGACTCATGTAAAGTTCAAGCTAGATTCTTTTTTCTCGCTTTACATTGAGCAAACGTTTTAATCACCTCACTGAAATCAAGTCCTTGCAGAAAGTCACTTTCAATGAACAAGAGGCCTACACTGGTCAGTTTATCCTGGCACAAATTTGAGCATAAATAATTCTTCACCCTCTTCACAGCTGAAAAAGATCTTTCGCCACTCCAGTTAGTGACGGGGATAGTAAGGAAAATGCGCAAAGTTATCTAAACTGGATGGAATAGATAACGTGGTCGGCAATTCCACTAAAGTCGGGCGGCGGCATAGTTCTATGAGCGCCGGCCGCCGATGACTCATAACCGGAGAAAACAGTTTGGAAAGCACGCCTATTTTTTATGTACAGTTTTACCATAATTACTCGCAAACAGGCGCCTGTGTTCAAAATGAACTCAAATTTTTATCCTTGTAATTTATTACCAATTTTACATTTAGCTGTAAAATTGTATTATTTTTAGCTAAAATTTTGTGCCTCCCAAAGTGCCGCACCCTAGGCTACAGCCTAGTCAGCCTAATGGTTAATCCGCCCCTAAGTGTTAGATCCAGACAACATATTCAAAACCCAAACTGGTGGACATCAAAGAAAAGAGTCAACATGGTGTTGCCCTGAATGTGAAGTTTGACTGTGTTTGGGTATTCAAAGTGTATCACACAGTAGCCAAATATTATTAGAACAATATACAACAGTAAATTCTGCTCTATTTTCTTGTTAGTATGTTATATATAAACTAGTTACATTTTAATTTATTGACAAAAGTGATTCGTATTTACAACAATTTTCAAATTTGTAAAAAAATGTGTTAGATTTTTTCAACAATAAGAATTTGGTTATGGTGACAGTAATGAAATTATTTTGTACGAATAAATTATGGTGTTTAGATCATTAACAATGGCCAAAGATTAATATAATTATGATTTTTTTCTGCTCTTAACAGCCTTGTAACAGTTGGCATGAAAGTGTTAACAAAATTAACTAAATAAATATTCAAGAACCAATATAATAGTTGATGATAGTGTATTTGCAGAATCATGTCTCCAGCTCTGTATTGTTACATGCCGCCATCCCAATGAAAATTTCTGCAATTGGTTTGATATAATTTTACTGTAATGACTGGAAAATGGAAGTAACTATCAGTGTGGGTATTTGCTAATTAGTATGGGGTTTTTAAAATGTTAGAATTGCTTAGAAGTGATTAAAACTGTATTATCTATCAGTGTTCACTATAATCATACCAATAATACTGTCATTTTTCTTGTAATAGATTAGACAGTTTGTGAATTATTATTGTTATTGACAGCAGTTGATTATGACCATAACACCACATTCAGTTTAACAGTTTATTCAGTGACACCCTTTTTTAGAAGTCATAGTGTAGCAATAAAATCTAAATTCCCACTGTAATTTTAATTATCAAAAATCATGGAACAAAATGCAAAAAATAAATGTGTGAATGAAAAACTTTTTTTACGCGTTTTGATGATTGCTCAAATACAGTTTCATGTTGTCGCAGGTAGGCATCGCTTCAAACGGTAATACATAATTAATTTTTATATTACCTTAATATACCACAAATACAAATATGTGTATCTGTTTGTGTATGCACATGCACACACCTGTATATACTCTGACAAATATGGTTATAGTAAGAATTATAGTAATATAGTAAGAATTTGAACTGATTCTAGTTTGGTGTGTGTGTGTGTGTGTGTGTGTGGATATTGCTTTATTTCTATATCTTGTTGTAGGTGCAATATGCCTGCTTCTGGTCTCAAGCACTGTAACAATGGCAGTACCATTTGCTTTGGGAAAGATAATAGACATCATATATACAAGAGATCCAGTACAGATGAAGCAAAATCTGAATGCATTGTGTGCAACATTGTTTTGTGTATTTTTAATAGGCAGTATTTGTAATTTTGGTCGTGTATATTTGATGAATGTTTCAGGTAGGTTCTGAAAAGGCTAAACAAATTTACTAATTTTGTTGTTGCTTACTAAATATTGTATATTATTTATCCAATGTCAGGTATACAGTAGTACAAAGAATTGTATCCTGCAAGGAGATAATATAATTATGTGAACAAAGGCCTCACAAATAATAAAAAAGCAAATAAAATAAAAAACATGAAAACAATATGTGCAAGATAACACAAACATTACAAGTGAACCAAAGAAACATTTATTTCTAGTTATCCAGTCTTTTAATTTATTGTGCATAAAATAATATAAAATCATTTAATATTTTGTTATTATATATTAACTAAAATTTAATGATATAATTAAATAAAAAACAGCTCTGTAAAATTGACATTCCTCTGCATTCCCTAATTTAACACTGGAAATATTAATTTGTTATGCATAGTAATGCAGATTGAAAATAATATTGAATGTTACAATTGTTAATACAATTTGGTTGTTATAATTCGTACTGTTAAAAGTTAATACTAGTAATCTCCCTGAGCTACAGAGCTCACTACATTGAACAAAATACATTTATTAATCGAAAAAATGAAATTGATTTTTTTTTTTTTAATAAGTGGTGTTGTCTGTATATGATTAATATATATGTCTGTCAACACTATTCACATTGCCTTGGTAAAACTGAATATGTACAAAGGCATCAGTACAGTATGCATGCAGTTTTATGTTCAAAGGAAATTCCTACTTCTTCTACTGACTTGGTAATTTTGATCATATTACCATATTGTTCCGAATACAAGCCGCACTTTTTCTCCTAAAAACATGGTCGCTAATTTGGCCTGCGGCTGTTATGTTTTAATTACTTTTATTTATAAAATTTTATTTGCGATTGTACACTTTCGGCTAGCGTAGCCGCCATGTTGTCTATTGCCAACATAAAATATACTTACCGGGTCCAGGATTCGAATTAGACGAGCTGAAAAATAACAAGATGGTTGCTTTGAAATGATTTACCTCAACTCTACTTGTATTTTTGCAAACTGGTGTTTATTCATTATTTTTGTTATTATATATTGATGACAATGACAAAATTACTCCCACCATCTCTTACACTTTTATGATTATAACAGGAATACACTACATTGTTTTCTTTAACATCAACCTTTCTTCGAGATATTATTGCAAATTAACTTATTAAACATTGAAATAGATGCCGAAAAATAGTAAACTACCTTCTTTTAACGTAAACCAGTGCTTTTTTAGATGTTAATTAGGTACCTCCACACACACACACACTCACGCAATTTCACCCAGTACATTCTTTTTATTTTTTATTCCCCTTTTTTGAGCTCATATTTTTCTTTTTTAGCATATGTAATTTAAATGATCATTTTTAATATTTATAGAATTTGGCTTTTATTTATTTGTCTGTTACTTATCTGACCATCCTCCAGACGATTCCCCTTATACCACGCACTAACTCATCGCCGAACTGTTATAATACTTAATTTTTTCTCACTGTCTCTACTTGTTTGGTTTAATCCTGTTTTAGATCAAAATATATAAAAAATTTTCACATGTTATACTTTTCTTTGCTTTGCGGGCGCCCGCGATTTACGTTCCGGAACTTTTACGTGCTATTCGCACTAGATGTTGCTGCAGACTGAGAACGAATGTATTGCGTTATTTTCTGAGGTGGAGAGGGTGTCACATGACCAAAACTTATTGTCTTCGGACTATGACGAACCAATTTTCTAGGCGAGGCAAATTATGCACTGCATTCCAATGACGTATTTGCAGGCTTGGCTTGGTGACTTAATTGGTCAAAGTTCATTTGGCGAAATATAACTGTCGTTTTTTGCGTCTAAAATGTTGATCTTGATACAATTTCCTGCACTTGCCTACATCGTTACAAAACTTTACCATTATTATTTATGCTTTTGAATTAACAATAAAATTTATATTTGTTTTTTCCCCAAACCACTATATGGACAGAAATGTACCGTTACAATACCCCCTCAATGAGAGGTTTTATGCCGAAGCATAAAAACTCTCATTTACACACTCATACTTCCTAAAGGGATCAGCCAGGATATGTCCCCACAACCCCCTTTACGGTTTATAAAAAAAATATAATTAACTTACCCCTGGTCCAGTGACTGTGACCGTACCTGAATGACCTTACTGGACTTCTCTCTTGAGATCCCAACACCGTAAGGCCAGTCAGGCACTTGACGCTCCTGCTCTGATGCGCCGGCCAGCTCAGGACCGCCGCCACAGCATCACCAGACACTGAAACATCAAATTAAAAATCAAATAATAGCCTTGTATAATACCATATCCCTAACTGATCTGTTTCCCCTTAGCTGTGTACTGGTTTGCGTTAAGAAGCACTGGTTTTTTTTCCTTAACTCCTAACATATATATGAATACAATATTTATTATAACAAAATATAAAATATCCAGCCTCAATATCGACATTCTTCATACCCTTCTCTTGTTACATCTTATTCCCAAAATTCAAAATATTTCTCTGATTCTATCAGAATTTAATTAAACATCTCCCATTACAACATTACAAATACCTTCCCTTACAGAATTCATATTGCAAAACAATTAAATTCATTAATAAAATTCTTTTATAGGACAAAACACATTTAAGTCTACTACTTCAGAACAAAGTATCTACTTGAAAATGTCAGTCATCTTCAATTGTCATAATGCTTCTTAATTCAATACAAATCATTTAGTTATGTCCTCAGATCAACATCATCAACACAATATATTTAACATTCATTAATTCATTACTAATAATTTTGTAACCTCCTTCCACACACACTATGGCCCCCCCTGGACTGTAGCGCCCAGTTGTCCTCCACAAGAACTGAAGTTAAGGAGGAATTTTGTCATCTCCTGTCCTTGCTTCGGCATTACATTTAAAGTTCAGATAAGGTTATCAAAATGTACACACCTTACAGCTTTACTTTAGCTTTAAATTCTATTAAATCTTTCACTTATTACATTTGTTATTACATTTCAACTATGAATTTCTATTTAACACTTTCATCATTTATTTGTTTGGGTGATTCTCAGTCATTCACAATGATTTGATTTATTGAATGGGCATTAAAATATAACCTTACTCCCTTTCTTCCTTCTAACAACCACTACTTACTCATATAGGGTGACACCAATCTCTCAATAATAACCCCCTTCAACACTTTATCTACTCTACTTATATCACTCTCCTCGTAGAATAAAATACCTGATACCCTCTTTGTACCTAGGATGTGTGTTCCCTTCCCTTATACTCATTCCCTTATCCATTCCTGGCTTCTTCCAGGTAACCGGCAACCCTCTTTAAAACGGGCCCTCCCCGCCACAACGTCTTGCGTTGAGGACTCCTTACACCTCCACCCTCACCTATTTACTCTCCCTTTACATTATTCTCGCTTTCTCTACATACCTGCACTCCCGCTACTGTGTCCCTACTACTACCCCATTTCTGTATTACTTTTATTACAGAAATTCTTATTTTGTCTAACACCCATTTAAAATTAACTTTGACTGACTCAATGCCTTATTGAAATAATCATCACCCAAACTCCATCTTTTATCACATTTTACATTAATATGATCATTGAAAATTACACTAGGAAATTCATCACTTACCTCATAATAACAATATAACTCAATTTCCAAACATATTGTATGTTTAATCATTTACTATTCATTCTAGCATCTAAATCTCAGAAAATCCTTTAACTTCATCACCAAAATTCATTTATACAACATTTTAAATTTTATCTCCAATTATTTAATCCAGTTTTTTTTTTAACTAAGTTATTTTAATTACATTTTAAAATTTCACAATTACTCTCATCATTTATTTAGTCTGAAAAAATGTTATAATTATTATTAAATCAATTCCTCTTACCTACATACATTGTTTACATAAGATATAGAGTACACCATAATGCAATACACAAATACATTTTGTGCTTAGTCAATTTAGTACATTACTTATAATATTTACTTCTTTTGCTTATTCATGATAACTCACCTTACAATTCCATTCCACTCCAGGGTTCGTCACACGAACGGCGTAATACAAGTGAGGTTCCAAGGTGTGACAGTACATAAAGGCCTGTTATCCTAATTATGGGATTAAGGGATTTTGGATTGTATTTTTTATTATATTTATGAATGTCAACCAGGGTTAGGTCAGTTTTACCCATGTCCCATGAAACAACGCATATTCAACAAGAAGGAAATGAATCCAAGGTCACTGGGAGACGGGCGAAGTCGAACATGTATAATGGCGGTGTATGTGGAAACGAACTATAATTATGAACTTTCATTGGTCCACAAGGCTGTGTCGTCATTATTAAATGCTAATGACATAACACCAAGAACGTACAAAACAAGGCGTTGGCCGTAGAAACAAAAGACGGTGACGTCATATACACTACTACTTACGCAGATTTTGTGTATAACATGTTCCCAGTGTGCATTAACAACTCATAGCGTACATACGCTCAATTGTGTTGGGCAGTTTTTGCCAACAAAGGTGTTTAAAAATTTGTAAAAAATGTAATCATACAAATAACTAGTTTCAATGGACAGTTAAATGTAGTAATCTAAATTCAGTGCACTCAGGAAAAGACAGATCACAAAGTTCGGCCGAACATCCGCCAACCACCATGGGAATAGTCTGAGGAGCGTCATTGCCACTTCAAATCAGGAAAGCCCTTATTTAAATTATTCTAAATTCTAAACAGTAAAATGAGCTCAAAATATATTTAATACAGAAATGTAATCATCATCAAAGTATGAAAGGTACGAGTGAGAAAGTGAGAGTGAAAGGTTGCCGGCATTTAATAACCATTATCTGGGGCGTTGGTTTGTGTTAAGTATACGTATTATTTAGTGAATCTAAAGAAACAAGTAATTTTGAATACCATACTGCAGTAAAATACGTTTATTTAAAAGATTAAATTCCAGAACAAATAAGCGCTATATAGAGATGAAAGCATGGCAAAAAAGGCGGAAGTCATGAAGCCGCCATTTTGGTAATTGTTTAACTGAGTAATGACTCCCATTGTCTATAACACTTGAATATTGAAGATTAAATAAAGCTTAAATTGTTTAACTATATGTTGTACGAATGGTTATTTCGGAAACCCGACTACCTCTGCCTTTTCGCTTAACGAAACCTTGGACCCGAAAGACCAAATTTATGTTGATAAGAAAGACACATGTTTACACCGGATGTATGGTGGGTATTTCTTTAATTACAATAAAAGACATAAAAATAACTTATCATACTTATATGAAAATGTATGTAAATGAACAGATGGCGCCTGAACATTGGACTTTATATAAAATTTACATTATATAAATAAGCCAAAAGCAGAGGCAGATGGGTGGCGAAATATACGTAACACAATATAGGTTACCTGTACAGGTTATGTTATGGTACGAATAGAATACAATACAACTAAAACAAAATTTATTATTAGTATGATAAAAATGGCAAACAGTAACGAGACGAGTAGAACAGAATCAGAAATGATGGGTGATAGTATTCACTCAACACCAGCCCCAACAAAAAGAGTTGAGGAAAACGATAATAAGAATGATGAAACTGCTTTTTAATGAACAGAGTATCAAATTCGATACGAAATTAGACAATTTTAATGATAAATTAAACCAATTTGATGAACAATTTAATGAAATCAAAAAAGAAATACACAAACAGAATGGTAATATGGATAAAAGATTAAGTGAAATAGAGACACGGTTAGACGAGATAGAATTAGAAAATTAGAGGGGCGTAGACAAATTAGAATTGAACAAAGATGACAAGGTAAGTAGGGGAGAGAATTGTAACAATATAAACAAAAGTATGATATTAGAAAATGATTATGTAAACAGGAGTAGTGATAATGAGGTTGTATGGGGAATAGAATATAATAATAATGGAATGATAGTGTTTTTTGAAGGTTTAAAGAGAGTGTGTAAAGAGAGTATAATTGTAAAAGAGTTGCAGGGGTTAGATTTTTCCCTTAATGATGAAGTAGGGGGTGGTGTACATGTGTTGAGGAAGGACGAGAGTGCCTTCAATGTATATTTGGGAGACATATGGTCTACAAATAAAGTTGTCCTTGGTTTTTTTAGTGCACTTCACAGGTGGTGCAGTAATTATGAATTAGTGTCCCCTGCAAATGTAGAAAGAGAGATGTTTTAAGAGAGAGAGATGGTGTGATAGTGAGAGATATATTGAGAGAAAGAAAGAGGTAGAAATTTTTAAGATAAGTAGAGACTATGAAGAATTTATGGAAAGGTTAGGAGGAGAGATGATATATAATAAATATAATAAGAACTTACCTTGTAATGAAACTGAAGGAGTAGGAGATAATGAAAATAATGACTTGGCAAATTACCTAATTATGACTAATTATACCGAAGGTGACAGGACCATACCGAATGTTGACAAGTTTTATGATATAGTAATGTGGAGTAATCCTGCAGAGTATTACTATGGTATAATGGACAAAATAAATTTAAATAGTTATTATATTACAAAAGATGATATAATGTACTTAATTAAAAATGAGTTATGTATACGTAAGATAAGATTATTATTTGACGATGGAGGTTAATTATTTTATTGCGTTTATGAACATTTAATTATGTGGACAGTGTTTTGAAACGGACTGCTTATGAACTGATTTATGAGAAACGATTTAATGATAATGTGGATTGTATATTTTTGTGTATATTAATGTCAATGTATTTGTGTATTTTTGCTGTTGTGTATTTTGTGTATTTTTTATGTAAACTATGTACTGTAGAATTTTAAATATTCAAGAATAAGTAATTAGGAGGATGATTTTAAACAATTATGAGATTTAGATTCTAGTGAATAATAAATGATTACGCATATGATATATTTGGATATTGAGAGGTATTGTTGTTAGTAGGTAAGGGATGAATTTTCTAGTGGTATATTAAGGTGAAATGTTGTAAAGAGGTTTGGGGATAGTGATAAATAAGGGCAGTGGAGTTAGTTAAATAGAGTTAATGGGAGTTAGTGAAAATAAGAATGTTGAGATACAGATAATATATAAAGAGGGTGTTAGATATTTTAGGGACACAGTGGTTAGTGATTATATGTAGAGAGGTGAGTAATGTGAATGGTAATTATATTTGTTGATGATGGTATTTTGTAGTAAGGATCCGGTGTAGGGAGTGATCAGCGTGCGACGTGGCAAGAGACCAGCGTGCAGCGTGGTGGCAGGCGGAGCAATTTTGGGTTAGAGTGTTTGCCGATATTTGGTGGAGGGCAAATGGTTAGGAATGGGTATGGCCAGGTAGGGAACACACATCCTTGTACAAAAAATGAGCGGTGCCAGAGGTTTTAAATGGGATTAGTGAAGGGGGTTATTACAGAGATATTGGTGTCATAGTATATAAATATGGTTGTTAGAAGCGGTTGTTAGTAGAAAAAAGAGGGGTAGTAAGGTTAGATTGACAAATGCCAAAATAAGATATAAAGAATAGCGAATAATAGAGAGTCACCCAAACTAATAAGGATAAAAGGGTTAGAAAAGGAAAATTCATAGTAGAAAGGTGATGTAACAGAAAGGTAATGATAAATTTGAAATTTTTGTGTGTGTAGAATCTAATGATAAATGAATGTTAAATAATAAAAGTTGAATAGAGAGTTGATAAAAATAATAATGTTGTATCAAATTTTATACAAGTTATTTACATGTGAATTGTTCAATGCTAGTGTTTAATGTTTAATGTACAATGTTTTATTATGTTGATGGTACAATAGGTCAGTAGGTTACTACAAGGGTAGTAACGATAACAGAATATTAAATTTTAAAGAATTATTAGTGAGATTGGTGTTGGTTATCAAGTATATAATGATGATTCTGTTTCAAAGAAAAATAAGCGTAAAGAAAGTTGAGTAAAGAAAAATAAATAGTTTCGAAGTGTTTGCCATAATAGGTATGTGTGTTGATTTTATCTGAAATAAATTAGTAGAGATAGTGGTTGTTGTTTGAGAGATTAAGATTTGTTTATGCTTAGTATAATAATATGTTTTCTTGTGGTGAGAGAAGCAAGTTGATGTTGACTGGAGTCAGAGAATTTGATAAAAATATACAGGAGTGTTGAAAAATGGAAGGATTTATCTGTCTTAAATCTTGTTTTTTTTTTTTTGTTATTTGAAAACTTATGAGTAAAGAAAACCAACACCTCAAAACACAAACCAATGCATCTAAGGGGAGACATATCAGTTGTGGATATGGGAATAAGTAAGTCCACTATTTTAAAAATTTGGTATTACATGTTGCAGAGTTTTGTGGTGTTGTGACCGCGGTCCTGAGCTGGCCGGTGCGTCAGAACAGGAGCGTTAAGTGCCTCATGGCCTTATGGTGTTGGGATCTCTCCTGAGAAGTCCAGTAAGGTCAGACAGGTACGATCAGCATCATTGAACCAAGGGTAAGTGATTATACTTCTTTTATATTAACACTACAGGGGGTTGTGGCATCATATCTGAATTGATCCTTTTAGAAACATGTAAATGAGTCGATGAAAGTTTTTATGTTTCGACATAAAAACCTTTCATTGAGGGGGTTTTGTGACAGTACATAAAGGCCTGTTATCCTAATTATGGGATTAAGGGATTTTGGATTGTATTTTTTATTATATTTATGAATGTCAACCAGAGTTAGGTCAGTTTTACCCATGTCCCATGAAACAACGCATATTCAACAAGAAGGAAATGAATCCAAGGTCACCGGGAGACGGGCGAAGTCGAACATGTATAATGGCGGTGTATGTGAAAACGAACTATAAATATGAACTTTCATTGGTCCACAAGGCTGTGTCGTCATTATTAAACGCTAATGATATAACACCAAGAACGTACAAAACAAGGCGTTGGCCGTAGAAACAAAAGATGGTGACGTCATATACACTACTACTTATGCAGATTTTGTGTATAACCTGTTCCCAGTCTGCATTAACAACTCATAGCGTACATACGCTCAATTGTGTTGGGCAGTTTTTGCCAACAAAGGTGTTTAAAAATTTGTAAAAAATGTAATCATACAAATAACTAGTTTCAATGGACAGTTAAATGTAGTAATCTAAATTCAGTGCACTCAGGAAAAGACAGATCACAAAGTTCGGCCGAACATCCGAACATACTAGCTGCCGTTGTTAGTAAACCTTAATCACTAACAAATTATAACACTTTATTATTCAGGAATTAAGCAAGGATTGTATAAATTTATTCACTCATTGGGTGTTAGCAAAAACATCTCTTTATTAACATATTTATCTCTCATACTTTACTTTACTTTTAAAACTCAGATTCTAAAAATTTCTGCATTAAATATTTCGAAAATTTACTTCTTATTCTTTTTATATCAAAAGCATTCAGCTAGATATTGTTTTCAGTACCACGGATCCGGGTTTCAACTTAGTTATGTTTTTATTACAACTTCAACCAAATCATTAGAAGAATAATTTTGGTTGTAAATTTTAATATTAATTTAAATCTAAACATCTTAATGTCATTACTATTTCATTACAGTGATTACAAAAATATATATATATATAAAACTTTAAATTATCAAAAGTTCTTTACTGTTCTTTTGTTACTGGTCTTGTGGTTTTACAATGAATTAGTGTTACAAATATTATGTTTTGATATCACCTGAATGTAACATGTGTATGCTGTGGGGTCCATGATGGTCATCTTCAGTCCCCTTCTAGGGTGTGATCCACGGTTCCTCTTGATGTTCCATGAGGCTGATTGTTTCTGGTAGTCTCTTCCTAGACGATTAGATTTTGGTACTAGAAGTTCATCCGGTTGCTGTTTGTGTTTTCTTCTTTTGGAGTCGGTTGATTACATTTTACTTTTAGTTACAGTTCTTATTTTGTCAGCACTAAAATTTGGTAAGTAACATTTCTCACCACTTACAGTTTGCTAAGAGATGTGTCGGCTAAGTTTCCTTTTTTTTATTATTCTTTACATATTTCTTCACGCACTACATTATAATTTTGTTTTTATTATTATTATTATTATACTACATAGGTCAAATCGAACTCATTATAAACTTGTTTAAATATTGTTTAACTGTATACACCTATGTGAATGTTCACAACACAGCAGCTACATCCTTACATCTCGGTGTCTATCAGGCGAATGCAAGCAATGTTTAGCGGCAAGGGGTCAGTAGCTGGCGCGGTCTTACGCACTGAGAAAATAGTTCGTTCTTTTAAGTTATATTAATTATTTACTAATTAAGTCGTAATACATTATTCTACCTTTTGGTTACGAATTAGGAATTTCTTTATCTATTTAGTAAGTATTTTCTTGAATTAAAGTAATTATTATTATTAGCTAAATAACACCGTTCTTAACGTGTTGGTACGGGACAATTTGCACGTTGTTGCATGAATCTAGGCATAGGTAAGGGGTGGATAATACTCTTACTTATATTGAAAGCAATTTTTTATTTGTGCGATTTAAATATTTTTTAAATCGTCACATCCTCCTGCACTTAACGATGAAGTTGGGGTGGTGGGGTAATAATTAAATCTAATAAACACAATTACATTTTTATCTTTCGTGAAATTCCCTTTCTCTCGTTTCTTAACTACTACCTTAATATTATATATATATAAATAAACATTACTTATTTATCCATTTATTACTTTTAGTTTCCGTAACTTCACAATATAGTGGCCCGACTGATTACATTGCATACTCTAACTATACTGGTTAGCTTTCTGCGCTTTCTTTAACCCTTGTAAAGAACTTTTCTTTAACCCTTGTAAAGAATTTTTTCAGTACGGCGCCATTGTGACTGTGTTACGTATTTATCCCTATATCTCTTAATTCTACTACAGTAATCTAAAGTCAATCCCATACTTGACCTTAGATCCTATCTTAACACTAATTTCTTATTCTACTGAGATACGCGGAATTTCACAAAGGGGAATCTTTATTTACATTTAAACAATCGGCTTTTACAATCTAAGAGGGGTCAGACAATTTACTAGACGCATTGTATTATACACTAGGGTAGTTTACCATTGTTTACTTCGGTACCAATTCAAGACAATAGGGGTGGCTTACTACAATATTTCCTGCATGAACGAGTTTGTCTCTTACTGGCAAGCGGGGGAATTATTTTGAACAGGCCACGACCGGGTGTTTACACGACACAAAATATACTTTTATTATTGTTATTTCTTTTAGTTTACTACTACACTTTTATTACACGTTATTTTTATTTAAGCTATTATTAAACCTTTTATTTAGAGTACTTATTATTTATTTTATATCAAACACTTATGAAACTTGAATTCATTTAAATACATACATATATCTCTTATTACACATAGATTCTTATATTAATCAATCAAAATAAACTTATCTCACAACAATTCAACTTTCTGTACTGTCACAGATAATTAGTCAAAACAAAACGCTACTATCATTGTATAGTAGAGAGAAATTTCACATACGAAAAATTCATTCCTTTAACAATAGCTCAAAGGGTCAGCTGTTTTGGGGAGTCGCATTGTTTGCATAGGGTGGTAACACAGGTAGGACAATTCAGAACAGGAAAGACTCGTGTCTAGGATTGTCTGTTAGGTTAGCGAGGGGAGGTTTTGAATGAGATGCGTGCATAGAAAAGGGGAGAGTTTACATTCCTCAACACGTATTTAACATGAACTAGCTTGTTCATACCGACAGGTTTAGAATGGAATATTTACCAGCGATGACTTGTTTATTACGGCAAAGTCACGAGACTAATATTATTATATCTTAATTAAAATTTTACTCATTTATTTATTTATTTTTTTTATTTCAGAGTGAATAAATTTATGTTTGTCAAAGTTATTGTTAAAGAATTATAACAATATATAATATAATTATTAAAACAACAACACAATACATAATTATTATTATGTTTTACAAAGTCGCAGTGGCGCAGTTTTGTGCGTCACGATACTCGCAACTATTTTAACTTAAGCAGAGTGGCGCAATTTTGTGATGTCTCCCTTGTTAAGATATCACAAATGTCGGGAACCAGTTCAATTTGTTACCTGTTAATTGAACTAGCTGCCGTTGTTAGTAAACCTTAATCACTAACAAATTATAATACTTTATTATTCAGGAATTAAGCAAGGATTGTATAAATTTATTCACTCATTGGGTGTTAGCAAAAACATCTCTTTATTAACATATTTATCTCTCATACTTTACTTTACTTTTAAAACTCAGATTCTAAAAATTTCTGCATTAAATATTTCGAAAATTTACTTCTTATTCTTTTTATATCAAAAGCATTCAGCTATATATTGTTTTCAGTACCACGGATCCGGGTTTCAACTTAGTTATGTTTTTATTACAACTTCAACCAAATCATTAGAAGAATAATTTTGGTTGTAAATTTTAATATTAATTTAAATCTAAACATCTTAATGTCATTACTATTTCATTACAATGATTACAAAAATATATATATTGTAACGCAACATAGTTGAGGTTCCCCAACGTTACATAAAAGACTGAATGAAATATGGTCAAAGACCATACCCTGACTTAAGGTTGTTCGATAGTTCATATGTTTGAGAAGGACCTCAAGTAAAAAGGAGGCAATGACTAATATTAAATGTAAAAGAGCCAGACCAATGAATGATTGGATATAATGAAATGTTTGTTTTGTACTGTGACATGTTAAGGTCTACAGAATATTTATATTGTATGTTGAATGTGTTAAAAATGAAATGATGTTGTTTGATAATAATACTTACTCAATAATTATGTTTATATTTTATATTAGATTTGTTTTTATACAGCACACTATAGCTACCAATGTTAGGCACTGTACTAAGTTGTCAGTATTGTATAAAATTGAAAGATACTGTTGTTCTAATTAATGTTTATAAACTGGATCAGGAGTGTGACCAGTGTTTCAAGTCTAACAAGTAGTTCTGACAATTATGTCATAAATTAATAAAGGGTTCCAGAACCAATTGATTAATGTAAAAACAAATAACCACCAGTAAATTAAAATTCATGTAATTAACTATGTAATCAATAATTAATTGTACAGTAGGTCAGGTAAAAAGAAAATTAAGTTAAAAACCAAATAATGTTATAATGGTTGTAAATGAATCTATAGGCCTAAATTCCATATTAGTGAAAGGAAATTAATACCTTTTTAGTAAACCCAGTCCAACGAAACTCTAGTAAAACATTTACTGTTTAATAAGGAAGGTTAGTGGAGAATTTTATGTGATTCGATATTAATCCAAGCATGGAGTATTTTATTGGAAAGGAGTAGTAATATTCTATAATGCCGGCTCAAGGATATATAGAAAACATGGTTGTTAAGGCAACTGATTTTTAGTAAGTTGTTGATTTTGAATAGATGGTACTGATTGTTACGAGCTATTAGGTTGAGATGAACCGATATATTTAAAATATATGAATAAATATAAAGAAAATATATATCCAAATTGAAAAAGCATTTTTGCAAAACAATTATACTGGAATGTCAATGAATCATACAAATTAAATAACCCTCTAAATTATCAATGAATACAATAAAAAAGAACTGAAAGCGTCTCACCTCATTCACTAAATAATTCCGCTGAATTTGGTATCAAACCAATTCATGCTATAAATTGAAGACCAATAAAGAGTTGAAGCCTGAATTAACGGAAATATTTGGAAATACAGAAGATTCGATTGACGAAATAACCTTCATTGACAGCGTAAGCTGAGATCCTGATTCCAGTTCGTTGGGACCAAGAATTGTGAAGACGCAAAAGAGGAATCGAAGCACAAGAGTTCCTGTGGGGTTATCATCATCCATTCATTGAAGACCAGAGCAGTTTTACTGGGTGAAGACGATATAAACTGCATTTTGACCGTTGTTGACAAACATTCACCGCCTAATGAAGCTTTCGCCGCTTGGGTAAAAAAACAAATTATTTTCATATCATTGTATTTTAAGTAAATAATTTTATTCTTTTTGTAAATTGAACAACCTTAATTATGCGTTTTACCTGGCCTTACTAATGGTTCAAAGAACTACACGAACCCTGGTATAAGAATTATTTGTCATTATTTTCAAAGTATATGTTTTTTTTTAGAGTTCGAATAATTAAGAATCGATATATGTTGGGATAGTCGATTGGATCGTCTTATTGTTTGTCTGAGACAACGTAACTTGTTAAATACCAGAGAAAAATAAATAAAGTACATTTGTTGTATTAGATAACGTTTTAATCATTGCAGAGAAAATACTATATGTAGTTGGTGTAATAATTTATTAACAGATTGATACAAAAACTCCGAGTAACTAACCTATAAGTATACTTATTTCTAATAACAGCGCTCCAAGTTTGCAGCTGGTGAGACGGGAGATTGCTGAACTAACGGGTTTTGCCATACTAAATTTGAATGAAATTTTTATCGTTGAGGGACTAGGGTTGAGACAAAAACCACTTACATTCAGTAAATACTCCATATATATTGCTCATATTAAACAACCACTGAGAATTAAATTAAGTCTACAGAATACTACCATTATAAATTCAGGAATATAATTCTAAGTTGGTGGACTTAATAATCTGTGTTCTGAGGGTTTCACTGGTCACAACCGCAAGGTATATTAGTTAATAACATATTAATTAAACCAGGTAACAGCACTTTAATTGTTACGAATCGCCACCTACAACGTATTACTTGGCGTTTGTTACACCGGAGTATCTTATAACTAATTACACTAATAGACAAGATTTCTTTATAATTTGACGTCTCCAGCTGGTATCATACATTATAACATACGTCCTCACATAATTAACAAGCAGTTCGTTACTAAATTGATTACAACAGTGGGGTTTGAATAAGACGGACATTTTCGCTAGTACCGGCACATATTAGTTTCTTTACAAATTGACGCTCGCAACGTGAGGCATCATCGTCGCATCTTAACACCTTAGATATTATTTTTTGTTTCAAATTGGCGCTCAACGAGTGGGCTTTAGTTAAGTAAAAAATCATATTATTTGTTACTTAACTTGAGCAGGCAACCATTAGAGGCACAGGAATGCAGAATACCAGAGGCAGATCGAAGAAGAGGGCAGAAGAGAAGGAGAAGGAAGAAGGTGGACAGGAACAAGAAATAGAATTAGTCACGGACAGTGAAATGGATCAACAGACAGGTGATACAGAAGAAATCGAAATAGTTAGGGATACGGAAACGGAAATAGTGGAAGAAGATGCCCAAGGGGATCAACCAGATAGACCCAACCAAAAAGAAGATATAAGTATACAGGAGATGTTAAGAATTGTAATGGAAGGGAATAACAAGATCCAAGAAGATAATAGACAAACTAATGAAAAAATAGACAGTATAAACGAAAGGTCAGAAAAGCTGGAAAATAAAATAGACAGTATTAAGGAAAGTACTAGTGAACTTTTGAGACAAACCATAAATGAAAATAATGAACAGTTGATGGCCGATTTTAGACAAATCAATGAGAAGCTGGAAAATAAAATAGACAGTATTAATGAGAACTCAAGAAAACAAAACGAAATTTTGAACGAAAATTTAATCAAACAGATGAATAAAAGGTTTGACAGGAATGATGAGAGTTTGAGGCAGATTCTGGAGAATACCAAACGAATGGATGAGAAAATTGAAAACCATAATAAGGAGTTGCGGCAAATCATCAATGAACAAGGCCTAGCATTGAGGGAAGTCATCAATGGAAGTATTATAATTGTCAATGAAACATGGAACAAAGGAGTTGATAGCTGTGAAGTGGAGGTAAGACAGCAAATAAATGAAATTACGGTGGATCTGGAAAAGACAGATGAACCCATCATGCAACTCAGAGTAGAAGTAGAGACCAAAATTACTCAAATAGGAAACATACAAGCGAAGACCCAAGAAAAATTTGACAAGATACCAATTGATAGAACCGGAAGAATAGAACGGGGTCATGATGAAATGAAGATAGTGAGAATAAGACAAATGTGTAAAAGGAAATTAATAGATACACGGGAAGAATTGGAAATGATTAAAGGGGGATTAGTTAAACTGCATAATAGACCAATTACGGAAAACAGAGAAGTAAGGCAAGTGAGAAACTTTAAACGAACCACACTTGAATTCCCAGATGGACTAGAAGGACCAAAAAGTCCAAAACTAACTAAGGAGCATGGAGGACTTATGGAATTTATGTATGAACCATCAGAACAATTAAGAGACAGTACAGAAGAATCAGTTCAAAGGACAATGATGAGCTTGACTATAAATGACCATTTTATAGTGACAAGAGGCAAGAACTGCACAATAATGAGATATGTCACAAGGACAGAAATAACTCTATACACTAGAGAGACCCGAACAATCAGTATAGAGGAAATAATGGACCACGGTGAAACAGATTCCAAACAGAATATAATGAAAAGGGACGGATTTTATGGATACAGGACCAAGCAACCCATTGTAAATAAAAACCCAAAATTCCAAAGGATGTAAGAACAACTTACTCATAATTATTCAGAAACAGTATGATTTAAAAAAAAGAGACTAAACCCAAAATTCCAAAGGATGTAAGAACAACTTACTCAATAATTATTCAGAAACAGTATGATTTAAAATAAAGAGACTAAAACCCAAAATTCTAAAGAAACTGTAAGAACAACTTACTCAATAATTATTCAGAAACAGTATGATTTAAAATAAAGAGGATGAATAACCCAAAATTCTAAAGAAACTGTAAGAACAACTTACTCAATAATTATTCAGAAACAGTATGATTTAAAATGAAAAAAGAATAAATACCCCAAAATTCAAAAAATGAAGTCAGCTCAACTTACAAACAAGTATCTAAGAAAACAATTTATGAGTTATATAAGAAAGAGAATTTTGAAGATAAAAAGAACAACCAAAGTCGAAAAATAAGTAAGAACACCTTACTATACAATTTAGGAGAAATTGCTTTAAACTGATATGAAAGAAGAAAAAAATTTTACACTAATTCAACCTAATAAAAATCATCAAAACCAGAAGACGAAATGAGTTTATCTAATGTAACATAATAGTGAGAAATGTAATTTCGAATGTAAAAGAAATAATAATGATTGTGCCAGAAGAATATAGCTACATAATGTAATGTATAGTACTGACCAAAATCTCATAACCAGCTGTATTGATCACAAAGGAATATGAGCCAATGAAGATAAGAGAATGAAGAAGCCAAAATGGAACCATCGAAAGGATCACACAAAAAAAAAACAAATGGTTCAGAATTATCCGAAGACAAAACCCAATTAATAAATGTCAATAAAATAGCCAAGTATTGGAGAGAAAAAGTGTATAATAGAAGGAAGAATTAATATGAAGAAACAATATGATCTGAATTCAAGTACAGTGAATAATCCCTAGAATATGATCATTATTTATTATTTTGTTGAAGGTCACATGATGACTACCTTACGAGGTTTATTAATGAAGATTGACTGTAGAATATTCCAGCAATCATTTAACTGGGCAGAGATGATGTTCCTCTGATCCCAGAAAGTATGTAACGGACGACGGTAATTGGTTAGCCGATAGAGCACCACCGATTCGATTCCAGTTATAATGTTAGGGAGGTTTAGGAAAATTAAATATTAGAGGGAAAACTCACAAATAAATATAGAGAATTAAATAAAACCAGATCCAAAATGTATAATTAATGAAGAATGTCACAAGAATGATTATAGAAATAAGATTTAAACTTGGGAAATAATTGACTTTAAGAAGGAACGAAGAAATGATAATAAAATAACGAATAATTGGGAAATATAAAAGTACTATAAATAGGAAACCAATTGGCCAGATACAAATTAGAAGTTTATTTCTTGCTAAACTTTGTTTATACCAAAATAAACTTATTTCGAAGGGGGGGTGTTATGTAACGCAACATAGTTGAGGTTCCCCAGCGTTACATAAAAGACTGAATGAAATATGGTCAAAGACCATACCCTGACTTAAGGTTGTTCGATAGTTCATATGTTTGAGAAGGACCTCAAGTAAAAAGGAGGCAATGACTAATATTAAATGTAAAAGAGCCAGACCAATGAATGATTGGATATAATGAAATGTTTGTTTTGTACTGTGACATGTTAAGGTCTACAGAATATTTATATTGTATGTTGAATGTGTTAAAAATGAAATGATGTTTGATAATAATACTTACTCAATAATTATGTTTATATTTTATATTAGATTTGTTTTTATACAGCACACTATAGCTACCAATGTTAGGCACTGTACTAAGTTGTCAGTATTGTATAAAATTGAAAGATACTGTTGTTCTAATTAATGTTTATAAACTGGATCAGGAGTGTGACCAGTGTTTCAAGTCTAACAAGTAGTTCTGACAATTATGTCATAAATTAATAAAGGGTTCCAGAACCAATTGATTAATGTAAAAACAAATAACCACCAGTAAATTAAAATTCATGTAATTAACTATGTAATCAATAATTAATTGTACAGTAGGTCAGGTAAAAAGAAAATTAAGTTAAAAACCAAATAATGTTATAATGGTTGTAAATGAATCTATAGGCCTAAATTCCATATTAGTGAAAGGAAATTAATACCTTTTTAGTAAACCCAGTCCAACGAAACTCTAGTAAAACATTTACTGTTTAATAAGGAAGGTTAGGGGAGAATTTTATGTGATTCGATATTAATCCAAGCATGGAGTATTTTATTGGAAAGGAGTAGTAATATTCTATAATGCCGGCTCAAGGATATATAGAAAACATGGTTGTTAAGGCAACTGATTTTTAGTAAGTTGTTGATTTTGAATAGATGGTACTGATTGTTACGAGCTATTAGGTTGAGATGAACCGATATATTTAAAATATATGAATAAATATAAAGAAAATATATATCCAAATTGAAAAAGCATTTTTGCAAAACAATTATACTGGAATGTCAATGAATCATACAAATTAAATAACCCTCTAAATTATCAATGAATACAATAAAAAAGAACTGAAAGCGTCTCACCTCATTCACTAAATAATTCCGCTGAATTTGGTATCAAACCAATTCATGCTATAAATTGAAGACCAATAAAGAGTTGAAGCCTGAATTAACGGAAATATTTGGAAATACAGAAGATTCGATTGACGAAATAACCTTCATTGACAGCGTAAGCTGAGATCCTGATTCCAGTTCGTTGGGACCAAGAATTGTGAAGACACAAAAGAAGAATCGAAGCACAAGAGTTCCTGTGGGGTTATCATCATCCATTCATTGAAGACCAGAGCAGTTTTACTGGGTGAAGACGATATAAACTGCATTTTGACCGTTGTTGACAAACATTCACCGCCTAATGAAGCTTTCGCTGCTTGGGTAAAAAAACAAATTATTTTCATATCATTGTATTTTAAGTAAATAATTTTATTCTTTTTGTAAATTGAACAACCTTAATTATGCGTTTTACCTGGCCTTACTAATGGTTCAAAGAACTACACGAACCCTGGTATAAGAATTATTTGTCATTATTTTCAAAGTATATATGTTTTTTTTTTAGAGTTCGAATAATTAAGAATCGATATATGTTGGGATAGTCGATTGGATCGTCTTATTGTTTGTCTGAGACAACGTAACTTGTTAAATACCAGAGAAAAATAAATAAAGTACATTTGTTGTATTAGATAACGTTTTAATCATTGCAGAGAAAATACTATATGTAGTTGGTGTAATAATTTATTAACAGATTGATACAAAAACTCCGAGTAACTAACCTATAAGTATACTTATTTCTAATAACAGCGCTCCAAGTTTGCAGCTGGTGAGACGGGAGATTGCTGAACTAACGGGTTTTGCCATACTAAATTTGAATGAAATTTTTATCGTTGAGGGACTAGGGTTGAGACAAAAACCACTTACATTCAGTAAATACTCCATATATATTGCTCATATTAAACAACCACTGAGAATTAAATTAAGTCTACAGAATACTACCATTATAAATTCAGGAATATAATTCTAAGTTGGTGGACTTAATAATCTGTGTTCTGAGGGTTTCACTGGTCACAACCGCAAGGTATATTAGTTAATAACATATTAATTAAACCAGGTAACAGCACTTTAATTGTTACGAATCGCCACCTACAACGTATTACTTGGCGTTTGTTACACCGGAGTATCTTATAACTAATTACACTAATAGACAAGATTTCTTTATAATTTGACGTCTCCAGCTGGTATCATACATTATAACATACGTCCTCACATAATTAACAAGCAGTTCGTTACTAAATTGATTACAACAGTGGGGTTTGAATAAGACGGACATTTTCGCTAGTACCGGCACATATTAGTTTCTTTACAAATTGACGCTCGCAACGTGAGGCATCATCGTCGCATCTTAACACCTTAGATATTATTTTTTGTTTCAATATATAAAACTGTAAATTATCAAAAGTTCTTTACTGTTCTTTTGTTACTGGTCTTGTGGTTTTACAATGAATTAGTGTTACAAATATTATGTTTTGATATCACCTGAATGTAACATGTGTATGCTGTGGGGTCCATGATGGTCATCTTCAGTCCCCTTCATGGGTGTGATCCACGGTTCCTCTTGATGTTCCATGAGGCTGATTGTTTCTGGTAGTCTCTTCCTAGACGATTAGATTTTGGTACTAGAAGTTCATCCGGTTGCTGTTTGTGTTTTCTTCTTTTGGAGTCGGTTGATTACATTTTACTTTTAGTTACAGTTCTTATTTTGTCAGCACTAAAATTTGGTAAGTAACATTTCTCACCACTTACAGTTTGCTAAGAGATGTGTCGGCTAAGTTTCCTTTTTTTTATTATTCTTTACATATTTCTTCACGCACTACATTATAATTTTGTTTTTATTATTATTATTATTATACTACATAGGTCAAATCGAACTCATTATAAACTTGTTTAAATATTGTTTAACTGTATACACCTATGTGAATGTTCACAACACAGCAGCTACATCCTTACATCTCGGTGTCTATCAGGCGAATGCAAGCAATGTTTAGCGGCAAGGGGTCAGTAGCTGGCGCGGTCTTACGCACTGAGAAAATAGTTCGTTCTTTTAAGTTATATTAATTATTTACTAATTAAGTCGTAATACATTATTCTACCTTTTGGTTACGAATTAGGAATTTCTTTATCTATTTAGTAAGTATTTTCTTGAATTAAAGTAATTATTATTATTAGCTAAATAACACCGTTCTTAACGTGTTGGTACGGGACAATTTGCACGTTGTTGCATGAATCTAGGCATAGGTAAGGGGTGGATAATACTCTTACTTATATTGAAAGCAATTTTTTATTTGTGCGATTTAAATATTTTTTAAATCGTCACAAAATATTCTATTAACGAGACAATCTTATATAAATAAAATTTAAAATAAACATCTTATATTAAATAAAGCAGCCCAGCCTGCTCACGCACTACATTCATACAAAACCCCTTTTATAAAATTGAAAATTAATTAATTCATTTAATTATGAGTCGACTACTTAACCCGCGTCCTTCTGATGACCACGTGCTGCATCTCGTATGTGTATAAATGTTTCGTTTATTAGTCACATTTCTCGCTTTTACTGTCTACTCCGCTAACTTCGTCTGAACTGTCGAATTTAACTGTTTCTCTTCAAACTTTCTGTTACACTTCGGAATATGTTAAAATACAAAACTTTTGTTCGCGAACTTTGTAACTTGTCCCGGCCGGGAACGAGTGATTTCGTCGACTGGCTATATCGTTACCAACATGCCTCCCTTCCACTGTTGGTCAAAATGGGAAACCAATGCCTTCTGGTATCAAAATGTTCGTCCACTTACATCCAGCATGGGTTGTTAGGTGTATTGGACGTTAACGAAATTTTGAGGCCACTAGCCACGTCACTCAAATGGGCGTGGTGTATTCAGACTTCCGTCATCTATCGAGCACGTGGTGAACAAATTTCACAAAAAGCCACTTTGGTTCGGCTTGGTCCGAGCGTCGTCTGTGCACCCCGCTGGTGTTCACGCGTTTGTGTGTGTCACACATATTTGACTTCTTGGAATTCTACTGCGTTGTCGCACACACGCCGCATTCCAACGCCCTAACTACGTTCAAACTTCACATCACTGTCCCTTTGTTCTACGACAATTTTATTTAACATGTGACTGGCCACACAGATGGAAAATAATTTTATGAATTTCAATAAAACAAAAACCCCTCCTTTTATACCCTGATTAACGAAAGAAAGTGACTGGCAGAGCGGCCGCGCGGCGACTGAGTTTGTAGTAAAAACATTCCACTTAATAACCTCGTGGAAACGTAAAATACAGGGCTAGAAATGTCTAATGAACTGTATTTTAATCATCAATTAAAGACGTTTTTAACAAACCTTTCTAATTTTTTAAATCTTTTTTCAATTAATTTATATTGAGAGTTAAATAAAAAAATACACGAATTTGAATTAAAAATTTAGAGTTTATCTTTTTTATTACGTAAGAACTCAAAGGTTAAGCATCGGAAAAACATTTCTTGTAGACAAATGGTAGTCCACCTTCTTTAGTACAATATATCAAAAATTGAGATTCCTACGATTAAAATTAACGACGTTATTAATTTTTTTCTAATGTCCTGTTAACTCAGTTGTTAAAAGTTGTACATGAATGAGATTTGCGTGACGCTCTCTTTAGATAACTAAGTGTGGAAGACATATACAACTTACACCTTGTACGTGATAGGAATACTACAATGGATTAATATATAAAGTGAATTTCACAGAGAGCAGTGCGTGGCGCTCTGCGGCGGAAGTACAGTCAGAACCTAGTGGACCCATTTTATTCACGCGCTACCGTCTTCGTTTGAAGACTACTAACTCACAGCTATAAGTGTTTCTTATAGAGTGTTTTAATAGTGTATTTTTATGATTTATACACATATTTTATGAGCGGATTCCATAAAAGCTGAAGAACACTACAATACTTGTAAGTACCTTACTGTGTTTATTATTTATTTGTCAATGCTAATAACAAGTAATTTACTAATTGTTTTTTACATTTCAATACATTATAACAGTACTGTTATAATTATGCAATATCTGGTAAACCGAGCTTTGCTCGGTAGTTTTAAACTGTAAACTGTATTTCATAGTTAAATAATTAGTTGTTGAGAAATTTGAATGGCATTAACAATTTCCCAGTAATTACATTGCACTTCAAGTAGTAGTATTAAAGCTGATCACAAAACAAAAATAGTTTATTAACAAGAAAACAATAAATACCGTACCGCAAAAGAGTGATAAACAATCATTCAAGACCATCTGTTATAAAAAGCATGTAGTTCAACTAAACCACAAAAGTCTGGTCAGATGTAAGTTTTTGACAGATCTCCAGGTAGATAGATTAGATTAAATAAGTAGACAGATAACTAAAATCTCTGTATATTTATATGAGAGGTTGGTGACTCGTAGCAAGTTGGCTGTGTCAATGCGTGAGCCGTGAGCGTATGCACCACTTTCTTTGGGCTGTTACTGTACCTTGACTCGATGGCGCGCCGTTGAGCGATGTTAGTTCTAATTTTCCTATATTAACTGTTTGCGGTTATATTTTATAATATTTGAAGGTTACATACCACTTTTTATTGATGAATACAATTTTGTTATGCTTACTGTGAAAAAACTCAATGAAAAAAATTATTAATAATGGAGAACAGTACATTTGGAAAAAATTAATAACGTCGTTAATATTATTCGTAGGAATCTCAATTTTTGATATATTGTACTAAAGAAGGTGGACTACCATTTATCTACAAGAAATGTTTTTCCGATGGTTAACCTCTGAGTTCTTACATAATAAAAACGATAAACCCTAAATTTTTAATTCAAATTCGTGTATTTTTTTATTTAACTCTCAATGTAAATTAATTGAAAAATGATTTTAAAAATTAGAAAAGTTTGTTAAAAACGTCTTTAATTCATGATTAAAATACAGTTCATTATACATTTCTAGCCCTGTATTTTATGTTTCCACGAGGTTATTAAGTGGAATGTTTTTACTACAAACTCGATTGCCGCGTGGCCGCTCCGCCAGTCACTTTCTTTCGTTAATCAGGGTATAGCCCCATTACAATACCCCCCAATGAGAGGTCTTTTGTCGAAACAGAAGAACTTGCATTGCTAAACCCCTAAGAGGATTGGAGAGGATATGGTGCCAACAACCCCCATTAATTCTTAACGCATCATGGGTAAACTACCCCCCTAGCTCGGCAACTATGGCTGCACCTGAACGAGATTACTGGACTTCTCTATCTGAGATCCCAACACCGTAATATTGAACATCTACGCACCATAATGCACCTAACCTTCTAACATGCCACCCCCAAAATCCAAACCCTTGGCCTTATACCATGCCAGATCCTCAACCGATATGTTCCCCCTTACATGCACACTGGGCTGCCTTTAGCAAGTACTGGGCGTGTACACATACTTATTAATACATTCTAAACAAAATTCCCTAAAATATTTAAAATCATTTTTTCCAAATCAAAATATAGCAAACAAATTAAATTCAGATCATTAAATTTGGTTAAAATTTTCATGTAAGTTCCAAATCAACCTGATATACTACCCTTTCTTTCATCAAAACAAAATAATAAAAATCTTTTACATGAATCTATCCTTCTCTATCAATTTTCTTCACTACTAATAACAACCACAAAAAAAACTTGAACACCTTATTAAAACATGAATTCACTTACCCTAACATTTATTTATAAAATATATATATATATATATACTAAACAACATAATTCAATAGACATACTAGTAATACACATAAACAATAATATACTTGAAACTCAAACATCATCTAAAATAAAAAATTTTTTTTTTCAAAAAAATTAAATTTATCAAAATATCTTTTTTCTCAATATTCAAAAAAAAAAAAAATATATTTAATTCAATCAAGAACCAAATGGCATCAATCAATCACTAGAAACTGGTCTTGTCTCTAACATCAACCATCAGCTGATCTCTCTGGGTCAAGTGAATGACCTTGACATACATATGTTACACAGAGCTACCTCATAAAATACATGAAACATCTTTAAAATTCTTGACCTTCAAACATAGTACAACATAATAAAATAAGACATTCAAAATTAACATGGTTATTATTATCTTACAATAAACCATAAAATTTACATTTAACCTGACCAAAATTACATATTTTATAGTTTCAATTTATTTTCAAATACTATTACAATCTGTTACTTGTTTCACTTCTTATTACATTTTGACTATGACTTTCTTTCTTTAATATTCTCATTCTCAATTAGTTTGGGTGACTTAATTATTCATAATACTTTGATTTACTAACTGGGCATTCATATATAATCTTACCCCACTTATGACTCTAATACTCACTTAACAGCTTTTACCTATTATGACACCCATCTATCAAACCATCTACCAACCATGCTCTACCTCTAACTTACTACTCTAACTCATTTCGCATCATTCTACCCTTATAACAAAATTCTCTCTACCCCTTTGTACTCAGGATGTGTGTTCCCTTCCCAATGCTCATTCCCTTATTTGGTTCCTGGCCCCTCCCTAAGTAACCCTTTCCGGCACATATCGGTTCCCCTCCCGCCACAACACTTTTCGTTGATGACTCCTTATCACACCACCCCCCTTACAAAATTCCCCATCAACTAATTACTCTCCCAATACATCACTTTCATCTACAAAATATCTCCATTTCGTTATTACCTCCATATATCAATCATTACTCTACATATTTTCCCCATAGCTACTGTGTCACTATCAATACTCAAATTCTACATTACGTTTATTCATAACAATATTGTTCTCTCTAACACCCCTTTAAACCTAACTTGGACTGATTTAAATGTCCTAACGAAATAATGATCACCCAAATTCTAACATTTACCACATTTTACATTACAGTTACCATTGAAAATTCAAAACTAGCTCAATTCATTTTACCATTTAATTCACAATCTCTTAAACACATTGAAATTCTATTATTTAATCATTAATTATATTCAATTTTAATTATATTCAAATATTTAATTACATTGATAACATTATGTATATCACTTATAAGTGACGCACTACATTTATAGCCCAAGTAGTCAGCTGATGTCTCTTTGTCATGTGAATGACCTTTCTCTCACTACATTTCAAAATTTATACCATGCGAAATACCTTACACATTTACAATCCTTATATTCTAACATAATAAAATAATAACACGATAAAACCTGATAAACATAATATAATAAACATCTAATGCACCCATTTCTCAAATCAAAATAAAATTATTTAATTAGCTCAGTAGCGAGTCACCATCATTAAGTTACCAAATTTTAATTCGTTACTCCCCTGAGTAACCTCCTTTGCCACACACACTATGACCCCCCTGGACTGTGGCATCCAGTTGTGTCCATAAGGACTGAAGTTTTGGAGGAATTTTGTCATCTCCTTGTCCTTGCTTCCGCGTTACATGTTTTCAAAATGCTAGATATCATCATATCCAAAGGTTACATATTTATACACCCTTAATGCGGGTCTATCACCTGGTTAAACTGTTCCCACGCGAACAGAGTGATAGGCGCTGTTCCATAGTTCCGGGGATTTCCCCTAAGTCACCCCCCACAAATTTCAAATCTATACCAATTTCAAGCACAACCAACCGTGGTCAGGTTTACAATTGCTGCCCGCAGTTGGCTGTCATCCAAAACCACGATTAGTGCTGGTAAGGCAGTAATCGCCCAAAAAGGTGGGGAAATCAACTTTCATTTCAGGCATGTTCTTTCATCATCATAATACACTGCACGGCAACAAATCAACATATAATATGAAATTATATAACAAGTTGTGCAGTGTATATTACGCCAGTTTGGCCTCCGATGATGGTAACATACATTGATGTTACCACCAACACTCATCGCTATCTGCAGTAGCACATGCCACCACTGCAATAGCATAACTAATAGCTAAACTTAAACCCTTCTACTGTTGCAGTCTCTACTTTCCATGATTATTTCACTTCGATTAACACCACACAACCCCCCAAAATTACCCACACATCTTGTATCAAAAAAAGTTTTTATTTTATTCCAGACCCTTCTGCACGTGCCACCTCTCACTGGTACTATAAACCTTACAATTATACTTGGTCACTTCTTTACATAAACTAAAATACAGCTACTGACATAAATTTAAAATTATAAACATCCCAAATTATATATTGATAAGTATTTGTATTGGAGGCTAATTTTATCCTTAAACTGCTAAAGTCATGACCTCCCGAAAATGGGGTTCCGCTGCCAGGGAGACCTGCCAACAAGATAAGACACACTACGTGAATTCACATCCCCCCTTTTACACCAACTCTACTCCCTCTATTCTACCATTTATCCAAACCCGCCATCTATTTTCTTGCCAAATCTCCCTCCCAACAAAACTCATTTTCAGAATTATTCTGAAACTATTGTCAATGGCTAAACTTATTTTTCCAATGACACCAAAAATTTTTACTTGAACGCACTGCCTTTTTAAAACCTAGCCTCCATAACTATTTATAGTCGCTCGAAAGCAGTGCTGGTACGTGATATGGTACACCTAACCGCTGCACCTTGAGTGTAAAAAAAAAATAATTTATATCACGTACCTTTATGGGTCCCCCTCCCCATTCAATAATGTGGTGAAATTTCTAATCTTTACCAATTTTGGTGGAGCCGGACCATCGTTGTTTCACCACCCGAAGGAAGCTCCTCCAACCATGGTCCGCCTCCAATTGCCGAAACCCACGGCCAGGACTGGTAAGGTCGTGACCGCCCGAAAATGGGGGAGAGTCCCTTCTGAAAACAAAATTAACATATTAAAATTCAAACAAATTTTTTTACCTTAACCAATAGAATTTCAAATTCGTAGCATTTTGTGTGCCCACTATCTCCTGTGTTACTGGGTTGCGTAGTACATATGCATTGTTCATTTTTATTTCTACAATCTCATAAGGTCCTTCTTATAATAGGAAAAACTTCTTTATTTCTTTATCTTGTGCGCTAGACAAATCATGTCTCCTTACCAACACCAACTGGCCTACCTCGTACTTGACCCACTTACCCTTTTCATCATGTTTCTGCTTTCTTCTCTCTCCCTTGGTGAGTAGACTCTCGTTTGCGAGTTGTATTTTTACATTTCGGTTGATAGTTCTTTCTTCCGGTGGATATTCAAAAAGTTGTTCTAATATTCTGGGTGGACGGTTTCCCTTGATTAGTTCGTACGGTGTAAACCCTGTAGAATCGTGGGTAGTGCTGTTTAACCAGTCCTCCACCTTCTTTACGTATAAAGGCCATTCTGAGTGTTTGGAGTGACAATACGCCCTGAATATCCTGCCGATTTCTCGCATCACCCGTTCTGCCTGGTTCGACTGTGGATGGTAAACTGCCGTATGCTTGGGTATGATGCCTTCCCAGCCGAGAGTCTGCCTCCACTTACCGCTGATGAATTGCGGGCCCGTGATCGGATAAAATTACTTTCGGCTTACCTACATTAATCATGTAGTCCTTGGTTTTCTTTTCGCTGAGCACCTTGCCAGTAGCTCTCTTTACGCTGTACAACCTAACAAACTTAGAAAAAGTGTCCAATACAACAAAAACATATACTACTCCACCTCTACCTTTAGGCAATGGCCCATACAAATCTACAGCAACTAAATCGAACGGTCTTTCAACTTTAATATAATCATTTCCCCTTCAGCCCTATAATTTACTACTTTTGACTTTTGATACAAATCGCAAACCCGTAACACTTTTCTAACTCTCCTTTCCATATTTTTAAAAACACAAGACTCTTTTAATACGTTTGTACATTTTTTCACACCAAAATGCCCATATCTTATATGACAATCCCAAATAATTCTATCTACTAACTCATCAGGTATCATTAACCTCCAATCCCGTTCACCCCCTTCTACTTTCTTAAACAGAATTCCCTGATATATTTGGAAATGTGTATTGTACTCTGACCCATTTATATCTGCTTCTAAACTAGCTATTATCTTACCGAATTTATTTTCTGATCTTTGTATGTTCTTGAGCTCCCTTAATTCTTCCCCAAAAATTCTGTCTTCCCTTGTCAATCGAAAGATTTCTATTTCTTTCAGATCCCTCCCT
This sequence comes from Magicicada septendecula, assembly GCA_034769895.1. Taxonomy (NCBI): domain Eukaryota; kingdom Metazoa; phylum Arthropoda; class Insecta; order Hemiptera; family Cicadidae; genus Magicicada; species Magicicada septendecula. Next base: position 456,398,702 of record CM068368.1, read on the forward strand.
GTTTTGTTATGTATTGTATCTATTCTGGAAAGAGTGTCTGGTATTTTGTTATCTGTCCCCTTAATGTATTCCCATGAAAAGTGATACTCTTGTAATGCTAGCACCCACCTGGTTAATCTGCTATGAGTCAACTTAACATGTGTTCAAAAATGATAAGGCCTTATGATCTGTTCTGATGTCAGTTTGGTTTCCTAGCAGGTAGATGCGAAATTTCTTCACTGCGAAGACGATGCTCAGCAACTCTTTCTCTGTTGTCGTGTAGTTCCTTTCTGCTGCCAATAAAGTCCTGCTGGCAAAAGCGATGGTCCGGTGTTCCTGGTCCTCACCCTCCTGGTAGAGTTCTGCGCCGAGGGCTATGTTGCTGGCATCTGTCTGTAAATAAAACTTTTTCTGAAAATCGGGGTGATTCATCATTATCATATTTATAAATTTCTCTTTAATTTCATTAAAAACAATTCTTTCCTCCTCACCCCATTTCCATTGTTTATTCTTTTGTAAGACCGCACTTAGTTTGGAGGTAACCTGTGCATAATTTCTCTGAAATTTTCGATAAAAGTTGCATAATCCTAAAAAGCTTTGTAACTGTTTGATATTTTTAGGTTCCGGAAAACGTATGATGGCGTCTACTTTATCTGGGTTTGCTAAAATACCCTCTGGAGTGATAATAAAACCTAAAAAATGTATCTCAGTTTGTAGAAATTTTGACTTCTCCCAATTAACGGTTAATCCCCCATTTTGCAATTTATTCAATACGTATTCTATATGTTCTAAATGTTCCGAGAATGTTCTTGTTGCTATTAATATGTCATCAACATATACAGTTAAAAAATCTAAATCCTTGGGTTGTAATATCATATCTAGACATTTTATAAAACTAGCTATGCTAGTGTTTAGTCCGAATGGCAAACACTTAAATTGATAGTTCTTACCATTGAAGAGAAATGCAGTATATTTCCGGCTCTCTGGTGCTAGTGGAACTTGCCAGTATCCTGCTGTCAAATCTAAGGACGTCATATATTTGACTCCGCTAAACTTCTGAAAAATTTCATTCATGGCTTCCGGTGACTCCCAGTCAGGTATTATAATTTGGTTAATTTTTCTAGCGTCTAAGCACAACCTTACCTTTCCATCTTTCTTGATGACCACTACTAATGGATTCGAGTACGGCGATATAGATCTTTCAGTGATGTCTCCTTCCATCATCCGGTCCAATTCCGCTTGCACTGCTCTCCGCTTTGAAAACGGCACTGGATAACTTCTCTGCATGTAGGGTGAGTGTTCTCGTCGAACCTTTAACTCGCATACGTAGTCCCTGGCTTTTCCAGGCAACTCAGCAAACACATCTCTAAAGCGTTCAACAACTGCCCACAACTCCTGTCGTTGGGGATTCCCTACAACTTCACCCTCATTAAAAAATGTATCTGCCCTATTTTCCCATACTCTCTCATCATTCTCTACACTCTCACTCTCCTGACATACATTCACTCTTGTTTCTAAAATTCCCTCGCCTACTCGGTTTTGTATCATCTTTACCCCCGTGACTCTAACTTCATCTAACACCCTCTTAAAATTTACCCTGACTGGTTCACTCCCCTTATTAAATTCTACTATTCTCTTGTTAAAATCGATTACTCCTTTATTTCTCTCCAAAAAATCGTTTCCCAGAATTATATCTAAATTCAAACCCTTAACTACTAGAAAGGTATTCTCAAATTCAGTTCCATTAAGGAATACATTTAACTGTACTTGTTTAGTAACTCTTTTACTTCGTACTCCGGTCACCCCCACTACTGTTACGTACGCAACTGGTAATGATGGAATATTTTTGTTTACTCTTTGTAATTCACCCATTACATTCTCTGAAACTACTGATATTTCACTCCCTGTGTCAATTAATGTTTTATAACTCTTACCTTCTATGGTTACAACTACCTCCGTCAATCCGGTTTTGGTTTCTGTCATTTCTGCATCGTCCTCCTCCAGTAACTCCTCCGCCATGTCCTTGATAATTATATTGCTTTGGTAGTTACACTCCTCTTGGACTACCAGGTTCTCCTCCGACAATGGCTGGGCCCGGTTCCCCATTGTCTCTTCTAGTTTCCCGTGGATGGACCTGCCACGGCTTTGTTATATCCTCCTCTGCCTCTGTTGCCGCTTCCATTTCCCCTCGGCGCTCCTCTGTTGTTCTCCACTCCTCTCTGCAGCTGATTTTGTTGGTGGTGCGTTCTCTCACTGCGTTGACATTCTCTCGCCTTGTTGCATCTAAAACATGTTGTTCTTATAGCATAGTTTTCAACATTACAATCTGCACATCGCCAACCCTCGCCTCTATTATCATTATTTCCCCCATGTGCCCCTCTATGAAAGTTTGGCATTCCCCTGAGTTGATTATAATTTCCATTGATGTGTGACGCTGGTGTGTTTATACGCCTACTCATATCCCGTTCTCTTATGTTCTGAAATATATCTAATATTTTTTCTATTTCAGTAATTTCTATAATTTCTCGTGTCATTAGTGTAATTTGTATTTCTCTCGGCAAATGCTAACTTATGTGGCGGACAAATGACCGGAACGGTAGCGGTGGCTCTAAATATTTTGCTTCATTGTATAATCGCATTACGTACATAGTCACGTTACCCCTGTGGGTCCCAAATTACCTGGTCCCATAATTTTACTCCGTAATATTTCTTGTTTTTCTTCTGACCAATATTTATCTCCAAAGGCCGTCTCAAAACTCTGATAATTTACCCAGTCTATTTTATGTACCTCCGCCCATACCGCGGAATTCCCTCTAAAACATTTCATTACCTTTAACAACTGTACTTCCCAACTACTTCGACAAAACTGATTGAATTCTTTCACTCTATTTAAAAACTGCATGGGGTGTACCCCCCTATTTTCACAATTAAACAATTCCAAATCAATATCACTATTCATGTCTTTAGTAATCACTGCTTGTTCAGTAACACTATTAAGTTTTTTATTTATTGCTATATTCAATTCATCTTTAACATTAACTATGCTCTGCTCAATTAACACAAATTTATCATTATTTAAATATTCAAATTGTTTATTACTTTTATCTATAGTATTTACTGTATCTTGCATAGCTTGTATCTCTGATTTGCAATTACTATTTCATTTATTTTGAAATTAGTATTAGTTTCATATGTCTTAATGTTATCTCTAACTTCTTCTATTTTCTCTACCGCATAATTAAATTTATACTCACTATCAACGTTACACTTATTTATTTTACTTTCAAAATTGTCTTTTATTTCTTGAATTTGCTAATGAACTTGTATTTTGACTGTATCTGACACTTGTTTGTTTACATTAATAATATGATTATTTAATTGTTCGTTTACTGATCCTATCACTTGTTCTCTAATTGTGTTAAAGCATTCATCCATCTCATTTAGACGTTTATTAACCTCAAACTTAGCATTTTGTGTATTTATTTCGTCAAAACGACTATTTATAACATCAAATTTACTATTCTGTATATCAAAACTACTCTTGACTTCGCTAACATCGCTGCTCAATTTATCAAATTTATTCTTTTGTTCATTCATATCCTTCGATATTGTTATTAACATACTCATTACATCATTATTAAATTGTCTGTTACATGTTGTTGAGGTTGGGGTTAATTGAACTCCCGAGTCCTCAGTCACATTGCTTTGATCTGTTACATTTAATTCTACTATTTTATCTTGACCCACACTTGGAGTCGAGTGGACCTCAATATTATTCATTATAGCTGACTCATCAAAATTGTCAACATTAGTTATTTCATTGACATCGTCATTATTTCCTGCCATTTTTAAATTGTAAATTTACTGATTTTGTTTAACTAATTTGTAATTTACATATACAACATATACCTACAACATTATGTACTTTACGTAATTTTTACGTACTGTTACTTAACCCTTCAACCACACTTGTATTTTACCGTGGGTGTGGAATTTCATACATAAAATTTACTTGATAAAATTCGTTCCAGTTCGTGGCGCCAACTGTGCTTTGTCAATTTAGTACATTACTTATAATATTTACTTCTTTTGCTTATTCGTGATAACTCACCTTACAATTCCTGTCCACTCCAGGGTTCGTCACACGAACGGCGTAATACAAGTGAGGTTCCAAGGTTATATTAATAATATACGCGACTCGCATTTATGAAAAATAACTAAAATTTTATTCTATTCTTTAGACTGCTTTCAGGTCATGAATTATTCATTTCTTTCAAATTATGTTATAAATTCTTCCCCAATAATTAAGACAAAAAAACATTCTTTAAATATTCTATTAACGAGACAATCTTATATGAATAAAATTTAAAATAAACATCTTATATTAAATAAAGCAGCCCAGCCTGCTCACGCACTACATTCATACAAAACCCCTTTTATAAAATTGAAAATTAATTAATTCATTTAATTTTGAGTCGACTACTTAACCCGCGTCCTTCTGATGACCACGTGCTGCATCTCGTATGTGTATAAATGTTTCGTTTATTAGTCACATTTCTCGCTTTTACTGTCTACTCCGCTAACTTCATCTGAACTGTCGAATTTAACTGTTTCTCTTCAAACTTTCTGTTACACTTTCGGAATATGTTAAAATACAAAACTTTTGTTCGCGAACTTTGTAACTTGTCCCGGCCGGGAACAAGTGATTTCGTCGACTGGCTATATCGTTACCAACATGCCTCCCTTCCACTGTTGGTCAAAACGGGAAACCAATGCCTTCTGGTATCAAAATGTTCGTCCACTTACATCCAGCATGGGTTGTTAGGTGTATTGGACGTTAACGAAATTTTGAGGCCACTACCACGTCACTCAAATGGGCGTGGTGTATTCAGACTTCCGTCATCTATCGAGCACATGGTGAACAAATTTCACAAAAAGCCATTTTGGTTCGGCTTGGTCCGAGCGTCATCTGTGTGCCCTACTGGTGTTCGTGCATTTGTGTGTGTCACACATATTTGACTTCTTGGAATTCTACTGCGTTGTCGCACACACGCCGCATTCCAACGCCCTAACTACGTTCAAACTTCACATCACTGTCCCTTTGTTCTGCGACAATTTTATTTAACATGTGACTGGCCACACAGATGGAAAATAATTTTATGAATTTCAATAAAACAAAAACCCCTCCTTTTAGCCCCTTTACAATTTGACATCAACACACAAAAGAATATACAATCCAAATTACTATCTGTTATCATTTACCACAAATCATTTCATAATACAGTCCATTTCGAAACCACACTATTCACATAATTAAATGTTCATGAACAACAACTGTTTAACCACCATCATTGAATAGTACTCTGGTCTTAGGTCTACACAAATCATTTTTTATTACATAGATTATAGTATTACTATCAACATAATGATTATTCAATGTTTCATATTTTTCCACAATATCATCATAATTAACAGGATTATTCCATATTATTATATCATATAACTTGTCACCAGAGAGTATAGTCATGTCGCCTTTAGTATAATCTGTCACCACTAGGTAAGTTATAAATTCATCATCAACATTATCATCTACTGCTGCTATATCAGCTTCAACACAGGGTAAGATTTCAATATCATTATCCACTCTCTTTATACCTAACCTTTCTACTAATTCTTTATAATTTCTACCCACTTTAAATAATTCTATCTCCCCATCAACATACAACTCTCTCTCTCAAAATATCTCCCATCACAATGCCATTTCCCATTTTCTCTACTAACCCATGCAGAAGGTAATACCACTTTGTTACTACACCATCTGGCTCCACCAGATGCACAAAAAATCAAGGGACATTATTTGTAGACCATACGTCTCCCAAATACACTCGTGAAGCATTTTCTTCACCCACAGCCACAACACCACAGGAAAATTTTACCCTCTGCAACCCCTCTACCTGTGAACTCTCTCTACACTTTCTCTCTAACTCATCAACGCTCTCTATCACTTCATTATCAAATTCTACTCCCACTATAACTTCATCAGCACTCTCAATATTCACAACCTTACTCTCTAACACCACATGTTTAATTATATCATCATTTTTCTCACCCCTACTTACCGTATTATATGTTACCTGATTGTCTTTATTTCCGTTTAATTGCCCGGTCTCTTCACCACTTCTACACCCATTTTAATCTCATAATTATCATCTATTGTATTCATGGTAAAGTTATTAATCATGTCATCTATTCTTGCGTTTTGTTCATCGAACTTCTGATCTATTGACTCTAGTATCTGTTCTTTCATATTCTCACAACGTGTATTAATTTCATTCATTTGCTTATTGAAATTAAAATTTTGCTGTTTTATCTCATCTTTTACTTCATCAAATTTAGCATTTAAATTACTATTTTGCTCTTTCAACTTTTCATTTAGATTACTATTTATTTCATTAATTTCGTTCTTCTGTTCATTCATTTTAATATCACTAACATCAAAATGACTGTTTACTTTATCAAATTTTGTCTATCATACTATACAAACGTTTCAACATATCATCTGTTTTGTTTTCAGACCGAGTTGAGATGGGTGTTACTTGGACTGTATTTAATTCGACTGATTCGGTGGCACTAGACTCACCGATCTAGCGAACTGGGGTTGAGTGAACACCCATCTCACTCGTAAATGTTTTGTCAGTTATGCTGACTTCTACATTCTTATCTTCATTAGTATTGATTTTACTTATTCCTAATACACGTATGTAAATAATCTTATAACATAACCCTATCTGACACTCTCGTCATCATCTATATTTCTAAGTACATACCAATTTACTCATTCCAAACAACCATCCTGTTGTTAATGGAATAAATCCGCTTATAGTCCAAGCCACGTATTTTATAATCAACTAAACGCTATGCAACTCACCGTCTGTGGCTTAAGTATTTATTAGAAATAACCGTGTCAATACTAATAAATTGAATGTTGAAAGTATTAATGAATTGATGGATCTTTTGGAGTTGATTCTTAACCAGAATTATTTCACGTATGACAAGCAATTCTTTAGCCAACATGATGGTGTGGCAATGGGTTCTCCACTCTCTGGCCTCCTCGCTGAAGTGTGCTTAAACCATTTTGAAAACTCCTTTATTTTTTCCAATAGTGTGTACAATGATAACATAATATTTTATGGCCGGTATGTTGACGATACCTTTTTGATCTATAAAGGCACACATAGACAAATAGATAGGTTACACACATATTTAAACAGTATTAATAACAATATACAGTTTACACTGGAGCACGAGGACAGTGGAAAATTTAATTTTCTAGATTTGACGGGCACCAGAAACATTAATAAATTGGAGTTTAATATTTATAGGAAACCCACTACAACTGACACTGTAATACATGCCACATCTTACCATCTGATATCGCAGAAAATGGCTGCTTTCCACAGCATGGTTAACCGCCTCTTATCATTGCCCCTCAGCGACAAGGATTATCAAAACGAACTAAATACAATTAAACACATTGCGGTCACCAATGGCTACAAAAAAGCAGTAGTAAATAATATTCTTGAAAAAAAACATATGAGACGAAAAACGCAAACATGCTAAGGGCACCTGGGGACTGTGTATAAATACATTTCAATACCATACATGAGCTTTCTACCTAGAATTCTGTCTTCTATTTTAAACAAGTCAAACGTTGTTGTCTATAAGACCACAAATAACATTTTAAATAGCCTTTGTACTCGGGAACCAACCGTCCTTGAAAAGAAAACAGGGATCTATAAATTAATATCTAATAGTTGTGATGCTTTTTATGTGGGCCAAACGGGCCGTGGTTTTCTCAAGAGGTTTGTTGAACATAAGCCACCCACTTATTTTCACAACACAGAAAATGTAAAATCTAAATTCGCTAAACATCTTATTGATGAAAATCACAACTATACTAATTTTCATACCAACTTGATACCCCTTCACTTTTGTAATAAAGGACGTTACATGAACGCCCTTGAAGAGTTTGAAATATATAGAGCGTATAATAATCCTGTTACCAAGCCACATGTTTTAAATGATCAGCTGAACTTTAAATCTAATGTCCTGTATGATACTGCATTGCGATATTGTCGCGACACGAGTCAAATATGAACCAGTGCACTGTCGGTTGCCGTGCGGTGTACACAGTAAAACTGTTGTGCGCGTACTTTGTGTAATATAATTGTGTTTTGTGTTTATGTGGATTTTAATATATTGACGACTGTGCCATCGTATGATGGTATGAAGAGACATTTTTAAAAATTCTGAGGATGGGACAAGTGTCCCGAAATATGTCAATTACATTGTGAAGACATTTACTTAAGCCACAGACGGTGAGTTGCATAGCGTTTAGTTGATTAACCATCCTGTTTCTCAAAACAGGTCCACATTTGTATAAATTTTATTTATGCAAATGGTCCAGCTGTTCGGGCGACATTTGTTATGTTTTAATTACTTTTATTTATAAAACTTTATTTGCGATTTTACACTTTCGGCTAGTGTAGCCGCCATGTTGTCTATTGCCAACATAAAATATACTTACCGGGTCCATGATTCGAATTAGACAAGCTGAAAAATAACAAGATGGTTGCTTTGAAATGATTTACCTCAACTCTACTTGTATTTTTGCAAACTGGTGTTTATTCATTATTTTTGTTATTATATATTGATGACAATGACAAAATTACTCCCACCATCTCTTACACTTTTACGATTATAACAGGAATACACTACATTGTTTTCTTTAACATCAACCTTTCTTCGAGATATTATTGCAAATTAACTTATTAAACATTGAAATAGATGCTGAAAAATACTAAACTACCTTCTTTTAACGTAAACCAGTGCTTTTTTAGATATTAATTAGGTACCTCCACACACACACTCACGCAATTTCACCCAGTACATTCTTTTTATTTTTTATTCTCCTTTTTTGAGCTCATATTTTTCTTTTTTAGCATATGTAATTTAAATGATCATTTTTAATATTTATAGAATTTGGCTTTTATTTATTTGTCTGTTACTTATCTGACCATCCTCCAGATGAGTCCCCTTATACCACGCACTAACTCATCACCGAACTGTTATAATACTTAATTTTTTCTCACTGTCTCTACTTGTTTGGTTTAATCCTGTTTTAGATCAAAATATGTAAAAAATTTTCACATTTTATACTTTTCTTTGCTTTGCGGGCGCCCGCGATTTACGTTCCGGAACTTTTACGTGCTATTCGCACTAGATGTTGCTGCAGACTGAGAACGAATGTATTGCATTATTTTCTGAGGTGGAGAGGGTGTCACGTGACCAAAACTTATGTCTTCGGACTATGACGAACCAATTTTCTAGGCAAGGCAAATTACGCACTGCATTCCAATGACATATTTGCAGGCTTGGCTTGGTGACTTAATCGGTCAAAGTTCATTTGGCGAAATATAACTGTTGTTTTTTGCATCTACAGTGTTGACCTTGATACAATTTCCTGCACTTGCCTACGTCGTTACAAAACTTTACCATTATTATTTATGCTTTTGAATTAACAATAAAATTTATTATTTATGCTTTTGAATTAACAATAAAATTTATATTTGTTTTTTCCCCAAACCACTATATGGACAGAAATGTACTGATACACGGCTTGCATTCGCGCGCTAACGAAATTCGAAGTTATACCTGACTTCTGGTGGGACGAATGCTTTTGGTATCTATGAGTTGTTTACTGCCTAAGCAACAGCATTTTGCCTGGCTGTAGTTAAGTCTGGCATTATGATTTATGACTACAACCGAATGTTTTAACAGCAAACTGAAGATAGAATAGGAAGATAGTGTAAGTGCGTGCGCACACGCGCGTGCTCGCACCCTTCTGTGTGAGTAACATGTTTCTAAATAACGGGTAAACTGCCAGTGTGGTTTTCTATTGTAACAGCGACAACATCGCTTATCTGTACTTTGTTTTCATTCGGCGTTTTTGTAGTGCATTTGTGGTATGAGTGATTTTGTGGAGACTAAAGGCACGCAGTCAAATCAAATTCCAAAAAATAAACGTAACCCGTACGATGCGAATTATAAATTAATTGTGATACAAAATGTGGAAAAAGCATGCAATCGCGAAGCCGCAAGGAAATTCGATATTGATGAATCCTGTATTCGACGATGGAGAAAACAGAAAGAACGACTTTTAAATGCAAATACTGCGCGACGAGCATTCGCTGGACCTCAAGTTGGGCGTTTTGTAGCAGTAGAGTCCAGCGTCTGTGAATACATACGGCTTTTAAGAAGGCAAGGACTCCCTGTCACTAGACATGTTTTAAAATTAAAAGCTTTAGAAATCGCAGAAGAATTAAAAGTCTCCGGTTTCAAAGCCAGCTTCGGATGTATAAGACGAATGATGCGGCGAAATGGATTTGCGCTTAATGACGTACATCACTCGCGCTAAAACTACCAAGTGACTACGAAGATAAACTCCTTCAGTATCAGCAGTTTGTCATTCATTTACGCAAGAAGTAATTATGCGGTTGCATAATTATTCACTTGAACACATGGGAAATGCCGATGAAACGCCCTTTTTTTTATTTACGTATATTTATGGTGGACCAATAGGGAACCAAATCTGTAACAGTAAAGATTACGGGAAATGAAAAATTAGGTGCCACTGCAATGCTTGCTGTATTAGCCGATGGACGAAACTTTCCACCTTACGTAATATTAAAATGGAAAACCTTGCCAAAAGAGAAGTTACAATGGGGTGTAACTTTTTGCTGTCACGAAAAAGGTTGGATGATAAACGATCTTATGGTAGATTGGTTAAAGTGTGTATGGAATAAACGGCCAGTAGGATTATTAAAACGATGCAGTTTGTTAGTGCTAGATTCATTCGTGGTCACACTACGGATGAAATAAAAAAGCTTCTTTATGAAGAAATGAACACTGATATCATCGTTATTCCTGGAGGAATGACAAGTCAATTGCAGGTGATGGATGTTGTAGTAAATAAACCTTTTAAAGATAACCTGCGACGTTTATATAATAATTGGTTGGTGGCAAGAAATCAACCTTTGACTCCTACAGAAAAATTTTAAAAACCATTCGTAACAGAACTCTGCAACTGCATCAAGAGTGCGTGGAAAACCATGCCACCAGAATTCATAATTCGTGGTTTCAAAAAGTGCTGCATATCGAACTGCATGGATGGAATGGAAGACGATGTCATTTATGAAGAAGAAGCAACCGTCTCAGGGACAAGTGACAGTGAAATTGAAGACAGTGATAGTGACAGTGATTAAGTATGGGAATATTTTAAAATACACAAAATATAAACTACTATACATTACTGTAAAATAACTTAACAATAAAAAAGTATAATTTTTATGAACGGTTAGTAAATAATAATAATTATGTAACACAATAATGTACTTGTGCGTGCTATTTCTTTCTTCATCTTAATAAAATTTAGTAATTTTTATTCAAACGGTGACTTTACACTTTTTGCAAATTTTTAACCTTTAACCTACGGTAATTTTTGGGATGCGGCTTACATTCGGGTGCGGCTTGTATTCGGAACAATACGGTATATTCTGGTTTCTGCACTACTAAAGGGAACAGCAATAGTATGATGTGATTCTGAGAAAACGTAGCAGGGTGCTAAGATAAATGAATTCATATCACCGTTTCAGATATCAGAATTCTCTGGCTCAACAAATCGATTCACAAAGAGGTGATAATAATGATAATCTTGAGCCAAGTGAAGAAAAGAAAATCAAAGCTCTTGAGGCAATGGATGTAGACACTTTAATAAACTTTTTTAAATAGAACAGTTGTGAATTAACAGAAAAGTATGGTACTCTTAAAACGTTTGACAAGGCAATAAGGAAAATTATTACTAAAAAATTAACAATAACATAAGGAACAATATGAACTATAAGGAAGAAAAAAAACTAAAATTAATTAGCCGTTATTGTGTTTCTCGACATAATGTAACGGGACATTTTGGCCTACCCGGGGAATAAAAAATCATTGTATTTTGAATAAAAGCAAATAGCATTTTTTATGTGTAATAATAATTTTGGGAAATGTGTACATAAATTGATGAGAAGGTAAATTTTGTTGGTAGTGAAGTTGGCAGCAGTCATGGTGAATTTATTCATAAAATTATAAAGACGCAATAGACAACCAGCGAAATTGAGTCAAGGTCAGCTCCAGTGATAAAGTCACCATCGATCCCCAACGTCAGCGACGATCCCCAAGCTGGAATGTAGGTGTGTCAGCGCCAGCAGCTTCGTTGCACTGACACAACAAAGGCAGTCGGCGAGAAACAACCAACATCTACGGACGCATGTAATCGTCGCGTCCGCCGGCTGTGCGTAATTTGCGTTTTACCGCAAAACAGCAAAATGTGATATAAAAGTAAAAAATATACATAAAATGTAAAATTTATGTGGATCCACAAAACGAACGTAAATGAAGTGAGTAAAAGTAAATAACAGTTGTGCTTTTCAATTAACAATTTCGATATACCTGGCGAGTAGTACAGTAAAAGTTTACGAAACATGTGCGGAGTGAGGAAGCAAAACATCTACGGAGAATGGACTGATTTTTGGGACACAATGGCAGATAAGTAAAAGCTTAAAAGAAAACAAAAGAAGAAAGTTAAAATTTACACTCATTCAAATTTAAAGAAAGAAAAAATAATGGCACCCTAAAATATAGGTTCAATCTAAAAAATAGTGAGCTCACTAAAATTTTTTTTTTGTCAATTCTGTAAGTTATAAAAGAGTATATATGTGTGAGTGAGGCGCTGGTTTGTGTTCCCCTAGTAAATTTATTTTAAGAGCTTGTTATTGTATTGTGAGTAAGTAAATTCGTATACAAGAGATTCAAGATAGAAATAATTATTATTCATTAACAAGTTTTGTCATTAACATGATTGTATTTTAAATATATTAACCGGGGTAAAGAGGGGAAAAGAATAATTTGTTTATGATAAAATTGAAATACTTTAGTAACCAATAAAATTTAAATCATGGGGAACAAATAAAGTTTTTCGTTATTTCGACAACCATTTCTGTTCTTTTTAGTTCGCCGAAAAGAATCTGGCCCGAAAAATGGTAAGAACCTATTTCTTGTACACATATTAATGGCTAATTGAATTAATTTCTTGCAGTACGGCAAGATGGCGCCCGAAGAAATTTATAAATTAATGAGCAATTAAGTTTTAATTAGAATGTGACATCAAAGTTGATATCACAATAAGTAATTTCATTCACTTGTCCATTGCATTAAGTTATCTGTCATATTGTGTTAAGTATTAAGACAATTGACATTTGTTGAGTGAAAATATAGTATATGTGTCTTAAATGAAGACCCAACTGTAGTATACTGTATATAGTCATGACTATTACACAGTGAAACACTCCCAGCATTCTTCATTGGAATTCTTTGGAGCTGCTGTTGGTGCTCATTAAAATTTGCCAGTTCTATTGTCTGCAATTCTCTTCTTTCTGAGCACAACACTTCCCATCATTACCATATTTAATTGAGGTTCTGCAGTACCTTAAAAAATTAAGAAGAAAAAATACGAAAATAGTAACACCTACATTGTTTTTAGTAAAATAACAACATAAAGCAGACAATCGTTATGAATATAATAAACAATAAAAATCCTAACTAATGAATTGGTTTTTTTTTTTTTTTTTTAGCTAAATTTATAACTGTAATGCCTTTTAAGTTTATGTATATTTCCATAGATGTTTATAGGCCTGTATCTAATACTTTTCTCAAATATACATGACTGACAGACAGAAGTTACACGGGGTATCTTATGCCCTGGTTTATTTGTGTTGTCCGGATGAACACCAGACTGACAATAATATATGAAATTTTTTGCAGTTTTCAGATTTTTGAAGACAGTCCAAAATTTTCAGGGGTGTTGACAGGCATTGATTTTGACAATGATTAAATATTTTGTCTGAGTTCATATTTTGAATAGAATCCCTCATAATTTAATATTTCACTTAGACTTTTACAATTTTTTCAAACTTTTGCTTCCAGTTTTGACCCATTGTACTCATAAATTAAAAAAATTTGAAAGTAAACATTACATTCTGATGTGAGTTAAAATTCTCTTTAATGTAATATCCCACCTGGTTTTTGCGATTTTCTCAGAATTTTAACTCCCTCACATAACCTGTTAACCTGTCATTTTAACCTGTTATCCACTACTTTTGGCTAATGGGTAATCAGTTTAAAAAAAAAATGGAATATGTGGGGTTAAAGTGTAGGCATACACGTCAGAGATAGACAGACACAAATGCCAGATGGTTAAGTTAAAATCTGAGAACTCACTTTGCTTGTTTAATCAATATGATGAAGAAACATGATACTCTCAGCAGTTAATTGAAGGAAACTAGTTAGTGGTCACATTGGATAACAAGTCAGGTAAATGAACATGACTTACATACACACTTAGTGGTGTTTTAAGCTGACAAGTGAATTCTCACACCCTGATGAACATCTCCAGGATTTTAATTTAAAAGAGGGTCAGCAATAAATATAACAAAATACTCGTATGTTACAGACTAGAAAGCATTAAATGTGTATGTATAAACATATAAAATTCAAAGTGGAAGGCTCTTTTTTTTTTTTTTTTTTTTTTTTTTTTTAGGAAAGTAATTATAGATTATCATACATAACGTAAGGAATAAATCACTATTTTATTGTGCTTTATTAACACAATTTGTGTTGTGACGTATGCATCCACATTTTAGAGGTTAAAATGATTATATGTGCCAAAATATGTATCATTTCAATCTCTATTCGGTGGTTCTTTTTTGTTAAAATACTTTAGAAAACAGTGTGTCTCATCAAGCAAGGATTTATGATGACGAACTTGTTTGCTCAACATTGTCATGGTCTCTTTCTCTCTTATCCTGCAGTCTACCAACTTTCATACAAAGCCTATTACCATATAATGGAGCAATTTACCAGCTGCTTGTGTAACCAAAAGACGTGCACACGTACATTTCACTCTCATAATTTTCTAAACGATATCTTTTGTAGTTTAGTTGTGTGCACATTTAATTAATTTTCTTCTTGCTATTCCTATCATTGTTTACATTATTCTCTCTGCAGTGAATAATTTTCATATAATTGTTGTTTCCATTGTCAGTGCTTATAAATCTTTGAGACAGCACACATATGTTAAAACTGTTCTTTCAAACTCTAGAACAGATTTTTTATTGTTCACATTGTTGTCTGTATTTCCAAAGGCAATCCACCTTATTTTTATTCAGTTAAAATTTTCTAGAGCAAGTCTTCTAACTTGTGAAGGCTCAAGTTTCGTACAGATATTTCATTTCATAGTTTTCAGACTATTGCCACCAGTTTTCAGATCTTCAGCTGATATAACGTGATAAATGTAACTTGGGTGTCTTAGAATTTTCCTTACTTTTTCGAAGCAGTCATATACTTCTGTGCTTTATTTTTCTCCATGTTCTCATGGCAAAACTACATTATCTAGAAGTCTCAAACTAGTAACATATATTCTTTTTTGTTGGGTTTTCAGAAAGGTCTTTTAACCGCCATGCACAGCCCTTCAGAAAATGACCTCTAACAATGAGAGTTGAAACATCGACTATACAAATATTCAATGGAGGCAGTCAAGGAAGAGGATCCAACCAATAATTTAGGATCACCCACCATTTAGGATTTTAAAGACATATTTCTCTGTTCCTTCTATTTAGTTTCTCTATTTTCCTTTTCTAATCACCTAAACATATTGACCAATCTGAGGTCCTTTTGTATTGTGACCAAACATTGACCAAATATTCCCTATTGTATTGTGATTTACTTTAACAGCGTTGATTTTTAATTTTAACTTGTTTTGTAGGTCTTTCAGATAATGTCTGCAAGCAAATATCCTTCGACATTTGTCTGTTATATCATTAGATGATTAATACCTTTAACAATTTATTTAACTTTTTTGTATTTTTAATCCCTGCATACAGTATCATTTTTCCTATTACCTTATCAGTACCTGGTAATTTCTAATTTTTATTTTATTCTTAACCCTTGTTTTCTAAAGCCTATATTATACCTTATTCTAGGCTGAATCAAAAGTTTTTTGATAATTGACAACTTACTAATAGAATAATTTTCCACACTTAATTCAGGTTTCCTGGAGTTCATTTATTATTTTAGATCATCTGTGTGCTGTGTACAATTTGATTCTAAATTGTAATCAACCAGGAACTGCTGGTTGTCAAGTTCTGTATATGGATACATACACTGTTCAGTTCTGTTGTCAATATATATTCTTACTAACAAAGTTAACATACAACTTGATAATCAGCAGTTTTGATTTCTGCATGAATATGAATTTGTAAAGTTAGTAATAAATTGTTTCATTTGACCAGAAGTATTTTACTCAATATGCAGTCATCTTCAGTTTAATACATATCAGAGGCGTAGCTAGGGGGGCCAAGCGGGCAGCCGCCCCGGGTGGCATAGCCAGCAGGGCGGTAAATTGAGCATAGACTTGAAAAAATTGTTATCATTTTATAAAAATACAAACAACTTGTTTCTTTGATATGACTGTTCCTTTCATAAAACAAGTATAACCAGCCAGCTTGCTGTTGGCATACCTTGCGTAATAAACAGTATTAGTCTATATGCACTCAAGAATTGTAATTACGGTTCATTGTGACCACAAATTATGCTGTAACAGAGGCTCGTTGTCCCTCTGTACAATACAGTATTTCATTCTCCGTGTTCATTATGTCTTATTTTGCGACGGATGTTTAGTCTATGAGGTTTTTTATCTCAGTGTTTTTAAACAGTGCATGCTGTTTTTAATGAGTGTTGTTATCTTGCGTGCGGGTGATGAGTAGACGTTTAGTCAGTACGGTTTTTTATCAGTGTTCATGCTCTTTGTATTCACTTGCTGTCTCCAATATTTTTTGGGACTTTGTAGTGAGTTGTGCTGCAAAGGAAACTGATAATCATACAGTATTAGTTTTGTATAGATATACTTAATTGTTATTCATATACAGATGAATATATTATTTGTAAACATATAAAAAAAACGTTACGTGGGGTACATATGTGCAGTTCTTCCCAGTTCGACGCAGCGAACATGTTGATTATCAGTTGTTTATGAATACCTTGAGTGTGAGGTTTGTTTTTGGTTTGTGCTTCTTGGGTATAAACAGTAGTCTTGTGCATACTGGGTATTGTAACGGTACAAACTGATGGGGTTCTATAATTTAAAGCTTTTCATTTTTTATGTAACAAGAGCGTATTTTTTGGACACTGACTGTAGCTCCGTGTGAGGTACGAAACGGTACCGGAATGCAAATTATGAGAAAGGGTGCGTATTCCTGCGTACGAGCGCACGTGCGGGCCACTGTTCACACGTAAAAGTCACGTCAAAAAATTCCTTCTCGCCAGATACGAGACGGCGAGAAAGGCGCGAGGTGCGCCCAGCCAATCACGAGCCAAGTAGCCACACACAGAGGGTCGCTTGGCCATCTTGAAAAGAGGCAGTCGGCTTATAACTTCGATACCGCGCAGATACGTTAATGTGCGGTTCGCCTGAAATCTATTCAACAATGTAGACCGACCGGCCGAAAATGTGAAAATTGTGTTAATAAACCATAAATAAGCATCAGTCGGCGTCGAAACTCGAAACCGCGCACTTAGCGTCATTTTGTCGAACCGCGTGGTTCAGCGTAAAAGGACTTGCAAGCCAAAGAATACTAAAATCTGTAAACAATGTTAATAAACTATAAATAAAAATGGTATAAAGTGCTACAACAACATTGAAACATTAAACAACGACCAGTGATCAAAATTTAACCAGTTAAAGTGTATTTCGGACAAACCACGTGAACAAGGAACAAAACCCGGGAGTGTTGCCACCACGTGTCGGATTCCTTCACAGGAAAGTAACGATTTTAAATTTAAACAAACGAAAATTAAAGAAAGAGCTCTAAAATCAAGGGGGTTGAAAAGTGTGAAAGGGAGAGAGTGTATGAGCAAAGCACTGGATTGTCTTAGAATGCCTAGAATATAGTTATTTGGATAAGCAAATTGATCAATTGTTAATTCTTTTTGTGTAAAATAAGTAAGCATCCATAATGATTTCATAGAGAGTAAAAGTAACTTCTCAATTAAAATGATATTAATAAACAAGTTGGTTAAATGCTATCAATGAGAGTCGAGTTTATTAAGTAATACGAACCCATAATCACACTTACAGGTCACGAGTTCGTGTGAAAGACCCTGGACCCCGTACAGGTAAGCATTTTGGAACTTGGGGAAATTTAAATATTTTATGGATAATAAATAAAGTTGTTTGCAATTTATTTTCATTGAATAGTAATATCTCAGTATATCTATAATACTTCACGTTTATGTCATCATACTAATACTATTATTGAAAATCAATTTTTTTTTAATTTTATTTGAAGCTGATATAAAATGAAGTAAACTCAGTGGCGCCCAGTTTCGGAAGAGGAGGGAAGAAAGATTAAGAGCTACAACAAGTTCCAAAGAGTTTATGAAGTCATTTATTCAAGGAAAATCAAACCATGAGTGTCAAAATATTACAATTAACAAGGAATCAACTTGCGATCATAAAATGGATATTCTTAGCGACGAGGCTGTTGATAAATACAGTAAAATTAACGACATGAATACTTCAAACTGTGAAAGTGTCAAAGTACAGTTACAAGATTCAGTTGGTTCTAGTACCATGGTTGATGTTGCATCATGCAGTCTTGAAATTACAAGCGATGAAGGACAGAACATTACTAGCAACAATGTAGATGGTGCTGCTCTACAAGATATGGGAGTTTGGCCAAGCAAAATATCTCAATCCTTCTGAGATATAATGGTGAATAGAGGAACATGACAGTTGCAGAACAAGGACAGCCATTTTCCTGAATATGTAGATGGACGACCCTTAAACAAGTATTGGTTTGTTAAAACCTTGCAAAATGGCGAAAAGATAAATCGCACTTGAATGTGTTTTTCTCTAACTAAAAAACTCTCGATTTTGTTTTTGTTGCACTTTATTTCAACAAAAAAAAACTATCAAAGAAGCCAGTTTAATAGTGAAAATGGGTTTTCGCCGTGGTGAAAGTTAAATCCCCATATTCAGGATCATGAAAATAGTCCTGGTCATCGGTCTGGGTTTTTGGAATGCAAGGAATTGAAACGTTCTTTAAACAGAGGGGGACTTATTAATCTACTTTAGGAACAAATGAGTGAAGCAGCTAAGACATGGAAAGAAATCCTCAAACGGGTCATTGCCATAGTACAAACTATTGCACAACAAAATCGGGCACTGAGAGGACATCGAGAGTCAATTACTAATGATCCAAATCCTGGAAACTTTCTGGCTTTGTTAACATACTTTGCTAAATTTGATCCTGTCATGAAATCTCATTTGGATTCAGTCTCTCTTAAATCTGGGTGTATATTGTATTTTTCGCCAACTTTCAAAATGAAATAATAAGCCTGTTAGAAGAAAGAGTGTGCAAATATACTATTACTGCATGTAAGAAGGCGAAGTACTTTAGTATTATATTTGACACAACAACAGATGCTGCACATGTAGAACAAATGTCTCAGATTATAAGATTTGTTGAAATTAAACGTAATTCTGTTGATATCAAGGAAGCCTTTATAGATTTTATTCATTTAGAAATAAAAACAGCAGAGGAGATCACAGAAGCTATTACAAGTAAATTTGAGAGAGATGGATTGAATCTTAGCGATTGCAGAGGTCAGTCATATGACAATCAAGCAACAATGGCTGGTATCCATTCAGGAGTTCAAAAGAGAATGTTAGATTTGTGTTTGTTAGAAGAGAATCCACTATTTGTGTTTGTTCCCTGTGACAGCCATTCACTTAACTTGGTTGGAGTTCATGCAGCTCATGTTAATGTTCAGGCAGTGACATCTTTTGGGATAGTAGAACGTCTATTCACCTGCTTTTCCTGTTCCACTCATTGATGGATTGTTCTTAAAGAGTTCGTAAATATTACACTAAAAGGACAGTGTGATATCAGGAGCTCAAAAGCAGATGCGGTGAAGAAACTCAGTTGGGTGGAGTGATTGCTGTGCTGGAGAAACTGAGGGATATACCGACTGAAACAATCGATACGTGGGAAGGTGCAGCATTAATAATTAATGCGATAGAAAAGTTTAATTTTGTGACCTTTCTCTTTTTCTGGACAGATATTCTTTCTTCTATGGACAAAATCCAGAAAATATTTATTCCAAAGATATAAGCTTTATTCAAGCATTGACACTTTTGGAGGCGCTAACGGACAAATTATAAGTTTTGAGGAATGAGCTGTGTGACAATGTCATTTTTAAGGCAGAGCAGGTATGTAATGAATGGGGCACCAGTATCACAAAAGGGATAAGAATTATAAGCGCAGGACGCCAGGGGAGTATGCAGACGACTCTGCATTAACCGTTCAGCAAGAAATGTGACGTTCTCTAATAGAAATTTTGGACAAATTGTCAGTTGAAATTTCTAGCCGTTTCTGTAATAGAAAAGAGTTAGAAAAACGCTTTGGGCTTCTCTGTAAATTTGAGGCGTACGTAAATGATTGGGATATACATTTTAAGGAACAGCTTTCTTAAATCAGTATTAAGTGCACAGTGCTTGCAAAACTGTATCCACATTACCTAAACAGTGAAGAATTGTTTAGTGACTTGAAAGACGTCATACTTTTATTAAAAAGGTCAAAAGTTAATGGAGAACAAATGGACTTTACACCTCAGGGACTGCTACAATACATTTCTTTAATGGGATTAGAAGCCTACAAAACACTAGCAACAGATTTTAAAATGTTTCTTACTTTATCAGTGACTGTGTCTTCTTGTGAAAGATTGTTTAGTAAACTTAAATTGATTAAATCATACCTACGATCAACAATATCTCAGGACAGGGTATCAAATCTAGCGATACATTCAATTGAAAACGACATTGCTTCGTCTTTAGATTATAGTGATTTAATAACCGACTTTGCGCCAATTAAGACCAGGAAACTTACATTTTAGAACGTCTCGTTTTAAATATTTATTAAATATTAAAAATAAATATGAAGTGTTTACTAATGGAAGACGGAACCATTAACCTGTAATGGTAAGTGATTTATTTTATTACTTTTAGTATAGTTTTTTGTTTAACTTTATGTTGCTTTAGGATATTGTTTTGACGATGCGCTTTAGACCTATAAGGAGTTTGCATATTTTTTAGAACTTTTTTATGTTATAAATTTGTTATATTACTACATTTTTTATAGTTACATTTGTTACTAATAAATGTATACAAACTGAATACCGGTATTATTAAACTTACAATATGTAATTTCTTAATTTTGACTTAACAGATATTCTTAAGATGTTTTCTGGACGTGCTTTCATATAAAATTCTTCACATTGGCACTTATTAAGTACTGTATTCACTGTATGGGCCTTCATTTTTGCTCTTTTGTCCCCTTTTAATTGTGAAGGCAAGGCAGCCACTGATCTTCTTGCCCCAGGTGGCAAAAAGCCTAGCTACGCCACTGATACATATTCAGGTGAAATTGAATTCACTTAATTTATTGTCTGGGCTTGTCAGCCAAAAGTAGTCTCTCCGCTATGGGATTCATATCATCTCTACTCTGATGATAGTAACCACAGGAACCACCAAAATGTGAATAGAGTGACTATTTTTAATATTCAACCATGGCTAACAAACCTAAAAGTTTTAGTAGATAACATGGCTGACTCAGGCTGTGAAATTATTATTTTCAAGTGAGTTTATATCTAAAGTAGTATGTAGATACAGACTCTTTGTAATAAGGTAAATAGGAAGACCAGGAGCAAGGTGGCAAAATATATAACAGGCAATGTGCCTACTCTGTAAAAATGAGTTTATTTTTTATTCCTCAGATTTTAAACAAAATAAGACTGTTGTTTCGACAGCACATATCCAGGGATATTTGAACTAAAAATTTTCAAGAAGGTTATTTCAGGTTACCAGTTTACTTCTAAACTTACTATGTTTTGTCCACAATGGAAATTGATATGAGTGCATTTTACAATTGAATTTTGTTAGGCCTGCCTATTTCATAACCAACAAATATTATTTTTACAAAAACCGTCACACATACAAGTTTATGAGTCTACACAAGGCAAAAACTTGTTGCACTAACTGCTTTAAGCAACAGCAGAAATCTCATCATGGTATGACAACAGTTACATCCATAACTGTCAAGAAACCTTAGATATTACAATAATTAAAAAAGTGACAAAATGAAATTCTGCATCTCTCCAGATCAGCTGGAAGGACACTAAAACTCTTGTAACCAGTGATTTTCAGTAATAATGTACACGTATGTTAGTACTTGGAAATTACACTTTTTACAATAATGACTGATGTTAGAACACAACAACAAATGAACATATATATTTTTCTGAGCGTGAACAAAATATGTGTAGTTTCTAGGAACATTACTCCAACATTCAGTGCAGAATAATTCCAAATGCTCATACTCACCCATATACATACACATGTGCATGTGTACTGGGCCTTTCCTTTGCGTCTTTGTTCTTCATGATTTTGCACATGATATATTGACATATTTTATTTTGTAACTATGTCTAGCTAACAACACTGAACCAGATAGAACATGTAGCTCTTAAATATCCAAACGTTCTATTCATATTAAACAGTTCAGATATGTTTTATGTATATAATTTTAATATGTTGTTGATTTATCCTGATAAAGGTCAAAGAATAACACGGGCACTAAGGGAGAAAGTGTTTGGTTCAATAGTACGGCAGGAAGTAGCATTTTTTGATCAAAACAAAACCGGTGAACTGATTAATAGATTGTCTTCAGACACATCTCTTGTTAGCCAATGTGTAACAATGAACATCTCTGATGGTTTGCGGTCATTAATTATGGTCTGTGCAGGAGTTTCAATGATGGTAAGTCTGTGTTTTCTTTACATCAGTATTTAGGGAAGCGTCTACCTTGGGAATATAAAACAAATGAAGAGTATTTGTCATTTTTAAACAACAGTTTGGTGAAATATCTAAGTATCGCATGATATGTCATCACTTAAAATTTTAGTGTATAGCTAGCTATTCTTTATTGATGTTCAAAACCCTTTTATGTGGGACAAACTTCTCTGGTCAAACAGTAAGTGACTGAGTCATGATCTTGCTTACAGAAAGGCTATATCAATAACATGAATATTATTAATATCATCAACCTGTGAATGCACTTAGCTAAACACCATGTCTTACAATTCAAGACCAGTTTTTTTTTTTTAAATCAAAACTGCTTTTTAAAATGTTTTTAACAAGTTGAACTTCTTGAAACATATGTTTTGATTATTTCATTGGTTTGTACTTAGTGTGTTATTCAGACATAAACATATATGGAAAATTAAAAGTTGGATTGTACACATTAATACAATGAAGTTAGCTAAACCATTGAACTTGGACAGTACTGATTGATTAAACCTTGCCATTTATTATCATTTCACACACAAAGTCTCTCTCCCTCTCTCTCTCTCTCTCTCTCTCTCTCTCTCTCTCTCTCTCTCTCTCTCTCTCTCTCTCCCCCTCTCTCTCTCTCTCTCTCTCTCTCTCTCTCTCTCTCTCGTGTGTGTGTGTGTGTGCGTGTGCGTGCGTGCGTTTTGGATGCGGACATATTTTTATTTATTTATAACTTATATTTCTATTATATGACATATATTTATATTTAACTTAATACATTTAAGTTTATTGTCACATTAAGTAATCAACCTTTTTTAAAAGTATAGTCGAGAACCATCTGTTCTTCAGGTGGTTTGAGAATAACAGATCAATATGTCTAAATATGTCCGTACTGCATAATTTTCTATACATATCTTAAGTAAGGTATACTTCTTGACTTTACATTTATATTATATACATGTTGTGATGGCAGCGAGGAAAACATCTGCTCTCCGGTACCAGCCAAGATGTGACACCTGACGAGCTTACAGTGAGCCAATCAGGGATCAACAGCACTCTGATAGGCTCATGACACACCAACCTGTCAGGGCATAAAAAGAGCACCGCTAGAATTTTTGGCGCACTCCATCGGGCGCCGCAGAGCCAGCCGGACGGAACAGGAAGAAGAGAATAATGGACCTTCTTCGCTTTCTTGCCATGTGAAGAACCAGCAATGGACATCGTCTGGGACAGCAGGGGGCTCTACATACCGATGGAGGACTGCAGTACGCCATGTTCAGCAGGTGCAGCCGCCGAACATCATAGCGCTGCTCGGGCATAACATACATTGGAGTTAGCATTCTCGCCACACAGCCCATCTAAGGGGCACAAAAAACGAAGAGGTGTACAATTGGCGTCATTTTTCCTGTGACATGTGGCGCCCAACGTGGGGCAGCGATCATTGTGTGGATGCTCGATACAACCATGCCAGCGAGCTACCAGCCGGCCCACAAACCAACATGGCGGCCAACAGATACTGATACATACCATGGCCTCAAATACGAGTATCTGGAGAAGAGCAGTAGGCTGGCCACCGGAGAGCATTCAAGACCCGGGGGAGTTGTGGCGTCAGCGAACCAAATATCTGCTCCCTCGTACCAGCCGAGACGTGACACCTGACGAGCTTACAGCGAGCCAATCAGGGATCAGCAGCACTCTGATAGGCTCATCGCACGCCAACCTGTCAGGGCAAAGAAGAGCACCGCTAGAATTTTTGGCGCAGTGCATCGGACGCCTCGGAGCCAGGCGGACGGAACAGGAAGAAGAGTAGAATGGACTTTCTTCGCTTTCTTTCACTGTGAAGAACCAGCGATGGACATCGTCTGGGACAGCAGGGGGCTCTACATACCGATGGAGGACTGTAGTACGCCACGAACAGCGGGCACAGCCGCCGAGCATCACAGCGCAGCTCGGGTGGAACATACATTGGAGTTAACATTCTCGCCACACGGCCCTTCTAAGGGTCACAAAAACGACGAGGTGTACGATTGATGCCATTTGTCCTGTGACAATGTGTGTGCATAAAGGGATCCCAGTATATCATATTAATTACATTTATGCTTTATTTATTCTAGAGTACTGTTTCACTATGAAATAACATACTTTTATTGTTGTCTGAGTAAATTTTTTGAGCTTTATAGCATATGTTGTGAGTATCTGCTGTTTAGTTGTTGTCTCTGTTACCTTCAGAAACAGGAGAGAAACTCACTTGAAGGAACAACTCTATCAAAAGTAGTAGTGATTGGTGATAACAAGCAATGTGGAAGCCCAAATTTATGTCTTAACAAAAGCACCTTATTTATGTAGTGTCAAACTTCAGAAAATTATATGTGCTTGCATGTTTACAGTACACATACACCCTATTTATTTTATTGTTCTATAATTTTTCTTCTACACTTCATTATTAACTGGATTACTGTTACCATGTCATACACTTTCCTGTTATAAAGGTTAGGATTTTACGCCTTTCGTGTTTATATAATTAGCTTTTTCAGGGTGTACGTAACAAGATTGAGGTTTTAAGAAATTGCATTCATCAGTATTAAATAATGAAAATATTACCCTCATCAGTGTTGTCGCTTCCCCACTTCCTGAGTCTCTTTATGCCTATTGGAAGCAATGCTGTAGGTCTTCTGATCTTCTTCATGTGCCTTTTAACTTTCCCTTCACTACATTTATGGACTCAGAGTGTGTCCACAAGTCTTTTAATGTAGACTTGACCTTTGGAAAGAAGAAAGTAAGTGGGGCTAGATCATGTGCGTATGATTCAACACAATTTCTATGACTCAACATAGGGTTCCTATGCTTTGTCAAAAATATCTTGACGGACAGTGGATTATGTGCTCACATGAAGAATCCAGAAGTTCCAAGTCTTTTTCTAGTCACCCATTCTTGAAGAGTTGTCAAGACCTTGATATAGTAGTTATAATTGGCAGTTTGACTTTTAGGAAGGCAGTTGTATAAATACTTTATCAGATACTGAAAAAACAACCAATACTGCTTTTAATTTGTATTTGGTCATTCATGCTTTCTTTTGACTTTCCAGTGCATAGATTGTTGTTTAGTTTCTGAATTGTACTAAAAAAAAAAAACATGATCTCTCACATATTGTTACATTTTCTAAGGGGTTAGGATTATTTTCAGTATTGTTTTAGAATGATTGCACTGAGGTTTTAGAAAGTTTTCACTGAAATTTCTTTCTATTCAGGAGTGAAAAGTTTTAGTACCATACTGAAACCCATTTTTCCATATTAAAATTTTCATGTGAAATCTATGTATCAAACAGTCTCTTTATTGGTGCTAGCCAAATCAGCAGCTGCTTGAATATTCAGTTGACAATATTTGCAAACAATTTCACTCATTTTTTTTTTTTAATACCATTGTCTGTTTTATAGTGTAAGGATAAGAGGGCACTGATTGCTATCAGTCTCTCCTTCCCTCTTAAAATTTTTTAAACTACACAAAAACAGAATGTGATGGACATACACCATCATAAACTTCCTTCAACAAAGAGTATGTAATTAGTAAAATAGTTTACCTTTTTCTTGTCCGTCTGGTGGCCTTTTCTCTATATTTCATTCAACGCGTTTCAGGACATATGCCCCATCATCAGGATATCCCTTGTTGAAGTTCGTCGATCGTTAAAATATTAAAAACACTATATACAATTCTACACATAACAATAAATATAATATAAACATAAAAACACATAAAATACCCAGATTTGAGACACACACGATATCGGTGGTGCGCACCACGACATGCTATAGTCGACTGCAGTGTTCATGTTGCTATATGTCGTGCACTATGGACCTTGTTCTGTATTCTTATCGCTGTGTCGTATAATAGATTGGACTGGAAATTCAGCTGATCGTTAAGGATGACTTCTTCTGTTTTTTTTTTATTTTTGTAGGCCTTATATATTTCGTATTCTTCGATAGCATTCATATAATTTCCTTTTCTGCATATATGGAGGGGTTGAAAGTTCGTTGTGAAATCAGTATAACTATGGTTGTTGTCCATCAGATGGCGCGTGTAATTTGACACTGTTTTACTAAATTCTTTTTTAGGTAAATGTTCTTTGAATCGTTTTTTAAAAGGTCTACCAGTTTGGCCAATGTAAAAGCTGTCGCAGTCATTGCATATTATCTTATAAACGCCCGTCCTGTCTTCAATTGATTTTGAATGTTTAGGTAAGAGTATCTTATTAATGTTATTATTAGTTCGGTAAGCCATTTTTACATTTATCCCACCGAATACTTTGTTTAAAATTTTGGGTAGGGTGTTACCATATTCTGATGCTATATACCTAATTTTATTTCTATTATTTTCTTGTAATTCTATGTTGTTTTTCTTTTTTCTGTGTTTCTTGACTAAATTATCTACGATTGATCTTTTATAACCATTGGCCTTAGCTATGTATTTGATCGTGTTCAGTTCTTCGTGAAAATCTTTGTCTTCTAATGGTATGGAAAGTAACCTATGTATTAAACTATGATAAGCTGCCATTTTCTGAGAAAAGGGATGATGTGATTCAGCATTTATCGTGAGATCCGTGGTTGTCGGTTTTCGGTATATTTGATATTGGAATTTTTCATCTAGTCTTGTAATTGTCAGGTCGAGGAAGTTAAGTTTATTATTTATCTCCGTCTCAAGTGTGAACTGTATGTTTTTATTGACACTATTCATGTATAATTTCATATTTTCTATTTGTCGTATTGTGCCATTAAAAATTATAAACGTATCATCAACATAACGTGTATATGATATTATTTTCTTGGAAAGTTTATTCACGTTATTGAGCAAATATGTATTCTCATAGTGGTTTAAGTATATGTCAGCCAATAAACCAGATAAAGGTGACCCCATGGCTAGGCCCTTTTTTTGGATGTAATAATTATTATTAAATGTAAAATAATTTTGGTCAAGTACAACTTCCAGTAAATAACTAAATCATTGATTTCTTCAGAATTTCATATTTTGGCGTTAATAAGATTTTCTTTAAGGATAGTGAGAGTTTCTTGAACAGGGACATTCGTATACAAGTCAACAATATCAAAAGATGCTATTTTATAATTAGGTCGTAATTTAATGCTTTTCAATTTGTCAACAAGGTCAATGTTATTTCTTATACTATGGTTATTACTTATCTTTATACTGTTTTTTATTTTCACTGCAAGTTTTTTGCTGACATTGTAGCTCGGCGCAGTTGTGAAATTTATCAATGGCCTAGTCGGTATATTGGTCTTATGGATTTTTGGTAGGCCAACAAATTGTGATGCTTCTGCGTTAATGGGTTTTAGTGCACGGCGTGTGGCGTTATCAAACAGCCGTGTACAAAGGTTAATTTTATTATTCAAAACTTTGATGAACTCTGCAGTTGGGTCCGTTTGTATCATTACAGTATTATTATTTGATATGAACTCATTAACCTTTGAAGTGTATTCGTCTCTGTCTATTACGACTACGGTATTCCCTTTATCAGCCTTTGTAATCAGTGCATTATTATCTACCAATTTAGTTTTTATATGTTTCAAGGTTTTATTTTCTTTCAAGTATCTTTGATTAACTTTACAGCGCTTTTCATTATTTGTTATAGTTTTTAGGCATTTATTCAAGCTGTTATTAATTACGGCACGGGTTTCATTGTGTAAAGCCTGGTTTGGTATTGTTTTTATGGCGGCCTCTGCACTAATAATTTCTCGAATCATGTGGTCTTTACCGATATAAGGAATATTATAATTTAGCTCCGTGTTAAGAATATCTCTTTCATCAGATGTAAATTGTATACTCGTCAAATTTGAGACACGCGTGTAGAACTTGTGTTTACATTCGAAGTCCTCCTCTCTTATCTGCTTATGTTTAAGAGCTTGAAGTTTAATCTTTTGTTTTTGGTAAACACGTTGCAGTACGTCATGAACGTATTTGTTGATAACCTGGATTGTGTTATCTAGTAGGGCCACATGAATGCTATCAAGTAGTTTTAAATGAGTCATATATAAATCTCTGTTTAATTTTGCTTTCTTTTTATACAAATATTGAAGTTCCTCTCTCATCCACATTATTTCAGCATGTCTTTTGATTTTCATTGCAGTCTGTGATTTTCTGTTTATTTTGATGAAGGCATATCTAGGTATTATATTATTTGTAATACACTCTTAATTGAACTTTATGTGTAAACTTGTTTTAAGTAGTTTTATTTTAATATTTTGAAATTTAAATACCGTATGTGCTTGACAAGCTTCTAGTTTTAGATCCATGTTTTTCGGTATCCAAGCCACTTATAGTATATAATTAGTAAAATAGTTTACCTTTTTCTTGTCCGTCTGGTGGCCTTTTCTCTATATTTCATTCAACGCGTTTCAGGACATATGCCCCATCATCAGGATATCCCTTGTTGAAGTTCGTCGATCGTTAAAATATTAAAAACACTATATACAATTCTACACATAACAATAAATATAATATAAACATAAAAACACATAAAATACCCAGATTTGAGACACACACGATATCGGTGGTGCGCACCACGACATGCTATAGTCGACTGCAGTGTTCATGTTGCTATATGTCGTGCACTATGGACCTTGTTCTGTATTCTTATCGCTGTGTCATATAATAGATTGGACTGGAAATTCAGCTGATCGTTAAGGATGACTTCTTCTGTTTTTTTTTATTTTTGTAGGCCTTATATATTTCGTATTCTTCGATAGCATTCATATAATTTCCTTTTCTGCATATATGGAGGGGTTGAAAGTTCGTTGTGAAATCAGTATAACTATGGTTGTTGTCCATCAGATGGCGCGTGTAATTTGACACTGTTTTACTAAATTCTTTTTTAGGTAAATGTTCTTTGAATCGTTTTTTAAAAGGTCTACCAGTTTGGCCAATGTAAAAGCTGTCGCAGTCATTGCATATTATCTTATAAACGCCCGTCCTGTCTTCAATTGATTTTGAATGTTTAGGTAAGAGTATCTTATTAATGTTATTATTAGTTCGGTAAGCCATTTTTACATTTATCCCACCGAATACTTTGTTTAAAATTTTGGGTAGGGTGTTACCATATTCTGATGCTATATACCTAATTTTATTTCTATTATTTTCTTGTAATTCTATGTTGTTTTTCTTTTTTCCGTGTTTCTTGACTAAATTATCTACGATTGATCTTTTATAACCATTGGCCTTAGCTATGTATTTGATCGTGTTCAGTTCTTCGTGAAAATCTTTGTCTTCTAATGGTATGGAAAGTAACCTATGTATTAAACTATGATAAGCTGCCATTTTCTGAGAAAAGGGATGATGTGATTCAGCATTTATCGTGAGATCCGTGGTTGTCGGTTTTCGGTATATTTGATATTGGAATTTTTCATCTAGTCTTGTAATTGTTAGGTCGAGGAAGTTAAGTTTATTATTTATCTCCGTCTCAAGTGTGAACTGTATGTTTTTATTGACACTATTCATGTATAATTTCATATTTTCTATTTGTCGTATTGTGCCATTAAAAATTATAAACGTATCATCAACATAACGTGTATATGATATTATTTTCTTGGAAAGTTTATTCACGTTATTGAGCAAATATGTATTCTCATAGTGGTTTAAGTATATGTCAGCCAATAAACCAGATAAAGGTGATCCCATGGCTAGGCCCTTTTTTTGGATGTAATAATTATTATTAAATGTAAAATAATTTTGGTCAAGTACAACTTCCAGTAAATTAACTAAATCATTGATTTCTTCAGAATTTCATATTTTGGCGTTAATAAGATTTTCTTTAAGGATAGTGAGAGTTTCTTGAACAGGGACATTCGTATACAAGTCAACAATATCAAAAGATGCTATTTTATAATTAGGTCGTAATTTAATGCTTTTCAATTTGTCAACAAGGTCAATGTTATTTCTTATACTATGGTTATTACTTATCTTTATACTGTTTTTTATTTTCACTGCAAGTTTTTTGCTGACATTGTAGCTCGGCGCAGTTGTGAAATTTATCAATGGCCTAGTCGGTATATTGGTCTTATGGATTTTTGGTAGGCCAACAAATTGTGGTGCTTCTGCGTTAATGGGTTTTAGTGCACGGCGTGTGGCGTTATCAAACAGCCGTGTACATAGGTTAATTTTATTATTCAAAACTTTGACGAACTCTGCAGTTGGGTCCGTTTGTATCATTACAATATTATTATTTGATATGAACTCATTAACCTTTGAAGTGTATTCGTCTCTGTCTATTACGACTACGGTATTCCCCTTATCAGCCTTTGTAATCAGTGCATTGTTATCTACCAATTTAGTTTTTATATGTTTCAAGGTTTTATTTTCTTTAAAGTATCTTTGATTAACTTTACAGCGCTTTTCATTATTTATTATAGTTTTTAGGCATTTATTCAAGCTGTTATTAATTACGGCACGGGTTTCATTGTGTAAAGCCTGGTTTGGTATTGTTTTTATGGCGGCCTCTGCACTAATAATTTCTCGAATCATGTGGTCTTTACCGATATAAGGAATATTATAATTTAGCCCCTTGTTAAGAATATCTCTTTCATCAGATGTAAATTGTATACTCGTCAAATTTGAGACACGCGTGTAGAACTTGTGTTTACATTCGAAGTCCTCCTCTCTTATCTGCTTATGTTTAAGAGCTTGAAGTTTAATCTTTTGTTTTTGGTAAACACGTTGCAGTACGTCATGAACGTATTTGTTGATAACCTGGATTGTGTTATCTAGTAGGGCCACATGAATGCTATCAAGTAGTTTTAAATGTGTCATATATAAATCTCTGGTTAATTTTGCTTTCTTTTTATACAAATATTTAAGTTCCTCTCTCATCCACATTATTTCAGCATGTCTTTTGATTTTCATTGCAGTCTCTGATTTTCTGTTTAACTTGTTTTAAGTAGTTTTATTTTAATATTTTGAAATTTAAATACCGTATGTGCTTGACAAGCTTCTAGTTTTAGATCCATGTTTTTCGGTATCCGTGAATGCTATAACACGACATATAGCAACATGAACACTGCAGTCGACTATAGCATGTCGTGGTGCGCACCACCGATATCGTGTGTGTCTCAAATCTGGGTATTTTATGTGTTTTTATGTTTATATTATATTTATTGTTATGCGTAGAATTGTATATACAGTGTTTTAATATTTTAACGATCGACGAACTTCAACAGGGGCATATGTCCTGAAATGCGTTGAATGAAATATAGAGAAAAGGCCACCAGACGGACAAGAAAAAGGTAAACTATTTTACTAATTATATACTATAAATGGCTTGGATACCGAAAAACATGGATCTAAAAAAAAAAGAGTATGTTTCTGTAGCAGATTTTTTAAGTTTTGCAAGGAATTTCATATTGACATGTTCATCCATATTAATATTTAACAG
Source organism: Magicicada septendecula (assembly GCA_034769895.1). NCBI lineage: Eukaryota > Metazoa > Arthropoda > Insecta > Hemiptera > Cicadidae > Magicicada > Magicicada septendecula. The sequence continues at coordinate 456,431,161 of CM068368.1, forward strand.
TATTTGCATATGCTTAAAAATTTAACAGTAGGTAAGGAAAGACGTATATGTTAATGACCCTTGCTGCTCACTCTTGTCAATGTTATAGAGGGGAAGCAAAAAATTTTCATTATTATTCTGTAGCCACACCTCATAAAAAATATTGGTCACTGAACTACTTATTTAGACAATATATATATAATCTAGTTTCTTGTATACCTTCTGTTTTGCAACGTTATGCTAAAGATATTCAGTGTGTTCTGATTTCCAAAGTAATGTTTTATTACTTCACTTGTATTTATACAATGTTATATTTATACAATTTTTTAATCACAGACTGTCATAATATAGGATTTTATACTTTTTATTTATATTTTCAGTTTTACATGTCACCTCAATTGGCATTAGTTGGATTAACAGTGGTCCCTCCAATTGCTGGTATTGCTATTTTGTATGGGCGATATGTTCGTAAGATAACAAAAAATGTACAGGTAAGCAAACAGATTAGAAGTTTATTACATTGAAATCTCGAGCATCAGTTCATTGAAATTATTTATTTTTTTTATAAAGTTTTCCTGGTATAATTTTTGTGTAGGATGCCTTAGCTGAAGCAACACAAGTAGCAGAAGAACGTATTGGCAATATTAGAACAGTCAAAGCTTTCAGTCAAGAAGAAAGAGAAGTACTCACATATGCTGACAGAATGAAGTATGTTCTTGATCTGGCAACTAAAGAATCATTTGCTCGAGGGATGTTTTATGGTATGGTAAGTGTCTATGGAACATTTCCTATATTCACAGATTTTGAGATGTTGATTTATAAATAAAATGAGTAACTTTCTTATTTAATATTGTAAATATCTGAAAAGTCATAATTATAGTTTCTGATACATGTTCATAAATTTCCTTGTACATATGAATTGTCTCAGAGATAGAGAAGAAAACAGGAATACAAATATAATGTGATGGTTTTAAAATTTAACACATACGCATATGAGATGTATACATAAAATTCCCAAACTTCGTAAATAAAATACTTTCTGCTTATCTTAGAAGCTATTAAGTTATATTCAAAGTAGACCTCCCCACCCCCTTCAACAACAAGTACACCACTCCCAACATTTCTTCCATCCTTTGAAACATTTCTGAAACTCTTCATTCAGAACACTGCACAGTTCCATTAGTGAATTCTCCTTTATTGAGTCATTAACTGGAAACATCGGCCTTCCAACCTCATTTTCAATTTGAGGAACAAAAAAGTCCACTGTTACTAAATCAGGTAAATGAGGAGGATGTGGAATTACTTTTGTCTCATTTTCACCAAAAACTAACAGATTAATAGCGGTGTGTGTGGACAAGTTGGCAACATGGAACATCGTCAGTTTGAGCTCCAAGAATCGGGCTTTTTTTATAATAGCCCCACAAAGACATTTCATTACTTCAAGATAATACTCCTTGTTTGCTCTTATGCCTTGTAGATGAAATTCTTGGTGGACAACACTCTTAGAATCAAACAACTGTCGGTATGACTTTTATGTTTCTCCACACTTATCTTGTTTTTTTGGTTGGTCATATATAGTTACATCTATGTTATAAAAATAATTTAAAAAACTAAATAACCCACACAAAAAAAAAGCTAACACAACAACTAATAGAATATATACAAAATTGAATGCCAAGATTGCAATAGATGTTACCTAGGACAGACAAAAAAACAACTGAAAAAACGTTTATTTTGAACATTTAAATTATTCCTTAGTTAGAATATTTCTTTGTAGACAAATAGTAATATTTCTCATTTCCTTCTGTAATCTTGGGGTGTTATTAACTCTTCTTAATACCTTCTTCATAAACATATAGTTAGACGTACTTACTTCCTTTTGAATTTTGCATTTACTATTTAAATAATTTTGTTCAAAAAGTTTTTTAGTAAGTTGTGCTTACATACTTTTTTGGATTTAGAGGTTTTAGTCTCTTTATTTTAAATTATATTGTCTCGAAATAACTTGAGTAAGTTGTCCTTACGTGCTTTTTGAATTTTGGGGTTTCATTTAAATCATATTGTTTCTGAATAAATTATTAGTAAGTTGTTCTTACAGTTTTTTTGGAATTTTGGGATTTCATTATGCATTCCACCTGTCGGGCGTGGTTTCTTCTTCATCGAGTTCTTGTCTTACATCCTGGGATGTGCGGGGTCGGTGGCCATCTCCTCTTAGGGGAATCCAGCGTTCTGGTGGGTTCTGTTGATTATAAGCTATTCGGACATTCCTAGATGGATCGTCCCTTCTTTGGTTCTCGCTTCCGGATCTGGATTCTCCGATGCTATTGCTCCGTGGTAAATGCTCACTATCATTCTCCCTTTGGGGTTGATCCCTCCTTGGGCCATTACCCTCGGCCCTTATAAAATTCACCATTGGTCTGGAAACCCTATTGTTATTATTGTGGTTATTTGGCTGGTAATTTCTATTATTATTATCATTATAATGTTCTGCATTACCTTGGTTGGGGTTTCTCTGACTATTGGAATTATGATTATTCTGATAATGATTATTTCGATTACTTGGGTAGCTGTTGTTATTCCTGTTAGGATTTTGGTTATTAGGAAAATTATTATTATTATTTCCTTAAATTTGTAGTGACCGTCAATCAGTGAATGTTTTAGTGGATAGTTAGTGAGGATCGGTCAATAATACAACTTTTAGTTATTTTGCGTCGACGTTTCGACAATATTTATTGTCATCTTCAGGACCTGTGTATGAAATACAATAGAAATATCAAACATAACGAAACAATTAAATATTTGGGTGAACGTGTTGGTGATGTGAGTGTGTGTGTGTGTGTGTATGTATGTATCATTTTTTATGTGAAGACTTATGATAGTTTGTTTACATCTTCAAATTATCTTTAAGAAAGCGAGAAATTATAGTATGAGAGAACTTAATTTATACAGTATTACAATTTAAATTACTAAATATAGTAACGTTACTAAACGTAGTGAACATCCCCTAATCTGTTTTAGTTATAGGTAATATATTACTTTGCTATATGTTGACTGTTGTAGGTATAAACAATTTTTGTACCAATCTAATATCCAATTGTTGGTTACTGTTTGTTTAATTAATTAAAATAACATTATATTTAGTAATTTAAATTGTAATACTGTATAAATTAAGTTTTCTCATACTATAATTTCTCGCTTTCTTAAAGATAATTTGAAGATGTAAACAAACTATCATAAGTCTTCACATAAAAAATGATACATATATACACACGCACACACTCACATCACCAACACGTTCACCCAAATATTTAATTGTTTCGTTATGTTTGATATTTCTATTGTATTTCATACACAGGTCCTGAAGATGACAATAAATATTGTCGAAACGTCGACACAAAATAACTAAAAGTTGTATTATTGACCGATCCTCACTAACTATCCACTAAAACATTATTATTATTATTATTAGTGTTATTATTTCTAATATAATAATTCGAATTGTTTCGGTTCTCATGGTTGTTATTGTTATTGTTTCTGTTGTTGCATTCTGGGATATCCCTGCTCCCGTACCTGTCGTTTCTCTGCCGACTCCTTCTATAATGCACCTCACGCTCGTGCTCTTCCAGTAGCGTTGACATGGCCTGTATCGTTTTTATCTGTCCACCTGATCGTGCTATTGATATCCCGTTATCATAGTGGTATGCTAGCCTGGTGACGAGGATTTCCTCCGGGATTTTTGGTTCAAGGTGTCTCGCCACGCACACTTTTCCAAGGAAGTAGGCGGTGAGCGTTGTCCCTCTGCTGGCGTCATACCTTCCATAGCTGATGCTCTCCCTTACTACGTTCTGGGTGGCTTCTGACCAGTACCTGGCTTTAAATGCCATCTTAAATTGTTCGTAGCTTCAGATGTCGTGCCTGGTGGCTGTCCACTAGTTATCATAGGTTTCCTTGAAATGTTCGTCCAGGTAACTGGCCACCTGTTTTCACCAATTCTCATTAGTTGTTCGCCGACCCGTTCCAAGAATTCTATTGGGTTTCTCTTGTACGACTTAAGAGTTGATGGTTTCCCGGTCGTCTATATGTTGTGTGTATGGAACAGTGATTGGTTGGTTGTCAGCTGACCGTTGGAGGTTCTCGATTCTCTCCTGGTTACGTTGTCCTTGTTCCTGTACTTCGTTTATGACCATATCTAGGTTTCGATGCTGGTTTCCGAAATCTGTTCGTAGTGATTCCACTTGAACCCGGTTTTCTTCTTCTATCTGGCCTATCTTGACCTCTAGTTCAGCCCTATTTCGTGTAACAGCTTCATCGGTCACTCTCAGTTTTCTATTTTTTTCAGCTATCTCCTGTTTTCTTTCGCCGTTGTTCTTACCTACCTTCTGGCTGATTGCCTCACTGACGTCCTCGACTTTCTTATTGAGATCTTGTCTTAATACTCCATTCTGTTTATCAACAGTTTCCCTTAATTCCTTGTTAGAATGCTCAATTCTCTCATTGATTTGTATAAGGTTGTCCTCATTGATTTTCTTAAGATCTTCTTTCATTTGTTTATTGTTTTCCTCAAGTTTTTCGTTCATTAGTTTGTTATCGTTCTGAATCTGTCTCAAACTCTCGTCATTCCTGTCAAACTTTTCATTCATTTGTTTGATTAAGTTTTCTTCAGTCCTGTCAAACTTTGTGTTTATTTGTTTTAAACTTTCATTAGTTTCCTCGTTATTTTTGTCAAACTTCTCATTCATTAGTTTGATTAAATTCTCACTAAAAATTTTGTTTTGTTTCTTTGAGTTTTCATTAATACTGTCTATTTTTTCATTAGTTTGTCTATTATCCTCTTTAATTTGTCTTAAACTCTCATTAGTTTCCTCCTTGGTTTGCTTTGAGTTTTCCTCCTGTTTCCTAAATTGTTCTGCCATAAATTTCATCATGTCTTGCCAGTTTGGTTCTTCTCTGGCTACCGCTTTATCTATTTGGTCCCCTTGGGCATCTTCTTTAACTGTTTCCCTTTCCGTGTCCATTATTACTTCAGTTTCTTTTGTATTATCTGCCTGCTGTTCTATTTCACTATCTATGATTACTTCTATTTCTTGTTCTTGTCCACCTTCTTCCTTCTCCATGTCTTCTGCCCTCTTCTTTGATCTACCTCTGGTATTATGCATTTTTATTATCCCACAATTGCCTGCTCTAGTTAAGTAATATTGATATGATTATAGTTTTACTTAACTTAAGCCCTACACTAGTTGTGCGCCAATTTGTATTGAGTCAAGTACTGAGATTTTAATAAAACTCATTAAATCTATTAAAACATATAATATACTTCGACCTACCTGTACAACTTCTATCTGGGCCAGGTTTCTCGTACGAACGTAAAATGTTAGCGTGATCTATAGGTTACTGAAATAAGTAACTTGACTCATTTTTTAATGAAGAGAATTACCTTTTATTTTAATTGTGAAGCATTTAAAATTTTGTTCAAAACCTTTTCTCAGTGTTTTACTGATTACGTTACATGTTTCTTTGTTCTGTTGGCGTCTTCTACATACTACCTTACTCTACTATCTTACCTTATTGATCACTATACAAAACAAATATACAGACAGAGCCCAGCCTGCGCACTCACTACTCACATTCTTAAAAACCCCTTACTAATATAAAAAACACCCCATTTTATGTGAAATTAATAAAAATAATTCTTTCCGTGTGGAACGTTACATGTGTGGCGTCCTCTTTGTGACCGCGTGGTGCGTCTTCCACAGTCTTTCATTTTCCGGATGTTCCCCAAGTTTATAATATTTAATACCGTCAATAATCACTCTTCGTCACTGTTATACTTGTTTTGTAATATCACATAGGCATTTTGTCGGCCGACTTAAGAAAAACTATGAAATTTTGCCCGGGCACAAAACTGATAGCTGCCACGCGCGGCTTGGTTGCTCGTCGACTGGGCAGAGCATTACCAACATGCCTCCCTCCAAACACTCGGACAGAGCGGAAATTTCACTGCCTCATGATCGGATCTTCCGTCACTGTTCATTCAACACATGTGTTTTTTGTGTGGTAACCGTGGACGATATTTGTGAAGCACGGTTGACGTCACTAAAAGTGGGCGGTCTTAGACTCTATTTCCTGAGGATCGGTAAGGAGACGATGAATAAAATTGTTCTACAGACATCTTGGTTTTCGGGCTGAAGGCGTCATTCCGAGCTCGTACTTGTACTGCTCGTGGGCGCGCGGTCACACTTATGCATATTTCTGAGAATTCGAGGGTGGTACGAATTCCTTGCCGAGTTGCCCAACACAGAAACTGCGTCTTGCCTTTGTTTCAAACTGTTCTACTTGCCACGTGTTCTGTTCCAATAGAGTTAATGTTTGCACAATAATTTTATAAAATCCCGCAAAAATGAAATAAATAAAAATGCAAATACCCCATACTGTAATAAATAAAATAACCCAATTTTGGACACATTACAATACCCCCTCAATGAGAATTCTGCTGTCCAAAACAGAAGAAATCTCATTGATAAACCCCGAAGAGGACCGGTGAGGAACTGGTGCCAACAACCCCCTTGTTCTTACTCTTCATGGGTACACGACCCCCCTGGCTCGGCAACTATGGACGCATCTGAACGAGATCACTGGACTTCTCCGTAAGAGATCCCAACACCAAAAAATCGAACAGACACGTGCCACGGCACACCTCCCCTTCTAACATGCTACCCCCCAAAATCCTCAATCCCTGGCTTAGATTACGCCAGATCCTCCACCGATATGTTTCCCCTTGTATGCAAGCTGGGCTGCCTTTAGCAGATACTGGGCTCACACACACTCACATTACATATTATACATTGAAAAATTCTTTAAAATTTACTATTTCATCTAAAAAAATTCAGAATTCAAAATAAAATATTGTATCAAAAAATTCTCTTCCTTATTTTCTGTTTTATTTAAAATGAATTAATTTAAACATTTCTCCTAATGAAACCTATCCTTAACCTAACATGTGAATACTTAGAGTCTAACAATACAAGTCCATACAATAAATCACTAAAAATAAACATGGTTAGCACACAAATAATAAAATAATCAATACTTAAAATATTCATTAGCTGGCAGGCGAAAAAACAGGATTTTTTTTCCAAAAAAAAATTTCCCAAAAAAAATATTTTCCAAAAAATTTTAAAATTCAAAAAAAAATTTAAGTTCATTAAAAGGTTTCCTTTACATGTAGAAATTATTTAAAATCTGTTTAAATTGATTAAAACAAAAGTTGAATTGATTTCCATACTGTTAACTTATATGACCTCACTGTCAGCTGATCGAAACTAGGTCAATTCCCCAAACTTGACCCACATATGTTATGTCTACTTTCTGAAAATACATTTAACATCTGTAACAATCTAACTCGAAACACAAAATATAATAAAATAAAACATTTAAAATAACAAAATATTATAAATAATAATCAAATTGACATTTAAATTATTTAAAACAAACACCTTATATTTTTACATTATCAAATTCTATCAAAGTTTTGTCACTGGTTTCAAAATAAAACTTTTTTATCTTTATTATAAATCTCTCTCTTTGCTTAACAATCTTATTCTCCATTACTGTGGGTGATTTAACTATTTATTCTCATTTATTTTACTACTTGATCGGTATACATATATAATCTTTACCCTCTGACTCTAACCACTAACAACTGTAACTAACCTGACACCCATCTCTATTAGAAAACATCTACCAAAACACTCTCTAACCCCAACTTATCATTAAACTCAAATCGCCACCTTCTCTCGATATAAAAAAAAATACTCTCTAACCCTTTGTACTTAGGATACGTGTTCCCCCCCCCAAAAACTCATTTCCCTCATCTGGCCCCTGGATTCTACCTAAGGCGGCCCCGTCCCACTAAATCGATCCCAATCCCGTCCCAACTAATAATTATGTTGCGGCTCCCACATTACACTACCCCCTACTACAAAATTGCCATCCCCAAAAATCTCAATCTCATTACCTTACTACCACTACAACAAAATAACATCATTAATTATAAGCATCAATATATCACTCAAAACTCTACATATATTCTCCATTACTACTGTGTCAACATCAATACTTCTCAAAATTCTATAACATATATTACTTCAAAACAACATTACATTATCTTCAAAACAATATTATTCTCTCCTATTTCAACTTTAACTTTAACTTCACTTGGACAGATCTACATGTCCCATCAAATATTCATCACCCAAAAACTATCTTTTATTAGCTCTCACAAATTATTACTTTACTTCTCACTTTATCAAATTATTTTTATCCTTACTTTGAAACATCTGTAATACATTAAAACATTACATTGAACATTAATTACTTAGAACATTTATAAACCACTTTACCAGTGACGTTTTATTGCTGATCAGCTGATATCCCTAACATAATGAAAACACATTCCAAAATTGAACAAATTACATGAAATATATATATTATAACGAAACATTGTTATCAATGTTTATCGTTCTAACTGGAGTATGCATAATAAGCGTTATCTGCTACAATTGTACATTTAGAAGGGTATAGATAAGATTTTATATAGCAAACAAAACAGATAACAGTCCACCTGCATAAATATGTATAATTTTGTCGGCACATGTCAGAAGTGTTTTAAAACTTAAATAATAAAAAAATGACAAAAGATTAAGAAGAACTAGGTTGACCAGTGAATAGTGCGGAAATGTAGCTTTATTTAGACACCAAACACATAACGAGATAGTGAGAGTGTCGTGAACTATAAGCGTTTTACTATTTCACACCTTTCGCGGTGCTAATTAAAGATCGCGTGTATACATAGCTAATAACTGTGTTCAAGACACGTCTAACAAACAACTTTGTTACCTAAATAAATAAAGGATTGTTGAGATATTCGCCGATAGAAACTCATTTGCACACGTGGCTTTGCCCTGTAAACAGTGAGCCAAAACGAGCATCTGGCTCATTCATAAAGTATTCGTTGAGTCGTACGCACGGAACGATAGCTGCAGAAGACGCTTCAATGAGACCGGCAGACACCTGAGTGACTACAACGACGTACTACGGACATCAGACTATACCCGAGGCCAGAGACGCTGTGTCCATGACGATAAAGGAACGACGCCTAGCCTAGCTGTTCATACACCGCTAAGCGACGCTGACGGAGGTTTCGAGAGGAATAGCTGTACTCAACGCCGACGCCTGAGACCCGTGTACATCTGTGTAACATGAAATCATCAAAACAGGTGACCTGATATGGTTCAGGGTTCATAATAATGTTGTAAAACACAAAAAGTAAATGAAAAGCCGCTATAAGCGAAATTGAACAGTTTTAAATAATTGATAAACATTTAATTATATAGGCGGTATGACTAAAGCCTAAAGACACTTTTAAATGTTGTACTGTATATCATATAGAGACATTTATTCAAAAAGACAGAACATTTAGATAATGTGTGATTATCATAATAATATGTTAATAAGAGTGCAGAAAGACTCTAAGCAAATGTTTTCATGAGATTGTGCACTGTATAAAGAATAATTAACATAGAGATAACGATAACTATAACCCTTGTTATATTCATTTAAAAAGTTCGTATTTTATTTTCTCATGTATAAAGAACAGGGTTACGGATTTCATAGAATGAAATCAATTCAGTATTTCCATTTTATTAAATAATTAAATTCAATATAACAAAAAATGATTTTTATAAATGAATTATAATTACAGGCAGACAGTGTGAAACTGCCCATATATGTGTGTATATTTCCATGTTATATGTTTTGTGTATATACTGTGTATTGTATGTCTTATTTTCAGGAACTTATAAATGATGTACTAAGATATATGATTTTAATATGTGATTGTTAGACGTAAGCATTATAACAATGTATCACTAGAGAAAATATGTGTAAAGTAATATTCAAGAAAGAATATAAATTAGTGGAACCCGCCGTATATCGTGTTAAATATTTGAAATTCTTATTATTATTATGATTTGTTTAAAGATAAGCACCTTGAGAGTGACAATTATAATCATTGGAATGATAGACTAAAAAGGTAGTTTTCATTTATTCACAATTTATACAACTCAGCTTCCTAAAATAATTCTTTTGGAAACACATCGTCCCAACTCGTTACCTGATACCTAATAAGCCCAAATCCCACACCTAATAGCCGGCAAAGCAGAAAAGTACCATATACTGCAGGTAAGTGTTGGCATGATATACCCTAACCAGGTCCATGTAAAACTCATAATCCATAATGAAAGAAATCATAAAAAGATGTGTTGCAATATATATATTTAGTTATCATTACTTCTCACCTCCTTGTTTCCCCTTTTTCTGATTCTGATCATTTATGTTGACCGCCTGCCAGACGGCTTAATTATTTACTTAGGTTCAAAATACACACATAATGAAAACACATATTGTTATCAATGCTTATATCTAACCTACGATAATGAAATAATACATTTAAAATTATAGCATGAACACCTTATATTGAGTGCCTGAGCATCTAATTACTTAAACAGAGCACAAGCATTTTTATTGGATCAAAATTTGAATTAGCAAAATTTTTTTTATGTTGTAAAATTTAAATTCGTGGCTCACTGGAGTCACCTCCCATCCACACACTCTATTGCAAATTATGGAGGACTGTATCGCCCTTTCGCTTCTGCAAAGACGGTATATTTTGGAGTAGTTTGACCTCTCCGTGTCTTAGCTTCGGCTGTTATATTTTAAAAGGTTCAGATATCAACATACCTTTGTTATATAGTTACACGCCCTTAATGCGGGTCTACCACCTGGCTTTGCTGCCCCCATGCGGGCAGAGTGGTAGCCGCTGTTCCATAGTACCTGGATTTCCCCTAATTGTCACCCCCCATTGAATTTCTACTATATACCAATTTCAAGTCAGCTATGGTCAAGGGACTTGATATGACCATAGCTAACCGCTAGCCAAATCCACGATTAGTGCTGGTAAGGCAGTAATCGCCCGAAAAGTCGGGGAAATCTAACTTGCATTTCAATGCCTGTTCTACATCGTTTTATTATGTGCGACACGATCGTCTATCAGTGTGTAAATTGAATTTACACGAAAAAGGTGTGTCGCACATTTTCGCCATATTCGCCTCCGATGGAGGTAACACTCTCTGTTACCCCCAACCCATTTCGCTATCTACGAGGGCACAGGCCACCCCCGCAATAGCAACTTAATAACTAACTAATTGAAAAAATTTTATATACATTATAATATAATATCTTCATCAAGAATCATTTAACTCATTCATAACTTTCTACCATTGGACTTTCTTAAAATTTTCAAAATGTATTAGTAATAATTAGTATATATCATTTTTCAGTTATTATTAAATTTTTTAATTATCATTTTTATTGAACACAATTATTTCAAATAATCTCACAATTGAATTAAAATTTTAGTGGCATCTGTAAACATTTTTATTATACATGATTCATATTGTAAAAGTTCTATACTTACATTCCATTCAACATGATATACCCAAAACACACTCACCATACACCCCCATACTTTCACCTCACCTCTGAAACATTTCACAAAAATTATTAGTTTAAATCAAACAATTTAGCCATCTATTACCAAATTTCCATCTCGTAAAATAAATTGAATTCATTTAAAGAATTTAATTAATTAGCATTTACATAATCACTCAAAATATTTAACATGTATCAAATTGGTTTAATTAAATTCATTATTAAAATACAAATTCCATTATTATTGTTTGCCATTATACAAATTAGCCAATTACTGTTTCCAAAATTAATGTTATTATTTATTTAAATTGCAAAATATTATTATTATTATTATCACTTACCTACATACATACATTGTTTAGCTGACCTTCTACAATACACATGAATAAATGCACTACAATTATTTACAAACTTTAGTTATCAACTGTTCAGTTTTTTCGCACTTCATTGTCCAAATCTGCCATGTCAGAACCATAAAACATAATGTTTATACTGTCTTTAATTGTTTTATAGTTTAGCCTCCATCGTCCCAGATAAGTCTTGGTTTCATACCACACTGTTCATTTTTATTGGCAAACAAATGGTTACTTTGTGTGTCATAACTAGAACAACCAAATTCACTCATTTTACCAAAATACTCATTAAACCAGTCCACGTTAGGTATTTTTGTTAAATCTCCGTCAGTAAATTCACTCATTATCGGGTTAATTACTTTGGTCAAATCATTATAGTCATTATTAGTCAAGTATACTTTTAAACTTTCTTTCCATTCGTCATACTTTCTATTCACATTATACAATTCTGTTACATACCATTCTCTACTCACCTCTCTCTCTTCATAACACCACATCACACTCTCACAATTATTCCGGACAGAGGGTACACAATAACACAACAAAAATAAATACTTCAATTCATCTATTACTACGGGACTCTTGCTCTTCAACAACAACATTTGTGAACTCATTAAATCATCATAAACATTATAAACAATAAGGGGAATATTTGCCCTCTGTCCCCACTCGACCACAACATTATTTTTCCGCTCTCTCTCTACTTCATCAATACACATTAACATTTCATTATCACTACATTCCACCAACTCATCAGTACTCTCATTCTTTATTTTTACCGTATCAGTCTCCGATACTAATTCTTCAAATCCATTACTATTATTCTCATTATTTTCAACATTATTGTTATCATTTATTACCTCTTTATCTGATATCATATTTTTACACTTGTCATTACAATTTTCATTTGTTTTATATTTCTCTGTACATACACACTCTCTTGACTCATTTGTCTCTCTTTTTGCTTCACTACATATTTCGCTTAACTTGCTCTCAATACTACACAGTGACTTAGTTAATACGTCAAATTTAGCATCATTCATGTCAAAACGTTTATTTAATTCAGTATTCTGTATATCTAATTTCTCATTTACCTTATTTTTAAATTCTTGCATCTCGTTTTTCTGTTCATCTAACTTTACATCAAATTTATTGAGCATTTCGTTTTTTTGTTCATCTAATTTGTTATTGATTTGGTTTGTATTGGTTTGTATCAGGTAAAATATATCATTTATCGACAACTCTTTTGCTCTATTCGTTACCGGAGTAGATTCTGCTTGTGCTCTACTCATTATTACCGATTGTGTCAGATTATTCTCGTCTATCAGGTTTGGAGTTGTCTCCAATCCTGAATCATTTATATTATTTGATTCATTGGAAACGCTTTCTTTGACCACCTTAGGGTCTGAATTAATTTCTCTCTCCCCCGTGATAGTCACATCACTCATACTAACTTTATCTCCGTCTTCCATTTTTCTTATTTATGAGATTTCGTTCTATATAGAATTTCAATTTTAAATATTTCTGTATTATTCAGTATAATATAATTTAAGTATCGCTTAACTACATCTTAACATCATTTACATATAATCGGTTCTCACTTCTACTTAACCTCTAAATCACGCCAACATCCTATTTGTAGGTACGGTTTTTTACTTTATTTTTCTCTACTCATAAAACTATCCCTGTCGGCTGCGCCATTGAGATGTTAATAAAACTCATTAAATCTATTAAAACATATAATATACTTCGACCTACCTGTACAACTTCTATCTGGGCCAGGTTTCTCGTACGAACGTAAAATGTTAGCGTGATCTATAGGTTACTGAAATAAGTAACTTGACTCATTTTTTAATGAAGAGAATTAATTACCTTTTATTTTAATTGTGAAGCATTTTAAATTTTTTTCAAAACCTTTTCTCAGTGTTTTACTGATTATGTTACATGTTTCTTTGTTCTGTTGGCATCTTCTACATACTACCTTACTCTACTATCTTACCTTATTGATCACTATACAAAACAAATATACAGACAGAGCCCAGCCTGCGCACTCACTACTCACATTCTTAAAAACCCCTTACTAATATAAAAAACACCCCATTTTATATGAAATTAATGAAAATAATTCTTTCCGTGTGGAACGTTACATGTGTGGCGTCCTCTTTGTGACCGCGTGGTGCGTCTTCCACAGTCTTTCATTTTCCGGATGTTCCCCAAGTTTATAATATTTAATACCATCAATAATCACTCTTCGTCACTGTTATACTTGTTTTGTAATATCACATAGGTATTTTGTCGGCCGACTTAAGAAAAACTATGAAATTTTGCCCGGGCACAAAACTGATAGCTGCCACGCGCGGCTTGGTTGCTCGTCGACTGGGCAGAGCGTTACCAACATGCCTCCCTCCAAACACTCGGACAGAGCAGAAATTTCACTGCCTCATGATCGGATCTTCCGTCACTGTTCATTCAACACATGTGTTTTTTGTGTGGTAACCGTGGACGATATTTGTGAAGCACGGTTGACGTCACTAAAAGTGGGCGGTCTTAGACTCTATTTCCTGAGGATCGGTAAGGAGACGATGAATAAAATTGTTCTACAGACATCTTGGTTTTCGGGCTGAAGGCGTCATTCCGAGCTCGTACTTGTACTGCTCGTGGGCGCGCGGTCACACTTATGCACATTTCTGAGAATTCGAGGGTGGTACGAATTCCTTGCCGAGTTGCCCAACACAGAAACTGCGTCTTGCCTTTGTTTCAAACTGTTCTACTTGCCACGTGTTCTGTTCCAATAGAGTTAATGTTTGCACAATAATTTTATAAAATCCCGCAAAAATGAAATAAATAAAAATGCAAATACCCCATACTGTAATAAATAAAATAACCCAATTTTGGACACGTTACAGTACGTGTGTCTTGTTCAGCCCCCGCGATGGAAGCCAATTTGTATTGATTCAATATGTCGTTGGTCTATGCTCCACTGTTGTGAGCACCAATTTGTATTGAAATAGATATATATGTTGTTACGGGGTTTAATCAAGCTCCACGTTGGTTTGCGCCAATTTGTATTGAGACCAGTGTGTACAGTTTAAGCCACACTGTTGTGATCGTCACTTTGTAATAACCCACTTATGTATCCTTTCTATCTTTCCTCTCCTTGTTTATTTTAATATGTTAATTTCTTATATATCTGGGTTTACTAGATATAGTAATATCGTTAATTATAACTATCTTATCTCTATATTTAGTCTAAAAGTGTTGGTGTCAATGAAACTTATGTATGTAGATTGTATTCAGAAATTCCGCTCAGACCTAGTCTGCCTTGCAGAGATTTATAGAAAATTCGTGTGTAATTCTCTTCTCTTTGGTATCGGAGAATTCCGCAACAAGCGCTGCAGTTCCAAAACAAATGGAATTTAGAGGTTAACCCACCGCGTACGGTGATTAGTTATTATACACTCTGTCTGTTTAATTCTTATTCCCACTTCATTAAATAATACCCAAATAATAAGATCTTGAAATGATACAATGTTTCTTTATTAGTTCAAATCTTTTAACATTCAATAAAATTATTGTGTTTACTTGATATACAAAAGGCTATACGTTGATTTAATCGATTATTGATCGATACAAGATTTTATTTTAAATTCAGTTATAGCTTTTTTTTATAATTAATTTAGATTCAGGGTGTGAAGGTTCTTTTAACTGCGGGGAAGATTAAAAATACATAATTAAGAATGCAAAATATTACAAAATTAACGTGTTGTTGTGTTTAATATTATTTATATAATTGAAAATTACCGTGCGAAGTACCATACGGCTTTGGAAGGCTGTTGCTGCTAATCTCGGTAGTTGTCATTCCGTATCGAATACAGATGAGATGATGTCCTCTATTCTTGTCTTCAAGCTGTAATAAAGTGAAATCCTTGGTCCTGGTTGATGCAGAAATACCGCTCCCTTCGTTCACCAACGGCCAAACTTGTGATTACGTGCTTCGGCAAACTCTGGATCCAATTACGTTTTTCAACTGTATGACGTAAACTGCGATGTCCAATGTTTTGATGGTTATAATATTTTTGCTTGGTTGTAGGATTAACTCTTTACAAGGTAGTTCTTTATCTGGTTTTATTATTTCATTAAATTAATATCTGTTCATGATCTGATATTGGGCAATCCAAGTCATTCTTTTTCAATTCAAATAATTTGTATCGTTTGTATGATACTACTAGCAAAATACCCGTGCTTCGCTACAGAGTTTCACGTTGTACGTAATTGTACAATTATTGCTCGCTTAATAGTATAGGATTAGATAGATTGTACAAATTCTCAACTCTTAGTTTGTTTATTTACATTCATAGCAACAGCTATTTATTATTTATTTCGAGAAAATCGTTAGAGCCGTTTCCGAGAAAAAAAAGGACATACATTTATTAATTAATTGAACTTCGAAATTTTCTCGACTATAAGAACCTGCAAACAACGAAGTTTTTCAATTTAAAACAATGATTAAAAACTCAGAACTAATTGTATTCGGGGTTTCCAATAAACTGAGATGTCAACCACTTCATTTACAAAGTATGCAATTCCCGCGATAAATTTCATTATTTGGTTTTTTGCCCCTTAGGAGTGAAAGTTTTTAAAACCGTTTCTTAGTGAGCACCTAAGGCCTATGATGAAGCTACGTTCAAAGTTTCATTGATATCCATTCAGTGGTTTCAGAGATATCGTGATCAGTGAGTCAGTCAGTGGTATTTGGCTTATATAGATATCTATATCTAGCCGATTTACCCAGTGTTGCTCGGGTTCATAATTTATTCATAGGCTCATAGGCACCTATTCTTGTTCTAACGTTATATTACTTGTATATTGTATAATCTTCCTTATATTGTTACGTTCGCATTCTCACTGGAGGAATACTCTGTAGCGCACCTGTTTAAGAACATGTCATAAACTGTATTCTTATATCTGGAGAAGAATTCTGTTGCGCGTGATGCTCCTGCTCGATTTCTAACTCTGGGAGAGGGCGAACAGCTAAATTAGTTTTCAATAAAATGTCTACAGTACTTGCACGTGCTGCGTATTTACTGTCTTTTATAATTCATTGTGTTAATGTTGAAATAAGGTATTTGTTAAATTAGTGTCTCCTAAACTTATTCTAACAATACAATACCTCTATAGATTTCAGCTTATCAATTTTTAAATTCAAACTGAAGCAAGTGCATTTATATTGTCTGAACACTATGATCTGAATACATTTGCTATCAAAACTTTGTTTTTTATACTCGCTTATAACTTACTTCGATTCTTAACTTATCCACTTTTAAATTCAAACTGAAACAACTCTGAATTCACACACTGTTAAGAAGTTTCTTAAGATGCATACACCACCTTTGATATCATAACCTATATCTTTATTTATAAGAACCGTGGACTCTGGCCCCGCCGTCTTTCGCGGGATCCGACCTAAGACTCCCCGGGTTCCGTGGATGAACTCCGGGGAAGGCCCGTCGGACGACTCCCGCGCTATTTCCTACGCGGGAGACTTCCACCGATGCTATGGTAACCAGAATTTATTCTATTGGGTTGCCATAGTAACCAGATCTAATAGTTTTTAAGACCCAAAGGACCCCCCAAAGGATCGTATCGAAAAAACACTTGTCCTATGTTGGTTCTCCCGTTGCGTAAAATATTTGTGCCAAGTTTGGTTGAAATCGGTCCAGTGGTTTAGGAGGAGATGTTGAAGACCCCAAAGGACCCCATCGAAGAAAACACCTATCCTATGTTGGTTCTCCCGTTGCGTAAAATATTTGTGCCAAGTTTGGTTGAAATCGGTCCAGTGGTTTAGGAGGAGATGTGGAAGACCCCAAAGACCCCCCAAAGGACCCCATCGAAAAAACACGTATCCTATGTTGGTTCTCCCGTTGCGTAAAATGTTTGTGCCAAGTTTGGTTGAAATCGGTCCAGTGGTTTAGGAGGAGATGTGGAAGACCCCAAAGAACCCCCCAAAGGACCCCATCGAAAAAAGCACCTCACCTATGTTGGTTCTCCCGTCGCGTAAAATATTTGTGCCAAGTTTGGTTGAAATCGGTCCAGTGGTTTAGGAGGAGATGTGGAACATACATACATAGATACATACATACAATACGGGGGGGTTTGCCCCTTAGGAGTGAAAGTTTTTAAAACCGTTTCTTAGTGAGCACCTAAGACCTATGATGAAGCTATGTTCAAAGTTTCATTGATATCCATTCAGTAGTTTTTGCTCTACGTTGATTCTATGTCAGTCAGGCAAACTTCCCCCCCTTTTTCCCCCTTTAAAGGTCGAATTTCCAAAAATCCCTTCTTAGCAGATACCTACATCACATAAGGAACCTACATGCCAAATTTCAAGTTTCTAGGTGTTATAGTTTCGGAGATTTTGTGATGAATCAGTGAGTCAGTGGTATTTCTCTTTTGTATATATAGATTATACAATTGGGTTTATGTTTACTGGCCCGAATTCTGACAATTAGTCTTTCATATATTGTGACTGTTATTAGATTTAATAACTTAGATTAAATTAGTTTTTATTGACCATCTCTCTTGGTTTAATCTCTTCTCGATCATGTCATAAATTCCAATAATCAAAATCAACAACTTATACAAATTTTTGTCGTCCCTAGCAACTAATTTTTTTTTAATTTTTATTCAATGTTTTGTTATATAGTGATAATTTCATATATTAATTTTCCACCCATCAAAATAATTCCTTATTAAACTTCCATTATTAAAATATAATCTTATTTATTGCTTGTTTACTAATTTCTACATATTCTGCTGGTTTTTTGCTCTTAGTCTGTTTCTTTTAATAATTATTATTTTTTCCGATATCAAACGTTATCAATCGATATCATTGCACTATGGCATTATCATAATTTGTTTATATTGTGTTTGTTTATTATTTATTATTAATTATTATTGGTTTTTTTCTAACTCATTGAATTATATTCATTAATTATTATTAACTTCTTTACCTAACCTTTGTATTCTGAGTTGTTATATAGTGTTATTGGCTGTTAGGCCTTTTATTATATTTGGATCTACTTTTGAATTTAACTTGTTAACAACTATAGCCTTTTTATACAAGTTTACAAACATAATCAACCTTTAACTACGTACATGTACACAAATAATTATCTTTATGATATCTAACAACAACTTTATCTTGACCTATGGATCACACATAAGCAAAATTGAAAATAATTAATACTAACTAACTGATTTCCATCACCTTTCTACAACAGTAAACAAATAATACATATTGCTTCATTATTTGACATTACATCAATAAGTAAGCTTCATAAGATAACACCAATTTTAACATAATATTTATGATAACAACGTAACATTATACAATTCAGAATCATTATTTTAAATTAACTTGTAATGTGTATTATTGTCTCATTTTTATCTATTTTCACCGTCATTTACTTTAACATAGTCGATATTAGTTTCTTTCTTATAATTCCTATCAGTATTTTTGATTTATTTACTTCTCACTAAACATTGAGATTTCTCACTATTGTCTATAGTACATGTTTATTCTTTTATTACTATTACTACCTTGCATTCTTATTATTTTCATACAATGATAAATTTATTTATCTGACCCTTGTATTAATATGGGATATAGATATTTATTTCTCTATTCTATTTTTAATATTTTTATTTATGTAACGTTGAGGACCGCATTTCTGTTGCGTTACAATATACACCACAAAAAGGCACAATATTGAACATATGGGAAAACTTGCAAATATATGACACAATATTCAAAATACGTAACATTGAAAACACCCAAAAAATAAATATATACACCACACCCACACACAATAATACCAAATTAAAATACCAAAAACCAACAGGAAACAACAACCAACCAGAACACAAATATGCAACTAGTTCCAAAACTATGATGGCTGAGGTTGGGAACAATATGTGTCCCGAAACATGTTCCAAATAAGGAAAAAACATCTTGGGTAAAGTATCTTCATGAACTGCTCAACTTCATTCTTAATCTGCTCTTTTATATTTGCAATTGAGTCTTTATAGTTGTTAGAGTCACCTCTACTTCAGACGTTTTATTTGACATGGCTTCTTCTATGACAGATATTTTTGTAGACATTGTGTTCTGTATTTGATACAGGTTTTTCTACTGTAGACAATCTTACCTGTTGGTAAGATCACTTACCAAGCAGTCAGATCACTGCGTAATTCACCCAAGTCACCACAT
The DNA here is from genome assembly GCA_034769895.1 of Magicicada septendecula. Classification (NCBI taxonomy): domain Eukaryota; kingdom Metazoa; phylum Arthropoda; class Insecta; order Hemiptera; family Cicadidae; genus Magicicada; species Magicicada septendecula. Next base: position 456,451,309 of record CM068368.1, read on the forward strand.
AGGAGACCCAACTCTGCAGTAGTATGGTGTTGCAACTGTTTTTGCATAGCTTCAAAAAGAGTTTCCGTTTTATCAGTTTCCTGCTTACATTTTTCATCCTGTCGTTTTTCTGCCTCTCGTTGGCGTTGTTCCTCTGTCTGCAACAGCAGCGCCTGGAAATTTTCCATCATCTGACTGTCATCCGTTGTTTACAGATTATTTACAAATTACACTAGTCTTGTACAAAATGTCTATTGTTTCAACTGTTAACGGTTCTGTGCCACTTGTGATCCACTGTTAGAACAGTCTAATCGATCATCATGTGGTACAGTGGAAAACAAAATACAAGTCACCAATGAAGTCACTAATAACCAGCTTTAATTATCACAGATAACAGTTTATAATCAACTTGTACAATAATCCAAGTTAATCTTGTTCACATGCAATAATAATGTCAACTAATAGAGTCCCGCACAATAATCACTTTTCACTAATAGCCACTTGAAACACAGTGAGTAATCGCCCGAAGTAAACTGACTGTCCATCACTGGATGCTTATATTTATACCCCACTGTAATGCAGAACAATCGGTCACTTTCTGGATGATGTGTCAAGCAAACTGCTTATTACAGGTGTTCTAGAATGGGCTAGAAACCGTGCAAACTATCTGGCCTTGAACACAGTGTGCCGACCAGTATGGTCTGGAATAGCCTTGTTTGTTGACACATGATAAATGTCACGTAATTGTCTTTCATTTAAAAGTAGCAGCAATATGTATGCACACACTCATTACAGCTGGGCTCTGCTGGGATAGCTGAGAGACTTTTAGAACATTCCATATTATGTAACAATATATTGCCATTGAAATCTTCAGTCATTACTCTGCTTAAGCACTCAGTTTCATATTTTGTGCGTTTCTTCCAGTTGATTGACTTACAGTTGTGCAAACTGTGTCAGAAATCACTCTTTTTTTTCTGTTTTATAGCTAGCTTTGACTTTGTCTAAATGTCTAAAGAAGTAGAGAAGTAGAACCAAGAAAAAATTTGACTATCAAAGAGTTGTTTAAGTGGTTTTCTTTGTCTTATTTCAAAATGTTATTAATCTGTGTTTAATGTGTTCAAAGTTATTAATGTTTATGTAAACATTTGTTAATATCATAACTGCTACACTTTAAAAAGTTCTTTTTGCAGTATAAGTGTCTGTTAATACACTGACTAGTGAGCTCCATGCTTCTTTGTCTATAGTAGTCCCTCACTAATTTGAATGAGATACTTTTATTATTATATAAATATTAATATCAGATACTTTTTAGTAAAGTAACCATTGTAAAGCAGATAATCGTTATTACTTTTTACTAATTTTGAATACAGTAAACACTTAACATTAGTTTTGTAGCTCAGTTTATAGCCACAATGCCTAAACATAGCTTATAAACCTTTTGAAGGGTGACCAAAATTTGTAAGGGGTCAACAAATTGATAGATACCAATTTGTTAAATTACCAAAGATGTCACACTTGTATTATGAATAAAATTCCTTATTGTGATGTCCCTAAGGTTAAAAATTTTTTAGAGGAAACACTGCATTTGGAATTGAGTTGAAATTTGCTTTAGCTGATACTTCCTTATGGGCATTAGTGTCCTGGAATTTTGAAATTTCTAAAACTGAACACTATATTCAGATTGTGGTTATAACTGCCTTTAATTTGGTGCCCCACATAGATTTTTGCAATTTAAAAATTTCTGCACCTACCAGTTTTACCCCCTACCCCCTATTTTTGAGCAGATTAGTCTAAAAAACAATAGGTGTACATGAGTAAAAGTATGGACACACTTGCCAAGTTCTATGAAAATTTGTTGATTCATTCTAAAGCTATGCAAGACATCCCCCAAACTGGTAAGCGGACAAATGCCAGTGGTCAAGTCAAACACACACACACACACACATGTAGACAGCATTTAGATCAGATTTGCAGTTTCAAATAATTGACATGCCTGGTTGACATTTTAAAATATTGTGCTGAATATTTGCACATAGTACACATTGAACTGAATTTAAACTCTTTTAGAGTTTGCTTTTTACAAATTAGTAGGTTGGTAGACGTACATTTTACACAAAAATGTGTTGCTTATACATGAAATGATACTTTGTGAACACAGGATCTTGATGTACATAAGTAAAAATGGGAATAGTACCATATACAGTGAAAACCCTCTCCAGATGATCACCCCTTCAAGGAGACTGCCCTCATCACGACCTATAATTGATGGAATGGATTTTTTTTCTCATAAAACCAATACATTTTTGACCTCTACAAAACGACTACCTCTTTTTCAGACTGACAACCACAAGTTGTAGATTGAAAATACTGTTCTTTGTCACCTCTTGAAAATGACCATCCAGTCAGGAAAACTGTCCATTGCAGTTCACAGAACTTCACAAATAATAATTGGACAGATAAAGAGAAGGCAGTTTCACTCGTTCTCACTTCAAATGGGCCTGCTGCAGAGCTACTACAGAAAGTGCCACCTGACAGCCAGAACATCTATGATGAATTGATTAAAGCTCTAGAATTACCCCTATGGTAAATATACAAAATACCCCTAAACAAACAGGAAACAAACAAAGAAAGAAATATAATTTACCAAATTGCTTATGAAATGGATACAATAAAAATACTATGAACAAAGTAAAAAATAAAATCAAATATAAAATAGAAACTGAACATTAAGAAATCAAAATGAACAACACATAAATAATAACAACAATAAAAAATGAGCCACATTCACATACATAAATAATAAGATGACAAAGCTAACAAAACTATTTAAAAACACAGACATTAAAATAGCATACAAAACTAATAAAATTAATTTACAAAAACTAAATAACCCACACAACAAAGATAATACAACAACCAGTGGTATACTGTATACAAAATTGAATGCAAAGATTGCAATAAATGTTACATAAGACAAAAAAACAAATAAAAAACAACTAAAAAAAACTTAATTTTGAACATCTAAACGTCTACAAAAAACCAGAAATATATAAATCTAATTTGGCCACACATGCAATAAATACAGGACATGAATTCTCAGACATAACCAACATGCCACTAATAAAACACATACCACACAAAGGCACCATAATGTGTAATGGGTCTAAATTTACCTAAATAGTATTATGTAATTTCATAAATTCTATAACGTGTAAAGATGAGGCCCCTTTGAGGTGACGCGATAGCCAGTAAATATTTTCATGACCATGTATGGTTATGCAGCAAAAGACGAAAATCTATTTATAGCCAGTGATTAATTCCGCCAGTATGTTGTTGATGAGAAACAGTTAATTACGAGTTAGAAAGATGATACCAAAACTCAGCGGAACGTTACAGTACTGAGGACGAGATGAATAGCGGAGAGCGGAGAGAATCAGCTTAGAGACGAACCAAACAGAAATTTGTAACATTGAACGCCAGTCGACCACCATCTTTGCGCTGTGCGGCAGCAATCGCGAGCAATTTGCTCAGCCGCCGGCTGAATAGTTTTTCGTCTCGCCCGCATACAACAAAAATGTGAATTTTTCTATAGATTTCAAAGTGAAAACAGTATTTGGCTAAATATTTATCAATAACAGTAACTATTTAATATAAATTGACAGTTCGGCAGTAACATGCAAAAAGGTAACAGTGAAAACAGCAAAACAGTGCATGCCACGAGGAGACACGAGGATGTGGTGAAATTCTACGCAGCATAATCAAGGGAAGTAGACATTTCAACAATATGTATACAAGTTTAACATTTTAAAATACTGGCTTTTTCATAAATTATAAAGTTGAGCTCTACAAAAATAAAAAATAAGTAAATGTGTATGTTTGTGTGACCGAAAAAATATGAAAATAGGCCTAACAAGAAGTGTTGAGTTTGCATAACTTTTGTATGTATTCGTATTTTGTAATAGTTATTGGAAATCAGTTTACGCCTTAAGGCGGAATAAGTGTGTTCATGATTTTTTTCATGTTTTCGAGAAAAAATAAATAACGTTATATTTTACTTGATATACGCATTTTGTTATTTGTATTTGCTCACTGTTCTCTGCCTAAGTACACTAAACGAATCCCTGGACCAAACATTACATATAATCATATTCATTTAATTATTAATAACCGATAAGACTTCAGTTGACGTCTGAAAAGGTACAAATTTTAATAGTCAATTAATGAGTAAGACTACAAATGAACATACGGGAAAATATACAAACACAAAACAAACTAATACCTAAGCAAATACAAATCAGTACAACACATGACACAATTTTCAAAGCACTCAACATAAAAAATGATCAAAAAGCTAATATATACACTGCAATCACACACAATAATGCCAGTATAAAATATAAAAAAACAACAGGAAACCATAACAACAACCAACCAAAACCCAAATACTACACAAGATATAAAATTAGGAAGGCTGAGGATGGGAACAATACGATTCCTGTAACATGTACCAAATAAGGGAAAACAACATCTTGAGGTAAAGAATTTATAAATATTCAATAAATTATATATATATATATATATATATATCTTGTATGGTTTTATATATATATATAGTAACAATTAGTTCTGTACGTGTTTGTGAAAATGTATATGTTGTGTGTTTGCCTCACACGGGTGTCGTTACATCTATGTGTTGCGCTAACGATGTCCGTTGCGATCCTTCAATTACCAGTACAACGCGAGTGGAAACCTTACCTGTTGTTTCATAGTAGTTTAATAATCCCGGGTGGCGCCAAATTGTTTATTTAAAACAATTAAATTGATAGATATTGCGGTAGACATTAGATAACGGGTAGACGGTGTCCGTCATTAAATTCGTGTGTTGATATGATGATAGGTGTAATCGTAATAATAATAACACTATGTAATCTGGTTAAAAATCATTTCAATATTTATTAATAAAATTTCTTATTTGTGTTATGAATAAAAATCATTAATATTTGCACGTCTAATTATTACACATAATTAATACTCTTATGTTACACATAGACATGTTATACAACATTATATTCTAATTCATCGTTATAATTTTTATATTGCTCTCAGCTAGCTCATTTGTATTTTACTGATTAGATTATCTAATCTGCTAATCATCTAATCTTTTAAATTAATGCATATGCATTGCTTTCTAATAAAATTCTCTAATTACTTTATCAATTTAAATACCAAAAATTTGATTTCAAATTATATCTTCTACGTTACAGATAAAAAATTATCATTAAACATTCTTTAAATATTACGTTAATTATTATGCAAACAAATATTTACAGTTATACAATTTATTAATTCGTATTTGAATTGAATTGTCTCTTTTTTTCTTTGTTAATTATTGTCTTTTGATTAAGTCTTGGTTTTCAAGTGCATGGTTGTTTGTCACCTTATTGTTGCGGTACATCGGCAGCGTATCCTGTTCGGTCCTTGATACTGGATGCTCCTTTGTCATTCTGGATTCCTGGAGTCTTTGGAGTCCTGGTCCTTTGTCCATCGGATTCTCGTACTCTGGATTACTGCTTGTACTTGGCTGCTCCCTCGTCTCCCGTCACGGCCTCAGGTTGCAAGTGCTCATACGAACTGATGAGTAGTCGTGAAGTTCCTGACTGCTGCTGTGTTTGAGATGTAACTGTTGTTGTCTCTACGCAGAGTCTCTGGCTGCCATAGTAGTCGATCAAGAAAAGATTTGTACTCGTCAAGCAGAGCCTCCGGCCGCTACGATGGTTGATTTGGGAAGAGAGTGATGTTAGCGCATGTCCTGTATTTATATCCAGGGCTCCAAAATCATGTCTCGACAATATTCTGCATGTCTGAGATTGTCAAGAGCGTCACTTTTTACCCGCGATCCTTGTCACACTTAATTCGCTCGTCTTCGTGAATTGCAAAGTCTTTTGCACATTACCCGATATTCGTTCTGTTGGTAATTTATATGTGTTCGTCATGCACAAAACGTTTTTCTTTATCTTAATTAACATAAGTACTATTTATTTTTATTCTCCTATAATTACACTTTTCATTCGTTTTTCACTATTTTTTATACACACATTCATTTAGTTTTTATACACATTATTAAATAAATGCAAATAATTGATAGCGTTCCTTAAAGGTTGACGCTTTTCAGGAATGGACAGGTTGCGCAGACACACACACACACGTAACGTACGTGTGTACACAGAGACAGAGCAGCTGGCGTGTTTCACCTGGTCCAACCTGCACGTTTGGTCGTTCATATTGCAAGCTGAACTATTATTATTAACAAAGTGAATTATTTATTTATTCTAATTAATTATTTTAATTACTTTGTGCAATGCACAGTAACCTATACATTTGTACTGTTGCATTATTATATATTTCTCACAAGGCTCAAAATTAGGAAGGGTGAAGATGGGAACACAAGGCTTCCTGAAACATGTTCCAAATAGGGTGGAAACATCTTGAGGTAAAGTAATTATAAAATATATATTATATACATCAAGAATCGGACTTTAGCAGAAAGTGTTTGAATATATATATATATATATATATAAAACGTGACCAAATCTCATTGATTTGGAGTTATATGTTAAGGGTTTACTATATCAATGTTTAAACAAATTTAAAGCGTTGAAACTCAACTCTTATGAAGTAGCGTGCATCTTAACGCAGGGTCACACGGCAACGTCAGCTGCCGTTACGTAACCGCACACACACAATAACAAATAAAGGATACGCCCAAATTTTCAATTATTAATATTTCGGAAACCGGTAAATTTAGGAAAAATCCAAAATAGCCAAAATGTTTGCCGAAATATTAATAATAGGGTTTGCGAATTTTATTTAATATAATTAAACATTAACAGAGATAATTGATTTTATGTTAATAACTTCCTTAGTAATTGAGCTACACAGAAGAGATTTTAATATTTTTGTAATAGTCATAAGAATTAAAAACCAAATGTATATTTTAGAATTAGCATAACTTGGCTTGTGGTCAAGATAATCGCAATATAAATTGCGACCGGACATCCGCACCGAAAATTAAAATCCGGTGTGTTAAGAATATTAAAAATAATATAAATTCTCAGACTGTGGGAATTAGTTTCGTTCTCACGGAATGAGGTGACCACAAAATTCAAGTAGAAGGGAGAGTGTGTCAGCCAATCAAATCATTCAAAGAAATTGGAACTAACGCAAAGTTTTCGGCTGATGGAACACTCGACTGCCAGTACTCAAGAGGAACACACGTACATCTTCAATCGTCTTAGTAACATAATTGTGAAGACTCGAGGTGTCAACACGCATTATTACAATCGTCTTGTTCAACAGATCAACTGTAACGACTCGTAATAATATCGTCTATCCAAGATACTCTTACTCATCAACAAATAAGCGTATCGCGCAATACATTAACTGTTGGCGTACGCACGCAAGAGATCAACTATATACTACAAGAAACCACTTCAAGAGTACGACAGAAGAGGCCGTCTACAACCAGGGTACGAGCTGAAGAACTGACGAGCAGAGCGACAACCCGTAACGAGACACACACGCTGGAGTGAAACGTGAATCGAACGAGGAGCCTGACGCAGTTGTAGCAGCTAAAACTACAGACGTAAAACCATCACCAGTGGCAGAAGGAGCAGAGTGTTGCTGATTCCCGAACTCATCACCAAAATCCAGGACGCGCTCAGTAGATCGTCGTCTCTAGCAGATTGGATCAGGACAGCGAGGGATTTCCGGAGCATCTCCACATCATCTTCTGAACCAGGGAAGTCAAAATCAAATTATTCACTTCTCAAAAGATCAATTTTTCCTTTCTTTTTTTAAAATCATTGTAAAAGAAATAATTCAGATGCCGATAAATCAGAGACTCTAAATTAATAAGAAATATTCAATTGTGATAATCTGTATAACATGTATGATTAACTAATAAGCCCTAGCTAAGAATTAGATATAGATAAAAAGAAAAGCGCTATACAAATCTTATTAGAGAATTAATTAATTACTTATACTGCAGTATACGTGAGTCAAATCACTAGTGAATAAATGCACGTTGAACTAGATTCACGGCTAGTTTATTTCAGAACATTTACAAGCATTTTAGAGTAATTAAAATCATTTTAAAAACATAGCAAATTAAATTAAATTATTTTAAAATCCATAAATTAAATTAATTAAAACTAACTTCTTTGAAATCAAGAAAAATACAATTAATATAATTTCAAATAACAAGCTCATTTTCTGAATAATAGTAACGATTCAGAAAACATCATACCAGATTCTATTTACTGTTTTAGTTCGTAAGAATTGTTGTAACTATAAGTTTTTTCATTCTTATGTGTGATTAGTATAATAAACCCCGATTTTATTACCCCACACTGTATTTTTATTGCTGTACTACGGAGCCTGCCAACCTCACAAAACTCTTCACAATAATTATAACAAGATTAGCGTTTCGTTGTTGTACACTTGAATTAACCTACTTGCGAATTCAAATCACAAATCCACACGCCCATAGTCGGAAGAAGCCGCAAGAACGGACAGCAGGTAGGTGCTCATTAAACACAGAAAACATTACATTGAAAAAACAACACGCAACACATTTATCGGTGTTATAAATGGTGCTCCAAGATCGTGGGGCTCGACAAATTGAATTAAATTTAAATTAAATTCAATTTACGTTAAAACAAATTTTGCTGTTTTAACTAGTAACACAGCTGGCGTCCAACTCTAACAATCCCCAAAGAAAGTTTTGTGAATTGGTAGTAGTACAGCAGTGAAGTGTTTGAAAATATTGTGTAAAGATGGATACCGAAAAAATGCTTATACAAATGTTGCAAGAAATGAAACAAAACGCGGCTAAAGCTGAGCAAAACGCGGCAGAAATGAACGCGAAATTTGAGAAAGCTGAGAAAGCAAACGTGGAATTAACAGCTAAAATAGATGCGAAATTCGAACAAAGTGCAGCCAAAGCTGAACTAAATATCGCGGAATTAACGGCTAAAATAGTGAAACAGTACAGACTGACTCAGTACCAGAATTATGGGAATTATGGGGATTTTCAATGTTATATTATGTATTTTTTTAAACATACAGAATGGTTAGGTACATTGTCCCTCTGGAAAAAGGAACAACGTAATTTCGGCCAGAGTAAAACACCAAGGTCTCCGGTGGACGTGAAAACATCAAAATATACCATGGCGGTGTTTATGACGAAGTACAACAATATGCATTATGATTGGGCTATAACACGGCTCCGTCATCGCTAAGAACAATGATGCACTGAGTACAATGTGTGTAACGAGGCGTTGTCCAGTAAGACAAAGCAGAATGACGTAAGAACTACACACACACAAGCGTAATTTTACATTTGCCTCGCTCTCATTTCAACGCCATCCTTCATAGCAGCCACAGCGATGTATCGCTGGGTGCACAAAATTTTATAATAATTTAAATACAACTGGCAAAATGTTGGCCATTATAGTGGAGCAATAAAGGCTCATATAACTTGTTCACTTACAGTAACTTTAAATGTAAATTCAGTGCAATATCAACCTAATTAAGCGGCAGACTAAAAAAGGCGAACACCGGCCATCACCATGGGCAGTAAGCACAATCAACGGATGGACATCAGCACCGATTAAACCAGAGAAGTTCCTTTCATTATTTTTCTATTTATGAGCTCATTAATATTCAATTGTTAATTTAAAAATGTATGTGTCGAAAACTGAGTGTGCAAATGAGAGAGTGGATGTATGGCCATAAAAAACATGCCGAGGGCATTGGTTTGTGTAATAAATTTAAAACTCTATTCATTCATAAATTTGAAGCTGCAGCAGTAATGTTAAACTGATATTAATCCAACAATAAAGCAATTAAAGAATACCATGAGATATAATAAGGGCAACCGCCATTTTGTTTAAGTCAGGCCACCTGACGTCATTATAGTAAACACATGGTTTGTATGTAAGAACGTATAGTGAAATTAAATTTAATGGTTAACCTCAAGAATATTGTATTATCAATTGTGTCGTCCACTGTGTTTCGAAATCTTCCTGTACCCGAAACCCTGGAACCCTTAGGTATAAAGCAGTGTATAAAAGCAGAAGATGAGCCCGGCAAATAATGAATTTTGGTGAGTACCAGCAATACCGAATTATGGTATTGGTCATATATATCTTACTAAAAATATGTACTAATATTATTGAAAGTAGTTGGTTTATTCACAATTGGTCGCCCTCACTGTGGACTCTATATAAAATTAATTTATATAAAACAGATAGATGGAGAAACACAGAAGACGATATATAATGAATGAGAGGTTATGTTGTTAAAGGTAAATAGTTAAATACGAGTTGAGTATATTGAGTAGTCAAATACAAATAGAGATAAATAACCATTTAAAATACTAAAATACAAAATGGCAGAAAATAATAATAGCATAGAAATAGAAAATTCAGAGACAGAATCCATTTTATTGTAAAGACACATTAGCTCAACACCCAAAATAGTCGAAAATAAAATTTCATTAGAAAATTTGTTTACATTAATCAATGACAAATTCGAACAACAAAACAATAAGTTCGAAGACAAAATAAATCAGATGAACAGTACACTTAACGTAAAACTAGATAGTTTTGAAAGTGAGTTAAAAAAGCAAAATACTTTACAGAATGTCAAATTAAACCAAGTAGAAGAGAAATTAGAAAAATTTAAAAAGAAAATACAGAGACAAAATTGTAGTATTGACAAAGTAGACAAGTTAGAGATAGACAAAAACAAGGTAAGTGGTGAGAATTATAATAGAATTACAAATATGGTGTTAGAAAATAATTGTGTGTGTATTGAGAGTAGTGATAAAAGTATAATGGGAGTAGAATTTGAGAATGAAGTGATAAAAAGTGTTGATGAATTAGAGAGAAAGTATAGAGAGAATTTACAGATAAAGGGGTTGCAGGGGGTAAAATTTTCCCTTAATGTTGTAGTAGGGGGTGAAGTAAAGACTTCACGTGTGTTTAGGAAGGACGAGAGTGCCTTCAATGAGTATTTGGAAGACAGAAGGTCTACAAATAAAGTGGTCCCTGGTTTTTTTTGTGCACTTCACAGGTGGTGCAGTGATAAAGTAGTAGAGTCCCCTGCATATATGGAGAGAGAGTGTGTAGCTTGGTATGATGGTGAGAAATGTTTTGAGAGAGAGAGAAAGAGAGAAATTGAGATATATAAAGTAAAGAAAAATTATGAAGAGTTTATGAAAAGGTTAGGTGTAGAGATGATATATAATAAAAATAATAAGTACCTACCTTGTAAGGAAGCTGATATAGCAGTAGGAGAAGATGATAATGGAAATAATGACTTTATAACATACCTAGTGGTGACGAATTATACTGGAGGTGACAGGACAATGACCAATCATGACAGATTAAATGAGTTTGTGGAAAATAATGAAAATTTGAATGGTATATGCATTTATGATGTTAATATAAGAGATTCAATAATAAGCAATGTATATAGATATAAGATAAGACTATTGTTCGACGATATGGGGTAGTTGTGTATTGTTTATTGTGTTATGAACATTTAATTGTGTGGACAGTGTTTTTAAAAAATGGACTGACTAGGACTGATTATGGCAAATGATTTCATGATTATGTGAATTGTATATTTTGTGTATTGATGTCTATGTATTTGTGTATTTTACTGTTATGTATTTTATGTAATTTTTTTATGTAAACATGTATTGTATGATTATAAGTAACTAAAGGAAGTTTAAATGATATTATGGAATTTAGATTCTAAAGGGTTAGTAAATGATTAAGCAGGTAATAGATTTGGCTATTGAGAAGTATTGTTGTTAGTTGGTAAGTGATGAATTTGTAATGGTGTATTAAGTTGAAATGTTGTAAAGAGTTTGGGTAGTAAGGATAAAATAGAGGCATTGGAGTTAGTTAGATAGAGTTATTGGGAGTTAGGGAAAATAAAGTGTTGAGATGCTGATAAAATATAAAGAGGTGTTAGATATTTTAGGGACACAGTGGTTAGTAATTATATGTAGAGTTGAGTGATGTGAGTGGTAATTTTATAGTTGTTGTTGGTGATATTTTGTAATAAGGGTATTGGTGTAGGAGTCCAACGAGAGATGTTGAGACAGGAAGGGATCGTTGTGTGCCGGAAAGGGTTATCTGAAAGGGTCAGAAACCAATAAGGGAATGAGCATAGTGAGGGAATACACACATACTAGTACAAAAAAGGTGCGGTGCCAGAGGTTTTAAATGGGATTTATGAAGGGGGTTTATTATAGAGATATTGGTGTCAAAATATATATTAATGGTTAGAAGCGGCTAGTGTAAAAAAGGGGTAGTAAGGTTAGGTTGACAGATGCCAAAATAAGACAGAGAAAATAATGAATAATAGAGAGTCACCCAAACGAGTAAGTATAGAAGGGTTAGAAAAGGAGAATTCATGATAGGAAGGTAATGTAACAGAAAGGTAAGGACAAATTTGAAATTGTTGTATAGAATCTAAACAAATGTCAAATAATTAAAAGTTAATTGAAGTAGTAATGTTATAAAGTTTGGTACAAATCATGTAAATTTAAATTGTTTAATGTAAGGTAAATGTAACAATGTTAATATGTAATGTACAATGATTTATGATGTTTTATTAGGTGGGGGGGGAAATAGAGTGTGTGGCTAGGAGGTCGTTACAGGGGTAAGGATGATAATAAGTGTTAAGAGATAGTATATTTTAAAGTGAGAAGTTTAAAGTTAAAAATGAAGTTAAATAAAATATTCTAGTAAGCTGCCATTTACAAAATAAATAACTGATTATAAGTTGAGCAACAAAGTTTAAAGAAAAAATGTCTGCCATGATAATTGTAATCTGAATTTGTAGAATTAATTAGGTGAAGATATTTTGGGGGTATATTAAAGAATTATTGATATATTGTGTTATGTGTGTAGTTATAGATATGTTGTTATTTTCTTACAAATAAGAAATTGATTTAGGTGGTGGTAAAAAATCAAGGTATTCTAAGTCTTGTAGTTGTGAGGTTGAACCTGTTGATTTTAAGACCAAACCAATGCCCCAAACACAAACCAATGCGTCTAAAGGGGAACATATCAGTTGTAGATATGTAAGTGTATTATACCACTATTTTGAATTTTTGTATTGGATGTTTCAGAGTTTTGTGGTGTTGTGACCGCAGTCCTGGGCTGGCTGGAGCGTCAGAACAGGAGTGTAGAGTGCCTCATGGCCTTATGGTGTAGGGATCTCTCAGGAGAAGTCCAGTAAGGTCAGAGGGTGCGACCAACATCATGGGACCAAGGGTAAGTGATGATAAAATTTTTTGGTAACATTACAGGGGGTTGTGGTGACATATCTAGACTGATCCTTTTAGGAAAGTGTGAATGAGTCAAGGAAATTTTTTGTGTTCCGACACAAAAATTTTCCTTGAGGGGGTTTGTAACAGTACAGACTGACTCAGTACCAGAATTATGGGAATTATGGGGATTTTCAATGTTATATTATGTATTTTTTTAAACATACAGAATGGTTAGGTACATTGTCCCTCTGGAAAAAGGAACAACGTAATTTCGGCCAGAGTAAAACACCAAGGTCTCCGGTGGACGTGAAAACATCAAAATATACCATGGCGGTGTTTATGACGAAGTACAACAATATGCATTATGATTGGGCTATAACACGGCTCCGTCATCGCTAAGAACAATGACGCACTGAGTACAATGTGTGTAACGAGGCGTTGTCCAGTAAGACAAAGCAGAATGATGTAAGAACTACACACACACAAGCGTAATTTTACATTTGCCTCGCTCTCATTTCAACGCCATCCTTCATAGCAGCCACAGCGATGTATCGCTGGGTGCACAAAATTTTATAATAATTTAAATACAACTGGCAAAATGTTGGCCATTATAGTGGAGCAATAAAGGCTCATATAACTTGTTCACTTACAGTAACTTTAAATGTAAATTCAGTGCAATATCAACCTAATTAAGCGGCAGGCTAAAAAAGGCGAACACCGGCCATCACCATGGGCAGTAAGCACAATCAACGGATGGACATCAGCACCGATTAAACCAGAGAAGTTCCTTTCATTATTTTTCTATTTATGAGCTCATTAATATTCAATTGTTAATTTAAAAATGTATGTGTCGAAAACTGAGTGTGCAAATGAGAGAGTGGATGTATGGCCATAAAAAACATGCCGAGGGCATTGGTTTGTGTAATAAATTTAAAACTCTATTCATTCATAAATTTGAAGCTGCAGCAGTAATGTTAAACTGATATTAATCCAACAATAAAGCAATTAAAGAATACCACGAGATATAATAAGGGCAACCGCCATTTTGTTTAAGTCAGGCCACCTGACGTCATTATAGTAAACACATGGTTTGTATGTAAGAACGTATAGTGAAATTAAATTTAATGGTTAACCTCAAGAATATTGTATTATCAATTGTGTCGTCCACTGTGTTTCGAAATCTTCCTGTACCCGAAACCTTGGAACCCTTAGGTATAAAGCAGTGTATAAAAGCAGAAGATGAGCCCGGCAAATAATGAATTTTGGTGAGTACCAGCAATACCGAATTATGGTATTGGTCATATATATCTTACTAAATATATGTAATAATATTATTGAGAGAGTTGGTTTATTTACAATAGACGCGCAAAAATCAAGTTTAACTGAGGCACTAGAACCAGTAACGCGGATATAAATGCCGAAATAAAACAAAGTAATAAAGAAACGACAGCAAAAATCGATGATAGCGTGAAAAACTTAGAAGCTAAAGTCACCGAAATCGGACAAAGTAATAAAGAATTGACCGCTAAAGTCACCGATTTCGGAGAAAAAGTTCATACTGTAGAAACGAAAATAAACGAACGGTTCAAGGTCTTTGAGACCACGATGCAGAAATCGTTTATTGAACAAGTTACGCGTATGGAGGGCCAATTCAAAGAACACATCGGTAGGTGTGAAAAACAAACTGCGGAGGTTGCAAAAAAAGTTGATACACTCGAGGTAAGAATCCAAGCAGATGCGACGGAAACACAACGGCGTGTCGATAGGCTTGACGCTTCGATAGTAGAGACGCGTTCCAATATAGATTCGAATAAAGAGAGTGTATTGCAAACACTTAACGACGAGCTATTAAAAGTACGACAGGAAGTACGTAGGAGATCCGCTCCTAATATCTTAGGACAGGGACAAGCCGATGAAAAGAATCGAGTATATTTCACGGGGGAAAATAATGAAAACCCGATCGAATTCTTGTTAACATGTGAAAGGGAAATGGCGAGAGTAGGTTCGCGATTGGATGATCAAGATCGCATACAATGGATAGTTAACGCGATGCGTGATTCTGCGCGAAAATGGTATAATATTGTACGTGATAAAATTACCACATACGCGGAATTCAAACAGAAGTTCGAAAGCCGGTATTGGAATTCACACACACAGAGACTTCTACAAAACGAACTCGAATACGGACGTTATGAGAGGAAGCACGGTATAACGCCCGAAAATTATATCATACAACAAGTTGAGCGCACTAAGCATTTAACACCAGCGTTTTCTGAGATCGACATTGTCACTAAATTAGCATATCACTTCAACCATAATATACGTGTAGCCGTGTTTACACAAGGGATACGCACGGTTGACGAATTGCTTATTTTAGTGTCGCAAAGCGAAACTGTTTTTGATTTAGGCGGGTGGAGATATAACCCGGACTTTAGCCGAAATAACGACGATCAAAATAGACGGGTACCATACCATACCCAACGTGATCAAAGACCCAGTACTAGTGCAACTCCACCCCAGACACCGCCAAATAAACCCTTTGACTATGAAGGTAAGCCAAATGTCGGTAGGCCGAAAATGCAAAATAAAGGCAACGATGGGACCCCAATGAGAACAATTCAAACAGTCGATATATCGAGAAACGATACGAACACGCAAGAGAGCGAAACACAAAACGTTAGAGATCCTATCGAAAAATCAAAATGCCATCAATCTGCAAAAAACTTGCCAAAGGGCGCCTCCAGGAAGGACGCGCAATAAGCCCTGCAAAAATACGTAGATATAAGAATGTTAGAAATAAGATAATATGTTGTGTGAAAAGTGTACTTTTGATGATGTAATTTATATGCCTGTTGATAATGTGTTCCCACCGGATGTCAGGGATCCGTTGCTAGAATCCGGTACCGCGCAACAAAGGCCAGTGAGCGCGGCGTGTCCGGTATTGCACGCTTATGTAAACGGTGTTCCCACGCAAGTGTTATTGGACACAGGCAGCGTTGTTTCCGGCGTAAGCGAAAGATTCCTACGTGTGAACAAAAAATATTTTCGTACAGTCCCGTCGCTTCCAATAAATCAATTCTACATACGCACAGCTACAGATACTAAAGAAAAAATTGACACGCAATATTATCTAACAATTATGGTACAAAACATGCAATTTGAGGTGTGCATAGTAGGTATAAAAAATTTGATATGTGATGTATTATTGGAGTGGATGTATTACAGCAAATACGTGCGGAGATAAACACTAGTGAACACCTGTTAAAATATAACGTTAACAACATTAGTTACACTTTCAATTTGAACACACACACACAAATACAAGAGCAAGGTGACCCAATTAAAATTACGCGGCCGCCAAAACACGTAATTAATTACAAAAAGGGTGAACAGAGGGAACCGACCTTAGATTCCCAAACTGAACGGAGATTGTCATCGCTTCAAGAAGAGTTCAGCGATATCTTCAGTGAGGAACATTCAATCACGTCAGTCTATGAACATAAGATAAACCTCGTAGAACCGGAGAAGTTCATAAGAAGGATCTACCAAGTACCTATAAAGTACCAAGCCGAGGTCCAGCAAGAGATACAGCGGATGTTGGAGGAAGACATCATAGAAAGATCTAATAGCAACTTCCTCAACCCACTGCTCGTAGTCCGCAAGAAGTCTGGAGAAATACGACTCTGCCTGGACATGCGGAATCTAAACAACTTGGTAGAAAAGGAATTCGACTGCGCGCCAACAGCGGAAGACCTTTTCATAAAATGTGAAGGAGATAGATACCTCACGAAGTTAGATCTGACAGCGAGCTTCTGGCAGATTCCGCTGAACGAACAGGACCGAAAGTATACAGCATTTATCTATAACAATAAATGTTACCAGCACAAGGTGATACCTTTCGGCCTTAGTACGAGTCTCGCCGCTATTGTAAGATGCCTCGAGAGAGCTTTAGGACCAGAGGTAGACCCTTACACAGTGATATTCGTAGATGACATCCTCGTGATATCCCGCACATTGGAGGAACACTTTGAGCATCTGAGGAGCGTCTTCCAGAAACTGAGACTAGCCAACATCAAACTCAAACTACACAAGTGTGAGTTCATAAAGTCTCAAATGAAGTTCCTGGGACACATAATCTCAGCCACAGGCATCAGCACGGACCCAGAGAAGCTCAGGAGTATTGTGGAGTTCCCTGTGCCCAAGAACCTCAAAGCACTACGAGCATTCCTAGGACTCACGGGATACTACAGGAAATTCACCAGCAAATACGCCGAATACACAGTCCCCTTGCTACAGCTGATACGCAAAAATATAAAGTGGAAATGGGGTTCTGAACAAAACGATGCGTTTGAGAGGGTTAAGGGTTTATTTGAAACTAACCTACAGTTGTTCCATCTACAACAGGGCATGAAGTATGTAATGTATACTGACGCTAGTGAGTATGCTATTGGCGCTGTGTTGCACCAGGAGGACGAGCGAGGAAGTCTTCATGTTGTTGCATACGCTAATAGAATGCTCAAAGGCGCTGAGTTGCATTATTGTACATCTGAAAAAGAAATACTAGCCATCATAAACACTCTCAGAAAATTCAGACATTACCTATACAGTACCCATTTTGAGATCCATACAGATAATCAGGCATTATCTTTCATATTGAAATGCCGACTAGCCAATTCCAGACTAACACGATGGGTGTTAGCTATTCAAGAATATTCTCTTACAATTAAATACTGTAAAGGATCAGAGAATACCACAGCCGACACCTTAAGCAGATATCCACCTGTAGAAAAAGAAGAGGTATACGAAGCAGCTGACGACGAGTTGAGGGTATTAAACATGCAGTACACTGTCGCGCCGGAAGTAACCGACATGCTACGGAACATAGGACGCGATCAGGACAATGACCCCAGGCTCCTTGTTAAAAAGCAAATGATAGCAGCTCATCCAAGTCCGCATTATCTGATACAGGATAATATAATGTATAAATTACTACAGGGCGAATGGAAGGTGGTATTATCTCCAGCTATGCTAGCGTGTGTAACACAACAATTACATATAAAAATGGCACACGCGTCACCAGTAAAATGCGTAAAAATATTACAAGAAGATTTTACTATCGCCAATATGTATTGAAGAGTGCGGAGGTTATTAAAAATGTGTCTTCCATGCCAAACCGCAAAAGCACCAAATTTACACGCTTACGTTCCCATGGCAAATGTGATAACGGAAGGAAAGGGACAGATGATCGCCACCGACTTCCTGGGACCCCTACCTAAGGCTACCAGAAACTTAAAAACATATTGTAGTTTGTGTAGACGTCTTTACAAAGAAAGTCAGCCTATACGCGATCCCTAGACCCACCACAAAGTCCGTATTGAACATTATACTCAACAGGTATATTCCGCAACATGGACCGATTAAGAGCGTGCTTAGTGACCAGGGAAAACAATTCCAGAATAAGCACTGGGCGGCAACCCTGGAACGAAATGGCATTAAGGCAATCCTCACTTCGATAAGAAGACCACAGGGTAACCTCGCCGAAAGAGTGAATAGGGAAATAGGAAAAATGTTCCGAATATATTGCTATAAAGATCAAAGCAAATGGCCCGAATTCCTACCATTCTTTGAAACGGCGATAAATGAAAATTATCATGACACCACGGAATATACACCAGCAGAGTTAGACTCTGGAGTAAAACCAGAAAGATTTTGGCATGATTATTTGTGCACGCCGAAAACCTGTAATCTACCTCTGCCAGTTCAGTGTAAAAACCAACTTGTAAAAGAGAGGATAGTTGCAAAAGGGCGTAAGCGAGCGGAGAGGTTTAATACAACTCATAAATTGACGAACTTTGCGCTAGGTGAGAAAGTGCTTCTCAAGGCAAACCCCGTGGGACGGAGAGACTTAAATGTTGCAGCAATGTTTTTTCGGTTATACAACGGGCCGTATCTATTAGCTGAGCAACTAGCACCTCACACGTTCATCGTCACGACACTCGACCGAAGAAAGACGGTAGGAAAATATCATGCGAGCTCATTAAGAAAATATTATGAGTAAGATGAAATTCCAAGGCGCGTCGGTACGAAATAATACGACTGTTAATATGAAGTATAGGGTTAAAAATAATATAAATATTAATAATCATTATTAAAATAAATTAAATGTATTAGATATAATAATAATAATTGTAAGTAAGTTGTGAATGAACGACAATCACGTTTGTAGCGTGGTAACTAACTAACACACATGCGTACACGCGTACAATAAAACGAGCGTGGTGAAGCTAACCACGGTGGCAGGAAACAGTTACACAATGCGACGTAGGGTACAGCTGTTTTTAAATGTAGGTTAATTGGATGGCGGTTGCGCTTTGATCAAAGTGTAAACAAACCAAGCACATTCCTGCGTGCGCTTGCCGCTGTTGTCTGTCGTTATCAGTGACATTCTTTCTTAAACGTTGTAATTAACTACTACCCATGCTACAAACATTTGTTACACAATAATTTTATGCACAATATCAATATGTTATTCAATTAGAATTAAGCCATATGATAGAGAATACTGATACCAGTGTATATGTTAGTAGATAGATAATATAATGTATAGTTTGTGAAGCATAACCTATGTATATCTAAAAAGATAATTGAAATTGAAAAAAAATAGTAATAATAATTGTATATCCTACACTCATTTTTTTTTTAAAACATGGGGTGTATATAATGTGACCAAATCTCATTGATTTGGAGTTATATGTTAAGGGTTTACTATATCAATGTTTAAACAAATTTAAAGCATTGAAACTCAACTCTTATGAAGTAGCGTGCATCTTAACGCATTGTACAGGGTCACACGGCAACGTCAGCTGCCGTTACGTAACCGCACACACACAATAACAAATAAAGGACACGCCCAAATTTTCAATTATTAATATTTCGGAAATCGGTAAATTTAGGAAAAATCCAAAATAGCCAAAATGTTTGCCGAAATATTAATAATAGAATATAATTATTGGATTTCGGATATGAATCCCAAATGATCGACAATATTCTTAGAAAACACAAATCCCGTCGTTCCAAACAGACACATGATATTACACCTAACAACAAATACATCACAACAACATACACTGAGTTGATGCCCAAGATCCTTACATCCACTTTAAATAAATTAGGTTATACTGTCATTTTTAAAACAAATAACCGTCTACGGAACTTAGTTCGCTCAGTCATTCAAACAACAATTGAATCCAAAACTGGTATTTACAAACTTATATGTGACGATTGTGACCGATTTTATATCGGCCAAACGGGTAGACCGTTCATCAAAAGATTCCGCGAACACAAACCACAAAGCCATTTTAACAGGGGTAATTTTTGCATAGATAATATTAAATCCAACTTTACAAGGCATCTGATTTCATGTAATCATTCTTATACAAATTTCAACAATAATTTCATACCCCTACATTATTGTGCCAAAGGCCGTTATATGGATGCGCTTGAAGAATTCGAGATATATAGAGGTCATAATAACCCAGATGTGTGTGACGACATACTTAATGATAAACTTAACTTCAGGTCCAACCCACTGTATGATACCGCGCTGCGATCGATTACAGATAATAATAGATAACAGGTTCCATTGACGCAGTTCAGGCATGCTACACGCGGTGCACCGTGTTCGTGTAATAGAACGCCTCTATATGTTTTAATATATTTTTGTATTTATTTATTATGTGTTTGTTTTATTGTGGATTTTTTATTTTTTAACGAGCTCCTCTTGGAGTGATGGTCTGAGGATGGGCCACATGGCCTGAAACGCGTAACCAAAACAAATTACGCTTGACGTCACTGGACGGAAATTAAGGTAAATTATATATAATTATCATACAGTGACCTGGACTGCTTTAAATATGTTTAAATTAGAAGCTCATCAAGCAAGCGCGGTATTCAAATATCAAAATACTAAAATCCAGCTTTTTAAAACTAACACGCACATCAAATTTAATGTTCTTTGTCTAAAACATAAAATCATTCCTAAATATGCCATTATACACATTAATTCTAATACTAAGGCAGCAATAAATACTAAGAAACACGCTTAAATTTACCGTGTTAAACAGGAAATTAAATCATTATATGCCAAAAAGGCCACTCTTAACAAAGCTTTATTCAAACTGCATTTATTAATTCATAACCAGATTCATCCTGCAATTATAGATATATTAGACAAAGTAAACACATACATTTCAGATACAATGCGTACATTACGACAAAAACAAACTATGAAACTTAAACGTTTAATTTCAGCACAATGTTCGCATCATATTCCCGAATGTAAACATACGTTTTACCCGCGCACGGTCAACCTCACCGATATAGCATTTGATAACGATGAAATGAACTTACTTAATAAGGGTTTAGACTATAACTTTCCACCTGATAACAAACATAATATTGTTGATGAAGTTATTAATGCCGAGACTGCAGTCAAGGCCATTGATGACTCAAATCTCCAAAGCCAGTCACGCCACATAATCAACTATAAATTTAATAAAATTTTAAATAACCCTAATACTAATGGTCGTAAGACACAGAAACAGTTAAGAGCACAGGCTGAACGCAAGACACTTAAAAAGATAAAAACTAAGTTGCATGATAACAACGCACTTATTACTAAGGCAGACAAAGGTCATACTTTGGTAATAATCCATAACGACACATACACACAGAAAGTACACAAGTTCATTTCTGATAACAATATCGAGATAATAAATTACGATCCCACTGACTCATATGTAAAATCATTAAATAGTACTATCAACAATTGTACCAATTTATTTAACGATCGTACTCGACGTTCCTTAAAACCTATCAACGCGCGCGCCCCAAAACTTACCGGCTTACCCAAGATCCACAAGGATGACATTCCTATCAGGCCATTAGTCAATTTTACTACGGCCCCGGGTTTCAAAACGGCCAAAAAACTCGTCACACTAATTAAAGATAACATCTTTCTCAAAAACAACCATATTATCGTCAACAATATTGATTTCATAAATAAAGTCAACGACATAAAATTACAAGCCAGTTACAAACTAGCCTCCTTTGACATCATCAATTTATACACAAATATACCCGTGAACCAAACTTTAGATATTTTGAATGACAATCTTCATGATACTAACAAATTGGACACACAACTCATTAAAGAACTAATTATCATACTAAGACTCATCCTTCAGCAAAACTATTTTACTTTCAACGGTAATTATTATATTCAAACAGACGGTCTGGCCATGGGTTCACCGTTATCCGGCCTGTTGGCTGATATATATCTTGACTTTTATGAGAACAATTATATCCTTAACAATAATATCTTCGCCAATAATATTAACTTTTATAGCCGATATGTTGATGATACTTTTCTAATTTTTAACGGTACTTTACGCCAAATCAGTAATCTTAAAAATCATATGAATACCATTACCCACAATATTCAATTTACTATGGAGACTGAAACCAATAATGAACTCAACTTTCTTGATCTTACTGTCACCAGGCAACTTAACAGCTTAAACTTTAAAATTTACAGAAAACCTACCACCACAAACGTGACCATACATGCAGACTCACACCACCCCTTCTCTCAAAAATTAGCGGCCTACAACAGTTTTATTCACAGACTTTTGATGATCCCCCTAAATAATGATGATTTCGAGTGTGAACTCAACATAATTAAACACATAGCTCTGGCCAACGGATATGAATCCCAAATGATCGACAATATTCTTAGAAAACACAAATCCCGTCGTTCCAAACAGACACATGATATTACACCTAACAACAAATACATCACAACAACATACACTGAGTTGATGCCCAAGATCCTTACATCCACTTTAAATAAATTAGGTTATACTGTCATTTTTAAAACAAATAACCGTCTACGGAACTTAGTTCGCTCAGTCATTCAAACAACAATTGAATCCAAAACTGGTATTTACAAACTTATATGTGACGATTGTGACCGATTTTATATCGGCCAAACGGGTAGACCGTTCATCAAAAGATTCCGCGAACACAAACCACAAAGCCATTTTAACAGGGGTAATTTTTCCATAGATAATATTAAATCCAACTTTACAAGGCATCTGATTTCATGTAATCATTCTTATACAAATTTCAACAATAATTTCATACCCCTACATTATTGTGCCAAAGGCCGTTATATGGATGCGCTTGAAGAATTCGAGATATATAGAGGTCATAATAACCCAGATGTGTGTGACGACATACTTAATGATAAACTTAACTTCAGGCCCAACCCACTGTATGATACCGCGCTGCGATCGATTACAGATAATAATAGATAACAGGTTCCATTGACGCAGTTCAGGCATGCTACACGCGGTGCACCGTGGTCGTGTAATAGAACGCCTCTATATGTTTTAATATATTTTTGTATTTATTTATTATGTGTTTGTTTTATTGTGGATTTTTTATTTTTTAACGAGCTCCTCTTGGAGTGATGGTCTGAGGATGGGCCACATGGCCTGAAACGCGTAACCAAAACAAATTACGCTTGACGTCACTGGACGGAAATTAAGGTAAATTATATATAATTAATAATAGGGTGTGCGAATTTTATTTATTATAATTAAACATTAACAGAGATAATTGATTTTATGTTAATAACTTCCTTAGTAATTGAGCTACACAGAAGAGCTTTTAATATTTTTGTAATAGTCATAAGAATTAAAAACCAAATGTATATTTTAGAATTAGCATAACTTGGCTTGCAGTCAAGATAATCGCAATATAAATTGCGACCGGACATCCGCACCGAAAATTAAAATCCGGTGTGTTAAGAATATTAAAAATAATATAAATTCTCAGACTGTGGGAATTAGTTTCGTTCTCACAGAATGAGGTGACCAAAAAATTCAAGTAGAAGGGAGAGTGTGTCAGCCAATCAAATCATTCAAAGAAATTGGAACTAACGCAAAGTTTTCGGCTGATAGAACACTCGACTGCCAGTACTCAAGAGGAACACACGTACATCTTCAATCGTCTTAGTAACATAATTGTGAAGACTCGAGGTGTCAACACGCATTATTACGATCGTCTTGTTCAACAGATCAACTGTAACGACTCGTAATAATATCGTCTATCCAAGATACTCTTACTTATCAACAAATAAGCGTATCGCGCAATACATTAACTGTTGGCGTACGCACGCAAGAGATCAACTATATACTACAAGAAACCACTTCAAGAGTACGACAGAAGAGGCCGTCTACAACCAGGGTACGAGCTGAAGAACTGACGAGCAGAGCGACAACCCGTAACGAGACACACACGCTGGAGTGAAACGTGAATCGAACGAGGAGCCTGACGCAGTTGTAGCAGCTAAAACTACAGATGTAAAACCATCACCAGTGGCAGAAGGAGCAGAGTGTTGCTGATTCCCGAACTCATCGCCAAAATCCAGGACGCGCTCAGTAGATCGTCGTCTCTAGCAGATTGGATCAGGACAGCGAGGGATTTCCGGAGCATCTCCACATCATCTTCAGAACCAGGGAAGTCAAAATCAAATTATTCACTTCTCAAAAGATCAATTTTTCCTTTCTTTTTTTAAAATCATTGTAAAAGAAATAATTCAGATGCCGATAAATCAGAGACTCTAAATTAATAAGAAATATTCAATTGTGATAATCTGTATAACATGTATGAGTAACTAATAAGCCCTAGCTAAGAATTAGATATAGATAAAAAGAAAAGCGCTATACAAATCTTATTAGAGAATTAATTAATTACTTATACTGCAGTATACGTGAGTCAAATCACTAGTGAATAAATGCACGTTGAACTAGATTCACGGCTAGTTTATTTCAGAATATTTACAAGCATTTTAGAGTAATTAAAATCATTTTAAAAACATAGCAAATTAAATTATTTTAAAATCCATAAATTAAATTAATTAAAACTAACTTCTTTGAAATCAAGAAAAATACAATTAATATAATTTCAAATAACAAGCTCATTTTCTGAATAATAGTAACGATTCAGAAAACATCATACCAGATTCTATTTACTGTTTTAGTTCGTAAGAATTGTTTTAACTATAAGTTTTTTCATTCTTATGTGTGATTAGTATAATAAACCCCGATTTTATTACCCCACACTGTATTTTTATTGCTGTACTACGGAGCCTGCCAACCTCACAAAACTCTTCACAATAATTATAACAAGATTAGCGTTTCGTTGTTGTACACTTGAGTTAACCTACTTGCGAATTCAAATCACAAATCCACACGCCCATAGTCGGAAGAAGCCGCAAGAACGGACAGCAGGTAGGTGCTCATTAAACACAGAAAACATTACATGCAAAAACAACACGCAACACATTTATCGGTGTTATTATATATATATATATATATATATATATATACTATAATACTTATAACTATTTTACCTCAACGGACTGTAGCAGAAAGTGATTGAAATATATATATATATATATATATATATATATATTCAACAATACAAATAAAATATATTGCGACAACACAAATTACTAAACGATTGGCGCATAGGATATGTTAGTATGTGTATCTTAAAGCAAAAGTCTATATTGGAGGGTTTAAGATTATTTATTGCACAAGACATATGTAATTGTTTATATGGTATATTTGATAAGTATAATAATGGTAGTGTTTGATATATAGTCTTTTAAAGTGTTAATCACTGTTCATACACATGATGTGATACATTACATAAGTGATGACTCCCACGACGATGTTGCTGCAAAGGGAGGGGGGGCTTTGCTGTGTCGTTGAGTT
Organism: Magicicada septendecula; assembly: GCA_034769895.1. Taxonomy (NCBI): domain Eukaryota; kingdom Metazoa; phylum Arthropoda; class Insecta; order Hemiptera; family Cicadidae; genus Magicicada; species Magicicada septendecula. The sequence goes on from CM068368.1 coordinate 456,477,484, forward strand.
GTCCGGCGTGGCTTATTGATGACAGACGGTTCACTCTGGAAACGCTTTCAGCTGGGCTGGTGTCCTGTAGTTCCCACGATGACACTGACGCTTCGCACACCACAACGGTTCTATGGATATTATTGGTTAAATTTCATATAGAGTTTATAACTTACAAGTATCTCAGGTAACAGTGAGTTTTATATAACAACGGTATATTAAACTTATACCACTCCGGACTCTTCAAGTGTCCACGCGTAACCCTTGGTCTACCGCGATCATCAGACCTCCCTATGCGGAAATCTCCACTAACGCGGAAATTTCTTGATGACAAAATTTACTATTACGTAATTGTTAAATTTTACTGGCACTGCAGAAAATCTCACACAGTGACACAGTTCAAGCTCACTTATTACACACGTAATACTTTAGTAATAATGGCGTGTGTAAAGAGGTAATATTCAACTGTTCTGAGTCTTCGCACGCGTTACTACCGCCGAATAGTCTTTACAAATTCTTGCAAGCGGAAAAATCTTGAACAAGAATTGCACGTCCCGATCGCAATAGCTGGCTGAGAAGAACTGACGTAATTATGCACGCAATGCTTTAATAACAATACTGTGTGTAGATGTAATACACAAATAGTTCTGAGTCTTCACATGCGTTACTACCGCCGAATAGTCTTTACAGATTCTTGCAAGTGGAAAATCTTGAACAAGAATTGCACGTCCCGATCGCGATAGCTGGCTGAGAAGAACTGCCTGTGTAACAACAGGCTTAAGAAAATTTCCGACTGCCTTCCAGCATTTAATTGGTGGAAGGAAGTCACATGGTTACATACAACATGACATGCAACTTTTCATGCCGTAAAGTGCATCAACTTTGTAAGAGCATGCATAGCTGGTAATCACCGAATACTCTTATCTCATGCATAACTGCATACTTTAATAAGATCATTAATGAATGTCAACTAATACCCAGAAATATACAGGGACTGTAGCAAATACATTAGTCTATGTTCAGTTCAGTGTCATAACACAACGATAATTTATTCATGCACAGCCGGGGAAACGTTTATCACTCGCGCACGCGCGCACATTTCCACAGACATAGTACATGAATAAACAACAAATAAATAATACACAGTTTTACTAAACTTAACTCCTTATCCTTACTAAAATACAACTGATATCACAACCAAATCTAACAAACTACCAATTTAAACATGAATGTTCATAGTCTGTGTATTATACAAGCTTGCCCTGCTTATCAGGATCCTGTGTTTCATTGCAATATATATGTATATATATTCAACAATATATATTACAACAACACAAATTGTTTAATATAAATTTATGTAATTTAATTTGTGAAGCTACACGTTCTTGGCGACAATATTTATACAACACGCAGGTTGCAAATTTATTTTGTAACGGTATAAACCTTCTACCATTATACAAAATAATACAATAATAAAACTCACTGCTGCCAGAATATTACTTACAGTCATAATCCCATTACTTACCTTTTAAACACCAAAAAGAAACTTCGGGGCTGCCACAATATTTTATGGTTCAATATCGAAACCTTTACACTCTTTCTCTTATAACAACTTTAATAATCCCGCTATCTGACTTCCCCGGAACGTTAGACGAGGTTTTCAGCACAGAATAGGAAATGGTTATGATGTAATAACTTACAACTAACACATTTATGACGATTCAAATATTGTTTTATTTAACAATTAACTTCTTTACTTTTCCCATAATTTGGTTAATAAGGTTACAATATTATAAATTCTATAGATCATACAAACCAGTAACGTTTTCTTTCTCCCCCTTTATTCCCTTTTCCTCTCTCACACACACACACGCTCTCACTCTCTTTACGTATTTCAATAACCCCCCGTTTATTGAGATCTCAAAATTGTTTTAGTCATCCCCGTATATGAATTTAAATTCTGTTGATGGTTTTAAGTTAAAAATTGGTTATGTATTATAAAAGTTGCAACTTTAAAACTGTAAGATTTAAAAGTTTGGTCAATTTGTTATTGATTGTACTTAACCATTCCACTTGTGTCTCCGTGAGTTGCACAATCACTGTCTATTCAACCTTCCCGTTCACTCCGCGAGTTTTTTGATTAAACTATTAAATTTGCTCCATTGTTGTGACAGTTCATCACCACTGTATAAATTAAAATGATACTCGTTATTTAGTCGGCCAACTGTATAATTGCTCGCGAGCACTGATATAGGGAACTGCGCGTTAGCACATCTGCGCGGTTCAAAAGATCTTAGTCGACTGGGCCCCCTATACTGGCGTTGGGGCACACATTACAGGGGGTGAGACTGGTCACGCGATCACCAATCCGCGCTCTGATTGGTTGGTTTAAAATGTTCTAGAATCAAATTCTACACTTTCTTGCCACCTGGTGAAGTCAGTGTGTTACCTTCGTATTTTCTGTAATTCACAGATGTCCCGGATTGCAGGTGATTGAGTAATGCGTCTAGACTAACTGACGCCAGGCCTCAACACAGGCTGATGTTTCATAATAAACTTACGTGTCTCTTGGTTAAACAGAGGTTCCCCAAAGGTTGTACAATATTTAAGTTGACATTTTGTAATGGTACAGAATTGGGTGGCAGAGAATGTTAATAAAATGGCCAATTCATACAAGGTGCAACCTTTTGGGAACCCCTGCTTTCACAAAGCTGCACAGTGTTATTGAAAATTGTTTATGTCTAGACAGCCTGGCTAGACATATTACGTAATCGCTGGCAACTCAGTCTCTCTGTGAATTACAGAGGAACACGTAATCGCGACAAGCCAGTTTGCATCAGGAGGTGACAGGCGTTGACTAACAGCAAAGTTGAATAGCACTCGGCAAACAGAGTAGACATAAAACTAACCGTAGCCTCAGACGATTTTTTGGAAGACTGAAAAGTTCTAAGTAGGTCTACCAAAATGTGAATTTAAACGGTATAACAGCAAACAGTTTATAATACTACCGGAAAAAATGTTCAGAAAGTGAATGCAGATAGTTCCGTGAAGAAGACGAAAATGATATAGTGCACCGTAGTTTAAACCATGTGCCTCTAAATACAAGGAGGAGATAAAGTTACAAATTCGTGTATTTTTGGCCAGAAGTGTGTCAGTACAAAGAAGTGGTAATGAGCTCATTAAACGGGATTTAAAAACAAAGTGTAAAATGAATGAGAGAGTGAGTGATGTAATAAAGGGGGAGAAAGAAAACATTAAGGAGAGTACTGGTTCGTATAATATATATAGAATTTACATATTTTGATATTGCAATCTTATTAACAAAATTATAGAAAAAGTAAAGAAGGAAAAGAAAGAAGTTAATTTTTATGGTAAATAAAATAGTATTTGAATTATCATGAATAAGTGTTAGAGAGTAGTTATTACGACCGTCCAACATAACCTGTCCTGTATGGAAAATCTCGCCTAAACGAACCTCGTAAGTAAGTAAAGTAAAAAAGGGGAAAATGTATTAAGGTTTCCATATTTGTTCTTTTGTTTAAAAATAATGGTGGCGACCTATAAGTAATTTTGGAATCTTCTGTTTTGATAAGTCAGGGTAAAGGGTAATAAGGGCTAGTGCGTAAAAAGATTGCACAAGGTAAATAAAAGTCATGTGGGGGGGATAAAAGTAATATACCGTTACAATGGCGACCCTGCCAGGATTACTCATATGGAATCTTCTGATATGGGTTTAGGCCTGATTGGAAGTACGAGACAGGTTGTGTTAATATGTATGTGTGAATAATTATCGTATATAATTTCGTTGCGTAAACTAGGTTATGTTTTGGTGGCGTTAACGTGCTTGTGAAATTATTGTGTTTACTTGTGTATTTGAATAACGAGTTTATGTGTGGAGTATTTTGATTGGGTATGCATAATTATTGTATTATATAAAGGGTATTATAATTAAAAAAAAATTGCATAAGCATGGCTGATGTAAGAGAAACCGAAGAAAAAGGGTGTTCATTGGCTGATGTAGTGAATCTTCTGAAAACAGTGTATGATGATATGAATACTAGATTTGATGCATTAATTAAACGTATTGACGAACGCAATGAGAAGTGGGAAAGAGATATAGGTAAATCAAAAGAGAATACAGAAGTTGAATTAAAACAGGTAAGTGTTTGTAAGAGTAACAAAAATAAGAATGACAAAATAACAGACGACAGTGGTGTCAAAACAGGTGAGAATAATGAGAGTGGTACGAATAATAATCAGGTGAAAATTAACGAGGTAAGTGGTAGTTACAGTAATGAGTTTAATAGTGAAATAAAAAGTAATAACAGTGATATAATTAAAAATGTGGTGTTAGAAAGTAAAGTGAATAATAATGGTGGTAGTTTAAAGGCAAAACAGGTGGTAGTAAATAAGGAGAGTAAGAGTGTTAGTTATGATGACGTTAACAAGAGTGAAATATTGAATAAAAATAATGGTGATATATTGAGTAATAGTGGTGGTGATAATGAGAGTAGAAAGTTAGTTGGCGTTAGTAACGAAGTAGTGATAAGTATTGATAAGTTGGAGAAAGAATGGAGAGATAGTTTAAATGAAGAGGGTGAACAGGGGGCAAATTTTTCTGGGGTTAAATGTGGAGCAAAGACTTCACAAGTGGGTTATGAGTATAAGAGATCCTCACTAGGACGTTTGGGCGACAATGGGTCGGCAGATGGTCAAATAAGTTTTTTGTGTATATCTGGTAAGGCCAGATGGTGTTCTAATAATGTGGTATTGCCCTCTGTGTGGAGTGAGAATGAGAAATTGGGCTGGGAAAGTGGTCATAAAGAGAGAGAGAGAGACTGATACAGATAGAGATATTTATGTTGACTAGGGGTTATAAAGGGTTAGTGGAGAAGTTGAATAATGGAAAAATTATTATAAATAATAGAGACTTACCTTGTGTAGTAGCAAAAGATGATTATATTGAGGCTGATAATAATAAATACTTACCTGTTGTGAGAATCAGCGTACTGGTAATAGCTGATGAATATAGTAAGGAATACATAAATTATTTAACTGAGACAGAAACTACTGATGGCGACTTAACCAAAAATACGGATGTAGACATGGCTTATGATAAAATAATAATGGGGGATGACCCTGGGAATTATTATTATGGTATAATGGAAAAAACAAATTTTTATGGTTATTATATTAACAATAATAATATAATGAATTTAAATAAAAATGAATTTTGTGTATGTTCAACATAAGACTAATTTTCGATGATGGTGGTTAGATAAATAGTGAATGGACATTTATTATTTGAGTTATTGGTAATTACTTGGCTCACTTATGTAATGAGGTGTAGTAAACAATAAAATGATGACAAAAATTTGTAAATAAATTCGTATTGGTATTAAATGTATTGTGTTAAGATTATGTTGATATTTTGGTAGTGCATCAGCTGATATGCTGTTAGCATGTATATTGTTTGTTTGTGTGACCAATGTTTACAGGTAGGATGGAATGGATAATTATATTTTATATTGATGAATAATTTAAATTTTATTATGAAATAAAATAATGCAAGAGGTATTTAAATGGAGTTAATTTTTGGTGAATAATATAATGAAGTAACATAGTGTTGTGATTATAATGTAGTTAAAATTCGTGTGAGAGAATTTTATTAATGTAGAATCATTTTGAATATAATGTAATTAACGTAACTGAAACTGTTTCAAACAAATGAGGTAATGAAATTAAATTTGAGCTGGAATTAAATTAGTTTAAAATGTGGATGTCAGTAATGAATTTAAATTTATTTTGATTTGAATTGTAACATAAATAGTAACTGATTAAAACGAAACGATTAAAATATTTGTTCAGATTGACAATTGAAGCTAAAGTGGTCAGATTTGGAAACTCTGTTGGAATTCCAGAAGGAAATGTTTATTTTGATGTTGAGGTAGTATTTGTAAAACAAGCTGTGTATTCAACTGATGATGTAAACAGGGAAAGATAACAAACCTGTGTTATATGTTTAATTGTAGATTCCTCGTTTAAGTGCGGTCATGATCTCACCGGATCATGACCGGGAAAGTAGTTAATTATAGCAAATCATAAATTTTAATTGTTATAACCAGCTTATGGTTTGTTTCTGTTTTGTTAACCCGGTGGTTTGTTAAATTTAGTTGGGGGGTTATTTTTAGGGGAATCTACCAATTTTTGGAACAGGGCTATTTTCACCCATATAGGGGTGTATTAATCATGATTAGTAGGTATGCAATACTGAATTTTGTTGTAACGCTGAAGCAAGGATGGGGGTGGAATAAAAGACCTTCCGCATCAGTCCTTGTGGAAGCAACTGGGCGCTACAGTCCAGGGGGGGTAATAGTGAGTGTGGATGGGGGTGACCAAGTTACAGGCCACGAGGGAGATGTGGTTTACAGCTAGGATGAGGCCGGCGATGGCCAAGACGCCTAGTGCAGAACACAGCAAATTGTAACGGGTATCAGGGGTTAAGGGATTTGGGGGGTTGAAAAAAAAATTAATTTAGCATAAGATTGAGTTGTGAGTAGATAATAAAGTATTCTTGTGGGTGTAACCTGTATTTTATTGTGAGGCTGTTATGATTTATTTGTATTTTATGTAATCAATTCCTAATTTTGGTGGGGAATAGTTTTTTGTTAGGGGAGAAAATTACCAATGTATAATTTGTATGGGATTTCTATGTATTAGTTGTAAGTGTATAATAAGTCTATCTTGCCATGCGTACACTGTATTTTATGTAGTCCAGTCATAGGTTTATTTGAAATCAAGGTAACATGTAAGTCTTGGTAATCAATGTAATTAAATTAATTTGAGGTAATCATGTATATTCAAAGGGGAAATATTTGTTTTATTGTTGTATTCTGTTCAAGAGTGCACCATAAAGGGTTGTTGTATATTAACAACTTAGATAAAAAACCAGTACTTTATAAAAAATCAAACCAGTACTTTGTTAATGACATACCAGTACGACTAAGAGGAAACAAATCAGTTGGTGATATGGAATAATGGAAGACCGTTTATTGATATTTTGATTGAATGTTTCAGAGTCAGGTGATACTGTGATGATGTGCCTGTCTGATTTTATGGTGTTGGGATCTTGAGCAGAGAAGTCCAGTAAGGTCGGATAGGTGCAGCCACAGCCACCGGACTAGGGGGGTAAGTACCCATGATTTTAGTAAAGAGTTAAGGGGGGGTGCGGCGCTATATCCTCGCTGATCCTCTTAGGTTTTAGGCAATGAGAGTTATTATGCTTCGGCATAAAACCTCTCATTGGGGGGGGGGGTATAGTAAAGGTACAGAATTGGGAGGCAGAGAATGTTAATAAAATGGCCAATTCATACAAGGTGCAACCTTTTGGGAACCCCTGCTTTCACAAAGCTGCACAATGTTATTGAAAATTGTTTATGTCTAGACAGCCCAGCTAGACGTATTACGTAATCGCTGGCAACTCAGTCTCTCTGTGAATTACAGAGGAACACGTAATCGCGACAAGCCAGTTTGCATCAGGAGGTGACAGGCGTTGACTAACAGCAAAGTTGAATAGCAGTGGGCAAACAGAGTAGACATAAAACTAACCGTAGCCTCAGACGATTTTTTGGTAGACCGAAAAGTTCTAAGTAGGTCTACTAAAATGTGAATTTAAACGGTGTAACAGCAAACCGTTTATAATACTGCCGGAAAAAATGTTCAGAAAGTGAATACGGATAGTTCCGTGAAGAAGACGAAAACGATATAGTGCACTGTAGTTTAAACCATGTGCCTCTAAATACAAGGAGGAGATAAAGTTACAAATTCATGTATTTTTGGCCAGAAGTGTGTCGGTAGAGAAGTGGTAATGAGCTCATTAAACGGGATTTAAAAACAAAGTGTAAAAAGAATAAGTGAGTGAGTGATGTAATAAAGGGGGAGAAAGAAAACATTAAGGAGAGTACTGGTTCGTATAATATATATATATATAGAATTTACATATTTTGATATTGTAATCTTATTAACAAAATTGTAGAAAAAGTAAAGAAGGAAAAGAAAGAAAATTTTTATGGCAATTAAAATAGTATTTGAATTATCATGAATAAGTGTTAGAGAGTAGTTATTACGACCGTCCAACATAACCTGTCCTGTATAGAAAATCTTGCCTAAATGAACCTGGTAAGTAAGTAAAGTAAAAAAAGGGGAAAATGTATTAAGGTTTCCATATTTGTCCTTTTGTTTAAAAATATTGGTGGCGACCTATAAGTAATTTTGGAATCTTCTGTTTTGATAAGTTAGGGTAAAGGGTAATAAGGGCTAGTGCGTAAAAAGATTGCACAAGGTAAGTAAAAGTCATGTGGGGGGATAAAAGTAATATACCGTTACAATTTATTAAAATTCTTTATCACCCCATTCTGTCCCGTTACAATTTGTGTTTGAGGAGCCCCACGCTTTTGGAGTGCCAATATTTATAACACTACAATTTACAAATTTAAATTAATTTAATTTGTGGAGTGCCAAAATTTATATAACATTACTGGTAAAGTGTACCAATTAATGGAGTTTGGGTGTAATGGTAATAAGAGTAGTCATTGATTTAATTGTAACGAGTTTTCATAATTTTATTTATAAAACATAAGCGTGTTTAAAAATCTCAACTACTTCGCCATAAATATTCATTATTGTTCGCTTGAAATGTTCAAGTGTTGTAGTACATTTAACATTAAATAAGTCTTATATTCTACAGTAACAAAGTTATATTCTAAATACTTATTTGTCAATATTAAAACTCGACTGCTCAGTCTGACAGTGTGCTTTACTGCAGTTTCATTTTTTTTATTGGTTTTTTTTTTTAATAACTTTCAACTATGTTAATTTATGTATTGCATACTTAGTAATCATTGATTGCTTTACAAACTTTAAAATAACATTGAAACTGACTAAATTAATCGTTAAACATCAAAGAAATTATTTTAATAAACTTAAATCAAATTCTCTGACCCTCTTTATCTACATTTTACATAAACTCTTATTCATGTTTAAATTTCAAAGTGTCTTTAGTCTCTCATTTAAAATTTATAAATGGATTATCTGTCACCTCGATTTTGTAGCTCATACTCATGTCCTTCATTGATCCGTATGTCCTCTTCTGATCGGAGTTCCCTGCACATCTCCAGGTTCCACTCGTCGTCCTCCAGTTACTCGTCTATCATGGTCCCATCTGTTTGATGTAGGATAGTGTGAGAGGTTGCTGTGCATCAGCTGCTGTCGTTCTAGCAGATGCCTCTATTGTTCAGCATAGCGTTCCTCTGCATGATGTAACATAGTAGCTTGTCTTGACTGACGGACCTAATGTACATTCGTATTTGGTAACAGATTAAGAGTTTCTGTTGTGCACTTATGACGAACATAGCCTCCGTCCGTATCTACTGTTCGATCAACGAAAAAATTAGAAACTCGCATTGCCAACGGACAGAGCGTCTCGCCGTGACTGAAGACTGATTGAGAAAAAGGGCTGGCTTCTCTCGTGCCCTATTTATAATCGAGCATCGTACAGCACCTGTTGGGACAGAATTCTGCCAGTTTGAAATCGCTCGGTGGCGTCACTTCTCCCACTCTCATCCAATTTCATATTTTCGCACATTTCTGCCAGTGGCAAAATCTAATGTGAACTACAGGGTGCTCTAACGATGGATGATTTAATTACACATGTTTAATGTAATTACCATCGTAATAGAATAATCTGTGTAATTACTACGCACTTAAAATTCCACTGAATTCGCACTGCGCATCTTTTTCACACCATTTTCTCACTACACATGCGTATTAATTTTATACATATTTTGGAGTCTTTTAATTCTTTCTACCATCTATGGTTTTCTTATAATTAAATAAAAACTGTAATTTGACAATTATTCAGGGTGAGATTGCAAACTTTCATGCTCGAGCTGGCCTCACTCACACACATCACTTTCTACTGTACACACTCTCAGCGACAGTTGTGTGAGTGTTCAGGTTAGTTACTGTCTGTCTACATTCCGTATTTTTAACACAAACCCAGCTTTCAATCTCATACCTGCTTATTTATTAAATATTTATAAATTTAATTTAAATATTTATTTTATCTATTAAATGTACAGTACAGCATATGATTGTACTGTCTCAATATATATATATTTCAATCACTTTCTGCTACAGTCCGTTTCTTGATGTATATAATACTATAATAGTTATAACTATTTTACCTCAAGATATATTTTTTCCTTTAGGAACATGTTTCGGGAGATCCTGTTCTCCCATCTTCAGCCTTCGCCATCTTGCTTCTGGTGCAGTATTTGTGTGTTGGCTTCTGGATGTTATTAAGGTGGTTTGTTGGTCTTTGCTCCTTCAATGTTGCATTATTGTGTGTGGTTGTGGTATCTGTTTTTGTATTTTGTGTATTTTCGATGTTGAGTGCTTGACAAATCAATACAAAACATGACACCATATTCAAAGCACTCAACATCGAAAATACACAAAATACAAAAACAGATACCACAACCACACACAATAATGCAACATTGAAGGACCAAAGACCAACAAACCACCTTAATAACATCCAGAAGCCAACACACAAATACTGCACCAGAAGCAAGATGGCGAAGGCTGAAGATGGGAGAACAGGATCTCCCGAAACATGTTCCTAAAGGAAAAAATATATCTTGAGGTAAAATAGTTATAAGTATTATAGTAATATATATATATATATATATAATATGTATATATTGTAATAGGACCGTTTTGTGGTGTATAGTTTTTTACGCCTCACGTTGTATGCGTCAATCTGTAATAAAACCGCTTTCGGTGTTCTAGGGAGCTAACTTCCCGTTTAGTTTTGTTTAATATTTGTAAAAAACTTTTGTTTAGTGTTGTATTATTATTGACGTATCCGGTTCAATTCAACCTAGCGTTGAATCCAACTTGAATAAGTCCGGTTGATGCACAAGAAATTATTTATCGAAGTATTTTTTACTTCGGTTAGTTTATTCACACGGATGTTCTTCCGTTGACTCATTGAAGCGGTGGTATAGTTTCCGTGCTGAAAACACAAATATTTTGCACTAATAAACACTTACTTAGTGAGTCTTGTCGAACTTGCAGGGTCGCTATCTCAATCCAATATATACGGACTTACCGTGTTTATATTCGCCGCTGCTTGTTGAGTTGGCCAATCAAATTCCTTCACCTGTTTTCAACTAGTCTACTGAAATAAACTGACTGACTCTGTTTTCTTATGTCAACAAATATTTTATTCAAATCAAGTGCTCGTTCTGAATGAGCAGAAGTATTGTTTATAATTGGATTCAGAATAATAAGCATGTGTAACGTGTCAATTTTGGGTCATTTTATTTTTTACAGTATGGGGTATTTACATTTTATTTATTTCATTTTGTGCGGGAGTTTCTAAAAATTATTGTGAAAATTTTATTATGCGGCAACCGTTATTTCGATTACAATAGAACTCATGGTAAGCTGAACGGTGTTGAGACAAAGGAGAGACGCAGTTACGGTGTTGAGTAACTTGCTGAGGAATGCGCCACCTTAAAAATTCTAAGAACTTTGTATATGTGTGTCGACGCCCGTACGTAACATAGCCGGGCGGAGCGCTGCTAGTGACGCTTTAAAAACTCCACCGTCGAGGCAAAACATGGCGATGGAACGAACAGTTGTAGCAGCAACAAGACCAGCTACAGGAAATGTCGTTAAGCCACGCCTACTACTAGTGACATCAGTGTGGCACATGCAAATATCGGCTACACATGTGGTGAATATAATGACTATGTGTCACGCATAAAACTCATAAGCCACAGCAAATCAGCATTGTACAACAACGAAAATCAGGTGGCCGTGAACCGCCGCTTTCTCCCGCTCGCGGTCCACGTTGCGCAGTCTATATTAGTGAGAGACGCCATATAGTCAGCTAGAAGCCTACTCCAGATACAGACGCTTACAGTTTTGTTTAGGGCCCGGTCGGTGGTGTTATAAAATGTAATTAATCCAGTAGGACCGACCGGGACCCCAGAATATACACATCGCAGTTACAAAATTGTTGCAAGTGCGAATCGCAAACAGTTAAATTACGGACATTGGAATCAAATCGGGACAAAACACGTGTTCGGCCGGCAACACGGTAGTGAACAGTTGTAAAACAATAAAGGAGTTTGTAAAATATAATAAACAAGGGGTAAAGTATTAACTTGTGTGAAAGCGTGTGTGAGCAGATTGGGCTGTCTTGAATAATATTTAAATCTATAAACGTATATGTGAAAATTTGCTTTTTTTGTCCTTGTTTTACTTAATTAAAATTATTTAATTTACTTCAAAACAATGTGTTAGTCTAAGTTATTTCGTCATTACCACGTTCTCATTTCTGTGTTGCGAGATTCGTCTAAACGGACCGGAATCTTTCTGAATTATTAATTGGGTGGGGTCAGATTGCTAAATTGTCCGTTTTATTAAGGTAAAGTGTAAAGGTCTCCATATCTCTCCTTCAAAGATATAGGTGACGACTCTGGGCTTCTGATAAAATTTCTGCAGCAGGTAAGCGTAGTTATAACAGGTAAGTCCTGGTAGTGGATTTTAGGTATTGAATATATTTTGGCCCTTATATGTTTATTGTTACAAATGGCTCGCGCTGCCAGGATTTTCATTTAATTGTAATTTTATACGAGATAGACCTATTTCAATGCACAGAAAATAGGATGTGGTAATGACGAATGTATAAAAATTATATCGCATATATTTACGTAGGTTAGGTTTGTGATAGTAAGGTATACAGTTGTGTTAGGTGTTCTGATTTTACAATAACAGTGGTTTTTTATATATAAAAAGTGTTATAGAAATAAATTTTAAATATGGGGAAGTACGAGATAACGAAATAATAAAAATGATGCAGACGCTTTTTAATATACAAAATAATAAGTTCGACGAAAAATTTAGTGAACAGAAAAATGATTTGAATGAATTGAAAAAAGAAATTCAGGAACAAGGCTGTATTTATGATAAAAGATTAAGTGAGATAGAGACGCGGTTAGGCGAAATAGAATTAGAAAATAAGAAAGTAATAGACAAATTAAAATCGAACAAAGATGACAGGGTAAGTAGTAGTGGAAATGATAATTTAAATAATGGGTTTACAAGTAATAACAATGACAATACAAATAAAAATATGGTGTTAGAGAATGATTGTGTAGATGTTGATAGTGATGACGAAATTGTAGAAAGAGTAGAAGTTGATAAGATGTTTGTGTGTGATGAATTAGAGAGAGAAAGTAGAAAGAATTTACAGGTAGAGTGGATGCAGGTGGTAGATTTTTCCCGTAATGTTGTAGTGGGGGGTGAAGAAATGGCTTCACGTGAGTATTTGGAAGAGTATAGGTCTGCAGATAAATTTCCCTTGGTTTATTGTGCACTTCATAGGTGGTGCCATAATGATGAATTAGTGTCCCCTGCATATTTTGAGAGAGTGTGTAGTTTGGTATGATGGTGAGAAATGTTTTGAGAGAGAGAGAAAGAGAGAACTAGAGATATTTAAAGTAAAGAGAAGTTATGAAGAATTCGTAGAAAGCTTAGATATAGAGAGAAATAATAATGAGTGCTTACCTTACAGCAAAACTGAGATAGCAGTAGATGATGTTAACGATGATAATATAACTCACCTGATTTTAACAGAATATAATAACGGCGACAGGACCATACTCGAGTGTGACCAGGTATATGAGGGAATAATATGGAATAATCATATTAATTCAAATGATATTGCAGAAGAATATGATATGATAGAGAATAATTATATTGATAATCACGAGATAGTGTATTCAATAGTAAATGACTGGTATAATCATAAGATTAGACTATTATTTGACGATATGGGGTAATTGTTTATTGTTTATTGTTCATGAACATTTAATGATATGAATAATATGGTTTTGAAGTGCATTGTCTTATGGAACGATTTGTGGTTAATAACAAATAATAAGTTGGACTGTATATTTTTTTTTGTGTGTTGATGTCATTATGTTAAATGTATTTGTGTATTACATTATGGTATACTATGTGTTATGTAAACAAGGTGTATGTATAGTAGAAAGTGATAACATTAATTGTCAGTTAAATTAAATTTGCAATTAACCAGTATAAATTAATAATAATTATAAAATTTGACAAACTAATTAAGCGATGGAAATAATTGTGAACTGTTAAATAATTGAAAAATAATTACTTAATTAAGGTTGTATAAAAGAAAGTTTGAGAATGAAGTTAAATGATTCTATGAAATTAAGATTCTATAATGATTGGTAGATGATTAAACAGATAATGTGTTCAAATTGAGGTATATTATTGTAAGGAGAGAAGGGATGAATTTTCTAGTGTTATATCAAGGTGAAATGTTGTAAAAAGATAGATTTTGGGTGATAATGAAATAAGGCAGGTGAGTTAAGTAGAATTAAAGTTAAGGGGAGTTGAAGAGAATAAGAATTTTGAAATACAGGTAACACACAGAGATAGTGTTAGATATTTAGGGACACAGTAGTAGTGAGTATATGTAGAGATGAGTAATGTGAATGAGATATAAATATATTTGTTGATGATATTTTGTAGTAAGGGTGAGGTGGTAAGGTGTGAGCAACGTGCGGCGTGGCGAGAGACCAGCGTGCGGCGTTGTGGCGGGAATAGAGTAGTTTGAGTGAGTGTTTGCCGATATTTTGGAAGGGCATTGGTTCGTATGTAGATAGCCAGGTAGGGAACACACATCCTAGTACAAAGATGAGCGGTGCCAGAGGTAAGTGGAATTAGTGAAAGGTATTAATAATTGAGAGATTGGTGTCATAAGTTGTTAATAGTGGTTGTTAGTAAGAAAGGGAGTAATATTAAAATGTCTATTGGTTGAAAGCATAGGGAATACAGGGGTCACCCAGTTTAAGCAATGATTGAAATGTGAAGAGTTAGATAGAAAATTCATAGTAGAAAGGCACTCAGAGATATAAGATAACAGGAAGGTTAATAATAAATTTGAATTGCATAGAATCAAATGATAAATAATTGATGGTTAATTAATAACAGTTCAATTGAAATTAAAATGGAGTGTTTATAATTTTATAAAGATGTAGGGTGTGTAGAGTTTGACCAAAGTTAAATGTGATTTGGTTATTTTGAGGTAATAATAGCAATGTTAATTATATATGTATACAGATCGAGTAGTAAATTAAATGAGAATAGTTAATTTAAAGCACCCACAGTAATAGGGAATGCAATTGGAAAATGAAGAAAGTTGTAGTTGAATATATAAAATTTTTTATTTTAAAACCAGTGACAAAACTTTGAGAGAATTTGATAATGTAAAGATATAAGTTGTTTATTTTGAATAATTTAAATATCAATTTGCTTATTATTTATATTAATGTTTTGTTTATTTTAAATGTTTTATTTATGATATTTTGTGTTTTAAGACCGAATTTTACAGGTGTTAGGGGTATTTTCAGATAGAAAGCATACATAACATATGTAGGTCAAGGGTCTTGGACTTGACCTAGTTTCGATCAGCTGATGAGGTCACATACACCCACTAAGCTTGTATAGTAGGAAGTCAATTTAATTTGTTTGTTTAATCAATTTAAACCTATTTTTAAATAATGTCTGAATACAAAGGAAACCTGTTAATGAATTTAAATTTTCTTGAATTTTAAAATTTTTGGAAAAAAAAAAAATCTTGATTTTTCGCCTGCCAGCGAATGAATATTTTAAGTATGGATTATTTTATTATTTGTGTGTTAACCATGTTTATTTTATTGATTTATTTTGTATTGCATGGCATTGTTAGACTCTAAGTTTTCACATGTTAGGTTAGGGATATGTCTAACGATAAGAAATGTTTAAATGCACTTATTTCAAGTAAAAGACAGAAAACAAGGAAAGAATTTTTTTTGTAAAATATATTATTTTGAATTTTGTTAATTTTTTGTAAATTTTAAAGAATTTGTCAAGGTGTAATATGTAATGTGAGTGTGTGTGAGCCCAGTATCTGCTAAAGGCAGCCCAGCTTGCATAAAAGGGGAAACATATCGGTGGAGGATCTGGCATAATTTAAGCCAGGGATTGAGGATTTTTGGGGGTAGCATGTTAAAAGGCGAGGTATGCGGTGGTACTTAGCTGTTCGATTTCTCGGTGTTGGGATCTCTTACGGAGAAGTCCAGTGATCTCGTTCAGATGAGTCCATAGTCGCTGAGCCAGGGGGGTCGTGTACCCATGCGGATTAAGAACAAGGGGGTTGTTGGCACCAGTTCCTCACCGGTCCTCTTCGGGGTTTATCGATGAGATTTCTTCTGTTGTAAACAGCAGAATTCTCATCGAGGGGGTATTGTAACGTGTCAATTTTGGGTCATTTTATTTTTTACAGTATAGGGTATTTACATTTTATTTATTTCATTTTGTGCGGGAGTTTCTAAAAATTATTGTGAAAATTTTATTATGCGGCAACCGTTATTTCGATTACAATAGAACTCATGGTAAGCTGAACGGTGTTGAGACAAAGGAGAGACGCAGTTACGGTGTTGAGTAACTCGCTGAGGAATGCGCCACCTTAAAAATTCTAAGAACTTTGTATATGTGTGTCGACGCCCGTACGTAACATAGCCGGGCGGAGCGCTGCTAGTGACGCTTTAAAAACTCCACCGTCGAGGCAAAACATGGCGATGGAACGAACAGTTGTAGCAGCAACAAGACCAGCTACAGGAAATGTCGTTAAGCCACGCCTACTACTAGTGACATCAGTGTGGCACATGCAAATATCGGCTACACATGTGGCGAATATAATGACTATGTGTCACGCATAAAACTCATAAGCCACAGCAAATCAGCATTGTACAACAACGAAAATCAGGTGGCCGTGAACCGCCGCTTTCTCCCACTCGCGGTCCACGTTGCGCAGTCTATATTAGTGAGAGACGCCATATAGTCAACTAGAAGCCTACTCCAGATACAGACGCTTACAGTTTTGTTTAGGGCCCGGTCGGTGGTGTTATAAAATGTAATTAATCCAGTAGGACTGACCAGGACCCCAGAATATACACATCGCAGTTACAAAATTGTTGCAAGTGCGAATCGCAAACAGTTAAATTACGGACATTGGAATCGAATCGGGACAAAACACGTGTTCGGCCGGCAACGCGGTAGTGAACAGTTGTAAAACAATAAAGGAGTTTGTAAAATATAATAAACAAGGGGTAAAGTATTAACTTGTGTGAAAGCGTGTGTGAGCAGATTGGGCTGTCTTGAATAATATTTAAATCTATAACCGAAATCTATAATCTATAAACGTATATGTGAAAATTTGCTTTTTTATGTCCTTGTTTTACTTAATTAAAATTATTTAATTTACTTCAAAACAATGTGTTAGTCTAAGTTATTTCGTCATTACCACGTTCTCATTTCTGTGTTGCGAGATTCGTCTAAACGGACCGGAATCTTTCTGAATTATTAATTGGGTGGGGTCAGATTGCTAAATTGTCCGTTTTATTAAGATAAAGTGTAAAGGTCTCCATATCTGTCCTTCAAAGATATAGGTGGCGACTCTGGGCTTCTGATAAAATTTCTGCAGCAGGTAAGCGTAGTTATAACAGGTAAGTCCTGGTAGTGGATTTTAGGTATTGAATATATTTTGGCCCTTATATGTTTATTGTTACACATGAGACTTTAAGTTTTATAAAAATTTGCCTCAGGGTGGCAGAACTGTTTACGAAGTTAATGTGTTTAACTGTTTTTTGGTTAACATTAGTTTAATACCTTCGTGAATTCTTTGAGCTGACAGAATACCAAGTCATCGAATAGAACTATCATCAATTGTTATCAAATACTTTGATGTTGACTATAATTCAGTCACTTATAATTAATACACAGAAATAATAACCATGTGTCTAATCTGGACATTACAGGTTAGTAGAATTATTAAATTCAATTGATAATAAATGCTTGAAACACTTGGGTAGGTTGCCAAACCAATGCTTGGTTTGGGTAGGTTTTTCCTACTGCTAGTTGTGAATTCAGGTGAATATTACCTACATCATAGGTTATGTTATTATGTCATTTGTGCCAACAATGTGTATGTTAGTTTGAAACACATTGGTATTCTTTTAACCTTATTTTTTATAAGGTTTTAATAATGATAACTAATAACTCTTTAGTTATTCCCTTGCTTTTTATACATGATTGTCAGACTATTTGACTAATGTTTGCTGATATTCTGAGACAAATTAATATTTCTTTTGTTACATTGGTGCTGTGCATATCTTGTTACTATGCTTTATTTTACAGCTTGTAATCAATAAGTATTATTGTTATTTTCATTCCTTGTATAACATTTCTTGTCTTATTCATTTATAACATTGTTTATAGTATACTGGTTATCTCAGTTAGTCAGTTTTCTGTCTATCTCTTCAATCTGTAGGTTGATTAGTTGTTACACATATGGGTAGATGTTGATTTATAGTTGACTGGCTCTTGGAATCTATATGCCATGGTTGTTGGATGTCCTTCTCGTAGTAGGTTTCTTCACTCATTCTTCCTTCTTCTTCTTTCTTCTTTGTTGTTTTGTTTGGTTCTTCACTGATTCTTCTTTCTTCTTTCTTGTGTTGTTTAGTTCTTCACTGACCGAAAACTATTGGGTGGTTGCTTCCTGCGGTACAATCATTGTGAGGTGCATTTTCTCTTCACTATAATGTCATTTCATTTGTATTTACCATCAGTTTATTGACTCTTATGGCTGTGAGTTTATATTTGGTGATAGGTAACTCATGTAGCGTTGAGCTTGGCATTGTAGACAAATTATTTGGCTTGTCTCTTTGACTCAATAATTGACATGTGTAAGCATTTTATTTCACTGAAATCTTAGGGCTCATATGTCATGTTACATATTGTCCCCCCTCGAAAATAGATCATTTGGATTAATTCCTTTACGGGATTTGAGAAATTATCTATCATATTGTTTCATAATCATTCTGAGCTTCCGTCCTTCATATCTTGTTTCTTTTCATCTCATATTTTAATACATTGTTATCTTCGATCTGATCCACTATCTTCTTTCTTGTTAGTTTTTTCCCTGTAGTATTTAATTCCCTATTATTTCCCTAACATGGTAGTTGGCACAGTCCAGAGGGGCACTTTTGGCTTCCATGCTCTGCTGTCCACCCTACATATTTCTGAGACCAGAGGAACATCATCTCTGCTCAGTTAAATTGTTGTTGGAGCTTCTCTCTACAAATCAACATAAAATTCAAAGTAGTCATTGTGCGACTAATAAAAAATATTCAGGGTAATTCACTCAATTATTGTTCAGATTTGATAATATTCTTCATTCTTTTTTATACTTTACATCTTATTCTCTGTGCTCTACTGGAAACAATATTGTTGTTAGATTTTTTGTTTCCTATTTATTTATTTTCTCTTTGATTGATCTCCATCTTTCTATTTTCTGTTTAGTAATTGCATTATTGTTATTAATACTTGTTTGATTTCAGATGTCATGTCTGGTCATATTTATCATGCCTTCAAGTTTTGTGTAAGTACTTGTTTTTGTAATACTTGAATATTTTTCTCATCACCTTTGTTTTGGTTCTGACTGGTATTATTTTTGCAATCATTTTGCTTTGATTGGTCACCATTTACTGGCTAACATTATAGTCTTATTGTTTTTCTCTCCTAATTTCATTCCTTTATATATCCTTCTCTCTTATTATATTCACTTTGGTGTTCTTCCTCTCTTCTCCTTCAAGTGTCTGATACTCACACTTATTCTGGATGAAAATTAATTTCTTTTTTGTTTGAAATTAATATTAGGAAGTAGCATAGTGTGTTTGGTTTGGTTTATATTGGTTTCTCGATCATACAATTATCTTTGTCATTTCAACTCTCACGGTTGTGGATCTATTATATTATCATCTTTATCATTTCCATTCCATATTGTATCCTTCTCCTTTTTTATTATTCGACACTTCGTTGTTTTGCTTCTCTTTTCCTTCAAATGTCTGATCTGTGACATTTATTCTGGATAATAATTAATTTCTTTTTTGTTTGAAATTAATATTAGGAGTTTTAAAGTGTTTTAAAGAGTATTAGGCTTATACATGGTTGTTTATTTACAATTGTATATTTTCATGGAGGATTGATTGTATGTTCCCTTCTTCCTTTGGGTTTGGGTTTCCATGAGTTCATAGGTATTATTACCATTCTTCTTGGTAATAGTATAGGGTCCTGTGTATAGCAATAATAGCTTCTTCGCTATGCCATCTACTGTACTGGGCAGCTCCCTATTCTTGAGTAATACATGGTCTCCTACTTTGTACTCTATGGGCTTGGGTTGGTGTTCTTGATACCTCCTCCTCCTCTTTTCGGTTCGTTCTAGTATTTTGTTGTAGAACTTAATTCCATCGAATTTATATTCTTCGCCTCGAGGAAAGTTAATAATTTCAGCTATCTCCCTTGGTGGAGGTCTTCCAAACATGGCTGTGTATGGGGTGTCATCAATTGCTTGGTGGTATGATAGGTTTATATATTCTTCTGCACTTGACAGGTATTCTGACCACCTTCTCTGCTGGTTGTGGCAGTAGGTTCAGAGTATTCTTCCTACTTCTCTTAATACTCTTTCAGCTGGGTTGCTGCTCGGATGGTACACAGACGTTTTGTATGATTTAACACCTTGGTTCAGCAGCGTTTCCTTCCATTTTTTCCCTCGAAACTGTGTCCCGTGGTCACTAATTATTGACTTTGGTCTTCCTATTTTGGGTAGGTAGTGTTGTATGATAAGTCCCAATATTTTGTGTGTTGTTGCACGGTTGATTGCATACAATTTGGTATATTTAGTGTAATGGTCGAATATTATGATCAGGAATTTGTATTGGTGTCTACCTCCGCTTCTTGGAAAGGGACCACATATGTCTATGAAGGCTTTCTCTAGTTTGGATGATGACGTAATGGGTATCATCATCCCTTCTTTTCTGTCATTATTATGCTTGACAAGTTGGCAGATATGGCAACTTTTGATGCTATTTCTCACTCGTCTGTTCATATCTTTTATGTATGTGGGTTCTTCGAGTGCCTTGACAACTTTTACGGCTCCCATGTGTCCGTATCGTATGTGGTAATTGAGAATCAATTCTTTTTCTATGGATCTGGGTACCACTATCTTCCAGGTATTGTATCCAAACTTGGTTTTTATGAATAGTATGTTTTGGTATAAGCAATAGAAGGATGTGATTTGTTCATCTTGCTCTGCTAGTCATTGCAGAATTTTAATTGTTTTGCCATCTTGTTTCTGGTGTTGGCCGATTCTCTGCACAATATTCTCTAAATCGGACCTGCTCGCAACGATATTGTATAACTTGACTACAGTCTCTTTCTCTCCTTCGAATTTCTGATTCTCCACGTTTATTCGGGATAGTGTATCTGCTGCAATGTTCTTCTTTCCTGGGATATATTCCCAACTTATATTATATTCTTGGAGTAGTAGGCTCCATCTCGTTAGTCTGCCATGGTTTAGCTTGCAGTTTTTCAAGAAATAGATTGACTTGTGGTCCGTGCGAACAGTTATAGGGTATTCCAAAATGTATGTTCGATACTTGTGGCATGCGAAAACAACGCTTAGTAACTCCTTCTCTGTTACATTGTAATTGCGCTCGCAGCTATTGAGTATTCGGCTGGCGAAGCTGATTACTAGATGATTCTTTTCATCGTCCTCCTGATATAATACGGACCCTAGACTGACGTCACTAGCGTCGCAATTCATGTTGAAAGGTCTTGTAAAATCAGGATGGTGTAGCATGATCGTGTTAAGAAACTTAGTTTTGATTAACTGTAGTGTTGTGTCCTGGTCAGGCCCCCATGTCCACTTATTTTTTTATGATAATTGGTTTGCAAATCGTGCTGTCAGTTCGGAGTAATTTTCTTTGAACTTCCGATAACAGTTGCAAATCCCTAAGAATGACTGCAGTTGTTTTTTGTTCTTCGGGGTTGGGAATTTCTGTATCGCTTCGATCTTGTCTTTAGCTGGTGTAATCCCATGTTCGGATAGGTTGAAACCTAAGAACTGCACTTCGTCTGCTATAAATTTTGACTTCTCCAGTTTTAGGGTGATATTATTTTCGGATAGTTTCTGTAGTACATGTTTCACTCTCCGGCAATGCTCTTCCCAGCTTCCCAGTTTGCTGACGTTATTAACAAGTCATCCACGTAAATGGTTGTGAATTGAAGTGCTTCTTGACCCAACACTGTGTCCATACACTTCACGAACACGGCTACGGAATTGACCAGTCCGAATGGTAGCCTCTTGAAGTGGTAGTTGCGACCCTCGAATATGAATGCCATGTATTGGCGGCTGTTTGGGTGTAATTCCACCTGCCAATACCCACAGACTGTATCCCAAGTGCTTATAAATCGTGTGCCATGGAATCTTTTGAGAATTTCTTCTATTTCACCTGGGGATGTACCCGTTGATAATTGTCTTATTTATTTCCCGTGCGTCCAGACATATTCGCACCTTCCCGTTCTTCTTTGGCACTGCTAATATTGGGCTGGTATATGGGGACTGACTGGGTTCGATTATGTCTTCTCTTAATAGATCATTGATTTCATCATGCACTGCCTCTTTCAGGGAATGGGCGATGGGATAAGATTTTCGGTTAAAGTTTACCGGTTCTTTGAATCTTATCGTGCATTGGTAATTTTTTACTTTACCAGGCGAGTCGGAGAATACGTGTTGGTATTCATTGTAAATGCCGATCAAGGTTTCCACTTGAGTGTCGGTTATCTGGGCACTTGTCTTGTCATGCTTAAATGTATATATTTCCTGGAGTTTCTCCGTCCGTAATTGATCATCATCATTTTGATAAAATACATGTTTATTCGGCATATGACATCTATGGTTTCTTATTTCTTGTATATTGTAAACTGTCCGGTCTGAAATGGCACTCTCACTTTCTATTAGCTTTGCTGTCCAGTTTATACAGTTTGAATCTAGAGTCACTTTGGCCCTGCTCATGTCTATGGTCGCCGAATATTTTCTCAGCATGTCGCAGCCGATTAACATAGTGAAGGGTAGTCCATGCGCTACCAAAAATTCCATAGTTATGGTCTTGCCGTTACTATTTAATTCTAACATGACTTGTTTGCGGACGGTCTTGTTTTGACGCCCTGTTGCTCCGATCAACACTATATTATTGACAGGTAGTGTAGGTATTGTTTTATTACCCATTTCCTGTATTCTACTGAGTTCGATGTTATCGATTAATGACACATTTGCACCGGTGTCTATCATCACCTTGACGTGCACTCCGTTAATTTTGGTGCTTATGTAAGCGATCTCGGTGTTGTGGTGTTCCGTTTCGTGACTGTTTTCTTCCAATAATTCTTCACATATATTTTTGAGAAAGTTAGTTGTAATGATTGTAATAGTATTGTTTGTTATCCTTTGGTTTACCACATGATTGTACCCAATAGTTCGGTTCAGTGAAGGTCCATTTTGTGTTCTCACCGCCACTTCTAGTTTAAAGGTGTTTCGACTTCTACCTGCCGTTGGTCTTGCGAACTTCTTCGTTCATCGTCTTGGGGTCTATTCCCGGGTTGAGAGTGGTCCTCTTCATAGCTGGGTCGCCGATAGTTCTCTTGGCTACGACTCCTCCTGGTGTCGTTTCTGCGGATGCGTCTGTCGTCGTAACTGCGACTTCTTTGTGGGCTACTGTATCGGTTTGAATACCTCACATATGGGCGTCTTCCCCCTCCATAATTTCCAGCATGTACATAGTTAACCCTTCTGTACGGTTTGATTGAAATCAATGTTTGGGTTACGGTTGTTGTAACCCGAATTATTCATTCTGTTTGGCGGATAGTTCGGACCATTTGGCCGGCTGTTAAAATTATTGTTACCGCTTGGTCTGTTATTATTATTATTGACGTTGTTGTTATTATTCTGGTTTGGGCTCGGCCGAAAGAACTGTCCTCTGTTGTCTTGGTTATTGTTCCGATCAACAAAGTTAGGGCGGTAATTTCCACGACTGTTGTTGCCATTAGCCTGGTTGGCTGGATCGTTGTACCGGTCGTTCCCTTGTCGACTCTTGCGATAGTACCCCTCGTGTTCGTACCCTTCCAGTAAAGCCGCCATCGCTTGTATGGTTTTCACTTGTCCGGTAAGCCTGCCCCTCGCGATGCCTCCTTCGTAGTGAAACGCTAACTTGGTGACTAGACTTTCTTCGGGGATCCGTGGCTCCAAATTTCTCGCCAGGCAAACTTTTCCTAGGAAGTAGGCCGTCAATGTCGATCCTCTGCCTGTTTCATACCTTCCATAGCAAATATTGTCCCGTACAATATTTTGGGTACTCTCGGACCAATATTTCGCTTTAAATAGCTACTTAAATTCGGCGTAACTCTGGATATCGTGCCGTGTCGCCGTCCACCAATTGTCATTAATTTCCTTGAAGTACTCGTTGATTTGGCCTCTGATAATTGCCCATCTTGTCTCTCGGTTTCTACTTAATGTTTCATCGATTCGGGCGAGGAATTTTATGGGGTTTCGCTTGTATGCCCTAAAGTTCATGGCTTCCCTGTTGTCAGCGTGTTGGAACGTTGGCACTACTGCTGGTCGGTTTCCGATATTCTCGATCTCCTCCCGTATTCTTGGGATTTCCCGTCTCTGTATATCCTCGATTCTCTCGTGATTATTGTCGACCCGTGTTTGGATAGTATTCACGGTCGTTTCGATACCCATGCATCGCTCTTCCGTTTTTTGTTGCATGGCTGTGATCTGGACCTGATGAGCTTCCTCCAAGCTGTTCACTCGATCATTAATACCTTCTTTTGTCCGTTGCAGTTTGTCGCTGGTCTGCTTCCACTTCTCATTTATTTCAGCCATCTCCTTTCTGACTTCGGTCATCTCCTCTTCAATTTTTTCGTTCAGAGTTTCCATATTTCTTTGGCTGTCTTGTTTCAGCTCAGCTATTTTTTCGCTTAATTCCTCCTTCAATGATTCGTTATTTTTCTGACTGTCTGTTTTTAATTCCTCTTTCAATAATTCCAAGTTCTTTTGGTTATCTGTTTTTAATTCCTCCTTTAATGATTCCATGTTCTTGCTGCAGTCATCTATTTTTCCGCTTAACTCCTGCCTTAATGATTCCAAATTCCTTTGGCTATTTTCTTCCATCTTTTTGAGAAATTCCATGAGGCTATTCATGTTCGCGCTCTCCGCGATTTGTTCCTCTCGTTGCGTTGGTTTCTCAGGTTCTACAGGGGGTAACCTCGCTTCGACGTCTTCTACTGGTGTCGCCTCCTTTTCGTCCATATTATTTTTGGATCCGTGTCCGCTGCGCATTTCTTAGACGTCGACCTCTTCTGATACATGTTCTATTCTTTCCGGTACTGTAGCTGCTTGCTTGAAATTAGGTAAACTGATTTTAATTGTTTTTATTTATTATTAATTGTCCTAATTCGAAGCCCCACGTTTGGCGCCAATCTGTAATAGGACCGTTTTGTGGTGTATAGTTTTTTACGCCTCACGTTGTATGCGTCAATCTGTAATAAAACCGCTTTCGGTGTTCTAGGGAGCTAACTTCCCGTTTAGTTTTGTTTAATATTTGTAAAAAACTTTTGTTTAGTGTTGTATTATTATTGACTTATCCGGTTCAATTCAACCTAGCGTTGAATACAACTTGAATAAGTCCGGTTGATGCACAAGAAATTATTTATCGAAGTATTTTTTACTTCGGTTAGTTTATTCACACGGATGTTCTTCCGTTGACTCGTTGAAGCGGTGGTATAATTTCCGTGCTGAAAACACAAATATTGTGCACTAATAAACACTTACTTGGTGAGTCTTGTCGAACTTGCAGGGTCGCTATCTCAATCCAATATATACGGACTTACCGTGTTTATATTCATCGCTGCTTGTTGAGTTGACCAATCAAATTCCTTCACCTGTTTTCAACTAGTCTTCTGAAATAAACTGACTGACTCTGTTTTCTTATGTCAACAAATATTTTATTCAAATCAAGTGCTCGTTCTGAATGAGCAGAAGTATTGTTAATTGGATTCAGAATAATAAGCATGAGACTTTTAGTTTTATAAAAATTTGCTTCAGAGTGGCAGAACTGTTTACAAAGTTAATGTGTTTAACTGTTTTTTGGTTAACATTAGTTTAATACCTTCGTGAATTCTTTGAGCTGACAGACTACCAAGTCATCGAATACAACTATCATCAATTGTTATCAAATACTTTGGTGTTGACTATAATTCAGTCACTTATAATTAATACACAAAAATAATAACCATGTGTCTAATCTGGACATTACAGGTTAGTAGAATTATTAAATTCAATTGATAATAAATGCTTGAAACAAAGTTAATTAATGTCAAAATAATTCTTGACAAGACAATTAAAATGAACAATGAAATTATATATTTTGAAACGGTGTCATTTGGTAGAACATCTGATTCATGGTTTAGTTTTATATAAATATAATTGCATGGCTGCAAGTAACCATATATCCTAGCAACCTTGGTTATTATTCACAACAAGAAATAACATTGAAATATTATAATAGTAAGTTCCTTTCCTAAATCATAAAACATAAAAACATTGAAATATTATAGTAATTTTCGTTAATAAATCAATCATTTGACAAGCCTCGGTCATTGGTAGTTATTGGTTAAGTTGATTGATATATAAAGTTGACAACTGTCATTAAGTGTGGTTAATTCATACAAAATAATTATACATAGAAATTAATTGCAAGTCTAATAAATTCACAAAATTAGAATAATCAAATCTCTGAGGATTGTCATTGTTTGATTAGTTACTGTTACAAATACATCTTAACCTATGTTCATTGTTAGTAAACGTTTCGATTATATCGTTTTTCATTATTTGGTTAAAATGGTAATAATCACTTATACTCCCTTTTATTTTATAAATTTAATCCCGGAATTGCTCTGGATTATACACTGAGCAATCCTTATTACGCACTGTTACACTTCATCTCTCTGATACTAAAGTATTTTCGCTATCACAATTTTAGGTTAGGTCACTCTGTTTACATCAGTGACGTGCACACATTAATAGATCAGCTGACTTTTTCTCTCGACTGTCGGCATCTTCTCGCTTCCAAAGATGATTAAAAAGTGACCAGATCGCAAGCCTCGCTCTGACATTCCGTTCAGTAAACGTCCAAAATTTGGTTAAATCCGTAGATCTGATTGGTGGGCGATCTTTAATTTGGTGCACATACCCCCTCGGCGTTTTATTTCAATTGTTGAAGCCGGCGTGGGTCTTTGGTTTCAAGAGTATAAACGTTTTTCTCAATTTGACACGAATTCTTTATAATTGTAATAACTTTGTTAATATGGCTTCGATTTTAAATCTGAGCGTATCACTGGATTCGTAACACTTGGCTCTTTATTTTGAGTCAACTCATGGTGTGCTTTGGTCCATTATTAAGGAAGTTAATGTTTGTGATTAGCACCATTCACTATACACTATTATTTTATATTTAATTCTTTATTATCACTTTATAATGGCACTCATACCCACTTGAGGGCATGCCTTCCAAGTTCCTTTACACTCCTTAGTTGCTATTTACTTAAATTTATTTACAAAATACATTTCTTATGCTACTGTCATCTTAGTCTAGGTTCTTACATTTGTATATACATATTTTACCTATTGGAAAGTGTTTGTTTACTTTCTATATGTTTCCAGTTGATGATAACAAAGGGTTACAACTACTGATCACCTTTGTTAGCTGGAAAATTAAGTATTTTCTGGTCATTTCTGGTTAATTAAGTGGTCTCTATTTATCATCATGAGATGCCTACTTAATGTTATTCTTATTTGGTATGTAAGTTCTTTTGTTATTATCTTTTAGTTACAATAGATGAGTAATAACATTGTCTTTGTAGTGGACTTGGTGTGTTTAATACACTAGACTTTTCCATATTGTATTTGGTTAAATAATACTAGTTACACCTGGTGTCACATGACAGGTGCACTTAAATACAGTTGTAATATACAGTCAAACCTCTTTATAACGAACCTTGATATTACGAAAACCTTGATTTTACGAATTTTTTACTGCACCGTGACGTTGTAATAAAACTATGTATAAATTTACCTCTATTTAACGTATTCATACCTCTATATAACGAAATGGTGACACATACTGCATATCAACATACAGTAATTTTTACTCAATGTTTTGTAAAAATAATGCCACGAAATTTAGTGCAAGACATCTCTGTGAGTTTAAAAGTAGTTATTCTTTTGATTTCTGTACCTAAATTGTACTTTTATACAAACACAAAGTATTCTTGACCACAGCCGAAAATGACAGGTTATTTTTATTGAAATTGTAAAGCGTAAATTCCCTAAATTGTCTACATTTGTACTGTATCACCCATAACAATAAAATCCTAAGAAAAGATTTAAACACGTGTTTAAACAGGCGACGAGCTTGGCCTGGTCGGAAAGGGAGTTATTATAAACCTATACATAAGAGTAGCGGAATTCCCCAAAATCCATTAACTAACACAGAACACTGAAATAGACATAACAAACAGAATTCTTAGAATTCACTTGGCCCAGACATCCTCTATTGTTCAGTGCATACATACAGTTCAGCAATAACTTTTCCTGGGATTAACTCAGTTTGTCTCTGTCTTTGGATTGCATTAGTCGTGTACTGTTTCTGTAGTGTGCCGTATGCAATGTCAAAACGGAAGTGCCTTAGTGTTTCGGAAAAAATTAGCATTATACACGAAGTAGACAAAGGTGTTAAAAAAAAAGATATGCGCAAAAATTTGGAATCCCACCAAGTTCACTGTCGACAATTTTAAAAAATCGGGACGTGATACTACAGGAAGCAGACCAACGCAAAGAAAGTCTAGTGAGGAAAAAGTTAAAAAGTAGCATGTATGATGATATCGACGAAGCCATTTTAAAATGGATGACGGTGATGCGCGAAAGAAAGCTTCCATTATCCGGGACATTAATTAAAGAAAAAGCACTGGAATTTGGTGCTGCATTGGGACACAAGGATTTCCAGGCCAGCAATGGGTGGTTAGAGAAGTTTAGGAAAAGGCATGGTGTAATTCATAAAGTAATTTGTGGAGAAAGTGCAAGTGCCAGCGTAAGTAACTGTGAAACTTGGAAGACTGCGTTAGTCTGTGAAGACTGTGTTAAAACCGATTTTAAAAGAATATCCGCGAAAAGACATTTTCAACGCGGACGAGACGGGTCTATTTTTTAAATGTTTACCCAACAAAACGCTAACTTTTAAAAATGATCCGTGCTTTGGTGGTAAACAAAGTAAACTAAGAATTACGGTGTTAGTGGCTGCAAACATGCTAGGGACTGAAAGACTTAAAATGTTGGTAATTGGCAAAAGTAAAACTCCGTGTTGTTTTCGAGGAGTTAAATCTCTAGAGGTAGACTACACATTTAACAAAAAGGCGTGGATGACTACTGACATTTTTACAGGTTGGGTAAAAAAGCTGGACAAACAAATGACCACACAAAATAGAAAAATTGTGCTTTTTATTGATAATTGTACGGCTCATCCTGGAGACATTAATTCTGTATTAAATAACGTAAAAGTCGTATTTTTCCCACCAAACTTAACGTCAATTATACAACCAATGGATGAGGGGGTAATTAAAACTCTTAAATTGCACTACCGAAAAAGAATCCTGAAAAAAATTGTTACCATTGTAGAGAACAACCAGGCTGTCCCTGTTAATATTGTTGATCTCCAGGAGTGCATTTCTGAATTATCAAGAGTATGGACCAATGATGTTAGCGATGAAACAATATTCCATTGTTTTTGTAAAGCTGGTTTCAGTACCGCCACGACAGAATGGAGTGAAGAAGATGATATGACACTAGTACAGTTAAGAAGTCACTGGAATTTTCTACAAACAACTGGAAATGTCAGTAACGAAGTTACACTGGAAGATTTCGTCACTACTGATGAACAGGTTACTGTTTCTGATTTTCCGGACGATGACGACATACTCCATAGTGTTAGCAAGTCCTCTGAACCGGTAAAAGATGATGATGATGATGATGATGATGTTGATGACGACAAAAATTTTGAAGACCAGCAAGACAAGAGAAAACCTACCGACGACGAGGTTTTACAGTCATTTAAAGCAATTAGGCTTGCACTACATCTCAAGGACGAAGTACCTGACAGTATTTGTGAGTATTTAAATAGATGTGAAACTTTGTTTGAATGTAGTATCTTATTCAAACACAGAAAACAACAGAAAATTACCCACTTTTTCAAGTAACGAATTAAAACTGTATCAAAAATTATATAGCCTACTGTCAACATTACCGATCAACATCCATCAAAGACTAAAGAATGCATTAGGATTAGTGCTTTTTAACATTTTAAATAAAGTTAGTGTATTCATTTTTTGTATTATTGTTGTGAAAAATTATGTGCTAGAAATAAAAATACAGTGTTAACCTAAAACTCAGTTCAACATGCTTTTACGTATAGCCTACAACCATGTACAAGGTAAGTCTTTACATGAAATACACAAACTCTTTATTCAGTACATACTTATTATGTATTAGATTAATATGTAAAGCATGACATAAAAAATACATTTACTTTTTTAAGTATGCGCTATTAAGAAAAATAACGGTACGTAATATTAATTCATTATAGAACGTGAAACAACATTCATAAAAAAATTAGACGGGGAATTCTTGTTATAAATGGTTTATACCTCTATATAACGAAAACCTCTATTTAACGAATTTTTTTCCGGGATTCTCAATTTCGTTATATAGAGG
This sequence comes from Magicicada septendecula, assembly GCA_034769895.1. NCBI lineage: Eukaryota > Metazoa > Arthropoda > Insecta > Hemiptera > Cicadidae > Magicicada > Magicicada septendecula. The sequence goes on from CM068368.1 coordinate 456,508,334, forward strand.
TTCGACTGTATTATATTCGGTCTTATAATCTTTGTACACTAGTACAGTAGTGGTATTACACTCTATTTGTGGTATTGACATCAATCTTTCGTTTCTATTCGGTTTTATAATATGATTTTATACAAGTTTTATATAGTGAATTCCATTTTGGTGGGTTTTGGTTCACTTTCTTTGTTTATATACTTATTTAAAGTTTATTTTGGGTATCTTATTTTGGTACCTATAGAAAGATTGTTATTTCTACTTGTTTTTACATATAAAACATTCTGGTTTGGGTAGGTTTTTCCTACTGCTAGCTGTGAATTCAGGTGAATATTACCTACATCATAGGTTATGTTATTATGTCATTTGTGCCAACAATGTGTATGTTAGTTTGAAACACATTGGTATTCTTTTAACCTTATTTTTTACATGTTTGGTTTTAATAATGATAACTAATAACCCTTTAGTTATTCCCTTGCTTTTTATACATGATTGTCAGACTATTTGACTAATGTTTGCTGATATTCTGAGACAAATTAATACTTCTTTTGTTACATTGGTGCTGTGCATATCTTTTTACTATGCTTTATTTTACAGCTTCTAATCAATAAGTATTATTGTTATTTTCATTCCTTGTATAACATTTCTTGTCTTATTCATTTATAACATTGTTTATAGTATACTGGTCATCTCAGTTAGTCATTTTTCTGTCTCTCTTCAATCTGTAGGTTGATTAGTTGTTACACATTCGGGTAGATGTTGATTTATAGTTGACTGGCTCTTGGAATCTATATGCCATGGTTGTTGGATGTCGTTCTCGTAGTAGGTTTCTTCACTCATTCTTCCTTCTTCTTCTTTCTTCTTTGATTCTTCTTTCTTCTTTGTTGTTTTGTTTGGTTCTTCACTGATTCTTCTTTCTTGTGTTGTTTGGTTCTTCACTGACCGAAAACTATTGGGTGGTTGCTTCCTGCGGTACAATCATTGTGTGGTGCATTTTCTCTTCACTATAATGTCATTTCATTTGTATTTACCATCAGTTTATTGACTCTTATGGCTGTGAGTTTATATTTGGTGATAGGTAGCTCATGTAGCGTTGAGCTTGGCATTTTAGACAAATTATTTGGCTTGTCTCTTTGACTCAATAATTGACATGTGTAAGCATTTTATTTCTTGGATTTCGTTGTCCATGACGTGTCCGTTACTTAACTAAATATCACTATAATATTGACGACTCGGAACACAAAGTTTTTTATAAGTAAAAACGTAAAGTTTTACCTTACAGCCTAAACCGGCTTTCACCTATAGAAGGCTTCATCAGAGGCTGTCGTTAGTAGCGCTGCTTGTCATGTTGTTGGCGACGAGAAAGTGTTTCGAAAGATTGAAGCTGTGTGTGTGTGGTGAGATGTGTTCGAATAATGCGTGCGATTTGAATTGTGTCTGTTCGTTTAGGATGTCGTTTTTATTTGTTTTTGTGTGTTTGTATATTTCTAATTGTTCTAGAGTGTCTACTTTTCGGCCTTTTGTGTGTACGTGTAGTATGTTCATGTTATTGTCGATGTTTTTATATGTGTGGTTTGCTTCAATGAGGTGGTTTGCGAAGGTAGATTCTGTAGTGGTGTGGAGTGCTTTTGTGTGTTCAATGTATCTCTGTTTGAAGCTACGTCCTGTCTGGCCTATGTAGAATTTACTGCAATTTGAACAATTTAGTTTATATACACCGGGTAGATCGAATTTGTTTTGTGCTTTGGGCATGCGTTTTGATAGTGTGTGTTCTGTTTTGTTAGTAGTTTTGTAAGCGATTCTGTATCCTGCTTTTTTGAATTTGTGGGCAATTTTTTCTGTTTGTTTGTTGATGTATGTTAGTGTTATGAATTTGTTGTTTTCTGTCTTTGTCTGTTGTTTGTTTTGTGTTTTGTGTAGGAGTTTACTGACTATTGTTCTGTCATAACCGTTAGATTCTGCTAGATATTTTATCGTGTTTAGTTCGTCTTTGTAGTCTATTTCATCTAAGGGGATGTTGTTAAGTCTATGTATCATGGTCCTAAAAGCAGCTAGTTTGTGTTGTATTGGGTGATTGGAGGTGTTGTGTATTAGTGTGTCAGTTGTAGTTGGTTTTCTGTATATACTGAATTTGTGCCTGTGTTCTAGTTTTGTGATGGAGAGGTCTAAGAAGTTTATGGTATTGTTGTGTTCGTATTCGGCAGTGAAGGTTATGTTTTTATGTATTTTGTTTATGTGCGTTAGTAACTGTTCACATTGTCTTTTGTTTCCCCTGTATAGTATTAGAATGTCATCAACGTATCTGTGCCAATATAGTATTTTATGTGAGTGTCTGTCATTGTTTGTGAGTATTTTTGTTTTTTCTAAGTGTTGGAGGAAGACTTCTGCTAGAATGCTGGATATGGGGGAGCCCATGGGTAGGCCATCGTTCTGTGTGTAGTATTTATTGTTATAAGTAAAGTAGTTTTGTTTTGTGATAATGTTCAGAGTTTCTGTTATTTCATTGATAAGTTCGTCTGGTGTGTTGTTCTGTTTGAGTTTGTTTTGTAGGATGGTGATTGTTTCAGAGATGGGGATGTTTGTGTACAGGTTTTTAATGTCAAAGGAGGCTAATGTGGCGTTATGGGGGATGTGTATGTCTTTTATTTTTGTTACTAGGTCAGTGTTGTTTTTAACTGCAATGTTGTCATTTTATTTCACTGAAATCTTAGGGCTCATATGTCATGTTACAATATATATATTGCAACTGTACAACCATTAATGGTACTGTGCATTGCCACAATAATGTAAATAAATAAGTATGGATTAATAAACATGATTCAAATTGCAAGCTGTATCGTAGCTAAATAGGGAACACACAATTCATGCATGGACACGCATTCCTGGCACACCTGTCGCTAGTTTTGTGTACGTGTATTTTGTTTGTGTGTGTGAAACCTGTCCGTTCGTGAAATGTAACCAACCCTTTTCAAGTAGGTTAGTTTTTATGTTTTATTTTAATTATAAGAAAAATATGTACGATATGGTCAAATAAAAGACACCAAAGTGTATAGAAATTAAAGGTGAACAAAGGGTTAAAAGACCATGCCAATGTGACGAAAAGTGCTATTACTATACGTAAAGAGTGAATAGCTCTTTTTGTAAATACAATAAAGAAGTGTAATTTACGTACAGTAAACATATAAAAATTAGTGATCGATTGAGCATCGAGTGGTGTGAAACAGACTTCGTAATTTGCGTAGATAGGCGAAAATAGTGAATTGAACCAGAGTGGGGGAAAAGACGCTTCGACAAAATCTGACAATTTGAAAATTGTTCAGACCTGAGCTTTTGCATGACCTGGCTATAAATACCAGGTCGCACTAATAAAGCTTCTTCTTCTCGATTCAACCGTTGCCACAGGAGGCTATGTCAGTCAACGACGCTATTTTAAATCTATAGTAAGAGTCACAGGACAAACTGGAAGTCCAACCAGAGCAGGAGAGCACATACGAGGAGATCTATGGATACACCTGCAGCATATGATGTGAGGCGAGACAACTATTAAACAGCACATGCAGTGGAATCCAGGAAGAGGACCAGGAGGACACGGACTGAGGACCAAAGGAGGACATACGGATGATTAACCACGTCAAACGATGTGATGAAAACCCATTGTAATTACAGACATTTGAAAGACGCTAATTAAAGTTAGAATGAAAGACATTCAGCCAGTATTAAAATAACTAAATGGTACATAAATGTAAAAGCAGAGTGAAATTTAGAATAATATCTCTTGTATAAAATTTAGTAATTGCGAGTAACGTAAATGATAAGAGAAATATTTGATTTTTAAGTTAACGTAATTAATAAAGTCTTTGTTAATAAAGGAGAATGCATATGCAGTAGAAAGTTTTAAAACCAATTAATATTAAAGAAATTTGAATACAAGTAAATTCATTATTGAAGTAAATTAATCAGCAATTGCAAAAAGATGACCACACAATGAGTAAGCCGAGAGGAAATATATATTTAATTAATTAAAATTAGCTAATAAGATTTATATAACCTGTTGTATGTAATTTGTTAGCTATAAGTCGTGTGCGAAAGAGTCGTACAAACAATTTAATAATGAGTATTATTTCAATATGCGAAATGAAAGATTTTCTTTAATAAAAAAATAAATAATGAAACAATTTTAAACTTATATAACGCATCATCTTCTTATTACAATTACACCCATGAATTCAATATATCAATTTGTGTTGTTATATAAATTGGTGCTCCAAAAGTGTGGGGCTCCACAAATTAAATTACATTAAATAAATTTGTATGTTGTTATGTTATATAAATTGTCGCCCTGAACGTGGGGCCAGACACGACCATTTAACTATGTAAAATTCTTATAGTTAAATGTACACTCTATAAATACAAGTGTGGTAAACATATAAATTGTATAACGATTAAGAGTCGTACAAAATATTCTTATATTTTATTTAGTTGTGTATTACGACACAACTGGCGCTCAACGAAATAATATCATTGTAAAGGTGTAATTGTAATATTAAGAATAATAATAATTAATAATAATAATATTATAAATAAATAAAATTAGTAATTCGGTTCCATAAGAATAATATTTTAAAACATAATAAGGAATAAATGAATGTAAAATATTCAACATGGCAGCACCAGGAAGTGTTGATATGGAGACACTTCAAAGGATGATGCATGAGTTCAGTTCTAAGCTAGATAAACAAATGGAAAGTTTAAATGATAAACTAGAAAAACAAAATAATAAACTAGATAAACAAAATAAGAAACTAGATAAACAAACCAAAAGTTTAAATCAGAAAATAGGCGAATTGAAACAAGATAATGAAAAAATTACAGAAAATTTAAATGAGCTAAGACAAGACAATGTCCAGCTGAAGGATGAATTAAATAAAAATATAAATAAGCAAACAGAGGGTTTAAAAGAAGATTTAAATAATACACTAAGCGAATTAAAACAGGAAATCACCGATAGTACGAAGCAGTTGGTAAATAAAATTAGCATCACAAATATGCGCATAAAGGCAGTAGAAACTACAATTGAAACAATGCTATGTGAACAAACCATAATAATTGAAAGTAAGAGAGAACAGACGTTCATAATTAATGATGATAATTCTAGTGAGATAATTAACACTAGGGAAGAATATAAAGTAGAATATAAGCAATCATACCTTATTGATAGGAATATCCAATTTGCTGTGCAAACTCACAGTAAAGCAATTAAGAAAGTAACACAATTAAAACACAGCATTTGCAACGAGGACACGCACTATAATTATCGACCTAATGGTAATTATAACAATAATTATGACTGTAATGAAAACTACAGAGATTATCATAAACAACACGCGAAGAAGCGAACAGCTGTTTATATAGGCCGCATACAACAAACTGCTAGTATGGAACGTGCGGAGAGAAGAGATAGAGAATTGAAAAGTTATTCGTCGCATCGAAGAAATAAATTCTCACCGTATGAACAGGTGAGTTATGCAGTCACAGCAGGTGATCGCACAGTCGCAGCGGTACAATGGAATGTTAACAAGAGGGTGAGGACAATGGACTACGCTACACAGGAACAATGTATTTCCTGACTATGACGAACTATTGTTTAGCTTAGAGGAGGGTGTAAATCAAACCGTAACCAATGCTCTAATGTAAATAATTATTTTAAACGAAAATATATTAGTGTTAATTATTAATAATATAAGGAATTGAATAATATATGAATAATAATAATAATAATAATTTGTTAAGAATAAGAGGTAAATAGGTAGAAAATTGCAATCTCCACGGAGATATAATATAAAGAAGGCTTATATAATAACATGAGATTGTAGCAAAAGTGCGTAAGAAAGAAGATCTACAAAGGAGTAGAATTAAGATCAATTACCTTCAGACTGGTAAACCAAGATTGGAAGGTAGTAGTATCAAATGAAATGTTGCATAATTAATAAAAACCCATACTTGAAAGCATAGAATATGCATCAGCTTTATCAGCTTTGAAAATGTTATTTATGTCTGTGAGAAGATTTCAACTATTAATAATATGTTTAATAAGGTTAGAAGTTATGTTTAAGGAAATGTTATGATTGCAAAAATGTTAAGGAATGTTAATGTTAAAGAAATGTAAGGAATGTTACGTTTAAGGAAATGTTAAGGAATGTTAATGTTAAGGAAAGGTTAAGGAATGTTATGATTAAGGAAATGTAAAATTCCAGAGTGAAGGATGGCATAAAGCATTAAGAGAAGATGGAATTCAACCCATACTCACAGATATATGACGATGTAAGAAGGAGAGAAGTTTGTTAAGGAAATTTTATTCATGAATAACTGGGTCACTAGAACAATTGAAGTGGATATACTACAACAGCTGCATCAACTCTACTCACATAGAGGGGCGAATATTGCTCAAACCCTCAAAATAAGGGTAAAATTGAAAAATCGCATACTCATTATTAGTCGCACATAAAATAAATAAATGTGTTAGTAAATAAAAACAATACCATATTATTTGTCTAATAAAAAGGCAAAGAAAAAAAAGTTTTTAAATTTGGTATTACAATTTTTTTTTTCACCAAGCAGGGAAATGATGCAACAGTACAACCATTAACGGTACTGTGCATGGCCAAAATAATTTAAATAAAAATAAATAAATATGGATTAATAAACATGATTCAGATTGCAACCTGTATCGTAGCTAAATAGGGAACACACAATTCATGCATGGACACGCATTCCTGGCACACCTTTCGCTAGCGTTGTGTACGTATATTTTGTTTGTGTGTGTGAAGCCTGTCCGCTCCTGAAATGTAACCAACCCTTTTCAAGTAGGTTAGTTTTTATGTTTTATTTTAATTATAAGAAAAATATGTACGATATGGTAAAACAAAAGACACCAAAGTGTATAGAAATTAAAGGTGAACTAAGGGTTAAAAGCCCGTGCCACTGTGACGAAAATTGCAATTACTGTACATAAAGAGTGAATAGCTCTTTTTGTAAATACAATAAAGAAGTGTAATTTACGTATAGTAAACATATAAAAATTAGTGATTGATTGAGCATCGAGTGGTGTGAAACAGACTTCGTAATTCGCGAGGATAGGCGAAAATAGTGAATTGAACCAGAGTGGGGGAAAAGACGTTTCGACAAAATCTGACAATTTGAAAATTGTTCAGACCTGAGCTTTTGCACGACCTGGCTATAAATACCAGGTCGCGCTAATAAAGTTTCTTCTTCTCGATTCAACCGTTGCCACAGGAGGCTATGTCAGTCGACGACGCTATTTTAAATCTATAGTAAGAGTCACAGGACAAACTGGAAGTCCAACCAGAGCAGCAGAGCACATACGAGGAGGTATCATCCAGGTGTAACATGGATACACCTGCAGCATATGATGTGAGGCAAGCACATGCAGTGGAATCCAGGAAGAGGACCAGGAGGACACAGACTGAAGACCAAAGGAGGATGTACGGATGATTAACCACGTCAAACGATGTGATGAAAACCCATTGTAATTACAGACATTTGAAAGACAGTAATTAAAGTTAGAATGAAAGACATTCAGCCAGTATTAAAATAACTAAATGGTACATAAATGTAAAAGCAGAGTGAAATTTAGAATAATATCTCTTGTATAAAATTTAGTAATTGCGAGTAACGTAAATGATAAGAGAAATATTTGATTTTTAAGTTAACGTAATTAATAAAGTCTTTGTTGATAAAGGAGAATGCATATGCAGTAGAAAGTTTTAAAACCAATTAATATTAAAGAAATTTGAATACAAGTAAATTCATTATTGAAGTAAATTAATCAGCAATTGCAGAAAGATGACCACACAATGAGTAAGCCGAGAGGAAATATATATTTAATTAATTAAAATTAGCTAATAAGATTTATATAACCTGTTGTATGTAATTTGTTAGCTATAATTCGTGTGCGAAAGAGTCGTACAAACGATTTAATAATGAGTAATATTTCAATATACGAAATTAAAGTTTTTGTTTAATAAAAAAATAAATAATGGAACAATTTTAAACTTAAATAACGCATCATCTTCTCATTACTATTACACCCATGAATTCAATATATCAATGTTTGTGTTGTTATATAAATTGGCGCTCCAAAAGCGTGGGGCTACACAAATTAAATTACATTATATAATTTGTAATGTTATACTATATATTGCAATGGTACAACCATTAACGGTACTGTGCATTGCCAAAATAAATGAAATAAATAATAAAGATAAATAAATATTAATTAATAAACATGATTCAGATTGCATAAGCTGTATTGTAGTTAAAAATAGGGAGCGCAGAATTCATGCATGGACAATGCATTGCCGACACACCTGTCGGTAGCATTGTGTACACGCGTATTTTGTTTGTGTGTGTGAAACCTGTCCGTTCCTGAAATTTAACCAACCCTTTTCAAGTAGAATAGTTTTATGTTTTATTTAATTATAAGAAAAATATGTACGATATGGTAAAACAAAAGACACCAAAGTGTATAGAAATTAAAGGTGAATAAAGGGTTAAAAGACCGTGCCGAAATGACGAAAAGTGCAATTACTATACGTAAAAAGTGAATAGCTCTTTTTGTAATTACAATAAAGAAGTGTAATTTACATATAGTAAACATATAAAAATTAGTGATCGATTGAGCATCGAGTGATGTGAAACAAACTTCGTAATTCGCGAAGATAGGTGAAAATAGTGAATTGAACCAGAGTGGGGGAAGTGACGCTTCGACAAAATCTGACAAGTTAAAAATTGTTCAGACATGAGTTTTTGCACGACTTGACTATAAATACCAGGTCGCGCTAATAAAGCTCTTCTTCTCGATTCAACCGTTGCCACAGGAGGCTATGTCAGTCGACGACGCTATTTTAAATCTATAGTAAGAGGCACAGGCAAACTGAAGTCCAACCAGAGCAGCAGAGCACATACGAGGAGGTCTGTGGACACACCCGCAGCATATGATGTGAGGCGTGACGACTCGTAAACCGTACATGCAGTAGAATCTGACCAGAGGACCAAGAGGACACGGAGTACACAGACTGAGGACCAAAGGAGGATGTACGGATGATTAACCACGTCAAACGAGGTGATGAAAAACCAATGTAATTACAGACATTTGAAAGACACTAATTAAAGTTAGAATGAAAGACATTCAACCTGTATTAAAATGACTAATTGTACATAAATGTAAAATCAGGGTAAAATTTAGAATAATATCTCTTCTATAAAATTTAGTAATTGAGAGTAACACAAATGATAAGAGAAATATTTGATTTTTGAGTTAACGTAATTAATAAAGTCTTTGTTAATAAAGGATAATGCATATGCAGTAGAAAGTTTTAAAACTAATTAATATTAAAGAAATTGGAATACAAGTAACTTCATTATTAAAGTAAATTAATCAGAAATTGCAAGAAGATGATCACACAATGAGTAAGCCGAGAGCAAAATAAATATTTAATTAATTACAATTAGATAATAAGATTTATATATAACCTGTGTATGTAATTTGTTAGCTATAAGTCGTGTGCGAAAGAATCGTACAAACGATATAATATTGAGTAGTATTTCTATATATGAAATGAAAAATTTTGTTTAATAAAAAAATAAATAATGGAACAATTTCAAACTTAAATAACGTATCATCTTCTTATTATGAATACACCCTTGAATTCAATACATTATATAATTTGTTATGTTATATAAATTGGCCCTGAACTTGGGGCTACACAATTATATATCAATGTTTGTGTTGTAACAACATATATATATATATATATATATATTGTTACAACACAAACAAGCCACCCCAATACCAGGAAAAAAACGATGAATCAACTATATAAATGTTTAAATAACTAATGCCCCAACACAAGTGATTGTCTCAATAAAACGAAATGAAATGAAACCAGGTGAGAAGGTGAAAACCAAAATATAAATGAAATATAATGAAATCAAAGGAGAAGGTAAATGAAAATAGAACAAACAAAGTATAAATGAATTAAAAGGAAAAGAAATGAAAGGACACAAACGAATAATATAGAACAGAAAAGGGAGAAATGTTACACTCAAATAAAGTAATGAAAAAGAAACCAATAAAAAATAAAGTAAATGATAATTATTAGTATCAACTAAATAATCAGTGTAAATGATAATTGATAAAATCCAATAAAGTAAAAACAAACAAAGTACACTAACCAAATAAATAGAGAGTAAATATTATAAATAACTCTATGAATGAAATGAACTTGTTAATAGTATAACTAACCATTGTAAAGTGAGAGATAGATAGATAGTGAACAGGAATAAGTGAAAAAGAAAAGTTAATGTTAGGGAATACCCACTAGTAACACTTAAATAAAATAAAAAGTGCAAAGTGACAGTGTAAAACGCCAAAATAAATAGAAACCCTATTAATAGGTATAAACACCTAATAATCAGTGATAAACACTAAAGGTTTATTGGTGAAAAGTGTTATTAAATAAGAATTTTGTTATTATTAGTACTAAGATTAATTGTAGAGGAGGAAGGTGTTACCATGGTTATAGAGTAAAGTTTAATTAAGAAAGAATGTGGTAAAAAATAGGAAGGCAAAATCAATAAACATCCTATGTTCTAAGGGATAGTTAGTTAAGTAAAGTTAAATGGTGTGATGATGTTTATCACCAAAAAATAAATAAGAATAAAACAAGTTGTAAACAAACGTAGCATAATAGCTGTTAAAGAATTGTTTGATTAAATCTATGACTAGGAATATGGCTGAAGGAATTATACAGACCATAAGCCTAAGTGTTATGTTATATTTTATAGAGAATAGTAGATAATAGCCAAATTATAAACAATGGCAATATAAATAAGTAAAAAGATAAATTAATATAAATCTAATATTACTGGAAAAGCAGTTAGAAAATAATAGACAAACCATAATGTGGAAACTAATGAAAACATACAATGTTAATAAACTAATTTTCTGAATTTATTAAATGTCACTGTTCGGGTCATCATTTGTTAACTAACTTACTTTTAATTTCTTATAACTTACCTTTTATAATTTTCTCTCGTTAACATTTACACTCTGTTTACCATGCTGATTCGGGTAATCGCCATGTTGTGCTGTTACCAACATAATAGATTTTACTTTCGGGTTCCAGGGTTCTATTAAACGAGCTAGAAACGGAATGGTTATTGAGAAATAATTGACTCTGATATCATTTGTTAGAACTTGTGTTTTAATTGTCTGAAATTTTAAATACTTTAATAACAAAACAAAAAACACAAGATGGACTCTTCCTCCTTTGCCAAAGCCAAATACAAAATGGCTGCGAACTATTTTCGCTACCTCAGTATGATACATTAACACTGTGACAGTACAAAAAAGCCTGATATAAAAATATGGTATGCGAGGTAACAAACTATTGTATTCCGATGTTTTAAAGTCATTTCTATGGGTTACATAATTTCCCTTTGTTTTGCCGACAACGACGTAGTTCCGAGACGACAAAATAATCTCAAGGACAGCAGTGGACGTGCAGCTAAAAAGACTTATAATGGTTACCGCCACTAAGAAAGGCGCTTCATATTCATGTTTCATTGGCCAACAGCTCGAAACGTCATTAAAACCACTATGACGTTATGAAAATACGTAACAAACAAAGCTATTATATAACCAGAGACAAAAGAACGATGACGTGTGCTCACTCACACATATGAAGAATTTGCATAATTCTCGCCCCAGTCGACACACAACAGCAACAGCAGTAACAACTTGTTACAGGCCGCCGGCAATTTATACCGGCAAAGTGTTTTAAAACAGTACAAAATGTAGTTAAAACCTCATTATGTGATAATTAGAAGTGAGCCAAACAGTGAGCAGTAATTGTTTTTCAAAATTATGCAGTAGAGTCAGTGTTCATATCAAAAAACGTAACCAAACCAACTTAAGGCCTCAACATGTGAAACCTCTTCTAGAACTTCTAGTTTACAGATACAGGGAAGTGCAAAACAAATTTTACTAAAGAGCTCGTTAACCCTATAATTCAATATGTGTACACAATAGTAATTTAAATGCATTAGTATGAGTGAGTGAGAGAAAGCGGGGCGTGTTGTTTTTTTTATGTCGACATCCGAACGGGGTGTTGGTTTGCGTTTGCGTTCAGCCAAGATAATCAAAACCAGTTAATAGCAAAGCAGCTGCTAAATTAAAATATGATATTTGTTAGATTAATGATTAACAAGATATAAAGAAGTTCATGATGAAGACGAGCCAACTTTAATGGCCGCCATGTTGATTTTGTCCGGTGTACACGCTTATAGCATTTGTGGAATAAAACAATATTCATGATTAATGTTTATACTGAACGTATTCTCATTTCAATGCCTGTCTCTGCCAGCATTCACGCTGAGTAGAATCCTGGATCCCTTAGGCAATAAAAGTTTATGTAACGAGATTGAAATAAGCAGACACTATAATTATGGTGGATACCATAATTATGATACCATAATTGTGGTAGACGAGACACACGTGCTTTATTCGATTAAGGTAAACAAACCCAGATACAAGTTATTAGATAGTTCCTATGACAAATACTTATATATATTTAAAAAAAAAAAAAAAAAGTGAGTAATAACAAATGACGCCCTCACTGGGACGTAATAATAAATTATGAAAAATTACAAATGGCGCCCGAACAGGGACACGATAATTATGAGAAATAACAAATGACGCCCTCACTGGGACATAATAATTATGAGTAATTACAACACCATATATATTTTATCTCCAATTTACTCTGGTTACCTATTTAAATGAATTTAGAACATTACTGCAGTGTAATAATTTAAGTTGTTACATTGTATGAATCACGTAACGTGAACCAAAGCTTGTGATTTTATATGTACCGGTACACACGCACACATGCTCCCACACAAACTAATTAAAACGGTACATTTGCAATTATTTTAGCTCAATTAATGTTAAAAGTATTGGTGGTTTAAAATGTGAAAGGTTTACTTTCCTGCTGTGATGGATGAAGATCGGGTCAGGCGTTACTCATGTTCATGCTGGTGTTCTGCCGAACTATTACACTGTTCCTTTTTATTAACTGCACTCACTGTCTCTACATTTTATATTGATTGATTTTAAATAGATTTAATTCACTTCTTGTTACATTTTGTTGTTCTTTTAAAGACTTGCTGGCCAGCAATTTAGACAACGTGCAGTTCGCACGAAAGATGTTCATCGACTGAGAACAACAATATGGCGCTTATTTCCCAAGTGGAAGGATTGTCGCGTCATCAATTCTATTGTGTTTGGTGATGACGTGTTTGTTTTTTAAGGTGCAGCCATTATGTCTGGCATTCCTTGAGTGACGTTTTACATAAGATCGTTCGTTTGTTTTGGCAGAATAGCTGTAGTTTTGCACGTACGCCACTGACCTTGACGCAAATCCTTCATGGCTTTCTGCGTTGTTTCATACGTTTGGAAAACTTTATACTCATGGGTTTTAATATTTAATTTACAATAAAATTTATCTCTGTTATTGACCCAAAATCCCTATACGGACCTATTTGTACCGTTACAAAACCCCCTCAATGAGAGGTTTTATGACAAAGCATAAAAACTCTCATTGACTCATTCATACTTCCTAAAGGGATCAGCTAGGATATGTCGCCACAACCCCCTGTAATGTTTATATAAAAAGAATATCGATAACTTACCCCTTGGTCCAGTGATTGTGACAGTACCTGCATGACCTTACTGGACTTCTCTTTCGAGATCCCAACACCGCAAGGCCAGTCAGGCACTTAACGCTCCTGCTGACGCGCTGGCCACTTCAGGACCGCCGCCACAGCATCACCAAACTCTGAAACATCGAATAAAAATCAAATAGTGGCCTTGTATAATACCATATCCCTAACTGATCTGTTTCCCCTTAGCTGCATATTGGTTTACGTTAATAAGAATTGGTTTTTTTACTTAACTCCTAATATCTCTAATGCATAGATGAAAACAAGATTTATTATAGATGTATTCTTCTCTTATTTCACTCCCAAAATATTTATTAAAATTCGATTCCAATCGATAATATTTAACTCTTTACTTTGCACAAGAAGAAATATAATATGAATCTTTACACTAATGCAATACTATTTAAAACAACTAATTAAGTTTAATAGAATCAACAAAGCAATCTATATAATTCTTACATATAACAAAACATGAGTTCACTCCTTCAGAACACTCTTATCTATTAAAATTATTGATCATCTTTCATGATCCGAATACTTTAATACAAAATCGTAATTATCTTTTATGACCCTCATCCTTTAATTATTTAGCATTTATTGTACCATGGGATTCTCAAAAAATTCAAATTTATTATCAACCTTTAATTTACATCATATTTCCTTTATCATTACATTTCTGCTATGAATTTTCTTTTAACATTGTGATCATTAATTAGTTTGGGTGACTCTCAGTTATTCACAATGATTTGATTTATATGGGCATTAAATATATAACCTTACTCACCTTTCCTCCTACAACCACTAACAGATTTACATAGGGTGGCACCAATCTCTCAATAATAACCTCCTTCAACACTAATTCCACTTAAATCATTCCCCTCTTCTAATAAAATATCTAATACCCTCTTTGTACCTAGGATGTGTGTTCCCGACCTTGGCAATTCCATTCATATCCTTTTGCCCTTCCCATAATCTCGGCAAACAGTCTTCGACCCTTCACAATTACCTGCCCAACGACGCACGTTGATCACTCCTTACCACCTCACCCTCACTACAAAATATCACCATCAACTATTTACTCTCTAATTACATTACCCTCTCTTTCTACATATATGCACTCCCACTACTGTGTCCCTACTACTACTACTACTACTCTGTTTCTGTATTATTTACTTTGATTCCAAAATTCTTATTTCTCTAACTCCCATTTAAGGTTAACTCTGATTTACTCAAAATGCCTTAGTACATAATTATCATCCAAGCTCTATCTTTTTCCACCTTTTACCTCAATATGATCATAGACAATTACCCTAGAAATTCATCACTTACCTCTTAATAACAATGTAACTCCATATCCAAACATATTATCTGTTTAATCATGTACTATTCATTAGATAATCTAAATCTCATAAAATCATTTAACTTCATTATCAAATCTCTTGTATACAACATAAATTGATTAATCTCAAATCCTTTAATTCACTCAATTATTTAAACACAACATTACTTTAATTACCTTCTTCCAAAACAATTACAATTCATTTATTACAGACTCATTATTTATTTAGTCTGAGAGAAAAAAATTTTTATAAGTATTCTTAAAGCAATTCCTATTACCTACATACATAGTTTACATAAAATAAAGAATACATTTCACAACACAAACACAATTAATTTCACTATAAATTTATTTACAATTTTTGTCATTATTTTTCTGTTTACCACACCTCATTTCATTAGTTAGGTAGGTCATCACCATAAACTAAAATAATTAAAATGTCCATTCACTTATTATTTATTTAACCGCCATTATCATATAATAGTCTGATCTTATTACTACACCATTTATTTACAATTGAATACATATGGCTATTATCATAATTATAACAATCATCATCATTGCTTTTTTCCATTATATCAATATTATTGATAATACAAATATTATCGCATACCATTATTTCAAAATTCCTGTCCTGTCATTGGGTATAATAATTTCTCCTTTAGTATTTTCTGTTACCACCAGGTAAGTTACATGATCATCAACCACTGTTGCTACATCCGTTTCAACATAAGGTAAGTACTCACTATAATTATCAACTCTCTTTCTATTCACTCTCTCTCTTAATTCTGTATAACTCCTCCCAACCTCAAACAATCCTATCTTCCTATCACCATACCTCTCTCTCTCTCAAAATATCCCTCATTATAACACTGTTATAAATCAAATTATATCATATTTATGTAACTGTATTTTACAAATACACGATAACAGTAATTATTGTGTTTACTATCGGGCGCCATGTTGGGAATTACCAACAGCTGATATTTCATTTACTTTACGGGCCGGGTTTCGTGTTAAGCGAACGAGGTTGTTGAACAGGAAGTGTTATCTGAAATAAATACCCTGAAATGGTTATAAAAACAAAACTTATTATTAACAGAAGTTTTACATATATCTTGGACTCGACCATGCGCTAAACACGCCTCGGGGCGTAGTCCTACGTATCATGAACATACACAAACACGTATATACACAAACATATTTAATATTGAACCTTGTAATTAATCTACACATATTATAAACATATAGTCAACAAATTTAAGATATATATATATGTATGTATGCACAACCCAGCATTTATATAAATCACTCTCCCTCTCACTCTCTCTCTCTCTCACTCTGGTACAATTCTTTTTATGAGCTCATTTATTTAAAGTATTGAAATATAAATTGGTCATTTAATTGAATGATAAGTTTTGAATGAATTTATTAAATGTACTTTGAAATTTTATTGTTGGTCATTTCTTTGAAATTAAGTTTGATTTGAAAATAAAATATATATGATGCTGGAACGTTCTCACCAAATTGTTGGATTTCTGTCGGTACGGTAAACTTCGCGTACCGCGAGTTTACCTATTTCACTTCCCGGTCACATTTTTGAAGTTGAAGATTCACTCTGCACTGTATCTAAATAGTTAGTTAACCACTTTTAGTGGTTTGACAGTTAAAATTCACTATTTGTGAACGATTTGCCGTGAAAGAGTTGCTGGCCGGCTGTGATCACGTCCCCTGTTGAAATGACACCGAGTCTTTGTTCCACATTTCTGAGGTGGGGTGAATCTACGTCACTCGGCTATTGTCCGTTTGTTGACAGCATCGTTTTGTTTACAAAAACAAATTCCTGGCCGCTGACGTCATAAAGGCTTGTCGCTTTTATCGCATTATTCGACATACTGTTTTTTGTGAGGCTTCACGTTTTTTGCTACGAATCGGTCAGAATCCTGGCAAATATTATATAGTCCACTCACGGTATATTCATAAAGGTTATTAAATGTTTATTTAATTTTGACCAAATGAAGAAATACAATATTTATGGTTTTTTATACCATATTTAGGGTGATTAAAATTTTGTACCATAATTGTACCATTACAAAACCCCCTCAATGAAAGATTTTGTGTCGAAGCACAAAAACTTTCATTGACCCTTTCATACTTCCTAAAGGGATCAGCCAGGATAGGTCGCCACAACCCCCTTACAATTTATATAAAAGAAAATAATAACTCACCCTTGGTCTGATGATGATGACCGTACCTGCATGACCTTACTGGACTTCTCCTTCGAGATCCCAACACCATAAGGCCACTCAGGCTCGTAACGCCCCTGCTCTGACGCTCTGGCCAGCTCAGGACCGCTGTCATATCACCAAACACTGAAACAATAAACGAAAAATCTCAAAATAGTGGCTTGGTAAATCACTCTATCCTCAACCGATCTGGTCCCCCTTAGCTAGGTGCTGGTTTGTGCTAATAAGCACTGGATTTGCTTGATATATGATTAAAAGCTAGTTATAAAAATTATCCTATTAAAAACGTAACTCCCAAGAATTATAAAGAATTTCCTTTCGCAATATGGACAACCCTGAATTTATAAATTGTTTCGATTTCCATCAATAATATTTACCTCTTTCCATTTTATAATTAGTGTAATTATAAAAGAAACATATTGACATTGTAAAAGAATTACATTATAATTGGAAATATGAAATTCCACTATAAATCTCCCAAACATGGAGAAAAACACATTATAGAAAAACAAAATAATTAATAAATCTGTATTGTATTATTAATCATATATCTTATTAAATGGTTAAATTAAAATTATTATTATTATTATTATTATTAACAGGTAAAATTCCGGCATTAACAGCGCCATTTATATTTATCCCTTCATACACATTATTTCCATACATGTTAAAATTTCATAACATAAATACATAATACATTTTACATAACAATACACATTGATACATTTAATACATTGAAATAATTTATTCACTTTTAATCTTGTTAAGATTTGCATTTTTTATCTAAAGTTGCATTTAAAAAATTATAATTTACAATTGCAATTAATTAATTCATTAATTAGACATCAATTTATTTATTATAATAAATTTATTTCAAAGTTATTATTAATATTCAGATTGTTATTATTATTTCATTATTCACTTTCATTACCTCTCTATTCTGAACTTTCTACCTACCTAATTACCTAACCTTTCACATTCTAATCATTGTTTAGTCTGGGTGACTCCTATATTCACTATGCTTTTATTTATTATAATCTTAGTCACCTTCTTCTAACTAACCACCAAATTTACCTATCATGACACCAATATCTCAATTATAAACACCTTTACTAATTTCATTTAAATCCTATAGCACCGCTCGTCTTTGTACAGAGATGGGTGTTCCCTAACTGGCTATATACATTCATAATATATTGCCCTTCCAAAAAATTCGGCAAACACTCCCTTAAACTACGCTAATACCTGCCACAACACTATAAGTTGGCTACTCCTTATCACCTCACCCCCACTACAAAATATCATCAATAACAAATATATGTTTATACCTTTACTTTATTCACCTTTACAAATAATCACTAACTACTGTGTCCCTAAATATCTAATACTTTCTTTGTATTATTTTCTTAAAATTCTTAACTATCTAACTCCCTTTTTATTAATTACACTCACCTGCTTCTATTTAGACCCAGGCTCTATCCCTGTTTAAACATTCTACCTTGCTGTAATCATTGACAATTGTCTTATAAAATTCATCTCTCACCTACTTATAACAATACCTCTCACTTATCAAATATATATATTCTTATTTAAATATTATTATTCATTAGTAATTACCTACATTACAAAGTAAATAATAATTGAACTTCATTAAAAACTTTCTATTAATTAATAATTTACTTCTGTTACCAAGATAGTACAATTTTCTTTTGTACTGTTTTAATTAAGTAATAAAGAATGATTACTCTTTAATTGTTATTCAATTGTTAAAAAATATTATTATTAAACATGTTAATTATTAAAATACATAATAATACATACTGGTGTACATAAAATATACCTGCAATACAACATCAAAATACACAAATACATGGATATATAAATACATATAAAACAATGAAAAATATACACTCCAACTCATTATTTTGTTATTTATCAAACTCAGTCCATAGCAGTCCAATTCAATACCACTTTACACATATATTTAATGTTCATTACACAATTGAAACAGTCTATCCGCCATCGTTGAATAACATTCTTATCTTAGGTCTATTTAATTTATTTTTTAATAAATAAATTTTATGATTAGCAATATCATATTCATCTTCATTTATAAAACTGTTATCAAACAAATATTTCAAGTCATGATCGAGTAGGGTTCCGTTTATCTCAGTAATATCATATGTCATTAATTGGTTATTTATTTTATAATTATCCTCATAATTTTCTACCAAAGGTAAGTACTTAAAACCATTATCATCATTTATTGTTATTTCAATTTCATTGTTATTATAAGGTAAGTATTCATTATTTTCATCCACCTTATCTAACCCTAACCTTTCTACCAATTCTCTGTACTTCCTATTTACTTTAAAAAATTTTATTACTTTCTTTTTCTCACAATATCTCTCTATACTTTCTCTCTTAATACATTTCTCTCCATAACACCAAATTATACTCTCTCTCCCTCTCCAAATATGCAGGGGTCCCTAACATAAAATTATTGCACCACTTATTAGGTACACAAAAACACCAAGAAACT
Organism: Magicicada septendecula; assembly: GCA_034769895.1. Classification (NCBI taxonomy): domain Eukaryota; kingdom Metazoa; phylum Arthropoda; class Insecta; order Hemiptera; family Cicadidae; genus Magicicada; species Magicicada septendecula. The sequence goes on from CM068368.1 coordinate 456,528,246, forward strand.
TTATTTGTAGACGGTTTGTCTCCCAAATATAAATTGAAGGAACTCTTATCCTTACGAAAAATACGTGAAGACTTTTCTTCACCCCCTAACACAACATCAAAAGAAAATTCTACCCCCTGCACTCCTTGTACAAAAATACTTTCTCCAAACTCTCTTTCTGACGCAATACACTCAAACACTTCATTATCATTCATAATACTTTCATTATCATTTTCTAACACCATATTCTTACTATCTGCAAATTCATTATTCACATTATCATTGTTGTTTACGTTATTATTCAGTACTTCATTTTTCTGGGTACTATTTACCTTCTGGGTTTCTAATTGACTTAAACTCTCGTCTAGTTTTTTGATTACCTTGTCACATTTCTTAATGATATTATCGTGACCTATTTTCATTTCATGTTTTAGTTCATTGAATTGTTTGTCAAAACTATCTCTGATTTCAATTTTCTGCTCATCTAGCTTTTTGTCAAAATTATCAAATTTATTTAATAAGAGCTGCATCATAGCAGCAGTACTGTCTAATTTACTTTCTGGACTAACTGACATGGATGTAGAGACCTTCTCTGCTTCTACATGTACAACAGATACAGGTGTATCTGCTTCGTCAATCTGACTAAATTGAGTTGGTTGAACATCCATTTCACTCATAACTATTTCGTCAGTGAGACTGACTTTTTCAGTTTTATCTTCATTAGTATTCATGGTTGCAATTTATAATACAGGCATGCATCTAATAATATAACCTAACTTCATAAAATTTGGTTATGTTTACTTAAAATTCTTATTACCTCAGATAACTCTTTCCATTCTCCTCGTAGGCTTACCCCACATAAAATTATATTATATAGAGTCCCTGTTCGCAGGCAACCATATGTTATAAATCAAATTATATCATATTTATGTAACTGTATTTTACAAATACACGATAACAGTAATTATTGTGTTTACTATCGGGCGCCATGTTGGGAATTACCAACAGCTGATATTTCATTTACTTTACGGGCCGGGTTTCGTGTTAAGCGAACGAGGTTGTTGAACAGGAAGTGTTATCTGAAATAAATACTCTGAAATGGTTATAAAAACAAAACTTATTATTAACAGAAGTTTTACATATATCTTGGACTCGACCATGCGCTAAACACGCCTCGGGGCGTAGTCCTGCGTATCATGAAATACACAAACATAGTTAATATTGAACCTTGTAATTAATCTACACTTATTATAAACATATAGTCAACAAATTTAAGATATATATATGTATGTATGCACAACCCAGCATTTATATAAATCACTCTCCCTCTCACTCTCTCTCTCTCTCTCTCTCACTCTGGTACAATTCTTTTTATGAGCTCATTTATTTAAAGTATTGAAATATAAATTGGTCATTTAATTGAATGATAAGTTTTGAATGAATTTATTAAATGTACTTTGAAATTTTATTGTTGGTCATTTCTTTGAAATTAAGTTTGATTTGAAAATAAAATATATATGATGCTGGAACGTTCTCACCAAATTGTTGGATTTCTGTCGGTACGGTAAACTTCGCGTACCGCGAGTTTACCTATTTCACTTCCCGGTCACATTTTTGAAGTTGAAGATTCACTCTGCACTGTATCTAAATAGTTAGTTAACCACTTTTAGTGGTTTGAAAGTTAAAATTCACTATTTGTGAACGATTTGCCGTGAAAGAGTTGCCGGCCGGCTGTGATCACGTCCCCTGTTGAAATGACACCGACTCTTTGTTCCACATTTCTGAGGTGGGGTGAATCTACGTCACTCGGCTATTGTCCGTTTGTTGACAGCATCGTGTTGTTTACAAAAACAAATTCCTGGCCGCTGACGTCATAAAGGCTTGTCGCTTTTATCGCATTATTCGACATACTGTTTTTTGTGAGGCTTCACATTTTTTGCTACGAATCGGTCAGAATCCTGGCAAATATTATATAGTCCACTCACGGTATATTCATAAAGGTTATTAAATGTTTATTTAATTTTGACCAAATGAAGAAATACAATATTTATGGTTTTTTATACCATATTTAGGGTGATTAAAATTTTGTACCATAATTGTACCATTACAACACCAAGTCACACTCTCTCTCTCTCAATATATGCAGGGGGCTCTAAATCATAAAAACACCTCCTGGTCCTACCAGGAACATCACTAAAACTCAAAGGACAATTATTTGTAGATCTTTCATCTACCAAATATACTCGTGAAGACCCTTCTTCACCCTCAACAACACCACGGGAGAAAATTACCCCTGCAACCCCTCTACCTCTATACTCTCTCTCCACTTTCTCTGACTCATCAACATACGCTAACATTCCATTTTTACATTCTACCTCCTCTAAAATTTCATCACCACTATTTTTAATTATATCATCGTAATTCTCAACACCACTTACCTTATCGTCTTTGTATGTTAACTGACCGTCTTTATTTTCATTTAATCGATCGGTCTCTACTACCTTCTACCCCCATTTTAATCTCACAATTATCATCTACTTTATTCCTTTTAAAGTTATTAATTATGTCATCTACTCTTGCATTTTGTTTATAAAACTTCTGACTGACTGATTCTATGATCTGCTCTTGAATATTCTCATAACGTGCATTCATTTCGTTTATTTGTTTATTAAAATTAAAATTTTGTTTCTTAATATCATCTTTTACTTCGTCAAACTTATCAAACTTTTCATCAAATTTGTTTAACTTTACACTCTGTTCACTGAAACTAGTACACAACATTGTATTTTTCTCTAAAAGCAATTGGATCATTCTCATCATATCTTGATCCTCAGATTTTTTAATCGGGACTGGCGTTGAATGAATTCCCTCATCCATAATTTTCGACTCAGTTCCGCTTAATTCAACATTCATTTGGCTTTCGTTTTCAATGTCAGTTAGGCTGATATTCTCGTTATCATCTGCCATCTCAAAAAAAAATTTTTAAATATATTTCTTTTCAAAATATTACCATATATCTAACATATACTACAATCACAACATAACCTTATTATTTACGTATTAGTTACATACCCATTTCCAACAACCATTCTGTTTCTGTATGCAGGTTTATTTTATATAAATTTTATTTATATAATGTCCGACTGTTCTGGTGCCATTTGTTAATAAACTTATTTACTGAAATTTTTTAATGTCACTGTTCGGGTCGTCATTTGTTAACTAACTTACTTTTAATTTCTTATAACTTACCTTTTATAATTTTCTCTCGTTAACATTTACACTCTGTTTACCATGCTGATTTGGGTAATCGCCATGTTGTGCTGTTACCAACATAATAGATTTTACTTTCGGGTTCCAGGGTTCTATTAAACGAGCTAGAAACAGAATGGTTATTGAGAAATAATCGACTCTGATATCATTTGTTAAAACTTGTGTTTTAATTGTCTTAATTTTTAAATACTTTAATAACAAAACAAAAAACACAAGATGGGAGCCTTCCTCCTTTGCCAAAGCCAAATACAAAATGGCTGCGAACTATTTTCGCTACCTTAGCCTTACGTATGATACATTAACACCATATATATTTTATCTCCAATTTACTCTGGTTACCTATTTAAATGAATTTAGAACATTTTCGCTACCTCAGCCTTACGTATGATACATTAACACCATATATATTTTATCTCCAATTTACTCTGGTTACCTATTTAAATGAATTTAGAACATTACTGCAGTATAATAATTTAAGTTTTTACATTGTATGAATCACGTAACGTGAACCAATGCTTGTGATTTTATATGTACCGGTACACACGCACACATGCTCCCACACAAACTAATTAAAACGGTACATTTGCAATTATTTTAGCTCAATTAATGTTAAAAGTATTGGTGGTTTAAAATGTGAAAGGTTTACTTTCCTGCTGTGATGATGAAGATCGGGTCAGGCGTTACTCATGTTCATGCTGGTGTTCTGCCGAACTATTACACTGTTCCTTTTTATTAACTGCACTCACTGTATCTACATTTTATATTGATTGATTTTAAATAGATTTAATTCACTTTTTGTTACATTTTGTTGTTCTTTTAAAGACTTGCTGGCCAGAAATTTAGACAACGTGCAGTTCGCACGGAAGATGTTCGTCGACTGAGAACGACAATATGGCGCTTATTTCCCAAGTGGAAGGATTGTCGCGTCATCAATTCTATTGTGTTTGGTGATGACGTGTTTGTTTTTTAAGGTGCAGCCATTATGTCTGGCATTCCTTGAGTGACATTTTACATAAGATCGTTCGTTTGTTTCGGCAGAATAGCTGTAGTTTTACACATACGCCACTGACCTTGACGCAAATCCTTCATGGCTTTCTGTGTTGTTTCATACGTTTGGAAAACTTTACACTCATGGATTTTAATATTTAATTACAATAAAATTTATCTCTGTTATTGACCCATAATCCCTATACGGACCTATTTGTACCGTTACAACAGTTATTATAAAACAGACCCTAAACAATTCAACAAGTAAACAAATCATTTGTAATACCAAAACAAAACATGTACAAAGGTAAAATAATATGTAATTTGTATAAATTAAGAACATATAGCCAATTACTACCTAGGCCTATGAAATGCCTAACTGTATAAAACCAATAACTACAAATTGTAAGAAATTAACTAGGATATTAGCAAATCCAAGGCAAATAACTAGTCAATGATAATGAATGAATCATATTAAGAGATAAATGTTAAATTAAGGACTTATAATAAGAAAGAAATGTAATTAGATAAATATCAACAAAATTGTCAAAACATAATACATAAGCAAACCCAGCTTTGTGGGATGTCAAAATGACCTTTGAAAGAAAATACGAAACAATTGTGATAACATCTCATACATAAATAAGAAGACAGAAGAATAATAGCAATCAGAAGATATACAGTCATTTTGAATAAAAATTCAAATACTATAACAATGGGCTTAAGTCAAGTACAGCCAATCAGAATCAATCAGTTACCATGACAACTGAACGTTATTTATGAATATTCCGTTAGAACTTATTAGTCCATTATTGACGCTTAAAAGGAATAGACGCCAAGCCATAAATGACAAAAATTTAATATAAAATGTTTAAAAAGTAACCCAAATTCGAAACGATGAAGTAAGAAGGTGATGAAGGACTAGGACATTCAACTGATGCCAAATAACAGATTAATAAATTCGAAATTAATAAACTTCAACCAACTAATACGAAAAAGAAGCCAGACGTACTTAAATCCCAAGGTGATTGAAGATTGATGACTATCGAAGACCCCAACCCATTTCAACTGAATGACATTACACCTCAAGTCAACTGATTTGATAAGTATTGCTGAGTTACCCGAATTTATGAAATAAATTCTCTTCAATTTTTTCTCAAAACACTTTGAAATCTCACTATAATCTGATGATCTTATTTCTTTCAAGGATTAATAAAAAATAAAACACTAAACTTATGTTAACTAGAAAAATAACCTGTATAAAAATTACGAACTTTTGAAACACACTTTATAACACTTCAGGAACAAATTATAATTACACATTATATTATATAAGTACAATTAATGTAAGGTAGTGTACTTTATTGTAATCAAATCAATACTTTTTTGTAATCACAAGAATCCAGAATCTAAACGAAATTAATAGTAAACAACCAAGCAGGCGCCATGTCTGACTAAATAATTCGTTCAGATCGCTTCGCCGAACCTTGAGATTTTTGTTTTATTGCCGGTGCAAATTTGTTGAATAACAAAATATAATTTTGTATAATACTGAATATATACCAATCACAATTTAATAAACTAGTACAGAGTTGTAACCACTGTTCTTTATTCCATAGGAAAGTGCATTATAATATTTGTGTATCTTAGCGACAAGCAAAGGTGACGGTAAGCGCTCACGTCGGAAACTCGGCGAACCAACACCTAGATTAAGAAAGTCGAACGAAGGCGGGAGTAAATTTGAATTCACCATACCGTCATAGCTAAGAACGCTCAATCGTCCTATTTTTTTTAATTTAATTGTTTTTAGTTAAACAATTTGGCGCCACCCGGGATTTATAAACACCTATTGAAGAACAGGTAAGGTTCCCACTCGCGTGTACTGGTAATTCGAGAGATTGCTACGGACATCGTCAGAGTGAACATAAAGTAACGACCACACGTGTGAGGCGAACATACGAAACATACACGTTTTTCATAGACGATAAGAATCTGGTTGTTACAATTAATATATATATATATATATTTCAAACACTTTCTGCTACAGTCCGTTTCTTGATGTATATAATACTATAATATTTATGACTAAATTTACCTCAAGATATACTTTTTTCCTTTAGGAACATGTTTCGAGAGATCTTGTTCTCCCATCTTCAGCCTTCACCATCTTGTTTCTGGTGAAGTATTTGTGTGTTGTATTTGTGTAACATCCAGAAGCCAACACGCAAATACTTCACCAGAAACAAGATGGCGAAGGCTGAAGATGGGAGAACAAGATCTCCCGAAACATGTTCCTAAAGGAAAAAAGTATATCTTGAGGTAAATTTAGTCATAAATATTATAGTAATATATATATATTGTACTATGTCCCGTTGCGTCCTCTACTGTTCAAGCCCCGCGATGGAAGCCAATTTGTACTATATCGGATACGTACGGTCTAAATTCCCACTGTTGTATTTGTCAATTGTGTTCTATTAATTTAATTGTATAAATTCTCGGAAATATTTGGAGTTGTGGAATATATGGATGTACTCAATTAATGTTAACTTAACTATTTAATAATTATCAGTGTTAGTGTGCCTAGAACTTAAATAACTTAAGATTTATTCTACAATTTCATCCAACCCTATTATGCCTTGAAGAGAGTTCTGTCTGATTTTATATTTTTACGCTCCCTCTTTGGTGTCAGATAATTCCGTTATAAGCGCTGTAGTATCGGCTCAACGAAACTTGTAGGTTATTCGATGTTTATATTAACTATTTATTCTCTACTTATTCAGTTACTTTTGTTCCAGTTCACTAAACCATACTCCAAATAACAAGGTGTGACAAATATATAAAGGTTCTTTATTTGTTTATCAATTCACATTAACTAAGATATATTCCAATTAATATATGTTGGGACTATAGATTCAGGTATCGATTGTTGATTATTTAACCCTTTGTTTATATTTGGTTAAATATTATATTTGATTCGTATTCTATTTATTTCAGGGTGTGAAGGTTCTTGTAACTGTGGGGAAGACTAAAAATACATACTAAGAATGCAAGATTTACAAAAATTATGTGTTGTGTATTTAGTATGATTAATATAATATAACTTTACCAGTCTCTAACGAAACAAATCACGTTGGCAGTTGATCGCTAAATTCGTTGTTCTGGTCAATTATGAAGCACAGTTTTCTTTCTTCCGTTTAATAAAAGTAAATCTTGTCCTGTCCACTTCGGAATACAGCTTCTGAATTGTTTTACGGCCCGATTGATGTTTCTTCTACACCGCCAGGATCCAATAGGTTCTTCCTTCGGTTGAAGCAGTTAGTGTTGTTCCGTGTATTTGCAAGGTTATAATTTCTGGTGTTGTGAATATTATGGGTTGTGTTATTGTTAACTCTTTATATTTGATTACTATTTATCAATTCCCTTCGGACATGGGACAGTCCAAGTTTCTTCTTGTAGAATTTGGTTATTTGTTCTCGATTATTATTACATAATATATCGTTATTTTATTAATCTGTGTTAGTGATAGATGTAAGTATTATCATTAGAATTTTATCTTCTTTATAATCGTATCTCCTGATTTCGAATATTACGATTCAATATATTCTTCTTGGGTTTTTTAAATCATCACGTTCAGTTTTTACAAAAGCAATTCTTGTTGTTTTTTAAATCAACAACCTTCTTCTTAAATTTTTTTTCCCTAGCAACCTATATTAATTTCCGCTTCCACATGTTTGACTATATAGTGTTTCTTTCATATATTTTGTTGTCTATTCTTTGTCAATTTGCTGTCCTATCGGAATGTAATTTTACCGATAGCTGGTTTATTATTCTATACACATCTTCTACTGGTTTTTTGATATAATTCCGTTTTTTCCTTTTTTATTATATTTAATCCACCTTCGATATTATTTTTTACCAATCGATATTATGGCATTATGGTATTATTATAATTTGTATAAATTTTATTAAATATTATTATTAACTTAATGTTTTTTCTCCTTTCTAGTTCTTCATAGTGTATTTATTAATTATTATTAATTGATGTATCTAACCTTTAAGTTATAAGTGTTTATTTAGTATTTTTGGCTGTTAGGCCTTTTATTGTAAATTGATCTACCTGTGGTTATGTCTGTTAGGCATCTATAGTCCCTTTTATATAAATTCGTACATACAATCAAAACTTAATTATTAACATTTGTATAAACAATTATTTTTCTACATCTAATAACAAATTTATCTTGATCTCTCGATCACATATAACAAAATTCGAACTTATGAACATTGGTTAACTGCCTCACACTTCATTCTATGACAGTCATTGAATAACACTATTTGTTTCATTATTTTTCATGAACTCGACACATATTTGATATAACATCACATAAACTTTATCATAACATTTTTGTCATAATATAATACTTTTTTAACACAAAATTCTTATCTGTTATTACCATACATTAAGTCATTGTTTCATTTTTCTGTTTTGATTTTTATTAAACATATATCATTAGCTATTATTTATTTTACAGGTTCGTTTATTCTATTCAACACTACCTTGCATTCTTATTTAATTTTGTCTATGACTATAATTGTCATAATTGGGTCTCTGTTCTATTATGGGATTAAGTATCAATTTATTTATCAATCTGTGAATCTTCTTTTATGTAGCATAAATGCGATCATTTTTGTTGCGCTACATATGCTTCCCCTCCTAAAAAAGTTTAGTTTACCTGAATGAAGTTTAGGTCAAATAAACTTGCCTTTTTCACATGCCTTTTCTTAATTTCATTGTTAATGGTTGACGATGGTCTTCTCAATGTAACTTCATTAGACTAGTACTAGTACCTTTCTTATTTAATAACATTTCATCATTTTATTTAACATTCTTGATTCTTGATATTTTTTTTTTTCTGTACACATTATTTGTTGGTAACTGGCTACACTATTCACTGATACATTAGTTTTACATCTCTCCTATTTATAATTACTATAATTACTGCATTTTTCAATTATTCTTCTGTCAACTCGCTTCTTTCTGTTTTCTTCGTCCTATTCCTTTGGAAACTGAATTTATTTTTTCAACTATTCTAATATTCCTTAAATATTTAATTTCCCTAACAATCCCTAACACATGCGTTGGTACAGTTCAGAGAGGCACTGTTTGGCTTCATACTCTGCTGCCCACACTACATCTTAATATAGTACTGCTGGAATTCATCTACAGTCAGCTATAAAATATAATAATAATCTCCTAATAATCTCTTTAATCATTTAATAATAAATATTTGGGAAAAGATTTTTTCTTTGTTGCATTTATATTTTTTCATTACTATTCTTCATATTTCGTAGTTCCATTTTAATTCCTTAAACATTCGTTAATATTGACTTTGACAGTTATCAATTGTAATCATTTTTGTTTTCATTTTTGTTGAGATTGTAATGTTAAGTATCTTCTTCGTTTTTTTCTGATCTCAATATTTTTTAATCAGTTGTTGTGTGTTGATCATTATAATTGTATTTCTTACTAAATATATTCCTTATACTTAATTATTCTTCTTCTTATCGTATTTCACTATTTTGGCTGTTTATTTTTTAATGAATTATGTTCATAAATACTCTTTCCTTCTTGTCTTCTTTAACATTATATTAGTTACATTCAATCGTTTACTGAGATTGTTCCATCATGTGGCAATGTAGTATGTATTTTAGGTCATATGATTTTTTTTTTTCTTCTTTATTTTGGATAAGTAGGTTTGAGGTAATAACTTTTATCTTGGGGTTCATTCTTCATTATTCACACTATTTCTTTATACACATAATAATAATAATTATCGTTTTCTTCTGTAATCTTGGGGTTTATTATTCATTATACACATTATTTCTTTATACACATAATAATAATAATTATCGTTTTCTTCTGTAATCTTGGGGTTTGTTATTCATTATACACATTATTTCTTTATAAACATTTAACAATAATTCTTGTTTTCTTCAAAATCGATAATACGTTGTTCTTATTGTGTTTCAAAATTTAGTGGTAGTATTCAACTCAAATTATTTTTAAATTCCAAGTATTTTTCTTCAAGATTGGTAATAAGTTGTTCTTATTATTTTTATAATTTATTCATTTATATAAATTCTTTTTCTTTTTTGTTAATCCAGAAGTTGTTCAAATATAAGGTAATAAGTTGTCCTTACTTCATTTTAGAATTTATGCATTATATTTCTTTTGGATTTAGTAATTTTTTTTTCTTACTAAATTCGTTTTATATATAATAGTTATTTCAAATAATTTTTGTAAGTTGGTCTTACTGTCTTTTAGAATTTTGCTGATATATATATGATTTCGTTATTACTATTACTGTTTACATGTTTCTGATCCTCTTCTAACAAATCTTCCCTGATATTTTTTAAATAGTGGTTATTAATTATGGTTATTTTATGATTACACTTAATTTTATTTATTAATCGTTGTTCCCCAAGATTACGGTTCAGTGACGGGTATTCATTAATTTTCACTGCCTCTATTAGTTTAAATGAGGGCTTACTCCCTCTTCTCTATTTTCATTCTGATTACTGTGTTGGTTTTGTACTGTTTCTGTGCGATCCTCCGTATTATGTTCTGCTATCCTATAATTTCCATCATGTGGGTAGTTGTCTTCATGCCGAGATTGGTCATAATGGTTGTCATATCGGTGACTCCTTGGGTAGTATCGTCGCTGATTACCTTGAGGTCTGGAGTAAATATAATTAACGTTATGTCTATAATTATTGGGTCGTCTGTCTCCATCTCCTCTATTATTGCGACTATCACGATAATTGTAATTGTTATTGCCGCGATAATTATAGTTTCTGGAATTATTATTCGTGTTTTCATTTTGTGTTCTATTAGTATTAACGTTATGCGCAGGTCGATTGCGATCGTTATTATGAGAATTGGCTGATGGCGCGTTATTATCATACTTCTGATATTTATGATTTAGCATTCTATTTCTTTGGTATTGGTTCTCGTGTTCATAATTCTCCAAGAACTTGGCCATGGCTGGAATCGTTTTGATTTGACTACACATACGCGCATTTTTTATCCCTTCCTCATAATGATAGGATAGTTGTATTACCAAACATTCTTCGGGAATTCGGGGCTCTAAGTTCCGCGCCATACATACTTTTCCTAAAAAGTATGAAGTAGGGGACTGGCCTACATTTGTTTCGTATCGACCGTTACTCAAATTATTCCTAATCATATTCTGGGTCGATTCCGACCAATACTTCTCCTTAAATTGTTTTTTGAACTCAGTCATGTCCAGTATATCCGGGCGCACCGCTGTCCACCAATTATCATAAGTATCCTTAAACGTTTCATCAATCATGCTTCGTATAATACTCCAGCGACTCTCTCTATTTCTTATGATCACTTCTTCCAATCTCTTTAAAAATTCCATAGGATTGCGCTTATAATTACGAAAATTAATCGATTCTCTGTTCTCATGGTTATTTGTATGACTATTTTGGCATGTCCTATCCCGCCATGAATCTACTTCCTCCTGTAATTGTAATTCACGCCTACTAATCTCTTCTATTTTATTTTTATTGGTATTGATTTGACCTTCCATATTATTTAAATTGCCATAGACCCTTTCGAGTCGTTCGCCCATGTCTGTCTGTATTTGCTTAATACCTTCCTTATTCTCTTCCCGTACCTGATGTACTTCGTTTTTAATTTGCTCACATTTTTCGACAGTTTCCTGTTGGATTTCTTCGACCAATGTTTTATTCTCCATTTTTGTGTCATTAATTTTATTCTGTAATTCTACACGAACCTGTACTATTGTTTCGTTAGTTTTTTCTAACCCTTCATTTATTTTGGCTATTTCTAATTTTCTTTCCTCATTATTTTGGTCCACCTTCTGGTTAATTGTCACATGAAGATTTTCAATTTTTTCATTAATTTGTTTTAAATTTTCCTCATGTATTTGTAAGATGTCTTCCTTCATTTGTTTTGAGGTTTCTTTAATTTCCTCATTTGTTTTCCTAAACTGTTCTCTTAACGTTTCCTTATTTTCCTTAATTTCCTCATTTATTTTCCTCAAATTCTCCTTAGTGAGTCTGCTATCTTCCTTAATACTACTCATGAACTCCATTAATTTTTCCCAATTTAGTCCTTCTCTAGCTCCCGCTTTATCTATTTGGTCCCCTTGGGCATCTTCTTCCACTGGTTCCCTTTCCTTGTCCGTAATTATTTCAGTTTCCGTTAATTCGTCTGTCTGTTGTTCCATTTCACTGTCTGTTATTAGTTCTATTTCCTGTTCTTGTTCATCTATTTCCTTCTCCGTTTCTCCTGCCCTAATCCTTGATCTACCTCTGGTATGCATGTTTACTCTCCCACAGTTGCCTGCTCTGGTTAAGTAATGTTATTATACTTATAGTTACTTAACTTAAGCCCTACACAAGTTGAGCGCCAATTTGTACTCACTCTCTCGGCTCTTACGTTGTCTCTTACGGTCGCGGGATTCTCGTTATTTCCGGCCCAACGTTGCCGGCGTCAATTTGTAAGTAACCCCGGTGTGTCCGCTTCTGTTCAAGCCCCGCGATGGAAGCCAATTTGTACTATATCGGATACGTACGGTCTAAATTCCCACTGTTGTATTTGTCAATTGTGTTCTATTAATTTAATTGTATAAATTCTCGGAAATATTTGGAGTTGTGGAATATATGGATGTACTCAATTAATGTTAACTTAACTATTTAATAATTATCAGTGTTAGTGTGCCTAGAACTTAAATAACTTAAGATTTATTCTACAATTTCATCCAACCCTATTATGCCTTGAAGAGAGTTCTGTCTGATTTTATATTTTTACGCTCCCTCTTTGGTGTCAGATAATTCCGCTATAAGCGCTGTAGTATCGGCTCAACGAAACTTGTAGGTTATTCGATGTTTATATTAACTATTTATTCTCTACTTATTCAGTTACTTTTGTTCCAGTTCACTAAACCATACTCCAAATAACAAGGTGTGACAAATATATAAAGGTTCTTTATTTGTTTATCAATTCACATTAACTAAGATATATTCCAATTAATATATGTTGGGACTATAGATTCAGGTATCGATTGTTGATTATTTAACCCTTTGTTTATATTTGGTTAAATATTATATTTGATTCGTATTCTATTTATTTCAGGGTGTGAAGGTTCTTGTAACTGTGGGGAAGACTAAAAATACATACTAAGAATGCAAGATTTACAAAAATTATGTGTTGTGTATTTAGTATGATTAATATAATATAACTTTACCAGTCTCTAACGAAACAAATCACGTTGGCAGTTGATCGCTAAATTCGTTGTTCTGGTCAATTATGAAGCACAGTTTTCTTTCTTCCATTTAATAAAAGTAAATCTTGTCCTGTCCACTTCGGAATACAGCTTCTGAATTGTTTTACGGCCCGATTGATGTTTCTTCTACACCGCCAGGATCCAATAGGTTCTTCCTTCGGTTGAAGCAGTTAGTGTTGTTCCGTGTATTTGCAAGGTTATAATTTCTGGTGTTGTGAATATTATGGGTTGTGTTATTGTTAACTCTTTATATTTGATTACTATTTATCAATTCCCTTCGGACATGGGACAGTCCAAGTTTCTTCTTGTAGAATTTGGTTATTTGTTCTCGATTATTATTACATAATATATCGTTATTTTATTAATCTGTGTTAGTGATAGATGTAAGTATTATCATTAGAATTTTATCTTCTTTATAATCGTATCTCCTGATTTCGAATATTACGATTCAATATATTCTTCTTGGGTTTTTTAAATCATCACGTTCAGTTTTTACAAAAGCAATTCTTGTTGTTTTTTAAATCAACAACCTTCTTCTTAAATTTTTTTTCCCTAGCAACCTATATTAATTTCCGCTTCCACATGTTTGACTATATAGTGTTTCTTTCATATATTTTGTTGTCTATTCTTTGTCAATTTGCTGTCCTATCGGAATGTAATTTTACCGATAGCTGGTTTATTATTCTATACACATCTTCTACTGGTTTTTTGATATAATTCCGTTTTTTCCTTTTTTATTATATTTAATCCACCTTCGATATTATTTTTTACCAATCGATATTATGGCATTATGGTATTATTATAATTTGTATAAATTTTATTAAATATTATTATTAACTTAATGTTTTTTCTCCTTTCTAGTTCTTCATAGTGTATTTATTAATTATTATTAATTGATGTATCTAACCTTTAAGTTATAAGTGTTTATTTAGTATTTTTGGCTGTTAGGCCTTTTATTGTAAATTGATCTACCTGTGGTTATGTCTGTTAGGCATCTATAGTCCCTTTTATATAAATTCGTACATACAATCAAAACTTAATTATTAACATTTGTATAAACAATTATTTTTCTACATCTAATAACAAATTTATCTTGATCTCTCGATCACATATAACAAAATTCGAACTTATGAACATTGGTTAACTGCCTCACACTTCATTCTATGACAGTCATTGAATAACACTATTTGTTTCATTATTTTTCATGAACTCGACACATATTTGATATAACATCACATAAACTTTATCATAACATTTTTGTCATAATATAATACTTTTTTAACACAAAATTCTTATCTGTTATTACCATACATTAAGTCATTGTTTCATTTTTCTGTTTTGATTTTTATTAAACATATATCATTAGCTATTATTTATTTTACAGGTTCGTTTATTCTATTCAACACTACCTTGCATTCTTATTTAATTTTGTCTATGACTATAATTGTCATAATTGGGTCTCTGTTCTATTATGGGATTAAGTATCAATTTATTTATCAATCTGTGAATCTTCTTTTATGTAGCATAAATGCGATCATTTTTGTTGCGCTACAATATATATATATTATAACCAAACGTGTGTCGTCGTTGCTATTATATCTCTGGAAAATGTAGAAGTGTCAGAGTGTAACTTGTGTATGTGTGTCTTACCAATTCGTCCTCGCATGGTAACGTAACTAACGATGCTTGAGTCCGTAGTGAACGTACGGATAACCAGGTATCGTAGTCCCCGATCTGAGGTTCACTAGTAGTGTATAATTCCCGGGTGGCGCCAGATTGTTTATTGAAAACAATTAAAAATAAATTATTATCAGCGGTTCTGCTCAGGCTGTGTGAATAATTCAATTTGTCCCGCCGTTTATCGAGTTGTATGATCAAGCCAGCAGTTGTATTCGCTGCTTGAGCGCTAGTTATCACGTCAGAGACGTTTGCTGTAGATTATAATTTTAAAAATACACTTTCCTACTGAAAAGAAAACACAATTTTACATACACAGTATTGATTTATTAGCGATTTGATATTACTGTTTTCATAGACACAAGGTATATTTTATTTCTTATATAAATTTTGCACCGGTTATTTCTTTATGAGACGTTCTCTCTCTGGGTTTTACAATCAATTATGAACGGGGTTATGTCGTTCTATCAAACAAGTCAACAAATATTTTCGTTCAAATTTTGTGGGATCTTTTGATCACGTTGAAAGGCTCAGATGCAATTACAATAATAAAAATACACAACCTTACAATGTTTCCACTTAAATATTGTAACGTGTAACTATAAATGGTTTGTGGAAGTGTAGTAGAAGTGTTTTAAAGGTTCGTACTTTAATGCTAGGTTATCTTTATAATTTGACCAATATACCGTGTCTTAATATATATATTTAATCTTTGAAAGAGAATAAAATTGATTCAGTGGTATTTCAGAATATAGTGAGAAATATTCAAAGTGCGTTATTTCGGAAGTTTAGATAATTTATTGGATACTTAACACCTTTGTAGCATGTGATTAATCTGTTGGCCTGGATTGAAGGAATGTGGTCGCAATATATTTCAATTTTCGTTTCTTCGGGCTTCGGGCATCTTTTTCAAAGTATATAGATTCATTTATTCACTTCGTCTGGAAATAAAACGTCTTCTCCATCAAGTAATTGAGTTCAGTGCTAGTCAGCCTCCTTCTCGTTCAATTTGGATAATTTACTTGACTTTTAAAACATTTTAACTAAGAAAATAGGTTGCTTTGAATTCTGGCGTCTGTTTTACTTGAGCGTCACTTTCTGAGTAATGATATTCAACGGTAATTATGTCTTCAACCGTCGTTTCCATGGTTACCCAATTATTCTGATTGGGCTAGCTTGATATAAATCCATTGTTATCAAAATTTGAATTCTTTTCAAATCTTCCTATATCTTCTGACTTCTTTCCTTCTCTTATCTTCCTTCTTAAGTATTAATTATTAACACTGTCATTTGTATTTTCTCACAAAGATTATTTTGGTATCCCACAATATTGGGTTTTTTCATGTTTTCTAAGTTTACAATTAATTTAACATTTACTAATTACATTTCTCTGTTTACATAACTCCTTATTTTATTTTTTTGTTTTTAATAACATTTACTATTCATCCTTGGTTAATTAGTAACCTTGGATTTGTTAATTACTTGGCTATTTTCATACAATTAGTATTTGTTTATGTTTGACCGTTAGGCCTGTTTCAAGTCTGAGAAGCCATTACTGGTTTTTGATTGTTTCATACACATTATATCTCATTTTGTCCTAGATCGTTATTTTGTTTTTTATAATTAGGTTTATTATCTATGGAGGTGTTTTGGTTCAGTGTGATTTCTGGTTGTAACAACTGTGTTATTCAATATTTCTTGCTAATTATGTACTAACAGTTTTCTCTTTTATAACTCAAACATTGTTTTCCTTCCTTATTTTTTAATTTCTCTGCCAATGTCAATAATATGGCTATTAATTACTACCTTTTCATTCTATAACATATAACATTTAGGTTTATGTTTGGGATAATTACCCAATCCATCTCCTATTCATAAACAATTGTTTATACAATTAATCAACACTTATTATATAGTTGTCTTGATTATTCATCTCTTCTTTCACAGCACTAACACTTAACTAAAAATGAACTTTTTTCACGTGAAAAACTTACTATTTTATCGGACGCGTTTCGGCTTAGTATCCGCCTTCTTCAGCTTTGGTAATGAATTTTACACTGCCAGCATTTTGTAACGGTTGTGTGGAAGGTGAAGTGGGGGTGGTGTGTGGCGGAAGGGGATTGGCGCGGGGATTCAATTTACTGTTTGTTTTCTGTATAATTGTGTCAAAAAGTGTATGTGATTTATATTGTAATTGATCGTTGAGTATGTTGTTTGGTTGTGTTGTGTGGTGTTTATATATTTCGTATTGTTCAGTTGTGTTGAGTTTTTGACCTTTGGGTATGTAATGTAGAATTTCAAGATTAGTGTCTATGTTGGTGTAACTGTGGTTTTCTGTGTGTATGTGTGTGGCAAATGCAGAGTGTATATTGTTGTTGGTTAAAGCTTTTAACTTATTATATAATATTGGTGTACAATTCATTACTTCTGATTTATTGTTCGGGTGATAAACAATTTCACCTGTATTGAATTTGTTTCATTACCTTCCCCTTATAACATGGGTATTTACTTATGATTATTACATACTTATTTTATATAACTCTTTGCTTTCCTTTCCATGTTAACATCATCTTATTACTTTTTCTTGTGATTCTCACCTTTAAATTCTACAATACATTCTTAAGTTCTATAATAATGTTATTTTATAATCATTACAGTTAATATCACTCTTTAGTGTTCATTATTACTGAATCAATATTCTATTCTAAATATTATTCATAATAAATTTATTAAATGTTATTGCTCACTCTTAAATCTTAAACATTGGTTATTTTACTAAGTCTTTATCTTAGCCTTCTCTACTCTTACTATTTTGATTACAGACCATATTTTTATTTATTTATCACTGGCACTTTTTAAATTATTGTGTGTTCATTATAATTTACTTAGTGTTTCTTTTTGTATTATATCACTTTACGGTTCACTTTCACTAGGTTAACTTCCGTTTACTTCTCACTATTTTACTCTCTTTCTCTACACATATTATACATAATTATTAATATCATGTCTTTCTATATTAACAACTTACATGTATTCCTAACTCTTTGGCTAGTGTATTTTTAGCTATCGTGTTTTATTAATGACTATTTACAATTGTCATTCAATCAATACTAACATTCATTAATTATTTTGGTTCTTTACCGGTTTCATTTTCTTTATTATATTTGATTACATTATTCCTCATTTCTCTGTTCTTTATTCCTTGTCTTTGTTTTCTTGACGTGTTTCATTTTATTTTCTTCATCGTTGGTTTGTTACCTCTTGGTTCTCATGTTTCTTCTCCTTCCCTTCTCATCTTGTTTATTTTATTTTGGTTCTTAACTGGCCAATCTCTGGGGTTGGGTCAATGTCGTTTGTCTGTCAGTCTGGTCGTTGATTTTCTTTAACAATCACTTTTGGTTTATTATTCTTTCTCCTTCTTTCTTAATTACTTTTTACGTTTTTACTCTCCACATTATTTATTTATTAATATATAGTATTATTTAGCATTTTTTACATACTTATTGTTATCAAAACTGATCTGAATTTGGCGATGCTATAATATATATATGTATATATTGCGACAACACAAATTACTACACTATTGGCGCATAGGATATGATAGTATGTGTATCTTAAATTAAAAGTCTATATTGGAAGGTTTAAGATTATTTATTGCACAAGACATAAGTAATTGTTTATATGGTATATTTGATATGTACAGAATGTAGTGTTTGATATAGAGTCTTTCTTTTTTAAAATGTTAAATAATGTTCATGCACATGACGTGATACGTTACATAAAGAAGATTCCCATGATGATGTTGCTGAAGAGAACGGCAGGTCTTTGCTGTGTAGTTGGGTCGTCAGGTGTGGCTTATAAATAGACAGACGTTCACCCTGAAACGCTGGTGTCCTGTGACAGCTGGCTGGTGTCCTGTAACAGCTGGGCTGGTGTCCTGTAACAGCTGGGCTGGTGTCCTGTAATTTCCAAGACGAATCTGACGCTTCGCACACACAACGGTACTACGGATCTTATTACTCGTAAAATTAATATAGAGTTTATGACCAACAAGTATCTCAGGTGACAGTGAGTTTAATCTAATAACGGTATATTGAACTTATACCACTCCGGACTCTTCAAGTGTTCACGCGAATAACAAGGTCTACCGCGATCAGCAAACCTCCCTATGCGGAAATCTTCCACTAACACGGAAACTTCCTGATGAAACAACTTACTATTGCGTAACTATTAATGATACTGACATTGCAGAAAATCTCACACAGTGATACAGTTACACTCACTTATTACACACCTAATACCATAATAATAATACCGTGTGTAAATAGATAATAATCAACTGTTCTGCGTCACACACGTTACTATCCCCGAATAGTCTTTACAGTTTCTTGCAAGCGACAGAATCTTGTACAAGAACTGTGTGACCCGATCGTGATAGCGGGTAGAGACGAACTCTCGTAATTATGCACACAATGCTTTAAAACGATATTGTGTGTAAGTGTAATACACACACAGTTTTGAGTCTTCACGCTTCACTATCGACGAACAGTTTTTACAACACCTTGCAAGCGGTAGAATCTTGTACAAGGATTGCATGTCCCATTCGCGGTAGCTGGCGGAGAAGAACTGCTTGTGTAACAACAGGCTTAAGAAAATTTCCGACCACCTTCCAGCATTTTATTGGTGGAAGCAAGTCACATGGTTAGTACACCATGACATGCACTTTTCATGCTGTAAAGTGCATTTACTTTGTAAGAGCATGCATAGTGGTAATCAGAATACCCTTATCTCATGCATAACTGCATACTTTACTACTATCATATATGAACGTAAATAATAGCCAGAATTATACAGGGATTGTAGCAATACATATGTCTATGTTCAGTTCAATGTCAAACACAACAATAATTAATTCACGCACAGCCCGGGAAACGTTTACCACTCGCGCACGCGCGCACATTTCCACAAACACAGTACATGAATAACAATAAATAAATAATGCACAGTTTTACTAAACTAAACCCTTATCCTTACTAAATACAACTGATAACATAACCAAATTTAACCATCTACCAATATAAACATGAATGTCCATAGTCTGTGTATTATATGAGCTTGCCCCGCTTATCATGATCCTGTGATTCGTTGCAGGATTAACCCCTTCCCGCATAAAAAAAATTTTTTTTTTTTTTTAGTTAACACAAAAAATAAAATTTTTTTTTTTTTTTCATATAACCAAAACAATTTCCTAATCCTGAAACAATAATACTAATACCCTCGAACTAAAATCAAATAATCATCCTCAAATCAATACTAACATTTCCTAACTGTCACTTTGACAGAAGCACCAAATCAAAGACACGTGGTAACCTTAAAACCAAAACAAACACACATGTTCCTGACAAGCAGATAACAAAATTTTATGTAGGGTCACAAAGTACACAGACTGCATTCCTTATCTTAACTAGATTATTGTTCATTCAGAGAGTCATCTTACATATAACATTTAAACCTGAACTGACATATTTAAATAGCTACACATTCTTACCCCTATATCCTGACATTTATTTAAGGTGATTTATGGATCCTTTGTATAATATTTCCTCAATGAGGAAGCATGGAATTTACCAGTCGCACGGTTGGTATTTGGGTTGGTTAATATAAATGTATTTTTTCCAACTTGCTCCGACAGGGTATATGGACCATTATACAGCCTAAAAAACTTCGCGGCTGTGTTGTCCTCCCTTCTACCAACATTCAATGCTCGTAAAAGCACACTCTCTCCAGTCTTGAACTTCACCAGTTTATGTTCCGCATTAAATTTTTCCGTGTGCTCCTCTGCGCACTTTTTAATGCGTCTTCTCGCCTCGATTTTCTTTATCTCGACTGGTATAGGCATATTATGCGTCGCTATCCTTTCAATGTGCTTTCCCCAGACCCGGCCTGGCATTTCTCCGGTTTGGAGTTCATTTGGAGTATACCCAGTAGTAGAATTATAATTTCCATTTATGGCTGATTCAAAAAATTCCAGGAATTCTGGCCACTTACTCTGGTTAGTATTACAGTACGTCCGGAATAACCGTCCCAACTCCTTGTTGACCCGTTCGGCCAAGTTACCTTGCGGTCTCCGGATCGCCGTTAGGACTGTCTGAACACCGTGTTTCTCAAGCTCAGAGTGCCACTTGGTGTTCGTAAATTGCTTACCTTGATCTGAGAGTATCTTCCTTACGGGACCATTTTTCGGCATGTATCTATTTAGTATAATGTTTATGACAGCCGACGTTGTAGGTCTACCAATAGCGTACAGGCTAACATGTTTGGTAAAAGCATCCGTAACGACCACAAGGTTCTTCATTCCACGCGCCGCCCGAGGAAGTGGACCCAAAAAATCAATGCAGACAAGGTCATTTTTATTACGTGCAACAATGTTACCCATTTCTACCTGGGTATGTTGGTTCGGATATTTTGCTGTTTGGCAGATGTGGCATGTGCGGAGTATGGCCTTTATTTTACTGGTCATATTTAGCCACACAAAATCCTCCCGCATTGCCAGGTAACATTTATAAGGCCCCGCATGAGCCAGACTCTCATGACACATCCAGGTGAGGTCTTCCACCATCGCGTCAGGCACCATAATCTTCCATCCGCCATTGACAATTTTATACAATACATCTTTATATATTCTGTACTTGGGGTTTTCTTGTATCCGGATCGCGTCACAGATCTGCTTCAATTTGGTGTCCCGCTGCTGTTCCATACCAATATTTTTTAACTTATTTTTAAGACTGTCTTCTAATTTATATTTGACAGCTAGAATTTGTACTTCCTGGTTATTAGACGTATGACGTTCTTCCACCATTGGAGGGTATCGGCTTAACGTGTCAGCTGCTTTGTTCTCGCTTGCCTTACAGTACTTAATTGTAAAGTCGTACTCTTGGATGGCCATGATCCAACGGGATATGCGAGCGTTAGCCAACTTGCAGCGCAGCATGAACGATAAGGCCTGGTTGTCCGAAAGGATTTCGAAATGTTGTCCAACCAGGTAATAACGAAATTTGCTGATGCAGTATACAATAGCTAATATTTCTTTCTCCGATGTGAAATAGTTGCGTTCGGCCCCTTTTAGTGACCTACTGCTGTGCGCAATTATTTTGTGCTCACCTTTCTCATTCCGTTGGTAGAGTACCCCCCCCCCCGATGGCATAATCAGAAGCATCGCAATTCAAGACATACGTGCCCTCTTTCTCAGGATGGAACACGTGCAGGTTTCTGCTATACAAATTTTTAGTCGCGTCGAATGCATGCTGATGACGCTCCTCCCATCTCCATTTAGTACTCTTACGAAGCAGTTCCAATAACGGCTCAATTGTTCCAGAATATTCTGGAGTAAAACGTCGGAAGTAACCAGTCAATCCAAGGAACGCTCTGATATCCCTGGGTTTTGTGGGTTTCGGGAACTCCATGATCGCACGTATTTCTTCCGGGTCCGTTGTTATACCTTCTGCTGAGATTATATGTCCCAAAAATTTAATTTGCGATTTTCCAAACTCGCACTTTTTAAGGTTGAGAGTCAGGTTAGCGGCTTGCAATTTCCGAAATACAATCTTGAGATGCTCAAGATGTTCCTCAAATGATTTTGATATGACCAAAATATCATCAACAAATATGCTGACAAAGTCCTCCACCTCGGGTCCCAGAGCTAACTCCAAACATCTGACCATGGCCGCTAAACTTGTAACTAAACCAAAGGGAACTACTCTAAACTGGTAGCATTTATTGCGATATAGAAATGCTGTGTATTTTCTTGACTCTTTGGCAAGGGGAATCTGCCAGAATCCACTTTTGAGATCAAGGCGAAACATGTATTTAACCCCTTGACATTTAATAAATAGGTTCTCCGCATTCGGAGCACAGTCGTAGCATTTTTTTGTAATAGAATTAAGATTTCTCATGTCGAGACATAATCGAATGTCGTTATTTTTTTTTTTAACAACAACCATAGGATTTAGAAAATTGCTATCAGTTCGTTCAATCACACAATTCTCAAGCATACTCTTAACTTCCGCATCAACCTGTTGTTGATAGTGAAGGGGGATGGGGTAAGTCTTCCGTACAAATTTATTTTCATCGGTGACTTGAATGTTGTGTTCATATACATTTGTGGTGGTAGGTTTGTTTGAAAACACCGATCCGAATTTATCAAGCACACGTTGCAGTTTATCTTGCTCACTGCTCGTTATCTGCCTGCTGTGTGTCCGCAGATTATGTGTTATCTTATCAGCAAGTTGAACAGCTGGGCGGGCTACTGTAGTCGGTTTACAATCAGACCCCGTCTTACCCCTCCTGCGTCCTAATCTGATATCGTGTTTACTATTATTAACAGTACATTTCAATATTTTATTTGGGAAATCAATGGTCGCGTGCAGTTTATTTAATGCATCCACTCCCAAAATAATATCATACACGAGTTTCTTGATAATAAGTACCGTGACTTCTATTTCCATTCCCTGAATGGATATTGTTATAAGTGCTTGACGATCAACCCTCTGAGATTCACCCGTCGCTGGTTTTATGATTTTGTGGGTTACTGGCAGAATCGGGATTTTTTTAAAGTGTTTCTTGTGCCTCTCTAGGAACCGCTCATCCATTAACGAGATTTCTGCGCCGCTGTCGAACAAAACCTCACTGACACATCCGTTAATTTTCGCGTTGACAATGAGGTCAGTGTCATTTTCAATACTAATAATTTTCTCACCTTCATTATTATTATTATTGCAAATTAAACTATCTCTAATTTCTGCAGGATATAGGCCGGACACCACAAATTTATTCTTATAACTAACATCTTTCACATTTGATTTATTGAACTGCTTTTTATGGTTACAACGGGCTTTTGAAACTTCATTCATACCTTTATGTGTATTAGTTACTTTGTTGCACGGACTCACGCCGTGCAGCCTTACACGTTTTTTTGACTGCTCTACATCGGAATCATCTTCCGCCGCTACTGCTACTTTATTGGTATTAAATTTCTGATTGGTATTTCTATTTGGTATTTTATGTTGTTGTTGTGGTGACTGTGTTTGCTTGGTCTGAGTTTGATATTGAAAATTTTTACGCGGTGTTTCATTATTGTTACCACTGTTATTCAGGTTGTCCATACCTTCCCATTTTGTAAGTAATATGAGTAGCTCTTCTAACGACTTAACTCCTTGCGTAAGGACGGCCACCTGTATACCGCGTCCAAAATGGTGCGCAAGTTTACTTACTATGTCAGGTTCAGTTAAGTTAGGCTCAAGATACCTAGCTCTTGATATCAACTGCATCACATATGATTCTTTAGAACCTTTGGTATTGGAATATTTTCCAAACTCCAGCTGCTCACGGATCTTCCTCTGGATCTCCTCATTCCAGTATCTAGCTCTGAAATGTCTTACCAGGTCTTCATACGTGTTGATTTTATCCTGGAAAACCACGAACCACTACGCAGCAGTACCCTTAAGTCGCCGCACTATGAAATTAATTTTATCAGCTTCACTTAAGTTGTCGCCAATTGCCTCCAGATCCCGCTGGCAAACCTTAATGAAATTCATGGGGTTTTCATTCTCACGCCCAAAGAACTTTAGCTGTGAATTGACGTCATCCAAAGTCTTATAGACATACGTGGTATAGTTTAGTGGTGACGAGGTACTTTGCAACCGTGACACTTGATGTTGCAGCTCTTGAATCCGCAGGTCTTGTTCGGCCATTAATTCACTCACCATGGATCTGTGTTGTACTACCTGCTCTTCCATTCCAGAGAGTTTCGCTTCATATTCACTAAGTCGTGACTTATTAACTTCCAAACTCGCCTCTATATCAGCTTTCATAGTTTCCACGGTCTCGCTAATACGCTTTTCTGCCGCTTCTAACATTTGTTTACTTCGTTTAGATTGCTCCTGCACAGCCGCGTATAATTTCTTGTTCTCGTCATGGAGTGATTTGTTTTGTTTCTCGGCTTCTACTTTACCGGATTTAATTTCTTCGGACATGGTTTCCATCTTCGCTAACATGGCCGCTAAAGCATTCTCTATCCCTTTTGACTCCGCCATAATGATCAAAATTCAGTTTAAAAAATTTAATAAATTTAAATTTACTGATTTATACGCAAAGAAAGTTATTATTACTACAAGATTAGAACGTAGTGTAACCAGTTTATATGCACACAGGAAGCAGTTCAAAATATCAAAATGTAAATAAACCTTATCTAACACACAACAACTAATAATCTACCTCCAATATACTGATAAACTTTGTTCATATATGACATACAAGAGAATATGCACAATTGATAAATTATACCCTCAGATTATCATATGAACTATACACATACAATTATTACGTTAATTATAATTATACGTCAGATTTTACCAACAAATTTTATACTCATAGACAAATATATAATAGCGTAAAATTACCGCTATTTTACGAGCCCTATGTTGCTAAGCGCCAAAATATCTCTATGCGACAACACAAATTACTACACTATTGGCGCATAGGATATGATAGTATATGTATCTTAAATTAAAAGTATATATTGGAGGGTTTAAGATTATTTATTGCACAAGACACAAGTAATTGTTTAGATGGTATATTTGATATGTACAGAATGTAGTGTTTGATATAGAGTCTTTCTTTTTTAAAATGTTAAATAATGTTCATGCACATGACGTGATACATTACATAAAGAAGATTCCTACGATGATGTTGCTGAAGAGAACGGCAGGTCTTTGCTGTGTAGTTGGGTCGTCAGGTGTGGCTTATAAATGACAGACGTTCACCCTGAAACGCTGGTGTCCTGTGACAGCTGGCTGGTGTCCTGTAACAGCTGGGCTGGTGTCCTGTAACAGCTGGGCTGGTGTCCTGTAATTTCCAAGATGAATCTGACGCTTCGCACACACAACGGTACTAAGGATCTTATTACTCGTAAAATTAATATAGAGTTTATGACCAACAAGTATCTCAGGTGACAGTGAGTTTAATCTAATAACGGTATATTGAACTTATACCACTCCGGACTCTTCAAGTGTTCACGCGAATAACAAGGTCTACCGCGATCAGCAAACCTCCCTATGCGGAAATCTTCCACTAACACGGAAACTTCCTGATGAAACAACTTACTATTGCGTAACTATTAATGATACTGACACTGCAGAAAATCTCACACAGTGATACAGTTACACTCACTTATTCCACACGTAATACCATAACAATAATACCGTGTGTAAATAGATAATAATCAACTGTTCTGCGTCACACACGTTACTATCCCCGAATAGTTTTTACAGATTCTTGCAAGCGACAGAATCTTGTACAAGAACTGTGTGACCCGATCGTGATAGCGGGTAGAGACGAACTCTCGTAATTATGCACACAATGCTTTAAAACGATATTGTGTGTAAGTGTAATACACACACAGTTTTGAGTCTTCACGCTTCACTATCGACGAATAGTTTTTACAACACCTTGCAAGCGGTAGAATCTTGTACAAGGATTGCATGTCCCGTTCGCGGTAGCTGGCGGAGAAGAACTGCTTGTGTAACAACAGGCTTAAGAAAATTTCCGACCACCTTCCAGCATTTTATTGGTGGAAGCAAGTCACATGGTTAGTACACCATGACATGCACTTTTCATGCTGTAAAGTGCATTTACTTTGTAAGAGCATGCATAGCGGTAATCAGAATACCCTTATCTCATGCATAACTGCATACTTTACTACTATCATATATGAACGTAAATAATAGCCAGAATTATACAGGAATTGTAGCAATACATATGTCTATGTTCAGTTCAATGTCAAACACAACAATAATTAATTCACGCACAGCCCGGGAAACGTTTACCACTCGCGCACGCGCGCACATTTCCACAAACACAGTACATGAATAACAATAAATAAATAATGCACAGTTTTACTAAACTAAACCCTTATCCTTACTAAATACAACTGATAACATAACCAAATTTAACCATCTACCAATATAAACATGAATGTCCATAGTCTGTGTATTATATGAGCTTGCCCCGCTTATCATGATCCTGTGATTCGTTGCAATATATATATGTTTTACTAACATTTGTGCATCTGTCTTAACAAATTTTATCATCATTCTCGTGTCTGTTACATTTTAACGTCCGTATATTGGACGCCAAAATGTAATCCCTTATAGAAAATGTGTAGTGTGGAATAAAAGTTTATAAGTCCACAAACATCCTTTATGTGTACATCACTAATGAAATATCGTAATTTTTTTAACTTTCAACTCATTATTTTGGCACCACGAATTTTTAAATTTTTTCCTGCGGGTGCCAAATTGACAGACTTTTAAAAATTGATATTCAATATTTAGTTCATGGTTTGTCCACCACATAGTACTACCATCGTATGTATACATTCTACGCGCCTTTTTTTCATTTCGTTTACAATCATTGTGGAATCCGTCAATATGGCAACACTGTCATAGCGTAAACGCACAGGGTCAAATGACAGTCGCAATCCAATCCTGATACAGACTGTGCTAAGTGGGTCAAAGGTTATGTCCTTTTTTATTTATTTGCTTCGTTTCTCTCATTTTCTCATGTTCATTTTATCAGTAAATTTTCCCATTTACCTCATTTTACTTTCTCTTACCTTCCCCAGTTTCGACTTTATTCTCTTTATAAACCATTTGATTATGTGCTTTACAATAGTACAAGTCTTGAATCAAAAGAGAAAAAGTGGTAGAGGAAGAGGAGAGTGATCGGGGAAAAAACTTTAAAAATTTGATTCTTCACAACAGTTTAATTTTTGTGTGAAGAAAGAGAAAGTGTGTGTGTGTGTGTGTGTGTGTGTATGTGTGTGTGTGTGTGTGTGTGTGTGTGTGTGTGTGTGTGTGTGTGTGTGTGTGTGTGTGTGTGTGTGTGTGTGTGTGTGTGTGTGTGTGTGTGTGTGTGTGTGTGTGTTGAGAGAGAGAGAGAATAACATTTATATTAAAAAGTTATATATTTCTGTCGAAGGGTTAGAGAGAGGTAAAACAAAATGACACATGCTGTGGGAAAGATCGAGTGAGAGGGGCTAGTGACAGAGTAAAAATATTAGAAATTTGATTGTCATTTGCAATTTAATTTCTATTAGAGTTCGACCGGGGGGGGGGGGGGGGTGAGAGACAAGAAGGCAAGAGAGATAAAGTAAAAAGAACGCATAGTACGTGCATTACCGTTACTACCGAGACGTCTGAGGAGGGGGAGAGGCTAGTGAATGAATATGCGACTGTTAAGCTACGTTTACACTCCGAGAAAATTTCGACAGGAAATACGCAAGCAGTGTCCAGTAGGTGTTTGCACTAAGACGCAGTTTTTACCGCGAGAGATAGTGGAAATTTTCACTACGTGCTTGCGTGAGCCAATGTCGTAATTTATTTCGACAGATGTATGAAACTCCGTTTACGCTAGACAGTAAGTTTGGGCAAGTAGTCGTGTCGCAATTTTTTTAGCCAAGCACTCTTCAGAGAAGTGTCAGCCACATGGCACGATGTTTATTAAAACAGTAAGTTAAAAATAAATAACTATTGTATGTATTCTTTTATTTTCCAGTTAAATGATTGTGGAATTAGATAAACTAAATTATTGATTTAGTAAGTATGATGTTAAGTGAAAAAATATATGATTTTCTTTTTGAGACAAGGTTGAATTTTCATATTGTTTTTTATGAATCATCATGTCAAACATCTCGAGCATGTATAGCTGCTTGGTGACTGAACAAACTAAACAAATGAAATATCTTGGCTTTATAATAGACAGTAATCTCTCATTGGAAAGTTTTATTTGTAACCTGAAGAAATAGTTGTATACATTCTTACGGAAATTGTATTTATTACGAGATTTTTTCCCGAAAATAACTATTTCTCGATAACGTCCAGATAAGTTCTGTGATCAATTCACGGCCGGGTATTTGGTTAGTTCGAATTGCTTAATACAGTTGTCATGTGTAAAAGTTTTCATACTGATGAATAACAAATTTGTTTCGTGAAGGTATGCAGCAATTGTTGTCAGATGTGGTACTATCAAGGAGAACTATGTAATAACAGACATCAGCTGCCTTGTGTATAATACGCAGACAAGCAGTTGAAGACATAATACGCAATCCTGTTTGAATAAACAAACTCGTATTCATTCGGTGTGCGGTCTTGCGTAAGGAGTCACGGCTGTTATGTGATTATAAACACCAGACAGGTTGATGAACGAAGAAGGCAATGCTATATCCCCGTAAAAATGAGTGATATTTTAAAATAATAATGTGCATTTTAGATAAATTATTTACATTTTCTGATAAACCTAATTTTTACCAATAAATTATACGTAACAGTCTAACAAGTATTTACATTACTACTATTTTATTACATATTTACACAAATACT
Organism: Magicicada septendecula; assembly: GCA_034769895.1. NCBI lineage: Eukaryota > Metazoa > Arthropoda > Insecta > Hemiptera > Cicadidae > Magicicada > Magicicada septendecula. The sequence continues at coordinate 456,557,929 of CM068368.1, forward strand.
TTAGAAATATTTAAGTGTTCACATAAATTTTATAAGAACAAAAGTAGGCCTAACGATCTCTTAATTTAGTGTTTATTTGTTTAAAATGCTTTAATCTTAGCAAATATTCCGTTGCCAGTATTGTATTAATGCTATTAAGTTTATGACCTGGAATAAACGCGCGAATACACGCACGCGCGCGTGCATACACACATAAAATCTTATGAAATTTTGACAGTATGATGTTGAAGACTCCAATCGTGGATATTTTATAGATACAACCTTTTTTAGACTATGCTTATTGTGGGAAACATATTGTATAGAATACCGTAACGTTAAACGAAGTGTATTTGTTTTATTCAGCTGTTAAAATAATATACTTAAATTCGATTGCGTTTTGTAATGTATTTGTATTAAGTATGAACTACAAAGTTCTAATTTAAATTAAGATTAAAAGTGCCGTTGATTCACAAGAATTTACTGTCATGTGTTCTTCTCTGATACGCTTTAAATAACGAAAACTCATACTTTAAAATTTACAATTCAGGTCAAATCAGGTAGTAATCCAGTCCAGTTCTCGATGTGCCACTATTAAAGAAGGAACATAATTCTTATTACATATAATGAAGCTTTTTAGACCTGGTATTACTAGATGGTAAGTAAATAATCAAATTGTTTTATACAATTTGTAGGTTCATTGTCATTCAGTTCATTCTATTTATTATCAAGTTAAAAACATTCACTAGCATTTTGCATTTAATTCCTTCAAAAAAAAAAAAAGAATACTCGAGAGGAAGTTTTTAAAACGGTTCGAGTAGTTTTCAGTATTGTTCTTTTGGAAAATAAGGACATTACAGTATGTGTTATGAATACCAATTTGTTTTAAGTTCTCAAAAAATCAATACTCTGTATTTACTAGATGTGTCCGTAGTACTGGTTTGAGCAGAAGCATGACAATCAGAAGCCTACTGTTATCATGACAACTGTTAACTTATTATAACTTTATATTTTGTAACAATTTGTTACTATGCTTGCTATGTCCCAACATTAAAAGTTATAAATACATTTTTAAAACATTCCGCTATTACAGTGAGCATTTTATTATGACTTGCACTTTTTGTGTAGAGTGTGATAAGTGTACTGAAAACATATATTAAAGAAACGGTAGATCAGTATTTGGCAGTATTGACACTACTGAAGTATATATCTGAAAAGTGTATGAAGCCAACCTCATATTTTAATATATTTTATTACAAATTTTATGTCTGTATGGATATCCAAATATTCTTGTAACCGAATTACTCTCGGTCCCAATTTGTTATGATAGGGTACTGATGCTCTACTTTGATGCAGATCACTATCAAGACTTTGTATAAGCATAACTTTTTTTTTCCAGCCTTATGATTTTTTTAAATTGAAAAACGTTTTTACTCTCTTGTTTTCTTAGTATTTCGTGCATCACCACTCTTAGGCTTTAAAATTCTAACTTGAATGTGCCCATAAGATTTTTAAATTTCAAAAAGATTAATGCTAATTTTTAACCAAATTATCATAATTATTAACAATTTATAATTCTCAAATAGGTAAAAAATACTGACTTATTCATTCAAACTGCAGTTTAACGTTGAATTAGCTACCTTTATTTTGAACTTTTGAAGACTCCATTATATTAGAATTTTGAATTTTCAAAATTTTTGTTTATAATTTTTTTTAATCACAAATTTATCATTGATTACTTTCTCAAAATAAATATTTTTGTTTAAAATTGATATAATTATGTACTCTGCTTGTAATAATCTAAATTGAAATGTTCTCTCTACACTTTATTGAGCTTTCTAATAATTCATCACATCAAGGACAACATTTCAGTAACTATGTTTTATTAATATATTAATAAGAACCATATTGGAAATCTTCACTAAACTCATTTACCATTCTATAAATTAGAGGAAAAGCAAACGTCAAAAGTAATAACCATCATCATGATCAGCAAGGGATATACAAATGTAGTATGTTCCAGGCCCAAGCAGATAGACTAGAGCTGGTTTTTTCCAATGCTTCTTGGGACGCCCCAACACCTCTCCGTTGATTTCTGCTTACAATTTTCAATAGTTGTTTGAGAATGCTTCAGTCATCACTTCGGTTAAAAGTTCCAACCATTTTAGCCTATAATGGGCAGTCCTATCAAATATACATATAATATTCAGTTCCTGCCGTACATCGCGATTTCTTTTGCGATCAGCATTTGGGAAGAATATATAATATCATGCGTCTGAGACCGCCTGAAAACGACTGCTCTGGGAATTCGTTCTTATAAGTCAGAATTCTCAATCCCATAGACAAGGTAGAGTCACCTTGTAGAACTTCAAGCGTGTTTCTTTACTCTCTGATTAAAAAATTGGGTTGGGTACTCGTTGTACTGGATTAACTAGGTACTGGTCCTCAAATTCTTAGTGTTGGATGAAGTAATGTTAGCTGTCAAAGAAGCCTTCAGCCTCTCTCCAGCCAAGACGGTTCTCCGTGATGAAGTGCCATATCTTACAAGAGGTTACCTGTTACCTTTCTGATGCTCAACCATATGGATTTAGACCAGAAGGTCGATAAATGTTCTTTGGAGATCAATAGTAGCCACCAGTACTAAGTTGAGGCGTAAGGGAAATGATTCTGGATTGTCTTATCTTTGGAATATTACAGGCGCGAATCAAGTTGGATTTAATGGGTTGTACTATTGTGTACAGGAAAATCTGGTCTCTTTATTATGATAAGATAGTCAGTTTATGTGAGACAACCTACAGAAATCGGGCTGGACGTTAAGCCCGAAGGTGGCAACCCCACTATCGAATTGCCGTGCGATAAGCAAGTAACATATTCAGGAGACATATTAGTTACCAAACTGTCGCAAGCAAGATGTAACCGGAGAAAAAACTTCAAAAGTGCCTTCCCAAAAATTTTAATTTTGCGTATTTATACAGAATAAATTTGTAATGGAATGCTCTAACAGAAAACCTATATTTCGCTCACATTATTTATAATTTTTCTCTCATTGTGTTGCATACCGTAAGTGGTATTTTTAAAATTATCAAATAGCCTATAATGACATTGCACATTTAGTTGCCGTCGAAATTTGTAAACGAAGATATAATGAAACAGAAACTTGTACTTTACTGTGTCTAAATAACACTGTTGTTTCGATGATATTTAAAAATTTTTGTTTTCCTATAAATAATAGTTTTATATAATTGAAAGTGTTTTATATAATAAAGCAGAATGGAAAATTCAAGACAATACAAAATTATGGGCGTGACGAGATATAAAACGAGCAGGCAAAAGGCTAAAACAAATGTTGAAGGTAGAAGAGAAATAAAGCAAAGATACATAAGGAAGACCGATTCAAATATACAAACTTAGATGGGAAAAGGTAGTATATTATTTACCATCAGGGAATAACACACGAAACTGCATCAAACACAGTAAAACTAACAATTTTGTTTAATTATAAGTGAGGTCTTGTATTAGGCAACAACAAAAACGAAAGAGCGGACTCTTCAGTGCGCACAAAACGTTAATGTTTTAGCAAAAATAAACTGCTTGCCCAAGAGAGTCCTCTTTAGGTAGGAACTTTTAGACTAGTTATACTTTTTGTAGTTCAAACGCCTCTAATCGACACCATATCTAGAAGATTCATATTCCCGTTTATTTAACACAATCCGCTACGTGAAGCTATTCAGTAATCTGTTTTTCAATTCAACGTTAATTATTAAATTTCATTTACAGTCATTATTAATGAAACTTTGATTTACTTTCACAAATTTACAAAATATTTTAATGCCTTTATTTCAACAGCTATTTGCGAGCAGTTTGACAGATGCAGTTTGATACATGCAGTAGGCTCAGGTATTGGCCTGTGTTGAGTTGAAAACTAATTACTAGCTTTGGAGAGGGAGTTGATCCCTTGACATTTTCCGTAGATACGCCACTGCCTAATTTTATTTGTAAGAAGTACCGAGGATTCCTATGACGTACCCCCTTGCAAACCAATGTTCACGTGTGTTAGTCTCGTACAGGCTATACAAAGATATAGATAATAATGCTTTATTTATAAAATTTAAAATGCTCAAGAACTGGTGTAGCTATCTCGGAAAATAAAAGCGTAAGTAACGCAGTATTAGGTCTAAGCTAGCAGCGGGAGTTCACTAGTTCTTGAACTACCCCTTCTCAACAATTTACATGAATACATACAGAGCAAGTAAATGACTCAATTTTGGAGTTTGATGACACACATTAAGAAGAATTTTATGCAATACTGGAAAGAGACAGTAAAAAACTGTTAACGCAAAGAGTAACTATACTTACAGACTTGAATACAAAAATTAAAAGAACGTCTAGAGAATCAGAATTATGGAAAAAAATGGATTAACGTCACGAAATGAATAGGTGAACAATAAATTTACTTCAGTTCTGATAACAACTTTTATTATTTGTAAGCCAGAAGTTCATCATCACGTAAAGTTATGTGTTCATGACGTTCCCCTAGTGGTAGCTTTCGCAATCTATAACATCTTAACTTGTGTTATAACATAGGGAACCCGCATTAATTGGTTCTGCCAATTATACAGGCTGCCTTCGTTGTGACGAGCTGAAAATTAATCACAACACCAAAACAATTAATATAAAAGGAAACTGGGAAGGGGAGACTGTTGATTTATCCACTCAGTTTAGTCTGTACTAAAGATGACATCTCTTTATTACATTTTGAGATTAATTGCTCTACTTAAATTTCTCAACATATATGGTTCAACAGCTTACAGTTTACAAGATGATTATATATTTTATTCTTTCACAAGGGCCCTCAAAATAAAGATGTACATCAATTTAATTTATTCCACGGACCCGGGATTGAATATAGTATGTTAATAATGGTCACCTCCCCATATACAATCTTGAAAATTGTGCCATTTGAAGAATGGACTTTATTAACCTTTTTAAAACAATAATGCTTTCAGTTTAAACTTTTACTCTTTTACTACAAACAGTTTTATTAGATTACAGACTACATCTTACATATGTCTGTTTTTAAAAGTCTTAAAGTGTTAGTTAAATTGTCTTTTGTTGGTTATAATTTTAGTATCTCATAACCATGGAAGACAAGCCTCCATGTCACCTGTGGTTTCCTGTAGTTGATACAGATTTGGCTCTTCGGTCCTCGGTGTGTTTCCTGAAGGTCTGTCGTTACCTTAGTATCCGGTGACGGTGAAGTTCCTGACGTATGTTAAATCATTCTGGGTGTGGTACTCTCTTCTTAGACGACTGTAGTAATTCTTGTTGTTAGAATAAATAAAGCAAAAGTTTGTTTCACTGGTATTCACTTCACATGATTATTTATTAGTAGAATTTCACCTCATGGTTCTAGTACTGTATTAATTACATAATTTCTTATTTAAGATTTGATAGAGATGTCATCGGCGCACAATTTAGTTATTTAGATATTCTTTAGCGAACTTTCACATATTTATCTCTGCGTCGCGAACCAATGCTGTGCGCAGCTTACGGCGTGAGCGCTCCATTGCAAGTGGGTTAATAGTTAAGGGGTGAGAGTAGTAATCTCGCGTCATTTACTATTCAGCATAAAAGTAGTTCCATGTTCCTTCTTTATTTAAAGGATTAAAGTTTGACTATTTAATTAATTAGAGATATTCTTAATTACAGACGTTATTAAAGTACATTACAGTGGTCTTGTTTAATTATTTAAGTAATGTCAAATTTACAAGTATGATTAGTTTGTTTAGGGGTCGGAATTCAAGTTAATTCCGGTTAGCGCATGTCTATGCAGGATTAATTAACAAGGTTTACCCTATCTGTACACTCGTATTCCTTTTTATTTTATTATTACAACTCTTTATTAAATATTATTATTATTTAATGATAGCAATAAGATGTAGTTTAAATGTGCGATTTTATTAAAAATTTAAAATTTCTCAGCCTTCACATTACCTATTTATTAATTACCATATTTTTATTAATGAAATCGTCACATACTCCACCGCTTAAGAACAGACTCCGGCTTATTTGGTCAGCAATGTACCGGGAGTATGCTTGGGGATTACCGTGTGAAATTTCTCTCACCCGTTTTTCTCTGTATGTAATTACGAGCTGCATAAGTCACTCTCGACTTGCTTATTCTTACTATCCATATATATATATATATATACATAATATTTTACAGACTAATTCTAATACTACATAAAATTCACACATTATAAAACATATTGTAAACATTCTAAATTTTTCTTAACTCTACTACTTATGACTACTACCGGATTTTTCTTTAGTTGTGAGTTATTCTTGTTATAGAATTACTCTTTAAGTAATTTGTTACTTAATTATTACTCATATTTGATGTCAGCTGACTTCTCACTTTGCTCTACTTTCGATGAATAGGATTCAAGGTTGATCAGGCCTCGTACCTATTTATACGATTAGGTAGCCAAATGTTACTCAAGTACTCTTTAGCAGTTGAGTACATAACATATACCTTTTTTTTTTACATTTATTTAGCTTGCACTCTACCATTTCCTTCTTTGTGATAACGTTTTATCTGCGAAATATGTGTTCTTCGTACATATTTTTGAGTAGAGGGTTCGTACAGGGCTACAGTTACTGGAGTTAAGTATTTGTGAATTTGATAAGGACCGCACCATCGGTATGATAGCTTGGAAGTTGTCTTATCGATTGCACTACTCGTAGGGTGTGTTTTATACATTACTAAGTCACCGATTTGGTACTTTACTTCATTATTATTATTTCGCTCGTGATATTTCCTTGATTTCGCTAAGTTTGCTCGTAAATTAGCGCGCGCTTCATTCCAGATTTTCTTTATATTTTTATCCCTAATTTCAAGGGGTAACAACTCATGTATTTTCCACTTAGTGGATAATGGGTGGTTAGGTTTATATTTGAAAAATAATTCGAATGGGGTAGACTTATGTCCTTCATGATATGCTGAATTAAAGGCGAATTGTATCCAGGATAGGTTCTGGTCCCAAGACGTATGATCGTTTGCATGGTAGGCTATTAAAGCAGATTTTAAGTTTCACAAATACCTTTCAGCTATATTACCTTGCGGACGATACTCTGTAGTGGTAATGTGGTCTATTCCTAGTTTGAAACACGTTCCTGAATTCCTTTGACTTAAACTGTGGTCCGTTATCCGACACTAGATGGACTGGGGTACCGAATTCTTTAAATAATCTATGCTGTAAAATACTTATGGTGGTTGAAGCTAATGCTCGCCGCATGGGGCACATCCAGACGAATTTGCTGAAAGAATCTACGCAAATTAGTAACATTGTATTTCCTGATTTAGAACGCGGGTAGGGTCCTGAAAAGTCTAAATAAATTTTGGAGAACAGGGTAGCAGGAATTTCTGAGATTAATTGACTTATTTGACTGTTTCTCGCTGGTTTGCTGAGTGCACACAACTTACACCTTTTCATGAAATTAGCGATCTCACTGTTCATATTTTCCCAGTGATATTCTTTACGAATTCGATGTATGGTTTTATTTATTCCCATATGTGCTCCAATGGTGGAAGAGTGATAGTATTCCATCAGCATAGGTTTAATAATATCAGGGGCGATTATTCGTAAATATTTTCCGTTCGCTATTCTACAACATAACACTCTCTTACTTAATATGTATTTCTCTGACTTATTTCCTTTATCGAGTTGTTCAATAATTGGTCTCAAACGTGGGTCTTGTTGTTGATACTGGGCTAAGTCCATAAATGCAAGAGGAAATTCGGTCATTAAAGTATTGATAATCGGCGTTTCTCTACTCTCCTTGTTTTCATATGTTTTACTACTCGGCTGGAACATGCATGACAGTGTATCAGCAACTACGTTTTGGGTGCCTCTAATATGTTGTACTTTGAATTTAAAACAATTTAATCTTAATACCCATCTTCCGATACGACCTAACTGTTTTGGGTGATTTAGTAGCCAAGATAATGCTTGATTATCTGTTTCTAACAAAAACTCTATGTTCTAAAAAGGGTTTGAACTTCTCAAAAGCGAAAACGATAGCTAAACATTCTAATTCGTATGCGGAGTATTTCTTTTCTTGGTCTGTCAGGGTGCGTGAAGCGTAACTAATAGGTAATCTAGAGTTATCTACTTCCTGATATATTACTGCACCTAGGGCTACACTTGAACTGTCTGTCTGCACTACAAACGGTTTTGTAAAATCGGCTAATTGTAGTACTGGGGGTGATATGATGCTTTCTTTTAATTTCTCGAATGCGGTTTGGTGTTGCTCATTCCACTCAAATTTAACTCCCTTCTTTCTTAAGGTATTTAGTGGTGCTGCAATTTCGGCTAGATGTGGGATATACTTGTGGAAATAATTTATCATTCCTAAAAATCGGGCTATTCCTTTCGCATCCCGCGGTGGTAAAAATTCTCTGATAGCACGGGTTCGCTTGGGGTCTATGCTTACCTTTCCGTTGGCTTTTACGATGTGACCTAAAAATGAAAATTGTGTGACAGCAAAATTTACTTTACTGGGGTTTATGGTTAATCGAGCTTTCTCCAATCGGGATAGTACTTCACGTAGATGTTTAAGATGTTGCTAAATTGACTCGCTGTAGATAACGATGTCATCTAAGTAGTGGTACACATATTTAAATTTTATATCATGAAATAATTTTTCTAATAATCTGCTACATACAGAACTATCTTGGGATATACCAAAGGGTACCCTCGTAAATTGGTACAGGTTGAAAGGGACGGCAAATCCGGTTAGACGTTTTGATTCTTCCGCAAGGGGTATTTGATGAAATGCCTGATTTAAATCCATAATGGTAAAAATTTTTGCTTTCGTAAAATAATGAAAAGCACTGTGGATGTCGGGAAGCGGTATAGATTCAAATTCTATCCGTTTATTTAGTTGTCTGTAGTCCACAACTAATCTATGTTTGTCGTTACTTTTGGGTACTAAAAACGCGGGTGATGAATAAGATGAAGTAGAGGGTTCGATGACTCCTTGTTCTAACAATTTGTTAATTTGGTTCCTCATTACTTCCATTTTTGGAAGTGATAACTTATATGGGGCTAAACGTATTACTTTGTCGCTCAAATTTATTTTGTACTCTATCAGGTCCGTCAGTCCTAACTTTGGGGTGAGGACATTGGAGAATTGTTTTATTAATGTCTGTATGTTCCGTCTATCTTTACTTTCCAGATGACCTAATTCAGATTCGTGATGTTTTAGATGTGTAGAGGTCGTGCTAGTACTCTCTCTGTTATTTGCATTATCATCCAAGTTATATTTTCGTGAACGATTGAATCCAAAATAAAATTTCTTATCGTGAATATCTAGAATTATTCCTGTTTTACTGATAAAATCAGCTCCCAATGTTAACTCGGGTCCTAACTCGTCGCATACCAACATTGGAAAATACCACGTTAGATTCTTAATTTTTACTTTAAACGTGATGATAAGTTTTATCATTAAGTTTTGTTTATTAGCTGTAGCGCATCTAATATTTACTGATTGACTGCGTTTAACTAAATTGTGTTTAAATAATTTATTGGCTAGCTCTTGACTAATTAAACTTCGCGTTGATCCGGAATCAATCAATCCGAGGGTGGATGTAACACCAAGGTCAACTTGTATATACGGTAATTGACACTTACTGAAATCACATTTGAAGGGCTGCCGGGAAGAACAGGCTCAGTCACATTTTGCAAATTTTTCAGGAGAGCATTTTAGGTGCTTAAATCTTATCAGGCTCAAAACAAGAATGCTTAAATTAACTTTTTCTTAACGAATTAGTTAGCAAACATGTTTCAGTAAGTTCCTGAGTTAGTTTTGCATAAATATTTGTTAAAATAAGGGCACGTTGCGAGATAGAACGAGCTTGGTCCATGGACTGAGCCTGTTTTTTCCCAACAATAAATAATAAGAACTCACAGAGCACAATGAAAACCATTACTTTATTATGAGCAGAGCACAAAACATAAGTAAGTAATTAAAAAATAATGTTAAAAGCAATAGCTACAAAGATAGACGTCTACTGGTAGGTCAGGGTTTCCAAGTATCTTTGCGCTTCTGGTCGACAAAACTTCGTAAGAACTTGTAAATCGTCGTACTTTGGCTTTGAAATTGGTAAGTCTCCTACGAAACAAAAAACAAAGTGAATTAGGCCTGTGATTTCTGTGAGTGTTTTTTCAGCTAATTTTAATACAGAAACGTACAAATTATTTTTCTGTATTATACAACTACCTAATATTATGAATGTACTTAATCCATAATCAGCCTGTTTTACGATTTAGAACTTTACTTACCATCATACGAATAATCTGGCAAAGAAAACTCTCCTCTGAAAACTTCTGTTGGAACAGCTGTTAGCACTTGAATCTTTACCCAAGCTCCATGGAATGTATTTCTGTATTTTACAAAGTTTTGAATTTCACTGGAGCCTTCATCTCGCTCAATAAGAACTTGTCGCACTGGTCGGGTTGGAAATGGGCACTTTTTCTTATAATATGGTGACAAATGAGATTTCCATTGACAGAAAGAGTCAATATTCGCTTTATGAACAGTAAATGGACATGGTTTTGTCCTTGCATGCCTAAAAACGTCAAGCCAGTCGTCGGGAATTTCAGCCCGAGATTTTTGATTTATTATGCCCAGGTTCTTATCTGTTTCTAGATAAGAGTGCTCTCTTATAGGGAAACATAATTTGACATAATTAAATCTTTTTTCAATGTGTACCAAGTTATGGAGGAACCTAATCAGGGTATAATTTTTATTCTGCCCTGAGCAGCCATCACAAAATATTTCAAGATTTTTTACTGAATTGTCGAGATATTCGTAACAAAACGTATGCAACATTGAGCATACGTCATCACTCCCTTTTTTGCCACTACACTCTGGGTACATAAAAAATACACTCTCACTGCTTGACAAAACGTGTATATTAAAACTGTACACAGACAACTGCCTATGGTAGTAAACGTCGTTCGTAGGCACATTTGGGCACGACAAGTTTTTACTAAAATCCATGCAAACGGCTTCAAACTCGCTGTCATTTTTGGCTTTCAATCTAGCTTGTTTTTTATTTTCATAAAACTGACTCGCTTTTTTCTTGTGCAAACGATTCTCAGTTTTTAAACGTTTTATGTCTGCATCAATTTTTATTATTTCATTTGGATCTGTGCACTCATTTCTTTTAATCTCTTCTGCTTTTAATTTAGCACTAAATTCATCGCACTGACTACAGGTGTCCGTGCGTGGGTAGCCAATGAAATGTTAAATTCAGTGTTAAATATTTGCCTGTAGCTTCCATGAGATACTTTTATTGTTGGGTAGTTCTCTTTAAACATATTATACATTTTCATAACATTTAATTCTTCAGGTAGGTACACTTTCTTAGAGTCTTTCAAGCCATAATGGCTTCCACGACCTTTAAATGAGCTTATATGAGTTCTAACAGCTTCTCTAGTTTCATCTGGAAGTCTCCACGGTCTGTTATCATGTTTTCCTCTTTTGTCTAGAGGAGAATGTCCAGTTGACAAAAGGTTCGAAACAAGATACTCGATTTTCCCTTTACTAACACCATGAATTGAAATAAAAGCTTTGCGACAAACATCTATTTCCTTCACAATACCATCAATACGTGCCCTTACTCGGTATTTATAAGCTGCTCTGTTTTGTCTGGCACCTTCTGCTTTCCTAGGCCGCCTGCGAGCAACAGGTAGAACAGCTATTAAACCGCTCAAATAGGTATTTTGCATGTCAACAGATGCCATAGAGTTAAAGTCTTTTAAAATAGCCTTACGAGATTCTGCAGGAACATTATCAAAACATTTTAAAGAACACTGGCAATCATCACCCATTTCATGTGAACTTAGGTTAAGTTTTTTCTTTACCTCAGACATCCTGCCTAGCCTTTTTCTTTTCCTACTACTTCCATTCTTCACTGGAGTAATGTCTGACTGATCTTGAGCCTCCATTGAACTGTGTGAACTTTGAAGTACGTACAGCTCTTTAGTTAAAAAGTATTAACACAACACTAGCTAAAACATGATGAAATCACAGACAGTATGACAGAACGTAAACAATGGAAGCACAAACAGAACCTGATCTAGCGCTCCGGGTGGCCTGTAAACAAAGTAAGGCCTGTGACTCAGCCGGTTGTTTCCCACAATGGCGGGACTGAGCCTGTTCTTTCCCCCTGCACGTATTCTTTTTGTTGTTTTTCCAATGGACTGAGCCTGTTTTTTCCCAAAACTATTATACCAACATGTGCTACTCATGATAGGCTATGATGTGAACCATTAAAACAAACATCACAAATTTTGGACTGAGCCTGTTCTTTCCGACAGCCCTTCATTTATTAATAGTGTTACATTTATCGATAAATTTTCTAACATAGGGGTCTAATTTTCTTTTGTTATTATTATTTTGTTTTAATTTGTTGTCTCTCAGGGGTTTACCTGTTTTCACGATGCTGCGGAAGACAGGGTTTCGGATCTCCCCACCTTACATGTTTTTTGGATAATGAGTTTTGTGATTGTACTGTTTCCGTTTACAGTTTCTACTGAGGTGTCCAGGTTTCCCGCAGTTATAGCATACATATTCTTTACGTGGGGTCTCACTGGTTTCCTGTCGAGGTTGAGGCTCCTTGGACTTACCATGGCCATGAAAATAGGTTGGTCGCCGAAATGGTCGTCTTTCTCGTAGAGTTCTTGCATCTGAGACTAGGGCTTGCGTTTCCTTTCTATGTGGTGTTGTGGATACCGATGCATGTCTGTGCTGATCTGCGTACCATACATTTGAAGAGTGAATACTACATTGTTCAAGGTCAGCGAAAGTGTGGGGTCTACTTACTAGTGCTAAATGGGAGCGTTCTTCAGGAGATAAGCCTACCAGAATAGTATCGACCAATTGTTTCTCACTCCAGTCGACTTGCAGTAGTCGTGAAGATTCTCTGATGTCTGCAATATAGAGGGCCAGTCTTTCATGGGCGCCTTGTACTCGAAGTACGGTATTTCTTTTAATCTCCTCGTAAATTCCTGTGGGGATAAAATATTTGATTATGGTAGTATGAAGTTCTACTGGAAGAGTCGAGTTTAATGATTCCAGTACACGATCTCGTAATGGTGGTTTACATTTGGGTAGGATTACTTGCAGTATTTGCCAATCGTTCAATTGTTGTAGATCTTTTATTTGCAGTAGGTATCTGATAAAATTCAACAGTTTCGTTATACTTAAGCCATCGGTGTAAGGAATTTCATTAATTATTTTCTCTACTGGGTGGGTAATCTTTCCGTAGAGGTCTACATTAAAATTTACATTTGGTCTACATTTCGAAGGATTTGTGGCTGCATTAGGAGTTGTAATCGCATATCGACTAGTGCGAGTATGGTGACCATTAGTCTGTAGGGGTTCTGATATCGTTAGGGTATTTAATTCTCTACTAGGTAACTGTTCATGAGTCGGTTGTATCTTCGATACGGTGGGTGATTCGTGGTTCGAGGTGGAGGGAGGGTGTTCTAAAGTAGGGGATTGAACCGGGGAAATATATAATTTTTGTAAGGATTGTTCAATTTCTTCTATTCTAGATGAGTCTGACTTTCGTCTTAAGTCGTTGATAATTATGGGTAATTGACATAATGCCTCATCCGCAAATTTCTGTACATCGGCAGGGATTACGGTGACGTCGGGCCAGCTTCATAAATTATTCAACCGGCGGGTTAAATGTTCTATTCGTTGCGTGACGCGCAATATTACAGTAGGTGATTTTTCGTCTTGAAGTTTTTGAGATAATATGGTCAGTTCCCTACTTCGCATAACAGGTTTCTCGTTCGCTGTCATAATCGAGTTCACGCAATCTATCTAACTGCGAGGGTATATCTGATCTGGTTTCGCCTAATGATTTTCGCAATTCAGACACTGTTACATTCACGTGTTTTAAACCGCGTAAAATAGCTTCGTAGCACAGCTCATCTTTTAATAATAGATCAGGGTTAAATACAGCCATTTTTGAAATGTGAGTGGCTATAAATAATTATTCTACTATTTGCATTAAATTCTATACAACGCTTTCTCCTTTTTTTTTTACACAAGAAAAATAAAAATATAAATCAATTGTATTCTTACTCTATTTTTCTACAAATAAACAATTAAAATGTGATCTTTAATCATTTTACATTGGTAGAGAGAGAGAAATCTCACACAGGCTTCAATATACGTTCAACAAAGGGGGAATCCTCGGTTACTAAGCACAGGAAAATACACACTTCTTATAGCAATAGAACTATCAAAGAGGGTGGCGTATTGTCTAACTCAACTTGCGGGAGGGTAACTATGACAGTTTTACACAGGCGGCAACAGGATATTTACCTGTCCGAGTTTGTCGTCAAATTCACACGTTGAATGAAATTTTTGGACAAGTACGTACATGGTTTTGTTTACGTGGGTCAATATGTTAATATAAGTTTACACATATTAAATTTTCAATTAAAGTTACCTATACTATATCACTATAATAATAATTATGATTTTTATTTTATTTAAAATTTTGACACATATTAAAATACATGAGTGAATAGATCAACAGCTTGTGTGTGTAATATTGGGACACAATTACTTCTTAAACAACACAGGACACAATTATTATTTTTTTTATAAAGGAGCAGCAAATTTAAATTTAACAAAGCATAGCAGAGCAGAGTGGCGCAATTTATAACATCTTAACTTGTGTTATAACATAGGGAACCCGCATTAATTGGTTCTGCCAATTATACAGGCTGCCTTCGTTGTGACGAGCTGAAAATTAATCACAACACCAAAACAATTAATATAAAAGGAAACTGGGAAGGGGAGACTGTTGATTTATCCACTCAGTTTAGTCTGTACTAAAGATGACATCTCTTTATTACATTTTGAGATTAATTGCTCTACTTAAATTTCTCAACATATATGGTTCAACAGCTTACAGTTTACAAGATGATTATATATTTTATTCTTTCACAAGGGCCCTCAAAATAAAGATGTACATCAATTTAATTTATTCCACGGATCCGGGATTGAATATAGTATGTTAATAATGGTCACCTCCCCATATACAATCTTGAAAATTGTGCCATTTGAAGAATGGACTTTATTAACCTTTTTAAAACAATAATGCTTTCAGTTTAAACTTTTACTCTTTTACTACAAACAGTTTTATTAGATTACAGACTACATCTTACATATAATGTCTGTTTTTAAAAGTCTTAAAGTGTTAGTTAAATTGTCTTTTGTTGGTTATAATTTTAGTATCTCATAACCATGGAAGACAAGCCTCCATGTCACCTGTGGTTTCCTGTAGTTGATACAGATTTGGCTCTTCGGTCCTCGGTGTGTTTCCTGAAGGTCTGTCGTTACCTTAGTATCTGATGACGGTGAAGTTCCTGACGTATGTTAAATCATTCTGGGTGTGGTACTCTCTTCTTAGACGACTGTAGTAATTCTTGTTGTTAGAATAAATAAAGCAAAAGTTTGTTTCACTGGTATTCACTTCACATGATTATTTATTAGTAGAATTTCACCTCATGGTTCTAGTACTGTATTAATTACATAATTTCTTATTTAAGATTTGATAGAGATGTCATCGGCGCACAATTTAGTTATTTAGATATTCTTTAGCAAACTTTCACATATTTATCTCTGCGTCGCGAACCAACGCTGTGCGCAGCTTACAGCGTGAGCGCTCCATTGCAAGTGGGTTAATAGTTAAGGGGTGAGAGTAGTAATCTCGCGTCATTTACTCTTCAGCATAAAAGAAGTTCCATGTTCCTTCTTTATTTAAAGGATTAAAGTTTGACTATTTAATTAATTAGAGATATTCTTAATTACAGACGTTATTAAAGTACATTACAGTGGTCTTGTTTAATTATTTCAATAATGTCAAATTTACAAGTATTATTAATTTGTTTAGGGGTCGGAATTCAAGTTAATTCCGGTTAGCGCATGTCTATGCAGGATTAATTAACAAGGTTTACCCTATCTGTACACTCGTATTCCTTTTTATTTTATTATTACAACTCTTTATTAAATATTATTATTATTTAATGATAGCAATAAGATGTAGTTTAAATGTGCGATTTTATTAAAAATTTAAAATTTCTCAGCCTTCACATTACCTATTTATTAATTACCATATTTTTATTAATGAAATCGTCACAAATCAAGTAGACTTCATCTTAGTTATGACTAGGTGGACTCTACCTTTCCAAACAATTAAAGACTCTACGTGCTCCCCAGAGAAAGATGTTTACAGTAACCAGATTCTTGCAGCTGAAGTAGAACTAAACCTGGAAAGGCGTACATCAAAAAAAAGTCATACAAACATGATGGTGTTTAAAAACAGACATATATAAGCAAAATGAGGATATAAGAGTGAAGAGGAAAATTGTCGGTCGGCAATAAACCTATGAGGCATGCAGAGAGCGCCTAGCTAAAAGCAAAAAGTATATTATAAGAATAAACCTCTAGAGTGACAAAAACCCGTAATTTTAGTAAAAATAGTGTAAAAATAGATCAGTAAAGATACGTGTAACACAATACAGACAGAAAACGGGACTACACAATTAAGAGACAAGTATCCTCAAATGAGCAAAGCCGGAATACAGCAATGTAGGTACGACACGAATAAATACGTAAATAAAATCTAGAAGGATTAAAAACAAATAGAAACAAATATCAATTATAATGTGAATAAACTTAAAACATTACAAGAAAATTTGTAACAAATAAAAGAATGGACGATGCCAATATAAAAGAACAGCGGAGAAGCTACTGCAAAAAACCTATTCAAAGATAAACGCATAGTGAGAGAGAATACAGGTAACTTTACTTTTGACCTGGAAATCAACATTACCATGCAATATTAATAACTAATGTTAATAATAGTAACTACATAATAATGTTCAGTTCAGCGGTGTAACAACCCATTACTGAGTCAAGGCGTCCTCAAAGGCATCCTCCAGCCTACACCAGTTGTCCCGGTCAAGTGCAGCTGCTCTCCAGTTCCGGGTCCCAAGGATATGGCTCACATCGTAGTTCACACCGTCTTCCCAACGTAGTTTGGGTCTACCAACTCTCCTGGTGCCATAGATCTGTTCTGTGAGTGCCTTTCTTGGTATTTCATTCTCCCCTATTCTGATCACGTGTCCAGCCCACCTGAGTCCACCAAGTTTTATAATTTTCACAATATCTGGTTCATTCAGAAGAGTGTTCAGTTCTTGGTTGGTTCTTTTCCTCCATTCACCTCCTACACATATTGGACCAAATATACTGCGGAGGATTTTGCGTTCATGAACCAGCAAGCTTGACTCAGACTTTCTAGAAATGGTCCAGGTCTCAGAACCAAAGGTGAGAACTGGGTGGATCAGTTTTTTATACAAAAGCAGCTTCATGCTCCTGGCATTATTCTGCTCTCTTTGGGGTCTGAGACCAAAGAAGCACCTATTAGCTGAGGTGATTCTTCGCTTTATTTCTTCTGTTGTTTCCCCATCGGAGTTAACTTTTCATCCTAAATAAACAAAGTTTTTGACTTTTACGAAGGAATAGATGGCAATTTGGATGTGCTCTCCTTCTCTAGCCTCCTGTCCTGTAGCCATGTATTTTGTCTTGCTTTCATTTATTATGAGACCCAGCCTACTTACAGGACCTTCAAGAGCAAGAAAGGCTTCAGTGACTGCTTGAAGGGACCTCCCGATTATATCTAGGTCATCGGCGTATCCTAGGACCTGCACCAACCTGTTGAATACAGCCCCGGAGGAATTATTCCAGCATCTCTCATAGCTTTTTCTAAGGCAAGAACGAAGAGGAGGCAAGCAAGAGCATCGCCCTGGAGGACTCCCTTTCCATAGTCAAACTCTCCTGATAAGTCATTCTGAATGTTCACCATGCCATTCACTGTCAGCATTGTCATCCTACACAATCTTATTAATTTCTTTGGTATGCCCAGTTCTTCAAAAGCAGTGTAAAGTTCTTTTCTGTCAATGCTGTTGTATGCATTTCTGAAATCTATGAAGAAGTGATGGGTTTGTAGTTTATGTTCCCTACCTTTCTCCAGAAATTGTCGCAGTGTGAAAACCTGGTCTATTGTCGATTTTTTCCTCTTTTAAATCCACACTGATATCGACCAATCACCTGATCAGCATGTGGAACATATAACTGTCTTCTGCCAGGCTGTTGGCAGTTTTTCTTCTATCCATATATCAATGACAAGGTGTTGAAGGGTTTTAACCAGCTCTGGGCCATCGTTTGTGCAAAGCTCCGCAGGAAGATCATCAGAACCAGGAGCTTTGTTGTTTTTAAGGCTTTCTATTGCAGCTATCATATTATCTTCATCCGGAGGCTCGATGTGTTTATGTTCCTCTAGCACAGGTGGTACATAGTTGTCCACCTCGTCATTCTTAGAAAGAAGAGCTTCAAAGTTCTTGCGCCACCTTTCGAGGATCTTCCCTTTTCTGTAAGTAGGGTGCCATCAGTGTCATGACAAGGTGTTGTCCTGGGCTTAAAGGGTTTCCTACCTTGGTTTACCTTATTGTAGAATTTTCTGATTTCAGTTTAATAATAGGAGTACGAACACATCAGCCTACCAACATGTTTGGTGGAAAGGTAAAAACAGGCAACTGTTGTACAGATAATTAAGAGGTTGCATTAGGTCAGACGTTGATCTGTATATATGTGTCAGCCAAAACAGTAGTACGTTTTGTAAACATACATGGCTGTGCCATTACACATTAGGAATGTTATTTGACCTTGAATACTCTTGGCGGGATTCTGATGAATGAGAAATCTTATCTCTGTGCTGGAGACCTGTGGTGTTATGCTGAATAGACACAACACATTATCACTATACGCAGCAGTGGCTGACGTGTATTAACCATTTCTGAGTTCCCGATGCCACAACCCAGATTAAACTGTACATAACGTTTGTAGAAAAGGCTAGTGTCCTTCATACTTCATAAACACTTGAGAAATTTTATTGTTTCTTACAGAGGCACCCTTAGGGTTGTCCAGCAGGTGTAAATGCACTTAAGTTCCTTGGCTCATTCTTAGAGGGAGAGGGGGGAGTGAGTGAGAGTAAGAAAATGAGAGAGAGGTACAGTGACGGAGGGCAGCTGTATACATTTTTTACCATACTTCATTATTTAGAAGTCACATGATATAATTTGCAAAGAGCATCAATTAAACGCGCGGCAGCACGCTACATATAATGCGACACAGTACGTTACGTTTGTACAGTTCACGTAAGTTTCTTTTTTGGTAACTACTATATTACTTTTTATAGTATTTACTTGAGTACTTTATAATTTATAACAAATGTGTTACATTGCGTTATAATCATTTATTTAAGTACTAAGTAGGCCTGTAATGAGAGCGCTGATGTTACTTGATATAGGCCTAAGTCTATGAATTCCTATCTGTGCTTCGGTATTAGGTTACTAATTAATGATGGCTGCATGTTCATAATAGTTATGTTATATCTTATAATGTGTATTTTATAATCATTTAAGGAATTTTGTATTCTGTTAAATAACCATATTTAATTTCTTTTGTACAACAATTTTGTTTGTTAGTTTGTAATGCTTGTTAGTTTGTTTGTTCCCTTGTAATACTAAAACGGCTGGACCAGTTTTGATGCACGAGGTATGAAGTCACTTGTCTTGATTTTAGAAGTGTCAACAAAAATATAAAATTTTGGAAAACGAAATGGCGGGTGCTACAAACCGTATTATGTAAAATTTAGGCAAACCTGTCAGGCTGGGAGTTATTTTTATTAATAAAGAGCGTATTAAAAGATGATTACAACAAACAAATGCGTTCATCAACATGAGTAAATGTGTGTTACACTGATTTTTGTAAGTATGTTACAATTGTTAGACTATGTCTTCATGTCAATGACCTTCATGTTAGTAACTTATTGTTTAAATTGCACAAGAAGAATCTATACGCAAAAGGTTATACGAATAATTCTTGCGTACAGGTTGCATTACGGTACTCGGTACTAATTTATTCTATCGGGTTGACTTCACAGTGATATTGATGGAGTAAGCCAGCGCACAAGACATTCATTTTCGTCAGTTAAATTATCAAACAGAATTATCACTGTTGCACACCACTACAGAAAAATTATTCCGGTTTGTGCTTTCAAGCTTCTCAGCTCATCTGACGGATTTCCGATCTGACAATGAGCTGAGAAGCTTGAAAGCGCTAATCAGAACAATTTTTCTATAGTAGTGTGCAACAGTGATATGGATTTCCGATCTGACGATGAGCTGAGAAGCTTGAAAGCGCTAATCGGAATAATTTTTCTATAGTGATGTGGAACAGTGATAATTCTGTTTCTGATTATAACCACTAACACAACTATCTTAAGTAAAGTTAAATTATCATCATACTCACTGAATATTGCCTTGTACGTCTCCTATAAATGCAATAATTGATTCTTCAGGCCATCCTCTGGAAAATTTATCCCTTTTGCCTCAAACCAATTCATATTTTTTCCCCTATAAGATGTCGTTGGTACTGCTTTACATTGAAGCAAGACATTGCCCATAACAAGAACAGAATTGTTTTTAAGATATGGTGTCTCTACACTATTGTTCAAATTCTGGATCTCCGTGCCATCACTGTAATTCGCAAAATTTTTCTGGGGAAAATTGTTCGTCGCCTGTACAAAAAAAAAACACAAACCGAAGCGTTCTTAAATTCATGTCCTTCAGACCTATTAGGACTACCAGTCTAGCGTTTAATCCAGCTTGAGGAGTTTTGATAGTCGTGTTCCTCCACATATTATTCTGAAAGACTCCCATTAACTGTAGTGTTACATTTATCATGCGGGCTATTAGGCCACCATTTATTGAATACTGAATTTCCAAATGTTTCTTCTATGCCCACTACGACCATCATTAGTAGTGCAAGAACAAAGATAAAATACACATTATTAGATATAACATAACTACTATGAACATGTAGCCATCATTAATTAGTAACCTAATACGAAGCACAAGTAGGCCTACATAGACTTATACTAAGCAACATCAGCGCTCACATTACTGGCCTACTTAGTACTTAAATAAACGATTATAACACGGTGTAACACATTTTTTATAAATTATAAAGTATTATACAATATAAAGTGCCCTGAGATTGTGTGACAGTTGCGATGAAACAAGACCTTCGCTTTAAACTAAAAACAAAGGGAAACGAAAAAACATGAGATAATTGAGACTGACATACACTATCTATACTATTCTCTCTATCTACCCCTGTCTCTCTTTTTATCTTTTGCTCTCTTTCTACCTGTCTGTTTACCTACCTATCACTTATATAACTACTAGTATGATTACTCGTATTATAAAGAAACATTTGGGTTGAAGGTACTAGAAGTCGCCGGATACCTGCACTGGTTGTAAATCCAGGAAAAGGTTATTTTATGATACTGTTCTCTGACATGTCTATTGGTATATAGCATGTGGTTTCTCCAAAGGTTATAAACGTATGTGGCTACCAAAAGTGGCTTGAGAGACATTTTTCATGCAGCCCGATATTTTCATGCAGAGAATGACGCAAATGATAAAAGATAAATGGTGTTACTTGTTTCAACTGTTGCTTCACTTACTAAAAGCGGCCAGTGAGACCTTGTCGTTTTTTTACATCTATGTTTATATCTTTAAATCTATTTAATTTTGTTTAACATTCATTCATCAGAGTTGTGCACCTCCGTATCTTACTAAAATGGAATACAAAAGTGTTAATAATTTTCGGTGTTTCATTAAAAAAAAAGGTTTCAGAAAATGTGTTTGTGATTGAAATCTTCTTCCGTTTTCAATAGAATGTGTAAAGTGTGATGGTAATATGTTAAAAAATGTGAATGGACAAAAAAACGTCACCTTCGGATGTGGTAGACGGAATTGCTGAGCTACAAAAAACATACATGATGACACTTTTTTCGGAAAAGCGTGTGTTCCTGCATTATCTGTAGCCTATTCTGTGTGTTAGTCGCTTGGATTTTGAAATATCAAATTTCAGTCATTTCAAAAGAGCTCGACATAAACAGGAAAACTACGCGAAAATTAATAAACGAGTTCAGGGAGATCCTTACTGTCTGGGTGATGGATACCAGCTTAAAAATTGGCAGCCCGGGAGATATTGAAATTGATGAAAGTGCGTTTACTTGAAGGAAGTACAACAGGGACCGAATAACCAAAACTCGGTGGGTACTTGGGGGAATTTACAGGAGAATAAAGAAGTGGTTCCTAAAGGTGGTGGATAAACGCGATGCAAACACACTAAATCGTGTAATCTTAAATAATATAGAACCAGGAACCACTATAGTTGCAGATATGTGGCGTGGCTACATCTCGCGAGTACCCATACATACCCAAATGCAGAGGGGCACCCAGGAATTTTTCGAGGGGGGTTGAAAACTTGCGAACAAGGTGCACAATTTTGGTTTCCCTCATTATTTTCTCGACAAGCAGGGATTGGTTTTTCCTAGAGGAACGACAACACGTAACTTATTGGGAGTCAATGCTGCAAGTGCAAGTAAAAATGATCCTTGATTCATGGAATTTCACTCATGTATTTTCCATCTATAATGCCACCTATAATGCTGAAAAAGAGTCCTCCTTACACATAAATATTGCACAGATAAGAATCAACACACAATGTTTGTAGGAATCACGAGTAAAAACCACGTAATCACAAGGCTTAGTAATTTGCATGTGCTGACTGAATAATATAAATTACTTAATGAGTAGACGGTGACTCTATTGAAATAATAATACAATAATATAGTAAAATAATCAGACGTGAAGCAGTCGCGCATATTGTAGAGGGGATAAGGGGAGAACAATGTAATACACGTGAATATAGAAAGGCTACAGTTGAATATTAGACTGTTCCCTGAACGACAAGTCTACGTACAAGTACGTGACAAGTTTTGATTTTGATTTCTATTTCGACACAACAAACAATTCAAATGGACGTTTTGTAAGACGAAACAAACAATAGATACAACAGAGGGGCCATACAAAGATTTCACCGAGTTATAAAATGTTTAATGTTTAGTACTGCAATTATTATGTAAACAGTAAACAGTGATTTGTCATGTTGTGTCTGTTACAGTGTTTCTCCTAATCTCCTAGTCGAGTCTAGACATTAACAAACATTGTATATTTTGAAGTATATAACACTTTGTTATCAGACATGTTACGATTTAGGAAAAACTTTAGTAACATGTAGTTAACATTGCACTGGCATATTAATTTGTTTGTATAAGTAACATCAATAACAGGCTCGAATGTGAAATGACTATGATTCTGTGTGTGTGTGTGTGTGTGTGTATGTTTTTTTTTTTTTTTTAAAAAACAAGCAGATGTAAATTAACCATGAATAACAGGGCAGACAACATTAATGAAAAAGTTATACTAAAACTATTTAAGTAATATAGCACATAATTACTTACAAACAATTACAAATATTACGTCAATTCTTCCACACCTTATTGCCGTAATAAGTACGTCAATTTCCTTCACTGTTATCATCACTCAAATTGTCTTAACTGCTGCTATCCCATCGCTTATTAATTTAGAAACGATCTGTTACATTATACACTTTTTGGTCCGATCTCACATGCTCTTTTAAATTTTCAAGATGTGGTCACATTTTGATGTCCAGCGTGTGAGATAAATACACTCAAATTCCTTTTTTGCTAAGTTTATAACACTGTCTACGAAAATAAACTTTTTTTGTTTTAACATGCTTTTCCACAGTTGCCCAAATCAGTTCTAGGATTAAGAACCGGGTGATAGGGTGGAAGTCGTAAAATGGAATGTCCATAGTTTGCTGAAATAGTGATTATTTTAAAAGTTTTGTATGTTGGGTTATTATTTCAGAAGATGGAACAACAAAGAATTACATAAAAAATAGGATACAACAGGGAAAAAAGGCTATTCGTTTGCTAAACTCGTTACTTTGGTCGAACAAAATGAAACTTCAACCTAAACTGACAATCTACACAACTATTGAGGAGTCCATTTTAACGTATGGCTGCGAATGCTGGCAACTTTCAGGTAAAGAGAAAAAGATGATAGAAACTGTGGAAATGGACTTCTTAAGAAGATCGTGTAATATTTCTAGAATGCAACTTGTTAGAAACGAAGATATAAGAAGGAAAACAGGGCGCATATTTACAACAGCAGAAAGAATAGAATCCAGACAGTTGCTATGGTATGGTCACGTAATGAGGATGGAGGAGAAGCGATGGCCAAAGAAAGCATTGACTTACACTCCACAAAACAGGAGAAGAAAAGGAAAACTGATAACACAATGGAAAACAGGAATTAGGAAATGCATGAGAGGTCGAGCTATTGAAGACGATGACTGGAAAGTTAGGGAGAAATGGCGATCGAAATGAGGGATGCAGCATAGACTGTAGGACCCCCGCTAATAATAATAATGTTGGGTTATTTTGTTTAGCCTAACTATTAAACAGAGCTCAGGTTATAACATAAATGGACTAAAGGAATCCCATGATTCAATAACCAGTTAATCATGTCTACCTTTTTGTTAATGATGTTGCAGGCGAATTTATTTATTTATTGAAATTTTCAGGCACTTTTGTCATTGTCTGTCCAAATTTTTGTAACCGTTTTTGAACGGTGAAAACCAAAATTTCATCTGTGTATACTATGGACTGCCGTTCTTCTCTGAATTGCTGTAATTTTCTTATATGTAAACTCTTAAGATTTCAATGTCACATTTTTCTATTTAAAAGTTTCCTATTGCTTTCGGCACGTTTCCATTGAAATCCCATTTCACGAATAATGTGGTTCAGACTGGAAACGCTACCATTATAATTAATTTGTTCTTTAAAATTGTTTAAATTACTTTTGAATGTTAATCTTTACTATTCTATGGGTTGCCTTTGGTGAATAATTAGTCGAGTAGTGCACTTGTCGAAATCGTTTAAATCAGTTTTTATTTCATTTGTTGAACAATTTTATGGAGAGTCCCGAAAGATTTTATATCACCCATATACCATGACGTTTCTTTAATAATTCTAGAAACACTATTTATAGACACGCCGCACGCCTGAGCTACCCGTTCCTGTAACTTTCTTTCTGATATATCCTTATCTTCCGATTTAATAAACTTGTAGGTCTACACGTTATAAATTATTTTTCGACTCTGACTATGTAGGCCTATAACTTTCCTTTGCACTGAAGTCGACAGGCGACTCAGATTGATCCATTTCACTCTCCAAACCGGAAAATATAGCAATAAAGTAAACTCTATTCTTTTGATGAATACTGGTGTTTTTGAAAAGTATGAACACAATTACATATCATGAGAACAGTTTATTCGTGTCTGGTAAGCTTACCTACGTTGTATTTTAGTTTATCTTATTACTACAGCCTTGCTATTTGTACATTCGTTGACTACACAATTTTTACCACATTTTCGGTAGGTTCTAACCCCCAAAACCCTCCTGGGTGCGCCACTGCCCAAATGTATGGGTTGTACATTTTCCTGTGAATCGTTCGCTTAATTTTGTATGTCCTCGCAATTTTGCCGTTCACACCCAAACGATCGAGAACTAATGGTCCAAAATTAAGCGTGATGTACGGAGAAGAGTCGGAAGAATGTCTTTTAGTACATTTCAGACATATTTAATTGAATAGGCTATATTTGAAGAGAAATATTTTTCTGTAGGAGAATTGTTTAATGATTTTTTAGCGGCTATTCATTATTTTTACAAGCAATTTTTAAAATGAATATACAGTAATTTGTAGTTAATAAATTTAGCTAACGTACAAGTGAGTTAGACAAAATCTAAAAAATAAATAAAATTAAAAGAGATGTAAAGATATTAATATACAGTAGAAGCCCGATATAGCGCGGTTGTCGGGTGACATACTTTCCCCCGCGTTATAGGCGTAACCGTGGTATATCAGAAGGTGACCTGTACAGTGACAAATGATGGGGAGGGAGGACCGGGAAAAAGGCTACAGCATAATGCACTACTATATACTGTACGTAAATTACGTCACCAAATGTAGAAATAAAAAATAAGAAAACTGTATTTTAATCCAATACGTATTTCAATCTATTTTAATCCAATGGAATATAAAATACACTATTTATACATTGCTCACTCGACCTACTGTAGGCCTAATTGTTGGTCTTAAAAAAGTCCGTAATTGTTGTTTGACGGGATAATGCACAGCGTTTCTTTTCCGCGTATTGTTTTATAAACGCGAGGTGCAGCAGATGAACATTATTAGATTCACTTTGCCTCTCCATCCACGAAATTACTTTGTTTATGTGTATTATCACTTCACTAACATTTGGAATAACTTCTTTCACTTCCACCCCATTTTCATTTCCATCATCGTCATCGTCTTCTTTTTCTTCGCAATTTGCATTTCGGACTGCATCGATGATATCTTTATCTCCTATACATTCTGTAACAGGCTCACCGTTGTCAACTTCTGCCCAGTCATTCAAGTCATCTAGAGTGAAGTTGCAATGCAGAGCACTACTCGCAGACTGTACATCACTATTAGTGAATCCGGCAACAGAGCAATTTCCATCGGCGATGTTTTGTTCAAAGGAACATTTCTTCCAGCAATTCTGAATCGTAGCCGTACTAATGCTTTCCCATGCAAGACCTATTGAATACGCAACTGTTTTCAGGTTTATTGACTTAAGGTAAATTTCCATTTCCTCATCAGAATTCACTATAGCACTCAGAAGTTCACGGCGGTAATGCGCTTTAAATGCTTTTATGATGCCTTGATCTAATGGCTGGATCAGTGCTGTAGTGTTTTTCGGCAAGAACATGACTCCGATTTTCCCATCTCTTGACTGTAGCATATCAGCAGGTGGATGTGCTGGACAGTGGTCAAGGGTCAGTACAGCTTTTTCTTCGAGGTTGAGTGACCGCAGGTGGCTTCTCACAGATAGAACAAATTCTTCATGGAACCATTTACCGAAAATATCACTTGTCATCCAAGCATTTCTTGTATTACGATATGTGATGGGTAATCACGTCATGTTAACATGTTGAAAGCATCTAGGATTTCGGCTTTTCCCTATACAGAGAGGTTTAACTTTGTGGCTGCCTGATTTATTTGTGGCAAACAGGAGGGTAACTCTATCCTTATTTATTTTTAATCCAGATTTATTTATTGAATTATTCACATCCAGAGTTCTGGTAGGAAGCATTCGAAAATACAGAGCAGTTTCATCACAGTTATACACTTGATGGTCATTTAAATCGTTATCGATCATTACTTTGTTTAATGCCTGAGGAAAAAGTGCTGCAGCTTCACTGTCACATGATCGTGCTTCCCCTTCAATGCTTATCTGGCTTATACCATGACGAGATTTCCATCGCGAAAACCACCCATCAGATGCATTAAAGTCACTGTTGCCATGTAAATCACTATGGAATTTCACAGCTTGAGCTCTAATAACTGGTCCTGACAGTGGCACACCTTCACTTCGTTTTATTAAAAACCACCTGTACAGACACTCTTCATCCACCCTCTAATTGTTCCTTCTGGGATGCCACACTCATGTGATAAACTTGCCTTTGACTCTCCGTTCTTCACACGATCAATTATTTTGAGTTTATCACTCACAGAATATGCTTTTCTTTTCTGCGACATCACAAAACTCTACACTATGCGAATTTATGACAAAGACTATACACTTTGATAAAATAATATCAGATTATGATCTTATACTGTACTGTAATATGAGGGAGAGAATGGATTTAGTTCGCTGCTTGCCTTGGCATGAATTCTTAGAAACGTAGAGACTGTAAATAGCTCGGGCAATTGTTTATGTCTACAGGTACACTTGAACTGGCAATTCTGGCTGTTGTTTACAACGCCGTTTCCAACAACAAGCCTTTGTTTACAATAAACGCAACGCATTCCAATGTTGTGGCTACGGAAGTCACGATAAACAATTCATAATTTACTCACTCTCTACAAGTAAGAATTTTCGCTAATAACGGGCGACATACTCTTCACCGCGTTATATCCGAATCCGCGGTATATCGGACCGCGCTATATCGGGCTTCTACTGTAGATGTGAAACACAACAAGGCCTTACTGACCGCTTTTAGTAACTGAAGAAATTGTTGTTGAAATAAATATCAGCATTTCTCGATTTATTAGCGGCCGTGAGCATTCTCTGTAAGAAAATGCCTCTCAAGCCACTGGATGTAGCCACTACTTTTATAATCCGTGGAGAAACCACAAGTCTGTATAACAATAGACATGTCAATGAACAGCATCATAAAATAACCTTTTCCTGGTCTTACAAAAAGTGCAGGTATCCGATGACTTCTAGTACCCTCAACCCTAAACATTTTAATATCGTCTCTCTCTCTCTCTCTCTCTCTCTCTCTCTCTCTCTCTCTCTCTCTCTCTCTCTCTCTCTCTCTCTCTCTCTCTCTCTTTCTCCCTGCCTGCTTCTCGCAACATCTTGCTATTATTTCTAATACAAATAGAACAAATATTATGGAAATGTTAATGTAAAATTGTATGATATCTAAAATTTTATTGGCAGTAATTAATACCCATATTAACCCTGAGATTAAGAAAATATAGAGTATAAATTAATAAACTGTACGAGTGAAATTTATAATCATTGTGAGTGAACAATTTATGAAGAAAGTAATTAATGTTAGCAGTCAAACATAATAACAACGAGACTCCTTGAAATATCGCCGCTGGATGGATGTTTCTCCCATCTCTCCATCTATCTCTAACACAAGAAGTAATTATTATTATGTAAATATATGCAGAGTTGTGATCGCTCCCCTTCCTTCTCTCTCTCTCTCTCTCTCTCTCTCTCTCTCTCTCTCTCTCTCTCTCTCTCTCTCTCTCTCTCCCTCCCTCCCTCCCTCCCTCCCTCCCTCCCTCCCTCCCTCCCTCCCTCCCTCCCTCCCTCCCGATCTCAATCCCAAACAGAACTATAGACAATTAAGAACTACAGAACTATAAACTAAAGTTATAAAATTTTGTTACCCACAAAATTGATACAAATAAATGTTTTGTAGCATTACTTAAAAATACTGTATGCATAATAATGAACACTGACCAAAAATATAACTGATTATATTTTTTATATTATGAGTATAAGTTCATAACGTTTGGTATTACATTTATTATTTTTGACTGCCAATATGCATAGGAAATTTCTCTAGTAAATGAGATCAAAGTTACCTTATCACCCGGTATCAATGCATGTGAGAAAATATTAACATGCCCGTTAATTCCGTTAGTTAATCCGACGACAAGTGGTCAATCTTTACATAATTCGAAAGGCCAGTACACTACTTTGGCATGCTTCGTAAAACACAATAATTATATTATCAAGGTTAATAGAATTGGATAGTGAAGTTTAAGAATTGTTGATAAATATTTGACAGTTTATAAATATTTAGTTAAAATTATGATGTAAAGTTGGCGCATAGACAAAATAAAAGAATAATGGTCATTCGCCTGCAGTTAGTCACTCTTTCATACAAACAAATAAGCGTCAACGTAAACTGTGCAATACCCGGGGTTGAAAACTGGCAACGTCGCTGGAAGCAAAAACCGCTACAATTCGAACGCTTAATTGTCGGGAAACTGAAAAGACGCCCTATTGTCGTAATTATAAAAAGATGCCATAATGACAGCGTTTTGTACAACAAAAATTATTTTCTTGTATTAAGAGTATATTGAAATATAAAACGCAAAACACAAATAACATAATCACAAGAATGTAATGTTATAATAAAATTTCAATATACTCTTCGTTTTCGAGTAGACGCCAAAACGTATACATTTTGAAAAGACGCCAAAATGATAGAAAAATGTATATATATATATATATATATATATATATATATATATATATATATTGCAATGATACAGATAACTATTTTCACATAGGATATAGTGTGTGTGAAGAAATTACAAACAAGTCTGTATTGGAGGCAATGAATAATTATTTATTACACATAAGAAATTATAGTTTATATTATGTATATTAAATTACATAAATGTCATGCATTTTATAATTTGAATAAAGTTTATATAGTGCGATTTTAGATCGATTTTACTTGTTAGATGATATCCATAACACTTGGTGAGACGTCCTCCTGCATGCGTGTCCTCCTGGCATCCTTTTGGTTGGCGGGTTGCTCCAGCGGCGATTCCTCTACGCGTCTCGCTGACGATTCCGTCGAACTGCTAACACCAATTGACACTCTCACAAATATTAGTGTTCTCACTCGCAATAAGCTATTATTAATTTTAAAATGTTAATGGTTATTCAATCTCAGGGTTATGTGAGTAATTATTTAAAAGTGGTGTATTGAGCTTACACCTTCCGGCAAAGCTTGAAGTGTTCAGTAACTCCCTGAGGATATCTTGCACTAACGCGAAAAAGCACTTTATATAATAGTAATAATTATACTGGGGTAGTTAACCAGGTTGGTTCTTTCCGAAAAGCTCGCAAAGAGTTCCAAGTTTTATTGTACCGGTATTTTTAGATTTCTATAAGTCCATATGAGAAAAACTCTCCTCTCGTAGACGGACACACGTTCACAAGGCGGATGCTATCGACGAACTGTGCCGATGCGTGCCCCACAGAGTACGAATATTAATGAAATTAGTGGTTTCTGATTGGTCAATCAGCGGTCACATGGTTGATGGAAACGAAAGATAGTTGACTTACATGAAAATCTTTGTATAAATTAGCAAGAGCTTGCATAGATTTTATCTATAATTTTTATTACTCTCTCATAGATAAGGGCGTAAAGTTGAGTTTTCTTTATTAAAAAAAAAACACATTTAACACGTAATTTAGGACAACAGTGTATATAGAAAATGTACATATTTCCCCAACTAATTCACTGTTAAAGTTTCAAGTCGATGGGTTAATTTACACGGGAGATTTAGCGAAAAGGTTTATCACACATGCACAAATTCTCACATAAAGTACATGACATAAAAGCACAAAATTTTGTAAAGAATTTGGTATAACCTACGTCCTTATCCAACTCTAAATATAAAACTTACAGCTAATTGACAAAAAATTGAATAAATCCATTTTAAACATGTTAATGTTCATCATCCATGCTCAGATACGCATAATACAGGTCATCATCCTGTGTTTTGTTGCAATATATATTACAACACTACGACGATTTAATGTGTTTAATTTATTGATGTGCGACAAATCTTTACGTAACACAACGACACATTAAATTGTGTGTGTGTGTGTGTGTGTGTGTGTGTGTGTGTGTGTGTGTGTGTGTGTGTGTGTGTGTGTGTGTGTGTGTGTGTGTGTGTGTGTGTGTGTGTGTGTAATTGTAATAATCATAACACTGTAAAATTGTTGAAACTCATTTAAATTTATTTATTAATAGCATTTCGTATTTGTTTGGCGATTAAAAATCATTACTATTTTCACATAATTATTACATATAATTCGTAGTCTTATATTACAAACACATCTCTTATTTATTTTGCGATTCAAAATGATTATTATTTTCACATACTTAATACGTGTACTTCATAATCTTATATTACACACAAACATATTATATAATCTTATATTCTAATACATTGTTATAAATTTTGTTTTATATTACTCTCAGCTAGCTCATTTATATTATATTGATTATCTATTCTTTTAATTATCTAAGCTCTTTTTTTCTTTATTTCTGCATATGCATTGCTTTCTACAAATTTACGTCAATTTAACTACTACAAATTATAGATTTCAAATTACAATTACTGCTAACAATTATCGTTAAACAGTCTTACATATTACCTTACTTAGTGTACTAAAACATATTTACAGCTATACAATTTCTTGATTCATATTTTAATTGAATTGTCTATTTTTTCTTTGTTATTTAAAGTCTTTTGATTACATCTCGGTTTTTAAAATGCATGTTTATTTGTCACCTTATTATTTGTGGTCCATCTGTAGCGTGTCCTCTTCGGTCCTTGATACGGGATGCTCCTTTATCGTCCTTGATTCCTGAGGTCTGGTAGTCCTGGAGTCTTGTAGTCCTTCGTCCACTGGATTCTCATACTCTGGATTACTGGATTCTCATACTCTGCTGCACCCTCGTTCCTTGTCATGGCCTCTGGTTCCAACTGCTCACTCGAACGGATGTGTAGTCTTGAAGTCCCTGGCTGCTGCTTGTGGTTGATCTACTGTTATTGTTTCTAAGTAGACTTTTTGGCTGCCATGGTAGTCGATCAGCTACAGAGGTTCTAGTTTTCGAGTAGTCTCCTGCTGCGACTATGGTTGATTGAGAAAGTAGCTCTAGTTGCGGGGCATAGCCTCTGGCTGCCACGATGATTGAACAAGAAAGAGAATGATGTTAGCGCGTCCCCCGTATTTATACTCAGGGCGCCAAAATCATGTCTCGACAATATTCTGCAGGTTTGATATTGTCGAGAGCGTCACTCCTAACCCATGCTTTCTTGTCACACTTAATTTGCTCGTGTTCGCGAATTGCGACGTCTTTTGCACATTACCCAATATTCACTCGGTCGGTAATTTATAGGTGTTGTTCATCATGCACAAACCGTTTTTCTTTATCTTAATTAACATAATTACTATCAATTTTTAACTTCCTATGATTTATACTTTTATTAGTTTTGCACTATTTTTTATACACGTATTCGTGTTCTTTAAATACACATTTTGGTGTATTCAGTTTTTCGCTACTGTGCACACAAGTATTATAAATTAAATAAATGCATATAATTTATATCATTCCTGAAAGGGTGGCGCTTTCATGAACGGACAGGTAGCACACACACACGGTTGTTATGTGTGTACACACATACAGAGGGCAGCTGCCTTATTCACCTGTTCCAGCATGAAAGTTAGGTGTTCCTTTTACAATTCAGATTGCAGGCTGAATTATTATTATTACCAAAAATGCATTATTTTATTTATTCTCATTACTATTTAAATTTTTGTGCAATGCACAGTACCCTATATATTTGTACTGTTGCAATATATTGCAAGGTAACAGGTAGTTAGCCGACCAGACTTGCAGAAAAGAATGCTCCATTAGTGATTACATAATTTATTGATTTTTTTTCTTACACGATACTTGAATTAAAATGTTTTCTTGTTATTTAAACAATGATATTAATTTAACTGTTCAAGTTTTTCTTTTAAAAATGATACTATTTGCAAAGTTCAACAATTTTCTTTTGACAGTTTTGTATTATATAAAAATCAAATTCAGTTCTTAAATTTTGCTTTCCTGAATTCTCGTCTCCGTTGTTGTCCCAGTCGAAGATCTCGTTCCCGGTCTCCAGCGATCCATCATCCGTGTTCCATGTTCCAGCCCCCACCTCTAGGAATTGCATTTCAGCTTTAAGTTCATTATTTTTTAGCAATATCTCTTAAGTTGTTCGTCACGCTTTTTATTTTCAGCATCGCGTTTTTGCATTTCAGCTTTAAGTTCATTATTATTTTTCATTAATTCCTGCAACATACGCGCAATCTCAGCCTGCTCCGCCATCTTTTTTTCTCTTTACTGATAAATTTTGTTATCACCGTTCTTATTTATTCCGTTTATTACAATAATTATTATTAATTAGCACTAGCAGTTTGTGAATAAATTAACTAATAATGATATTAATTGTCCTACACTAACACACACCTAAATTAACTAATAATGATATTAATTGTCCTAAATTAACACACACATAAATACAGTTCTTAATCTAACATATAATTTCCAATAATTGTATCCTTCGCTAATTTTGCAGTCTATCTATTTTTATTTTATTTTACTGGGCTAACTTATTCAATGCCCCACGTTGGGCGCCATTTTCTGCAAGGTAACAGGTAGTTAGCCGACCAGACTTGCAGAAAAGAATGGTCCATTAGTGATTACATATATTTATTGATTTTTTTTCTTACACGATACTTGAATTAAAATGTTTTCTTGTTATTTAAACAATGATGTTAATTTAACTGTTCAAGTTTTTCTTTTAAAAATGATACTATTTGCAAAGTTCAACAATTTTCTTTTGACCGTTTTATATTATTTACAAATCAAATTTAGTTCTTAAATTTTGCTTTCCTGAATTCTCGTCTTCGTTGTTGTCCCAGTCGAAGATCTCGTTCCCGGTCTCCAGCAATCCGCCGTCCGTGTTCCATGTTCCAGCTACCACCTCTAGGAATTGCCCCGCGTCTTGGTGTCCGTCTCAAACCGCCACTATCAGCAAACGGAGTTCAGGAACGGTAGTAGACAATCTCGTACACCGTGGTTGCTCCCTGCCGAAACTCTCTGCTTCCTCGACTCTACAGGCCCCAAGGACTGCCTGGATGGATGTTGGACTAAACGAAGAATACACTGCTACTGCTCTCGATGAGTGCTACATGAAGACTGCTGTTATTTTTTCGTACACTGAAACTGCAGCAATATAGGGTGACATCACAGTTTACCTGCACACAGACGTATTTCCTATATGCTCCATGTTATACGTTGGAACATTCTGGACACACCACGTGCTGCAAATTGTACTTCCGTTTTCTTGATTTTTCTAGAACAACGTTTTCACTACATATGAATAAATTAAATTAACCTTTTAAATATATCATAACTCATACGCAAGTGAATATGCACACTTGTTGCGTGTTTACCATTTGCTAATTACCATTGTTCACACCTCCTTTTGATACGCGCACAACACAACACTTCGCTCAAACACTAAACTACAGCTTTATAGTCTTTATATCGTCTTATACTAATGTATACTATTATTCTTAATTTTTAGCAATATTTTACTTTCAATCACACCCAAATTGTCCCGGACACCCATTACAGCTGGTCATAATTATGTTTTACACATTCACATATGGTGTGACCGCCTGCCACATTGCATAAGCCTCTAGGTTAATAAAAAAAAAAGTATTTTCCTCGAAAATTAATTTTCTTTTTCTTTTTTTTTTTTTCAAACTTAAAAACATTCTCCTAATTCAACATCCCAAACAAATGATATAACCCAAAACATAAATTAACCAATACAATACATTTCAATAAACTAAAACATAATTAATCCTGCTTCATATCTTATATTCATACTATGCAATGGGCAAATATGTACAGTGGTTTCCATATTATCACCATAATATGTGGTTATCCTTAAGCGAGTTGCGTATCTGGAAGGCATAACTATTGCATATGCATTCTGTCATATTATTATTATTATTCACATTATTATACTCCGGGTATTATTTATGGATTCGGTAGTTCACGAGGGTAATATTTCCTCAATGATGCGCCATGATATTTTCCGATAACTTTGTTTTGATCTTCATCCACGACGATGAAAGTATTCCTGCCAACCCATTCTCTCAATTTGTATGGACCGTTAAACAATCTAAAAAACTTAGCTGATGTGTTGTCTTCAGATCGGCCTACAGGATTTGCCTTAAGAAGGACCATTTCTCCTTCCTGAAACTTCAGCGTTTTATGAGTGTCATTGAACACCCGTGCCCGTTGATCAGCTGTTTGCTCTATCCAGGTTTTGGCGATGTACTGTTTTATGTGCAACGGTAGCAGTATGTTCTGTGTGTCTTGTTTTTTTTATACATCTCCCAAAATCTGGTAGGTTGCTTACCTGACTGCAGCTCTTTAGGTGTAAAGCCCGTAGTGGTGTTATAGTTCTCATTAAGTGACTGCTCGAAGAACCGTATGTAATTTGGCCACATGTTCTGTGAGTCATGACAGTAAGTCCGAAACAGTCGTCCCAGCTCCTTGTTTACTCTTTCGGCAAGGTTACCTGCTTCGCCGAATAGCCGTAAGGATTAGGTTGGATACCATTCGTTTTGAGGGTAGTAGACCACAGCACATTCTGGATCTGCTTTCCTTGGTCACTAAGTATCCTCTTAACGGTTCCATTCTCTGGGATATACTTCTTGAGAATAGCTGTTGACACCGCTTTGGTTGTTGGTCGGGTTACAGGGTAGAGTCTGACATTTTTGGTGAAGGCGTCGATGTATACAATCAGGTGCCTCAATCTGCGAAGACCTTGCGGAAGTGGACCTAAGAAATCAACACAGTAACTCACCTTTCCCTTGTGTGACAATTCCCTGCTGCTCAATATAGGTGTGCATATTTGGAGATTTTGCAGTTTGACACTCATGGCATGTCTTCAAAATATTTCGAATTCTCCGCACCATATTGTTACACACAAAGTCCTCCTTGAGTGCTAAGTAACACTGATACGGACCAGCATATGCTAAGCTTTCATGGCATGCCCATGTTATTTGCTCTAACATGCTAATAGGAAGAACAATTTTCCATTTTTCATCCATCAATATATATAAAATATCATTATTACAACAGTACCGCGGCTTTTCTTTACGGAGTATGCTTGTTTTTATTTTCTTGATGTTAGGGTCGGTGTTTTGTTCTAAATGGACATTAGCTAACCGCTGATGTAACTCTGACGTTATCTCGTACTGCATAGCTAATATTTTCACTTTACTTAATTCTTTAGTTTGCTGCGGATGTAAACGATTATTAATGTCCTTGGTATG
This sequence comes from Magicicada septendecula, assembly GCA_034769895.1. NCBI lineage: Eukaryota > Metazoa > Arthropoda > Insecta > Hemiptera > Cicadidae > Magicicada > Magicicada septendecula. The sequence continues at coordinate 456,594,577 of CM068368.1, forward strand.
GTCAGTTTTAATCGCTATGTTGAGCCGCCATATCTCAATCGGAGTATAAGTAGGTCGCTCGCCTTTGTTTACTTTGTTATCATTAAGAAACAGCTGATACGTACGTCCATTTGTAGTCCAATGCATGATACCGTTAGCCAACTCGATCTGTGCCTGACATTTCGTTAGAACATCTACTCCAAGTACCACATTACAAATTAATTTCTTTATTATTATTACTGGGATATTCATTTCCAATTTATCGTATTTTAACGTGATATATATTTGCCCAGTGGCAACCCTTTAGTTTTTATCCACCGTCTGAATCTGCAACTTATTAGTGGGTAATATTGCAGTGTTTGTAAAATATTTATTATTTTTTTAATAAAATTTTCACTAATCGCGGATATTTCTGCTCCTGTGTCAATTAAAATGTGTGTTCTGACGTTATTTATGTATGTATCAAGTGTAGGACATGCAGCGTTACGTTCAGATTTTCAGAGTGATCCTTGTCGCTTTCTAACAATGCTTCCCACAAATCACATGGATAAATACCACTAATTTTGAAACAAGCACCCTCACAATTAACTACTTTACTACTAAACTTAGTGTTACGACCTATAGTGACCTTATTGTTTGTATCCAAATCCGTGCTAGTGCTAAAGTGATGTTTATGGATCAGTGCTTTTGGATGCTTTTTTAGGCATGCCACTCCCACGTGACGTTTTACACGTTTTTTTTTTCTCTGCATCCACAGCTTCTAATACTGTAGGTGAGTACTTATTATTCTCTATGTGTTTAACTTTATTGATGGATTGGATTTTCTTAGGTTTCCCTGTAAATTTGTTTTTATCACCCCCCAAGGCTTTATCTTTATTAAATGCTGTATCTGGCTTATATGATGGCTTATGAGTGTCAGATGTGTACTGAACTTTTGCTGAGGGCATTACATCCTCCCATTGTGTCAACATGTTTAATAGGTGGGCCGAAAAATAAAAAAATTAATATTTTGAAGTGCTATACCACGGAAAACATGCCTCTAGAACAGTTGTGTAAATAAAAAAGGTAAATTATATTATCTTACACCTGGTGGTAGCGCATTAGCCTGAAACTTTGAGAAAATATACAAATTTCGTACTTTTTCCAAAAAATAAAGTAGAGATAAGAACTCCTGGTAAAATCAATTATCGGCTCATTTTAGTAGGACAACATGTAGTAAGGATAAATAAATTGAAAAATAATACATTTTACTTTATTTTATTAGTACACTAGATGACCCGGTGAACTTCGTACCACCTAAAATTGATTTGATTGTAACTCTTCATAAGCGATTATCAATCCTAATCAACCTTCCAACTCCAATTCATTGAGATCGATAATATTAGCCGCATCGTGTACGGTTTGAGTTTTGTTTGGTTATTAAATGAAACTCGTTTGTAATTCAAATGAATTCAATGTCTTTTATTTACATGAAAGATAAATGCAAACGCATTTCTGGTAAACTACGTTTTTCGTTTTGTTTTCCGGCGCGTAAATAAACAAAGATGATGGCTTTCCGACAAGCGAACACGCGACATACAGTTGTCCATGCGCGAAACACGGAAACTCCGAGTTAATTCCGCAAACTTCCAACGACTGGCCTTGTGATTTGTTGATGGTCATTGCGAAGGCCAGACGCACGGGGAATTGCAGCCGTTTAAAATCGAATGGCAAGTCCGTTGGAATCATCGGGGTGCGCGGAATCAAAACATCCTCTCCTTTGTACTTTCCCTTGATAATCGTCGCCTCGACGACGCTGTTCATAAGCTTTTTCACAGCCAGTCTCGTTCCATTGCATAGTCGAGGTTGATTGATGTTACGCAACATGATGATGACTGAGCCTACTTTCAATTGCAAATTGTGAGGTGGTAATCCAGGCAATTCCAGCGAATTCAAAAATTCTGTGGGATAGTTGACTACCTCATCCTGGTTGATAACTGTATCAACCGATTTGAAGGAAAACAACTGTCCCGGAATGAAATTTTGAATGGACACGTTGAGATCATCGACATCTTTGTTTTTCACTGCCAATATGGCTTGTTCGCTCAGCCAATTATGGTTTTTGAAGTTCTGCGCTACGTTCGGAAAAACACGCTCAATGAGCTCCTCCTTCGATTCGGTCAACTGACAGAAATCAGTGGGCAATGTGATGAATCCAGTCGAGATGTCAACTGCGATTTTCCCATTACCAATGTCCAACAATTGCTTCGAAAACACATCTGCATTTCGATCTTGTTGCAAAAACACTCGCATGTTAGTCGTCAATCGGAGTGTCTTCACATGCCGTCACAAATTTGATGATTTTAAGCACGCGTTTAGTTCGTCAGCTACAGTTGATCGTGGAATAACTGGAAGAGTCTGACGAAAATCACCGGACAACAGAATAATGGCTCCACCAAAAATGTTTTTATTGTCACGAAGATCTTTCAACGTTCTGTCCAGCGCCTCCAGTGGCCTCTTGTGGGCCATCGTGCATTCGTCCCAAACGATCAATTTGCATATCTGTAGAATCTTCGCCATTGCGCTGTTTTTGGCGATGTTGCAAGCTGGTGTCTCGTTGATTTGCATGTTCAGTGGCAATTTCAAGGCAGAATGTGCAGTTCGTCCGCCTTCTAACAAAGTCGCTGCTATTCCAGATGAAGCTAATGCTAGGGCAACTTCATTCTGCGATCGAATCCTCGCCAAAAGCAATGCAATTAGGAACGTTTTTCCAGTCCCTCCGGGAGCATCCAGGAAGTAAATTCCACCAGTTCCATTGTTCACAGCTTCTATCAAAGAGTCGTACGCAGTCTTTTGTTGTTGATTCAATTGCGAAACATTTTTACGAACTGCTTCGGCTAATGCTTCGGTGTCGTATTGTTGTTCTCTTTGTAACTCGTGGTTAAATGCATCGTGCATTGGCCGATTGGGTGATATCATGCCCAAATAGGACAACACTTTATTCGCCATCAATAAACACATGTCTCCTATCATGATCAATGTCTCATTGTGAATTTCTGCAGTCATTTGCAATGTCGGATTTAAAGTTTGGCGACGCACACGATGCAAAACATCTTCAGACATGTCGTCCTTATATTTGACCCACAAATCGTTCGGATTCGAAGGGAAACATGTGGATATGATAATCGCAAACAATGTGCGAATTTGATGCGGTGATGAAGATATGACGGAATCTTTGAGCGTATTGTCCCAATGCGAATCGTTCTCGAGCAAGTGTAAGAGTTGACACGCCTCACGGTAAGTCGCACACAGATGCCCATTAACGGTTCTCAGTTGTTGAAACGACGTCGGACCACGAACATTCACCAACAACAATCGAAGATAGTAACATTTGTCGTTATTTGGATGCACAGTGTAGATGCGACCCAGAGCGTCTGAGGCAAATACATTTGGATGTCCTTCAACTGGTGTCCCTTGTTTCCGACGCTGAAACGATTTCGATGATGCGTTCCATGTGTAGTAGCGTGGCATTTCAGCATACAGCAAAGTGCGAGCAAAAGCATCTGCTTGACAAACCGAGAAGAAGCTTGTCAATGTTGTCGACGGTGGCCGTGCCGCTCTGTCCGCTGCGTTCTCTGGATTGAAATACACTCGTTGTCCGTTTTCTAGATGTACTGCCAAATGTACAACTGTAGGGTGTCTTTCGTGGATCGCAAAGGGAAAGATGCGCCAAATCGCCTCGTTGCTGCTGACATAGCGACCCATCTGATACTGAGATACTTCGTCGTTTGCATTTGTCACGGCGAAAAGAGCCATATCGCTGCCTTTGTTCACATATTTGCATATGTACTTGATCGACTTGACGGAGTTACAGTATTCCACATTGATGTGAGCCTCAAAAGTCTTGGACAATATCGGCGAATATGGCACAATCCAACGATTGTCCACATTAACATCTTGTCCTTTGACCTTCAGAACTGCAGTCGCCCATTGTCCGCAACTGATCGCCGACGATACAATGGGTATCCGTCATTGCCTGTGATGGTGTCAGCAATCAGGTCTCTAGGGTATCGCTTGGAAAACTTACCATCGATCATACAGGGCGAGTCGTTGTTGAAAACTCCGCAAGGTCCATGGATCATATTCTTAGTCACCACTGCATGCAATTTCGGATCAACAGCTTCATCCGGGATTTCGGCTGAGATGATTGAATCGATTTCATCCGGCCTGATTTTGTCAACTAACCAAACCAAAATGTGCGCATGAGGCAGACCACGCTTTTGCCATTCAACGGAGTACATCCAACAACGAACTTGGCCATACACACGGTGCTTTATGATGAAATCCATCAGAGATTTTAATTTTTGTTTAAAAACTCTGGCAGTGATGTCATGTCTGTCAACTGGTGTTTGGCTGGGTAGCAGTTCCTTCTTGATTTCGATCCATTGAGGGTTACAGGTGAATGTTATGAATAGGTCTGGGCGGCCATATTGTCTAACATACGACATCGCATCTTGCGCGTACTCGTGCATGTGGCGCGGGCTTCCAATGTAAGTGGCCGGCAAAATTGTCATTCTTCCCACGTTGTTTGCATCGCCGTCGGCATTAATCGCATCGCGGAGATGAATGTATTCTTCAGATCGGAGCTGCTTTTGGCTCAAACGAATATATGTCAATCGCTCAGTCTCAATTTTGACATACATGTCAACCGCGAACTGATGGAAAAGACGGCGACACTTCAAAATGTGATTTATTTCACCTTCACGGATCATAAGTCTGTATGAATAAAAATTCATAGCACTTACTTTTTTATTGGTTTCAGCGCCTGTTAGTTGATTAACCATTTTAATGTTGAAATGGTATCCGTCCTCGCCCTGCCAAAAGATCAATGGATATTGTAGCGCATCGTAAGTCCTGTGCGTTTCGGACACGCGTTTCAATTCATTGTTCCGACGATGAAGCACGATATCTCTAGATTGCAAATTTTCTCCGACAATAACAACAGCCACTTCGTCGATTGTCGGCGAATTGAACCTTCTTGCGTGCTCACCCGCAGGCGTTTTGTCAGCCCTGATGACGATATTATGGCTGTCGGATGGCATCCGATCCAACGCAATTTTGAACAATTTGATCAATTCGTTGTTCTGATGAAGAAACGTTTGCAATTCTCTGACAATGGCTCGCTTCGTTATCGGATTGTGAGCACAACGCTGATTAACTTCCGCATCCGAATTCTCCATGAAATAAATTTGTAAGAATTGATGGTCCGCATCCGGTGGTGGTAACAGCGCTCCTACTAAATGATATATTTGCCCTTGAATTTTGAAAGTGGGCATGAAATTGTCCCGTACAATATGCGTTGCGCCAAACGACGTTATTTGGAAACAAGTGTTGTATTTTTAGATGTTGGCCAGGAAATGGGTAGAATCACTTCCCGTTCCAGAAACTAATGAGCGTAATTGGTGGCGGGACCAATTGTGGCAATTTCACTTTTCCACCCGCACAACACAACCTAGGAGATTCACCGCTGAATTTCAACGCCTTACAGTGCGGACAAACGACTGACATTTCTCCAATCGTTACTGATCTGTCCGCACCGTAATCGATTTCCGGATCGTAATGGAATGCCGCTCGTTCCAGGTTCACAGGAGCACCGCGTCGGCGCAATCGGTCATGTTCATTGTGTCGTGCTCGCTGGCGTTGTGTTTGATGTGCACGAACTCGTTGCATTCTGAATCTATTCGCTTGTCGTTCATTTTCAGTCGCTCTCGAGCGTAATTCGGACATGCCAATACGACTATTTTCATTATCCGTCGCTCGCTGGTCATCAGTGCGGTTTGCACATGAAGTAGCTCGCCGCGCATTTGACTGACTTCGACGACCTATGTCACCTCGTCCTCTCCTTGGCATTGTAATGAACACTGTAAAACGACAGGGAATTGTTTTCACAGTCACTCTGTCGAACTTACCTTGAGAACTTTACAATATTGAAATCCTCAAACTAATTCCTCGAGTCTCGCTAAAACACATTTGAATGAATTTGTGGTTATGTCTAAGCCTGCAAAGTCAATTTACCTTAATAGAATGGCTGATCAAAATGAATGTTCGCAAAATGTAATTAAATTCGCTTTAACCAAATCTATTCTCAAAATCCACTACCTTTTTTTACGAAAAAACTATTTGAAATGTAATAGATTTCACACAACCGCACGGAATGAATAACAGTTATGCATAGATTATGCATGGCACAGCTGTAAAACAATAGGTCCGCCACGAATGCCATCTATTGAAAGTAATCCACAAACTAATTCCTCGAGTCTCGCTAAAACACATTTGAATGAATTTGTGGTTATGTCTAAGCCTGCAAAGTCAATTTATTGTAATGAACACTGTAAAATGACACGGAATTGTTTTCACAGTCACTCAAATCTGTCGAACTTACCTTGAGAACTTTACAATATTGAAATCCTCAAACTAATTCCTCGAGTCTCACTAAAACACATTTGAATGAATTTGTGGTTATGTCTAAGCCTGCAAAGTCAATTTACCTTAATAGAATGGCTGATCAAAATGAATGTTCGCAAAATGTAATTAAATTCACTTTAACCAAATCTATTCTCAAAATCCACTACCTTTTTTTACGAAAAAACGATTTGAAATGTAATAGATTTCACACAACCGCACGGAATGAATAACAGTTATGCATAGATTATGCATGGCGCAGCTGTAATACAATAGGTCCGCCACGAACGCCATCTATTGAAAGTAATCCACAAACTAATTCCTCGAGTCTCGCTAAAACACATTTGAATGAATTTGTGGTTATGTCTAAGCCTGCAAAGTTAATTTATTGTAATGAACACTGTAAAACGACACGGAATTGTTTTCACAGTCACTCAATGAACACTGTAAAACGACACGGAATTGTTTTCACAGTCACTCAAATCTGTCGAACTTAACCTTGAGAACTTTACAATATTGAAATCCTCAAACTAATTCCTCGAGTCTCGCTAAAACACATTTGAATGAATTTGTGGTTATGTCTAAGCCTGCAAAGTCAATTTACCTTAATAGAATGGCTGATCAAAATGAATGTTCGCAAAATGTAATTAAATTCGCTTCAACCAAATCTATTCTCAAAATCCACTAGCTTTTTTTACGAAAAAACGATTTGAAATGTAATAGATTTCACACAACCGCACGGAATGAATAACAGTTATGCATAGATTATGCATGGCGCAGCTGTAAAACAATAGGTCCGCCACGAACGCCATCTATTGAAAGTAATCCGAAGTGGCAATTACCAATTTCGATTTTTTCTATTTTTCGGCTGTTCCTTTGGGTTTTTCCTAATTTTTTTTTTCCTAAACCACCCCAGTGTTGAGGCGAACAAAACAAAACAAAAATTATTCAAATCGGTCGAGCCATTTTCGAGTTTTTGCGAGACTAACGCACGGCAATTGATTTATATATATATAGATTAAACTTTAAAAACAACATAAAAAACCAAAATTGACATATTTTAAAGAAACAAATAAAAGTTTATTTTCTGTCACTTGGAATGTTTAGTTTGTAAGGCAATGTAGTCTTTTACTTGTCTTATTCAGGTAGTTTGAATTTAGATTTGCTTGAAAAACTTGGCATTGATGATCTTGAAAGAAGTGTCGTTCTTATAAAACCATCTCTTGAACTAAATCCAACCACCTTTTGAGATGCCTCGGTGACAAGCTTGACGCATCGTTCTACTGCTTGGGTATGACATGGGAAATTGTTAAAGTTCCATTCAGCTGCTGTTCCACTTGATTTGACCTTAGACCATATCTCTTGATCGGTGACTCTTCGCAGCAAAGGTGGTGGTGAAAGTGTAGTAGTGCCCCAGTGAATCATTTCGATGTGGTCCTTAGCTTGGAAATTGATTTTGGGTGTTTGGAAACTCCTGATTGACTTCGTTTTAGAAGCTACGTTTCGAGCCTTTATAATTCTTCTATAACCCAACTCTCTTACATGATCCCTTTTATCTACTATCATACTCAAAAGTAAGTTTTCTGGATGGGCAAAAAATGCGTTTCTCTCAATTACTGGGTCAATGACCTTTAGCAAGTTTTCTGGAAGGAATCTTGACGATTTTAAAACTTCAAATACATGTTCTGGTCCATTTGTGAAATATTTACTTGTTTTAATTTGAAACCATACAGGCACATATGATTTTAAGATGAAAGAAGCTAAGATCTTGTGTTCATCTGTTGGATTTTCGATACTTATATACAATCGGAGAACTCTGTTCGCTGTTGTTAACCACCTTGAGTGGGAAAGTGGGCCAGGTTCACGAGCAGATAAATCTTCAGGGCAGTTACCTGCTTTTATAGCACAACTAATGTCCAGCAGGTACTGTTGATCTCTGCTTAGTATTTTTCGGTCAATATCTGGAATCTCACACTCAATACTGTCAAAATTTACCACCGGGAGTTTTTCACATTTACTGAGTTGTGTGCCAATCAGACCACTAAATGATTTTGGTCCCGTTGTTTCACCATCTAAAGCTTGAAACAAATGCCGGAATGGCAATTCATTAAAGTGTAAGAGACACACACCCCACTGTAGTGGTCTTTTAATGTGTTCTTCAATTTTATGAATGACACCTGTTTTCCAACCCGTATTAGTAACGGTGCCATCACATCCAACTACGTCCAGTTCCTGAAGTGAAAATCCAGTTTCAGCTAAATAAGAGATAATGCTGTTAGCAATGTCTTCAGCAGAACCAGAAGAGGGTGAAACATGGCCGATGTAAACAGAACCTGGTTATTTTAAAATCGTGTAATGCTCCTCTTTTATTGTTCTTCGAAACTGCTTTGAGTTAACTTTTTCAATCACGAGAGTGTTATCCTTCCTTCCATCAAAATACAGTCCTTGAAGTGGGTTATGCTTTTCCTCGTTTTGGATTTGAAGTACTGAATGGTTAACACTTTTTTCCCGTCTAAGTTTATTTTTGTCAACAACATAGGTGTTGTCTTCATCAGTTACAATACCAAAATCCCGCACTTGAAGCCACAGCTGCCGTTGCATCTGACAATCCAAAGCGATCACTAGTCAGCGCAGTATTTTTCAATTTAATGCGCATCTGCCATGGTGACTTAATTTCAGACTTTGGTAATTTAAAATCTTCATCGCTGTCATTTTCAGTGTCTTCAGACGAATTACTTACTACCTCTTTTGGCATGCAAGTTTCTGTATCTGTTTGTTTTGAGCAAGATGGCTGTGCTATCGCGTCAATTGTGGAATGAGTTGTTTTATGTTCGATTACCTTTCTTTCAAGTCTTTGAGTAATTTTTTTGTTTCCTTTACTTCCACGCTTCCAATTTTTCCTATGCCATGTTTCCTTTGCAAGTACATGAATTTTAGTTCAATGACTGGTATTTTTTTTGCTTTTTCACACGTACAGGTAATAGACACAGGGCACTCACAAACTTTAGGCAATTGCAGTCTAAAGTTATTTTGCACTTACAATCAGAGATATCAAATAGTAACAAAGATTTCTGCTTGAATTCCTCAACTCTCTTTTTGAACTTTTCCTTTTCCTTATCCCGCTTATAAGACTTCATAAGATTACGATAACTGTTATGGTATGCATTAATGAACTGAACAATTCTGTAAAGCGTAACTGTTGGTATTGAAGCTTTATCAAACACGGCTTTAAATTGTGGTGCCACAATATTCGAAACTTGAGAAAAACTTACTGACCTGTTGTTTGCTTTCAATGCCAAATTGTAATGTTCATTGAAAAAACACTTGAGAACGTCTTCATACGTCGGAGGTTTGCTCGCAGATAACTCCTTTGGGTGACCGAATAACGGACAATTAAACTCGCTGCGAGTAATTTTCTTAGACACAGCCATTAGGACACAGTAATAAAATAATGTTATAAACAAACACTACTAAAACAAACACACTTATCAGTTATAAACTAACATTATTGAAGCAAACACTACTGAAACACACCGTCACGGTCATTGCCTGGCTCAACACTGACAGATACTGTTGTGACACGGAGCTCACAAATGGCGGGAGGCACACGCGCTTTGCATTGCATTGTGGGTAAATTCCATAGCAATGGTGTGGTGGGGGGTGCAGTACAGGTGCAGAGCGACAACCGGAACTCTAGAAGTGGTGACGGGCTGCAATAGACACCATTGCGCGTCGCGTACGGTTCGTAAAAAATACGTTAAATTACAGATTTGTAATGCTTTGCGCTACCCAGAATAAAGTAATTTTTATAGTTATCTTAATCCAATGTGTTTTTTGCATTACTTTTAAAGCTTTTTCAATATAGCAATTTTTTTTCTTGTATTTTTATAGGTCCAAGATAACCTTGTATTTTTCAATAAATTTCAAATATTTAAGCACAATGCGCTACCGATAGATGTGATATTTTTTTTTTATTTCATCTGCGTTTTACTTAGGTGCCCTAGAGGCAAGTTTTCTGCAGTATAGCATTTCAAAATAAAAATATTATAAAAATTCGGCCCACCCTAATGTTTAATAATGCTTCTAATGTATTTATCCCTCGTCTTAATATGGCTGTACGGATATTTACATCAAAATGATAGCTGAATTTATGAACTATTTCTGCCTCTGATAGTTCCGGTCTAAGATGTTTAACTCTAGCAATTTCTTTTATTACATTTTGCTCACGTGTGAGTTTTTCGGTAGTAAATCTGCCAAACTCGAGCCTATCTCCGACTTTGCGTTGTACATGTTCGTTCCAATACCGATTCTCAAAGCATTTAATGAATTTGTCATACATCTTAATATTATCACGAACTATAGAGTACCATAATGCTGCAGAACTGCTCAGTTTACGCACAACCCATTCAGTTTTATCCGAGTCATTTAATTGATCACCCACGGCGTCCATACCACATTCACAATCTCGTATAAATTGAATTGGATTCCCATCACCCCAAAATTTAGGTTGGTTACTAGTATCTTCATTGTGTCTGTAGAAACATATGGTGGGGTTTACACAACCTGCTACATCCCTTTTAACCTGATTAATTTTTTCATCTATTTTATGTTCTAACTATGTCTTCTGCTGGTTTATTAGTTGTGTATTAGCTTGTATACAGTCTTGACAGCTTGTAATGGTTTTATGTTGTTCTGTAAATCGTGTGTCCACATGTTCATGTAATTGACCAATGTCCGATAACATTTCCGTTCTTGTTTTCTCAATTTGGGTTTTACATAGCTCCATGTGTTCGGTTAACGATTTATAAATCTTGGTATTTTCTGCTTGTATGACATTTTTAAATTCATCTTTAAGTTGTTCGTCATGCTTTTTATTTTCAGCATCACGTTTTTGCATTTCAGCTTTATTTTCGGCATTGCATTTTTGCATTTCAGCTTTAAGTTCATTATTATTTTTTAGCAATATCTCTAAGTTGTTCGTCACGCTTTTTATTTTCAGCATCGCGTTTTTTCATTTCAGCTTTAAGTTCATTATTATTTTTCATTAATTCCTGCAACATAGCACAATCTCAGCCTGCTCCGCCATCTTTTTTTTCTCTTTACTGATACATTTTGTTGTCACCGTTCTTATTTATTCCGTTTATTACAATAATTATTATTAATTAGCACTAGCAGTTTGTGAATAAATTAACTAATAATGATATTAATTGTCCTACACTAACACACACCTAAATTAACTAATAATGATATTAATTGTCCTAAATTAACATACACATAAATACAGTTCTTAATCTAACATATAATTTCCAATAATTGTATCCTTCGCTAATTTTGCAGTCTATCTATTTTTATTTTATTTTACTGGGCTAACTTATTCAATGCCCCACGTTGGGCGCCATTTTCTGCAAGGTAACAGGTAGTTAGCTGACCAGACTTGCAGAAAAGAATGGTCCAATAGTGATTACATACATTTATTGATTTTTTTTCTTACACGATACTTGAATTAAAATGTTTTCTTGTTATTTAAACAATAATGTTAATTTAACTGTTCAAGTTTTTCTTTTAAAAATGATACTATTTGCAAAGTTCAACAATTTTCGTTTGACAGTTTTATATTATTTAAAAATCAAATTTAGTTCTTAAATTTTGCTTTCTTGAATTCTTGTCTTCGTTGTTGTCCCAGTCGAAGATCTCGTTCCCGGTCTCCAGCAATCCGTCGTCCGTGTTCCATGTTCCAGCCACCACCTCTAGGAATTGCCCCGCGTCTTGGTGTCCGTCTCAGCCGCCACGATCAGCAAACGGAGTTCAGGAACGGTAGTAGACAATCTCGTACACCGTGGTTGCTCCCTACCGAAACTCGCTGCTTCCTCGACTCAACGGGCCCCAAGGTCTGCCTGGATGGATGTTGGACTAAATGAAGAATACACTGCAACCGCTCTCGATGAGTGCTACATGAAGACTGCTGTTATTTTCTCGTACACTGAAACTGCAGCAATATAGGGTGACGTTACAGTTTACCTGCACACACGTATTTCCTATATGCTCCATGTTATACGTTGGAACATTCTGGACACACCACGTGCTGCAAATTGTACTTCCGTTTTCTTGATTTTTCTAGAATGGCGGGAATTGATTTTCTTGAATGCAGAGAATGGTGGAGGATAGAATCCCAAAATGAGTGATGAATTATTTGCCGATGGGAAGGAGAAGGAAGGGAAGACCGCGTACAAGATGGCTGGACCAGGTTGGTAAGGAGGCAGTGAGGCTGGGTGCAGCAAACTGGTGGACATTGGCCGGGAGTAGAGACCAGTGGGGAAGATTTCTTTTGGAGGCCAGGGCCCGGACTGGGCTGTAGCGCCGAGGATGTATGTATGTATTAAATACTACAACATACTATAAATACCAGAACACAGTTATAATTAAGTTGGTACACTGTCAACAGATTTTTGTTTTCATTTCTCCCATTTAGTATCTTATCTTGTCCTGAATGAAGTGAAAACACAAGCTTAGATAAGAAGTCGAGGCGTATGAAATGGAGAAAAAAAAATGGAAATTAGATGTGAGAAGTATGATACAGATGACATCATCACACTTCCTAAAGATTAGAACACTTTAAATAAAAGTGTGAAGATTTACAGAAAAGCATAAGCCATAAGTGAAAATTAGTTTGAAGAAGATGGTACTATGGTGATGCCAAGAAATGATACACAACAATACATGTACAGCTGAAAGGAAAGATATTATTATCAGCTAAAACTTCAAATACAGTAAACCCTCGATTTACTAGACCTTGGTTTAACGGACTTCAGATTTAACGGACAGAATTTGACAGATGAAACGATTAAAAAAAAAACTGAAACATCAAAGCATGAATGTTTTTAGGCTTTTGAAACGTATAATGTGCATAAACTGCAGACTCTCCTGTTCTGGCGATATTGCTTGGCTATCGCAGCATTCTTTCATTTCTTTTCTTCTTGTTTCTTGTTTTGAAACACGCAAATTTTCTCATCTTCAATTGTATTTGTTGAGAACGGAGTATTCATCAAGAATTCATTTAATTCTTCACGATCCTTGTCTTTGCGTTGTCGTTGACGCAGGCGTCGCATACGTTGAGTGGAAGACATCACAACGACTAACACTGAACAATATACACTGATATGCATCTTATTTCACTGTGACCAAATTTATTTATTACTAACATCACCTGGAGCATTACATTTTTCGATGACGTTACACATTTTGCATCACGCATGTTGTGGAAAACATCATGTTTTCTATATAACTATATAACAAATATTTACTATATAACAAATATATTTACTATATAACAAACATTATCATGTTAAAAACGACAGAGACCGAAGATTTCTAGACTGTGGGGAATCGAAAGTTTGGAAAAAATATAGTGTTAACATCACCTGGAGCGTTACATTTTTCGATGACGTTACACATTTTGCATCACGCATTTTGTGGAATGACCCCAGCCTAAAAACATTATCATGTTAAAAAAAAATTTGAGGCGAAAAAAATCACGATTAAGTTTTTGAAGTCCATGGTTTAATTTAAATTTGGCGGTAGTTCATAACCATAGCAACGCGTTTTCGCTCTTGAATATTTGGCTAGCTTCATGATAATTCGTATGCATGCGCGGTTCGCGTTCGTACAGCATCGTATCAGTTTATTCAGAGAACGCAGCGTGTACACTACATGTTTTCCTATAGTACGAAACTTGCACGTGTTAAATAGAGAGTGTTAACGAGATTATACTTGTGTTGTTACAGCAAGGTCCATTACTTTATTAGTGAATTACATCATAAGTATGTCTGGCGTTAAGAAAAAACGTGTGAACTTGACTATAAAGCAAAAGCTTGAACTAATAAGTAAACTTGAACGTGACGTGTCTGTTGCACATGTTTGTGAACTGTACGGTGTAAAGAAACAAACCATTTCAGACATTCGAAAGAATAAAGATAAACGTATTCAGTTTTTGCTAAAGTACAGTGTTGATAGTTCGAAGAATGAGGGAGAATGAAAACACATTAAATTAGCCAAACACAATCAATTAGAGGATGTGTATGGTTTATTCAACAACATTCTAGTGGCATCGTTGTTCGTAGTGTGGAGTTGCGGGCTGCTGCTGATAAACTGGCGAAACATATGTGTATCCAGTTTCAGGCGAGGGATGGGTAGCTTTGGCGTTTTTGTAAACAGCATGGCATCACAAATAGATCAACATGTGGTGAAGTGCTGAGTGCAGACACTGAACAAGTTGAGCCTTTTCGTCAACATATAAAGGAAACGATCGAATCTGAGGGTCTCATTTTGTCTCAGGTCTACAATGCTGATGAGACTGGTCTCTACTTTCGTGCTGTGCCTGAAAATACTCTGGCACACAAACATGAAACTAGCACACCAGGCCGTAAACTCAACACGGAGCGGGTTTATGCCCTACTGTGTGCGAATGCTGATGGTTTGCATCGACTTACTCCAGTCATAGTCGGAAACGCAAAGAAACCTCGTGCGATAAAGAACATAATGAACCAGTTGCCAGTCATTTATGAAAGTTGAAAAAAATGCTTGGTTTACCTTCAGTATTTTTTTAGACTGGTTTTGTAATCATTTTGTGCCAGAAGTGTGACGTTTTCAAGAAGAGACTATGAAAATTCCATCACATGCAGTGAAAGCCGTCTTACTACTGGACAATGCACCAGCCCATCGCAACTCCGAGAAGTTATTTAGCAACGACGAAAAAATAAAATGCATCTTCCTCCCTCCGAACACCACTTCAATTTTACAGCCAATGGACAAAGGAGTCATTGTTGCCTGCAAAATGCTGTACAAGAAGAAGTTTCTTGAAGAGGTGATCGTTGTCTTGGAGGACGAACAAGACCGTGAAAACGACACGAGAGGAGCTAGAACGCTGCAAAATCTGCGTGCATACAACATCAAGTCCGCCATATTTAATTTTGCTGCGGCATGGAAGGAGGTGAAGGAAGCAACATTGGCTAATGGGGGGACACAGTTACTGAATGGGACTGAACCGGAGTACGATTTCAGAGGATTTGATACATCCGATTTCTGTGAAACCGTAAAGAAGGCTGGTGAAGAAGTAAACGAGAATGACATAGAACAGTGGCTAAACTTGGACGAGGGTGATCCAGGCTACCAAATCCTGAGTCAGGAAGAGATTGCGGAATCTGTTCTACACGACGATCGAGAAGATGGAGATGATGATGATGAAGAAACATCTGTTACAGGAGGTCCTAAATTATCAGCAATAAGAAACAGCATGGACGAAATTATCGCGTACATAGGGGAGTCTTCAGATCCGGAAGTGTGTGCTTATTATGATCATTTTAGACAGTTTAGATCTTCAATAATAAAGAAGCAACATTCTGGTGGAAAACAACTGACTCTTGATGCTTTTATCCAGAATAAATAAAGGTGTGTACATAACATATATTTGCATAATATTAATAGTATTAAAATTTCAAGTGTTATAGGCCTATTTGATTTAAATATATCCTCAAAAAACAAAATTTGCAATTTAACGGACTTTCGATTTTACGGACACCCCTCAGCCCCAATTAGTCCATTAAATCGAGGGTTTACTTTACTTAGGGTAGACTGGGTGGAAAATGGAAAAAGGTGTTTATAAAATTGTTACAGCACAAGGAAGACTATGTAATAGAGTTGATTTAGAAACTAATTCTTTAGAGATAAAAATTGCTAGTAGACAAGAATGTCCATCCAAATAAGATTAGAAATGAAGAAAACATGAAATAATGCAGAAGTCATAGAAATTAAATTTTCTTTTTTTTTAATCGATATTAGAAATAAACTAATAAAAATAACGTATGAACAAAAAGTAAATACAAAAGCAGTAGATATTAAAACATAAGAAACCCAATTGATGTGATATGGATGTATAAAAAGCATGGTGAAATAAATGCAACTAGGTATTTGTACAAGGCAAGGTGGTACAAAGAGATCATGACATATGCTGAAAAAGCATAGCAAGAGGTAATGAAAAAAGCAGTAGGGAGAAGAAGAATGAAATAGGAAAATCTGGAAATGCCTGTTGTGCAGTGTAGGAAGATGTGAGTGGAAATATGAAGGAAATCTGGAAATCTACTTGAGACATCTGAACTCTCATTTGTACCTTACCACTGATGAGGGTACATAAGCTTAAGGATTATATAAGTAAACAAGTAAATTATATTAGTAAATCAGAATTCAGAGAAATTGAAACTTTTTTTAATTGTTTTCAGACTGGTTTTGGAGGTAATGTGATTATCTTAAGTGTTTTATACTATGGAGGTGAAATGGTTAGTCAGTCCAATATTACTGTAGGAAATTTGTCATCTTTCCTTTTGTACGCAGCATACATTGGAGTGTCCCTAGGGGGACTTACCAGTTTTTATTCAGAAATGAACAGAGGCTTGGGAGCAAGCACACGTCTTTGGGAAATAATAGATAGAATCCCTGCAATTCCTGTTTCAGGTAAACTATAATGCTTTTTATTCTTTGATTTTGAATTGTTGTAATTGATTTTTGATTGTTATTCTGTTTGTATTCTGTAGTATGATATTGGTACCTCTTCTATCTGTAATTTGTCAAATCTACAGTCAGCTTATTTAATTTTAGGTAGAGTTTTAGAAGTCACTGTACCAGATTTATAAAAGGTAAGGAAGTAAACTTTACAATTTTCAAGGTCAAAACTGAATGCAAATAAGTGACAGGCTGGAAATGAAGTATGTAATTAAAGTGTTTTAACAGAGATGCTCACCTTCTTATGCTTGTAGCTGGCTTAGAATATAAATTGATTGAATATCAGTGATTAAGCACTGCTGATACCTACGCTTGTTTAACTTAGGAAGTCTGTGTTTTTAATAATACCAAAAGTGTGTTTTTTAAATTTATTAAAAACTTACTGCACAAATATGTTACACACACAATATACAAAAGAATAAGATTGACTAAGTATGTAACAGTGATTGATTGGTTCTTCATGGTCTACAGGTTGAGCACTTCTTTTTATCTCTGTGTTATTTACAATGATTCAAGTTGTTATAGTTTGCCTATTGTGTAAGTGATATAGAAATAATACCAGGGGCATAGAATGAAATGGCCTAGTTTATTATTAGAGGAGGACTGATAAAACTCCCTCTCATATCTAAAAACGTTTTCACGACCCTACTGAGAGATGAATATTTGTCTTTTTTCAGGCAAACCTAGTTTTAGTTTTAAAATTCAAGAAAACTGTTTAAGAACCGACACAAACTGCATTTCAGATTGTTGATAACATTACAGTTTTCAGTTTTATTATGTTTTGTATTCAGATAAGTTTTGTGATTCATTATACCATTCATTACAGATCCCATGCCTTTTCATAATATGTACATCCCTTAAATTTCCTACCACAAAATTCCTCTTTTCATCTGCCATTTTCTGATTAATTTTTATATACAACTATGTTAACAGTATCAACTTGATTGATACAGTATGATTCTTGGTTCTTTAATAAACTTGAAAAACTCAATTGATACAGTATGGTTCTTGGTTCTTTAATAAGTAGAATAGTGCTATTGATGCTGTAGCCAGTCTTCATAAATACTGTAATTAATGTAAATTAATTCATATGTTATTTATTTCTATCAGAAGGTTGCTTGTAGGTGGTCTAACACTCCAGAAAGAGCCTAAAGGAGAAGTGAAATTTGACACTGTTGTTTTTGCATATCCATCTCGGCCAGAGTGCCCTATACTGAAGAACCTAGTGCTGGTAGTGCCAAGTGGCAGTATAACAGCAGTAGTTGGATCTAGTGGCTCTGGAAAATCAACACTAGCAGCATTATTGCTAAGATTCTATGACCCACAGAAGGGATCCATATTATTAGATGGTGTGCCAATTACTACATTTGATCCAGTTTGGCTTAGAAGTCATATTGGCACAGTTAGTCAGGTAGGTTTACTTTTTTTCAGTTACCTACTTTTTACAAATATGTTACCTTTTGACTTAACAGAAATAAGTCAATAATAGTTTTGGGTGGTGTTACAATCATGTACATAAAAAATTCTGTATAAGAATATGGCTGTGTTCTTAATAGAAATAATGCATTCATCTTGCTGTGCTTTGGGTTGAGTTCAGGGTCGACTCAGTCCAACACTGTCCATCTACTGTTGGAGTGAAACAACAGTCTGGCTGATATAAGCAAGCCTAAGTCAGTTACAACATGGTTACACACAACAATTCTCTGTACCATGCACTTGTCACTGTACATGGTTAAATGCAGACTGAAGTCTCTCCAGTAGGAGTGTGGTGTGACCTGTACATGATTACATGAGCCTAGTGTTTAAATGAAGATGACTTAACAATCAGGCAATAGAAATTGATATAACATGAAATTGTAGTCATATAATTTATCTTTTCAGTATAGGCAACTCTTGGTGTTTCTTCCAAGATTTGTATTTTATAAATAATATTTAGTAAACTACAATATTATAGTTTGTATGCTTTTAATTAATTTAACATTTTAAATTTCTGAAAATGTGTATTTATTATTTAAACAGCGTGTAGCTAAAGTAGACTTGTCAGTTGTAAGAAAACTATCCAGTAGATTCCTTCAACATCACAATGCTTTTTTGAAACCAAACATTAAAAAAAAAACAAGTCGTATATAGCCACACACTGTAAGTAATAAGCATCAATTTCCAGGCATTCTAAATAATGTTAAATTAATTAAAAACATACAAAAAGGTAACAAAATGAATATTTCATAAAATCTCAATATTGTAACGTCTCGCGAGTATTTTCGTCTGTACGATCGCCTTTTATAGTTACAATGTTTGTATTCTGATAGTGTTATTTATTTTTAATTGGGAGTGTGTGATTATGAAATTATTGACCACAGTATTCTTTAGTAGGTATTATATCGGTTCAGTTGTTTGTAAATGGGTAGGAGAGAGAGCGAGAGAATTCCTCTCTGAGGGCGATTTGATCGTTTGTTTTTACGCGCGTTGCATCAGCTGTTTTCTATTTGCGAACCAATTACAGGTTATGTTATTCGTAGTACTTCATAATTTCTGATGTCGGAGCTAATTTTCTTACTCTTCTCTGCTATTCCCTTGTTTCCTGTAACAAAACTGCTATCTACCAGAAATAATACACAGTCAATTACCTAAAAGAAAGGTATTTATTGATTGAATCTGATCTATTTTTTCTGGATGTTATTACCTCCAGTTCATAGTTTTACAATCGATTATTTTTCAAAATCACAACATTTTTCGATATAATTTTTTTTTATATAACACAACAGATGTATTCAATTACAGTTATTAGAAAAAAATTAATTAATTATATATCTCAGGGTTATTTGAGGGTTCTTTGAACTATAAGAAAGTCAGAAATGTTTAGTTATTCGTATCATACTTTACAATAATTAAAATTTGTTTTCTTAAAGTTTGATTCAACAAGTTCGTTTTTTAAACGCCAGAGCGCAGACTATGTATTCATACAGAATACAAGACAATAAAGATGGTTGCCGTAGATTTCTAATGAAACAACATTTTTTTCTGTTTTTTGATTAAATAAATAAAGTTTATAATGTTCACACTAAGTTTTTCTTATTAATTAGAAGATGTTGATTGTTTTTAGTGTTCGTTACTTGTTGGTGATGTATAATTTTTTAGTTTATTAAGGTAGGCGATCTCACCCAAGAAGTGACTATTCAAAATTTTCAGACCAATATGGTTAGATGAGATTTTCTATGTTCTTCGATATTCTGGCATCAATTATGGTTGTTCAACGGATGTCTCATATGTAGTGGCTTGTGCTGAATCGTTTCATTAATTTATGATGTGGTTCTTTCCGAATTGTAGTTACTTAATTTTTAAAATTTGCTGGACATATTTTTTGGTCATCTACTCACTTCAAATCCAATTTAACAATTAACAATTCTTGTTGATTAGTTACTCTTAGTAACCAAGAAATTGATGATTTCTTATTGGCTAACCTAGGTACAGTTTTAGTAAATAGGCTAGTACAGTAAAGCCCCGATTATCCGCGTGCGGATTATCCGGGAGTGCCGCGAAAAATTTTTTTAATTACGAACCTCAAAAAAACCAATTTTAATCCAAGCCAACAACAGGGAAAATACAATAGGCCCTACAGTGCGAAGGTCGAAAATTTCTGACAGGTTTATTGTGCATCGTAATCCTATAGGCCTTCTCGGAATTTTGTTTTGGCTCTTGCTCTTTTGTTTTGGTCAAGTTCACTAACCTTCCCCCTCTATGTACATATTCTCTCTGTCTGCCAGTGGTGTCAGTTGTCAGTAAGCGTGCTTAGTGATCAGTCGTGATCAGTTCATTAGTTCTTGAAATTAATAATGGCTGAAAAACGAAAGAAGATTGTGTGAACGATTGCACAAAAACTTGAAATGATTTCTAAAATAGAAAATGGCGCTTCAAGGAAGCAGATATGTTTGAATTATGGGATCGGGGAAACAACAGTGCGAGATGTTTTAAAGCAAAAAGACAAACTGTTGGCCTTTGCATCAGTGTCGGATAGTGCTTCTGGGATGAAAAAACGAAAAACAATGAAGAAATCCACCTATAATGAACTTGACTCGGCATTAGCGGAATGGTTAGCTCAGGTGCGAAGTGAGGGCACCCCCCGTGTCTGGTCCTACCATTGCAGCTAAAGCAAAAATCTTTTTTGATTTGTTAGGCCTGGAAGGAAATTTTGATGCTTCGTCTGGTTGGTTACATCGTTTTACGAAACCTCATGGAATTAGAGAGATTGGTCTACACGGAGAGAAGCTGAGTGGTGATCAACAAGCAGCTGATGATTTTCAACGTGATTTTGAAGAGTTTGTGTTGTCTGAAGATCTGTCATATGAACAAATTTATAACGCTGATGAATCAGGCCTTTTTTGGAAGTGTCTTCCCACTCGTACTTTAGCATTTGAAAGTGAACATCAAGCGGCAGGTCACAAAAGTAGCAAGGAAAGAATTACAATCTTGCCATGCAGCAACGCTGCGGGTAGTCACAAACTTAGGCTTCTTGTAATCGGTAAATCTAAGAAACCGAGGTCTTTTAAGGGGACAAGAGCAGAAAATTTACCAGTTGATTATTTCAACCAAAAAAAAGGTTGGATGAACCAGCAGATTTTTCAAGAATGGTTTGAAAACATTTTTGTGCCTCAAGTACGTAAACATCTTGACTCAAAAAATTTGCCAAAGAAGGCTGTTTTGTTAATTGACAACGCGCCTTCACACCCAGCTACATGTGTGCTTAAATCTTCTGACGGGCAAATCTTCGCAAAGTTTTTGCCCCCAAATGTTACTGCGCTGATACAACCTATGGACCAGGGAGTCATTGCAACCATGAAGAGAACATACAGAACAAAGTTGTTACTGTCAAAAATCGAAGAAGGCTGCAATCTCAAAGAATTTTGGAAGAATTATACAATTTTGGATAGCATTTACGATATTGCGTCTGCATGGGATTACATCAAACCCTCAACCCTTGTTAAATCATGGAGAAAACTCTTTCCGAGTATCGAAACAAACGTCAACCAAAACATTTGTGAAGAAGAGAATGAAGTCATGCCGACCGCTACACTTGTTGACCTAGTGACATCGGTTCCGGGAGGTGAGAATGTCGACGAAGAGAACATAGAAGAGTGGCTGGAATGCGACGCAAGTGAGCCAGGGTTTGAACGACTGACTGACGTAGAGATAACGAACAAAGCAATGGGAGTGGATGAGAACGAAGAAGAACAAAGTGAAAGTGAAGAAGACACACCTGCCTGCTTTGCAGCACGTAGACGGATTGCTTCAATATTTAGAGGAACAAGACGACGACGCACGTCTGGCAGAAAAACTCATGTTAAGGAAAGTACAAGCTAGAATAAAGAAAAGGTGTTTCCAAAGCAAGAAGCAAAAACGAGTGACTGATTTTTTTTAAAAAGGCGTAACTGAACACTTTTTGTTAACAGTACAGTATTGTTTTTTGTTTACTGTTCTTTATTTTAGTGATTTAGACGTAGAGCAAAGGTTTCTGCTGTACTGTACATATTATGTTTTTTGTACAATAAAACATAGTTTAGATGCTGAAATATTTTTTTCGTGTTTACACCTCATTTTTAGTCTTTTTTCGGGTTATCTGCGATTTTCACTATCCGCGGTGCCCTTGCCACCCAATTCCGCGGATAATCGGGGCTTTACTGTATTAATTATTATTATTTCTTCCCTTCTTTTAGGAAAAATACTCCTTTATAATTTTTGACTATAATTAAATTTAATTTATATAAGGTTTTTCTTCACATCTTTACATAAGCTTAGCTACTTGTATTTTATAATTTAATGATTTTTAACTTGGTTTATTTCTGACTTATATTTCTGTTAATGTATTCTTACTCTACACTATTTTGTTTTCCCCCCATCTGTTTATTTTATATTAATTAGCCATTATTAATTTCTTATATAACCCTGGATTCCTTAAACATAAACAAAAATAATATTTTAATTACTTTGATATTGCCTTTGTGGCCTAACAACACAAAACTACAACAACTTATTATTAAACTTATAGTTTTTTACTATAGTACTGCATCTTCACTTATTTGTGATTGATGTCTTTTTCAGTTTTTAACATTTACACATATCATACTATGTTGCACTTTGTACCTTTGTACACACCGCACTTTTATGGTAACACTTAGTACATTGTTTTTAATTGCTACAGTGTTTTATGGTACAAATGTTTTCATAGCATGATACTTAATCCCTCATTTCTGACTTTTGGAATGGGTAACTACTGACTTTTTATTCTTATTATTATACAAATACTCCTATATTTCTTATCAGTGTTGATCACTGTTTATGTAATGTTACATAAAGCTCCCCCACTAGAACAGATTTATTTTTATTTCATTATTAAAATTAATTGTTTAATTCCTAATCCTTCATCTTCTTTTATCATTCTTCATAATTAAATCCTTAAATTTTTAGTGACCGTCAATCAGTGAATGTTTTAGTGGATAGTTAGTGAGGATCGGTCAATAATACAACTTTTAGTAATTTTGCGTCGACGTTTCGACAATATTTATTGTCATCTTCAGGACCTGTGTATGAAATACAATAGAAATATCAAACACAACGAAACAATTAAATATTTGGGTGAACGTGTTGGTGATGTGAGTGTGTGCGTGTGTATGTATGTATCATTTTTTATGTGAAGACTTATGATAGTTTGTTTACATCTTCAAATTATCTTTAAGAAAGCGAGCAAATTATAGTATGAGAGAACTTAATTTATACAGTATTACAATTTAAATTACTAAATATAATGTTATTTTAATTAATTAAACAAACAGTAACCAACAATTGGATATTAGATTGGTACAAAAATTGTTTATACCTACAACAGTCAACATATAGCAAAGTAATATATTACCTATAACTAAAACAGATTAGGGGATGTTCACTACGTGAACCTTTTCAGTGAACCTAGTGAGGCTTTTTGAGCCTCCAGGTGGTCTAGTGGCTAACGCGGGCGATTGATGCGCTCGTGGTCCCGGGTTCAATTCCCGGCGGAGGTTTCCGTACGGCGTGCACTCAGCGTCGTGAGGCAAACTGAGTAGGCGCTGAGATAGCAGCAGCGCCGCCTCCTGGCTGTGAATACCGCAACTAGCGGCCGGTGGCGCGTAGTTCTAGCCATACACCGTCACACTTAACACATAAAGCCGCGCGGTACGCCTTGGTCCTTAACGGACTGTTGAGCGGAGGATTTATTTTATTTATTTAATATATTACTTTGCTATATGTTGACTGTTGTAGGTATAAACAATTTTTGTACCAATCTAATATCCAATTGTTGGTTACTGTTTGTTTAATTAATTAAAATAACATTATATTTAGTAATTTAAATTGTAATACTGTATAAATTAAGTTCTCTCATACTATAATTTGCTCGCTTTCTTAAAGATAATTTGAAGATGTAAACAAACTATCATAAGTCTTCACATAAAAAATGATACATACATACACACGCACACACTCACATCACCAACACGTTCACCCAAATATTTAATTGTTTCGTTGTGTTTGATATTTCTATTGTATTTCATACACAGGTCCTGAAGATGACAATAAATATTGTCGAAACGTCGACGCAAAATTACTAAAAGTTGTATTATTGACCGATCCTCACTAACTATCCACTAAAACATTCACTGATTGACGGTCACTAAATATTTAAGGATTTAATTAAGAACTGAGGTTATTCAACAACAAACATGGGATTCTACAGAGAAATATCGGACACATACGGACAACCAGCTTGCCGACTCCTAAAATTATGGGCCAGTGATAACAGGAAACTCGCTTCTCTCATTAACCAACGTATTTTTCTGCTGAAGTGTCGACAGTTCAAAGTATTTCCTGCGCATATAGAAGCAATGTTCAACTTTAAACGTCGCACCATGGAACAACAAATGTACAATAGTGTTGTGAACAGTGCAAATAGATTTAAAAGAGACTATCTTAATAGTGAAATTAAAAATTCCATAAAAAATCTTAATTACACAAAAAATAGGATACATCAAACCAAACTCAATAGTTATCAGCACTTACCAGCTTCCATAATAAACGAATTTTCAAATAAACAAAACAGTGCGTTTCAACACATGGTAGAAAAAATTCAAAACAAGCAAATCGCGAAACTAAACCGGATAAAACAACATAAGGACAACCTTCCAAAATTCAATCCGGACTGGCTGATAAATCTCACTGACATCGACATTCCTCTCGATATAAAAACATTACTTTCCCTAGGACCAAAATTTGCCTTCCCGGATAATGATAAACGCATCCCCACCGAGAAAATTATCACCGAAGTAGAACACGTTCTTCACAACCTACCTGAAGATAAAAATCCAGAAATTGTCAGGAGTGAATGTATTAATATTATCACTAATCACATTAACAAAAATAAAACAAATAAAAATAAAAAACACCAAAACAACCAGCTGGCTACTGTTTGTAAAGCCACCAAACACTTCTTATCAGACAATAAAGACATTTTAGTACTGCAAGCAGATAAATCTAACAAGACAGTTATCATGTATAAAACTGAGTATTTCAATAGAATGAATTCATTAGTAGGTGATTGTGAAACATATGTTAAGCTTAATAGGGACCCCACTACTTCTTTAAACAACTCAACTGTGACAATACTCAAAGAGGCTTTCAAAAACGGACAAATTGACAACAATACCTATAAACGCTTAGTTCCCCATGCCCCAACTCCACCTAAAATTTACGGCTTAGTAAAAACTCATAAACCTGACAACCCTCTTAGACCTATTATCTCATTTATAAACTCCCCTACATATGAAACATCAAAATGGCTAGCAAATATTCTAAAAACTGCGTCTTCTGAAAAGTACAACATTAGTGATAGCTTTACCTTTGTTGAAACTATAAAGAAACACACAATCCCTCCCAATCATGTTTTAATTTCACTAGACGTTTCCTCCTTATTCACTAATGTAAATATCCAAACAGTGATCAACATTTTAAACAAAAATTGGAACTGCATCTCCACACATACAACATTAGATAAGAATAGTTTCCTTAAACTTCTGTCGCATTGTTGCAATAATGGTTATTTCACATTTCAGGGACAATTTTTTAAACAAACATATGGCACTGCTATGGGTAGCAGTCTCGGGCCCATCTTAGCTGACATTACCATGAACCAGTTTCTTGACATAGTTATCCCTACGCTACCATTTAAACTCCCCTTTCTATATAAATACGTGGACGATATTATAACATGTATTCCATATGACCAACACGACACAATCTTATCTCTGTTCAATTCCAAACTAATGGGCTTTGAACGAATACAGTTCACAATAGAGCACGAACAGAATAGTTCCATTTCATTTCTTGATACCAAGGTTATTAGACAGACAGATGGTACTATAGTCACTGATTGGTTCATAAAACCCACCAACTCCGGTAGATATCTGCATTTTAATTCCAACCATCCCATACATCTAAAAACTAACTTAATCCACTCGGTATATAAGAGAGCCACCGGTCTAAGTGATCAATCATTTCATCAAAAAAACACGGAATTAGTATTTAAGATTTTCAAAAACAATGGTTACCCAGACCACATAATCAAACAGGTAATTCATAAACATCGCGCAAATCAGCTGAGCCCCAATCTTACATCTGCCCAATCTAATACACCTGAGCCCAACGCTGGCTCATACTTTTCTACAACTTATGTTAAAGGGCTTTCTGAAAAACTTAAAAAATGCCTATCAAAAATTCAAAAAACTTTAGCATTCAAAAACCAACATACTGTTCGATCTCTCTTCTCAAGCCTCAAAGACCCGACATCCAAAGATAAACGATCTAATGTCGTATACACTATCCAATGCAATGACTGTCCAGCCACATACACTGGTATTACGTCCCAATATTTACATAAGAGAATTTATCAACATAGGTATGATTGCCATAAAAAAACCCATAATGATAACCCCAACGCTTTAGTATCTCACCATTTAAACACCGGTCATGAATTTGACTTCAACAACACCCAAATTAAATATTACGAAAATAATTATTTCAAAAGGTGCGTACTGGAAATGATTCAAATTAAAAGTGACCCTCACTCCATTAATTTTCGCACTGATACTCAAAACCTCTCGTCCAGTTATGCTCAACTTATACACACCGTCAAAACATGAATTTGAAGAAATATTCAGTAGTCTCCCTACAGGATGTGTTGGTCATTAGTGGCCAGCTTGTCGTTGGATATTAATTAGTGTCACACTCCCCCCTAGTGCAAATCTTTCTCAACTGTCTTCCGAACACATGTTACTTAATTTCCTACAAATGTACAAGGGTCGTCTGTTTCTGCTTTATAATAAGGTGTTGGTCAGGGAAAATTTACAGTTGTGTGTTTGGCGTCTGCAACAATTGTAAGTGTCTCACTGATCATATTATTTAGTATTAGCTAAGAAACATATAACATTTCTTATAGACACATAGTCGATCAGTTTTAAACTCAGTACAGTGGGCATCTCCGTTGTGCATAATTTACACTTAGATGATAAAAATAAGTCAATAAAATAGTGTTATATTTATGTATGGATTCTCGAATGTGTAGTTGACTTGTGAGGTTGTTTTGTTGTGTGTGTGTGTGTGTGTGTGTGTGTGTGCGTATGTAATTCTAGCGTGTGTGTATGTACACGTCTACGTGTTAGAT
Source organism: Magicicada septendecula (assembly GCA_034769895.1). NCBI lineage: Eukaryota > Metazoa > Arthropoda > Insecta > Hemiptera > Cicadidae > Magicicada > Magicicada septendecula. The sequence goes on from CM068368.1 coordinate 456,622,289, forward strand.
TTGTGGTATATATCTGTTTAGAATAGAGGGAGAGAGAGAGAGAGATTGAGAGATCATGTGAGAGAGATTATGACCGACATATATTTGAACTACATTGACTATGGTACTCTGTATAGACCAAGTTCCAGGTCAATAACATTGACCAAAATGTAAATATTAAGTAATAACCATTTCGTATAATAGATCTGTTATCTATAATGTTGTGTTATAAAGTCTGTAACCCTTTAATAAAAGTTGGTAAATCATTTCTGTTATCGTGTGTATAATTCTCTATTTATATGAGGATGATAGTGTAATAAAAATGGTGAGTGTTTTAGAGTGCCAATCGTGGACAATGACAAATGAGAGGGAGAGAGAGTGTGAGAGAGGGGGAGAGAGAGTGAATGAAGAGATATAATGAGAGAGAGAGAGAGTGAATGAAGAGAGATGATGAGAGGGAGAGAGAGAGAGTGTGAGAGCGAAGGGTGGAAGAGTGAGAGAGAGAAGAAGGGAGACAGTGAGTGAGATGTAGAAGAGAGAGAGAGAGAGTGAGTGAGTGAGTGAGTGGGGTGATAGTGAGTGATAGATCGATTTCAGGTTAGAGTGAGAGGCTGGGTGGACTGGCGGGGGGAGCATGGGTGAAAGAGAAGGGTGATTGTGGACACATACATAAATTACATTATTCTATAGTACTCTTGACTATATTTTACAATATGATTACAATTACCGTATTAAGTTTACCTGTTAGTAAAATTTACCAGAAACTTTTGTGTGTAACCTTTGTCAACTATCTGACTTAAGTCGTAATGTTTTACAATATTGTGTAAATTGTATGTTTCTAAATTATGATTGTTTGCTAACACCAGTAGGGAGTGAAACATGGTAAAAATAACTTTTAAGAATTACGTAGTGAACATCCCCTAATCTGTTTTAGTTATAGGTAATATATTACTTTGCTATATGTTGACTGTTGTAGGTATAAACAATTTTTGTACCAATCTAATATCCAATTGTTGGTTACTGTTTGTTTAATTAATTAAAATAACATTATATTTAGTAATTTAAATTGTAATACTGTATAAATTAAGTTCTCTCATACTATAATTTGCTCGCTTTCTTAAAGATAATTTGAAGATGTAAACAAACTATCATAAGTCTTCACATAAAAAATGATACATACATACATACGCACACACTCACATCACCAACACGTTCACCCAAATATTTAATTGTTTCGTTGTGTTTGATATTTCTATTGTATTTCATACACAGGTCCTGAAGATGACAATAAATATTGTCGAAACGTCGACACAAAATTACTAAAAGTTGTATTATTGACCGATCCTCACTAACTATCCACTAAAACATTCTTCATAATATATTTTCATTTCTGTTTGGTTATATACACCTTTTATTTTGTTATTAGTAATCGACTTTATTTCATATGTATTATTTCCCTTCACTTGGGTTACTAGGTATGGCCCCGTATAAAGTAAAAGTAATTTCCTCGCTATACCCTGTATAGAACTAGGTAGTTGTCTATTTTTTATTAGTACTTTATCTCCTACTTTATATGGGTTAATTCTTTTCTTACCGGTTTCCATTTTATACAAAAGTTCAGCTTTATGGAGCAACCTATTATGCATTTCTATTTTATTATACCCTACTCTCTCTCCTGGAGGAAAATTCACTAATGATATGATTTCTCGTGGTGGTGGTCTTTCAAACATCACTTGATAAGGACTGGTCCCAATAGTTTCATGGTATGCCCAGTTAAGGAAGGTTTCAGCTGGTTCAAGGTACTGGCTCCACTCACTATGTTCATGGTGACAATAGGTCCGTAAAATTCTCCCAACTTCCCTCAAGACACGTTCTGCAGGATTACTGTTCGGATGATATACCGATGTTTTATATGTTCTTATGTCACATTTCAGCATTTCCTTCTTCCACTTCTTTCCTCGAAACTGGGTCCCATGATCATTTACAATGGTTTCTGGTTTTCCCACTTCTAGCAGGTACTTCTGAATAATAATTTCTAAAATTTTCTTTGTGGTGGCTCTACTGATGGGTAGAGTTTTGTATACTTGGTATAATGATCAAAAATAATTATTATATATTTAAATCTATATCTCCCTCCACTTCTGGGAAAAGGGCCACATATGTCTAGGAATGTTTTTTCAAGTTTGCGGTTAGATGTTATTGTAATCATAGCTCCTGTTCTTTTTTCATTATTTATTTTTACTAATTGGCATATTTTGCAATTTCTTAGTACACATCTCACTTGCTTATTGAGTGCTTTTATGTAACAATGTTCTGATAACGCTTTAATAACCTTGAGTGGTCCCATATGACCATATCTTTCATGATAGTCCTTTATTATGGCTACTTCAGTTACTTTGGGTACATACATTCTCCACACCTGATCCTTAATTGCTGGACAAATAAAAAGTATTTCTTCATAAACACAGAAAAATGCTGTTATTATAGAGTCATTTTGTAATATCCTGTTGTAACGGTACAAATATGTCCCTATACAGATTTTGGGGAAAACCATGTATAAATTTTATTGTAAATTCAAAATCATAATCCATGAGGGTAAAGTTTTATAAGTGTGAAACGACGTAATGCCAAGGAAGCAGGAATTGCGTCAAGGTCAGCGGTGTACGTGCGAAAACGACAACTCAATTTCGCCAAACTAACTCGTCAACAAGCCACTCCTATGAAAACGTCACATAAAGAATGCAGTACGTAATCGCCTAGCCTTTAAAAGTGGAGACATCATCATCAAAAACAATGAAATTGGTGACGTGACAACCCTCTCCACCTCAGAAATGAACGCAATACTGTCTCCCCCTGTCTACAGCCATCGCTCGTGCAAACGGCAAGTTACATAAATTGCTGGCCAGCAAAGTAATAAAATGTGAATTTTTACTATATTTTGATATCTAAAAGTATAAAAAATGCAAAGTAGAGACAGTGAGTGAATTTGGTGAAACGTCTAACAGTTCGGCCTTAAAAAATTGAGAACTACGAGAGACAGCAACTGTAAGACACGAGTTAGTGCCTATGGTGTTGAGTTCCTCAACATTCTATATATATATATATATATATATATCCAAATATATCAGAATACCGGTTTTGAATAACATCCTAAGTTTTGAGCTCAGTAATTAATACATAAAATGTACCGTTTAAAATAGTATGTGTGCGGGTATGCGTGAGTGTGCATAGGTACCTATCTTAATATCACAAAGCATTGGTTTACATTAAGTGATTTACATAACTAAGTAATTTGAATTATTAACACAGTAGTAATTTTCTGTATTCATTTCATGTATAATAAGGGTAATTTGAATTCTAAATATATGGCGCAAAAATTCCCTGAATAAGTTTGAAGTAAAGAGAATGTATCGCAGTCATATTGGAATTTGTAGAAGGTGGAAGGAGAAAATTTTGTTTTGTTATCGATATAGAATGCTCACATAATTAATAAATACGAGTTTAAAACTACTAATGCAATTAAAGTCTATTATTTCACTGCAACCATTGTGTTTCTCAACTCGTCTATAGAATCCTGGACCCTCGTAAGTATTTTTCAGTGTTGTGGTACAATACAACATGGCGACTGAACTGGCCATAGTATAAACAAAGTGTAAAATGTTAACGAAATTAAAAGTATAAAAGTGGTGAGTTAACAAATGGCGCCCTTACAGCTGGACATTTATATAAATAAATTTTATATAAAGACAGACCTGTATGGAGGAACAGGATGGTTGTTTGGAATTGGTACTTAATTAGAAATATACGTAAATAATAAGGTTATGTTGTAACCATATGTGGTAGTAGTAAAACAGATTAAATAGAATATCTTTTTAGATAGTAAGTTTGTGTAAAATTACATAGTAATATTTTGAAAAAGAAAAATATATAAATTTTGAGATGGCAGATAATAATGAGAATGTCAGCTTAACTGACATTGAAACAGGAAGCCAAGTGAATATAGAGTTAAGCGAAACTGAGTCAAAAATAATGGAAAACGTTGAACACCAATCAGCGCCAGTCCAAAGTAAAAAATTTGATACAGATGAGATGTTGAAACGTTTGTATAGTATGATAGAGACTCGTTTCGATGTTAGTTATACTAAAATGAATGATAAATTTGAGATTCAAAATAATGAGATAAAGCTGATGAGAGGGGAGATCAAACAGCAAAATTTTAATTTTAATAAACAAATGAATGAAATTCATGCACGTTGTGGTAATATAAAAGAACAGATAATAGAAGTAGTCAGTGAGAAGTTTGAGACTCAAATAAACAGTTTACAAAACAAAATAAGTAAAGTAGAGGAAGTAATAGTTGAGCAAGTGCAAAGTCAAATTGTAATGCAAAGTAAAGAAATAGAGAGTAAATGTTTAGATGCAGTTGATAAACAAATAGAAACTAAAACAAAATTTGAGATTGATAAGCAAATAGACATTAAGACAGAGATCTTACAAAACCAAATAGAGAAATGTGAATCTAATGTAACAAATATGACAAAGAATATCGAAACAATCGATAAAGCTATTTCAGAACATGAAATTAATACTAACAATGAGATAAGTATCATACGTAATAAAATTAAAGAAATAAATGATGTCAATGTTCAAACTAACAGTGACATCTATAATAAGTGTACTTCAATTGAAGGTACTTTAAGCTGTGTGAAAGATGAATTACGGGGGGAGATTAATAAAAAACTAACTGGGGTAACAGAAAGGGTAATAATAACATACGACTTACATAATGAAATAGAATTAGAGACATTTTGTTGTGAGAACAGGGCGGTACACCCGATGCGATTTATTAATCAAGCGAGAGAATATCATCGTTTTAGCAACAGTAGTTGGGAAGTGCAGTTGCTGAAAATTGTTAAATGTTTTAAAGGGAGTTCCACTATATGGGCAGAAGCGCATCGTGTAGAATGGGGCTGTTATGACGAGTTTGAAAGGGCGTTTAAGGGGAAATATTGGGCGGAAGACGACCAAGAGATTTTACGTAGCCGTATAATGGGAACAGGTAACTTTGTAGAGAACCAAAATAACAATATAACAATATATGTAACCAAATTGTATAACGAGGCAAAGTATTTAGAGCCACCGATACCGTTTAAATCATTCATAAGACACGTGAGTAAACATCTGCCACGTGAGGTCCAAATAACGTTAATGACTAAAGAGATAAACGACATGAATGAATTGGAGAGAATTTTAGACGTTTTACAGTGTATTCGAGATAGAGAAGTGGGTAGGCGACACCAACCACCGAATAATAATAATTATGAATACAATAATACTAGAGTTAATCCCAGCGGATATGGAGGGACGCGAATGAATAATTCAAACAACCAAGAGGGTTGGACATGTTCTAGATGTAGGCGCGAAAATTATGCGAACAGACAGAAATGTTACAGATGCAGCCAGGCGAGAGATGATCCAACAAGGAGAGGGGGACCGACTCAGCACGTCCAGCAGCCGAGAGGAATACCAAGTACTAGGGGAACAGCTGGGAATAACCATGGGCCACCAAGGGGTCATAATGGACCAACTACCAGTACTAATGTAAACAGAGCGGAAAACTAGAGACGACAGTGGTAGAAAGGACCAGTCCACTGTCCAGGGAAGTGAGTGAGGTCCAACCAAATGAGGATTTTCAGAGCAACGTAATCAGAGCAGACATCGTGACGGATTTGTTGGAGGAGGAGAATCATGCAACAATTGAAACGAGAACCGGATTAACGGAAGTACAGGTAACCATAGCAGGTAAGAGTTATAAAACACTTATAGATACAGGCAGTGAGATTTTGGTAATTGCTGAAAACATTTTGAGAGAATTAAGGGAGACAAATAAAAATATTCCAATTTTACCAGTAGCAGGGGTTACTGTAGTGGGAGTTACAGAAGTACGTAGCAAAAGAGTAACCAAACAAATACATTTAAATTTTCTTATAAATGATACAGAATTTGAAAATACATTTTTAGTGGTAAAAGGGCTAAGTCTAGATATAATTTTAGGTAATGACTTTCTACAGAGAAATAAAGCTGTGATAAATTTTAAAGAGAGAGTAGTAGAGTTAGATGGGGGTGATCGGTCTATCAGGGTTAGTTTTGAACAGGTGTTAGACAAGGTTAGAGTAACGGGGTAAAAATATTATAGAAACGGATAAGGCGAGATTGACACTGAAGCGAGAGTAAATTCATGTAGAGAGGGAGAGTATATTGAGAGTTTTGAAGGAGAGTTGGGTGAAAGTAGTGAAGAAATGTGGGAAGAAAGGGCTGATAAATTTTGTAGTGAGGGTGATGTTGTAGGGAGTGATCAACGTGCGTCGTTGTGGCAGATGATTGAGCAGTTTCGAAGAGTGTTTGCCGAGATTCCAGGGAGGGCAAAAGGATATGAATGTGTATTGCAGGTTCGGGAACACACACCTTTCATGCAGCGGAGTTTATCCAGTGCCTTATTCCAAGAGAAGAGCGGTGCAAGAAGAGTTCGATAGAATGATGGAGGGAGGCATAATAGAAAGGTCAGTGTCACATTACTCAAATCCATTAGTAGTTGTCATAAAGAAGGATGGTAGGGTTAGATTGGGTCTAGATGCTAGAAGGATTAATCAAATAATAATACCCGACCGTGAATCACCAGAATCCATAAATGAGATTTTCCAAAAGTTTAGTGGGGTGCGATACATGACTTCGCTAGATTTAACAGCAGGGTATTGGCAGGTGCCATTGGCAGAAGTAAGTAGAAAGTATACAGCGTTCTTGTTTAATGGGAAAAATTACCAGTTTAAGCGTTTACCATTTGGGTTAAATACTAGTGTAGCTAGTTTTATTAAATGTTTAGATCAAATTTTGAAACCGAAGGACTTACACTTTTTAACAGTATATGTGGATGATATTTGAATTGCTTCTAGAACTTTTCAGGAACACTTGGAGCATTTGGAATATGTTTTAACTAAATTAGAAGAAAGAGGACTTACCGTAAATTGGGAGAAATCCAAATTTTTGCAAACTGAAATCAATTTTTTAGGATTTATTATTACACAAGAGGGAATCTCTGCGAATCCAGATAAGGTTGACTCCATTATGCTCTTCCCTGAGCCAAGAAATATCAAACAACTACAGAGCTTTTGAGGACTTTGTAATTTCTACCGTAAGTTCCATTATGCACACACAACATCGAAACTAAGTGCAGTACTCCAGAAGAACAAGCAGTGGAGATGGGGAGAAGTGGAACACGATGCATTTAATGAAATTAAGAGAAAGTTTAGCCACATGATTATGATGAATCACCCTGATTTTAATAAAACCTTCTATTTACAGACAGATACAAGCAACATAGCGTTAGGGGCGGAGCTCTACCAGGAGGACTGTGATAAGGAACATCTGACTATCGCCTTCGCCAGTAGGTCGCTTCTGTCTGCGGAGAAGAATTACACAACAACAGAGAAAGAACTTTTAAGCATTGTGTTCGCCATGGGAAAGTTCCGGACATACATCCTGGGGAACAAAACTGTAATACGAACGGACCACAAGCCATTATCCTTTTTAAACACATGCAAGCTTGCTCACAGCCGTCTAACCAGGTGGGTACTTGTATTACAAGAGTACAATTTTGCGTGGGAATACATTAAGGGATCAGATAACAAAATACCTGACACTCTTTCCAGGGTAGATATGTTAAATAACAAAACAGGGAGAGATTTAAAGGAAATTGAAATTTTTCAAATAAGCCGTGAAGATAGAATTTTTGGGGAAGAGTTGCGAGACATCAGAACCATGCAAAGAGCAGATGGTAAGTCAAGTAAAATCATAAATAGTTTAGAGACTGAATTAGCGGGGTCAGAGTACAATCAACATTTTCAGATATATCAAGGGTTGCTATTTAAGAAAGTAGAAGGAGGTGAGCGTGATTGGAGGTTAGTTGTGCCAGATGGGTTAGCAGATAAAATCATATGGGATTGTCATTTGAGATATGGTCATTTTGGGGCGAAAAAATGCGTTAACGTTTTGAAAGAGTCTTGTGTTTTTAAGAATATGGAAAGGCGGGTTAGGAAGTTGTTAAGGGGTTGTGATTTGTGTCAGAAGTCTAAAGTAGTGAACTATAGGGTTGAAGGGGAGATGAATTTTATAAAAGTAGAAAGGCCATTTGATTTAGTTGCGGTAGATTTGTATGGACCGTTGCTGAAGGGTAGAGGCGGAGTTATATATATTTTATACCAGTCATGTGCTGAGTGAGAAGGTGACGAAAGATTTTATGATCAATGTGGGTAAGCCAAAGGTGATTTTATCATGATTTTATCAGACCATGGGCCACAGTTCATCAGTGGAAGATGGCGCCAGACCCTCGGATGGGAAGGAATCATCCCGAAGCATACGGCAGTCTACCATCGTCAGTCCAACCAGGCGGAGCGTGTCATGAGAGAGATAGGCAGGATTTTTAGAGCCTATTGTCACGCCAAACACAGCGAGTGGCCGTTATATGTAAAAAAGGTAGAAAATTGGCTGAACAGTACCACCCACGAGTCCACAGGATATACACCTCACGAGTTAATTAATGGAACACCCCCCCCCCCAGGATTTTAGAACAGTTGTTCGACTACCCACCTGAGAGTGAGCAAACGGATATGAGTATTAAAATCAGGTTGGCTAATGAAAATTTATTAAGTAAAGGTGAACGACGCAAACGTAGACACGTTGCAAAAGGTAAGTGGATGAAATATGAAATAGGACAGCTGGTATTGGTGAGGAGACACGACTTGTCAAGTGCTCAGGACAAGGAAATAAAGAAATTTTTCTTACTTTACGAAGGACCCTATGAGGTAATAGAAGTGAAGATGAAGAATTCGCACGTATTGCAGAACAGAGAGACAAGGGGGATAGTACGGACACACAATGCAACAAATTTGAAATTGTATTGGTCATCGTAGGAGTTTTAGCAATGATTGTTATCAATATTAATGTATGGATAAACTTTAATTTGATTTTATATGTTTACAGAAGGGACTCTCCCCCATTTTCGGGCAATCACAGACTCACCACCTCTGATCGTGGATTTTGGCAATCTGGAGGCGGACCATGGTTGGCAGTAGCCTCAACAAGGGGGTGAAAGCAGCGATGGTCTTACTCCACAAATCGCTGTCAGTAGAAATTCTTTGTTTACAAGAACGGGGAGGGGGACCCTTAGTTTCGTGGAAAGGTAAGGTAGAGTCATAGGCCTAAAAACAAAACAAAAAAAAACAAAAAAAACTTAGTGGTAGTATTTTTCCACGTACAACAGTAGTTTTATTTTTATGAATTGTGAAGTAAAACTACCAAAATTTATGTAACCTAAATAATTAGCTCATCAAGGAGTTAATTTCCTTCAGAAAACAGAAATGTAATTAATGTAATGTAGACTTGTAAGATGATCCATTGTTGTACTTATTATCTTGTCATAAAAGGGGTATTAGTGAGAAGTGAAAGCTGGACTTGCAAAAAGTGTCTATATGAAAATTTTTATGAAAAAAAAATATAGAAAGAACTTGTTATTATGCAAGATTAATGGGTGATTTTGGGGGGTTGTTTGGTGTCATTAGAAGAGAAAATAAATTGTGGAATGTATAAATAGTAAATGCAGAAGGACATAAGTTTAGATATAAGTAGGCTATTGCAGTGGCGGCATGTGTCACTGTAGATAGCAGTAAGTGTTGATGAGTAATGTCAAAGCACGTTACCATCATCGGAGGCCTAAATAGGGCATAAAATACACTGTACACCTACTGTATGTAATATTATATATCAATTATTATCGTACAGTGTATAGAAAGGATGAAGTGTAAACATGTTACGAAAGAAGATTTCCCTGCCTTTTCGGGCGATTACTGTTTCACCAGCACTAATCGTGGTTTTGGACGACAACCAGCTGTGGGCAGAAATTGTAAAACTGACCATGGTTGGTCGCCTTGAAAATTGGTGTGAACTTGAAATTAACGGGGGGGTGACTCAAGGGGAAATCCCCGGAACTATGGAACAGCGGCTATCACCTTGTTCGAGTAGGAACAGTAAAAAAGGTGATAGACCCGTCTTAAGGTTGTAACTATAAAATCAGATATTATTATATCTGGAATTTAAAAATGTAAGGCCGAAGCAAGGACAGGAGAAGCCAAAATTCCTCCCTAACTTCAGTCCTTGTGGAAGCAACTGGACGCTACAATCCAGGGGGGGTCATAGTGTGTGTGGAAGGAGGTTACTAGATTGGTAGTAATGTTTTAATGAATATTAAATATATTATGTTGATGATGTTGATCATAACAAATAATTAGATGATTTTGTATTGAAGGAAGAAGTATTATGATAATTAGAAAGATGATTAATAATTTTCAAATAGATAGATTGTTCTGAAGTAGTAAACTTGTGTTTTGTTCTATATACGAATTATATTAATGAGTTGTTTTGTTTATTCTCTTAAACTTAATTAATTGTTTTAAAATATTATGGTGTTAGTATAAAGATTTATATTTCTTCTTGTGAAATGGGAAAGAATTAATTATTATCGATTGGAATCGAAATTTTCATAAATTTTTGGGAGTGAAATAAGAGAATCATACATCTATATAATAAATCTTGTGTTCTTATATGTATTATATGTGTTAGGTGTTGAGGAAAAAACCAGTGCTTCTTAACGTAAACCAGTATGCAGCTAAGGGGAAACAGATCAGTGAGGGATATGGTATTATACAAGGCCACTATTTGATTTTTTTATTTGATGTTTCAGAGTTTGGTGATGCTGTGGCGGCAGTCCTGAGCTGGCCAGTGCGTCAGAGCAGGAGTGTCAAGTGCCGGACTGGCCTTGCGGTGTTGGGATCTCGAGAGAGAAGTCCAGTAAGGTTATTCAGGTGCTGTCACGATCACTGGACCAAGGGGTGAGTTAAATATTCTTTTAATATAAACAGTAAGGAGGTTGTGGCGACATATCCTGGCTGATCCCTTTAGGAAGTATGAGTGTGTCAATGAGAGTTTTTATGCTTCGTCATAAAACCTCTCATTGAGGGTTCTTGTAACGGTACAAATATGTCCCTATAGAGATTTTTGGGAAAACCATGTATAAATTTTATTGTAAATTCAAAATCATAATCCATGAGGGTAAAGTTTTATAAGTGTGAAACGATGTAATACCAAGGAAGCAGGAATTGCGTCAAGGTCAGCCGTGTACATGCGAAAACGACAACTCAATTTCGCCAAACTACTCATCAACAAGCCACTCCTATGAAAACGTCACATAAAGAATGCAGTACGTAATCGCCTAGCCTTTAAAAGCGGAGACGTCATCATCAGAAACAATGAAATTGGTGACGTGACAACCCTCTCCACCTCAGAAATGAACCCAATACTGTCTCCCCCAGTCTACAGCCATCGCTCGTGCAAATGGCATGTTACATAAATAAAATTGCTGGCCAGCAAAGTAATAAAATGTGAATTTTTACTATATTTTGATATCTAAAAGTATAAAAAATGCAAAGTAGAGACAGTGGGCGAATTTGGTGAAACATCTAACAGTTCGGCCTTAAAAAATTGAGAACTACGAGAGACAGCAACTGTAAGACATGAGTTAGTGCCTATGGCGTTGATTCCTCAACATCAGGAAAGTAGACATTCTATATATATATATATATATATATATATATATATATATTACTTTAATATTTATAACTAAATTTACCTCAAGATATACTTTTTTCCCTATTAGGAACATGTTTCGAGAGTTCCTTTTCTCTCATCTTCAGCCTTCACCATCTTGTTTCTGGTGAAGTATTTGTGTGTTGGCTTCTGGATGTTATTAAGGTAGTGTGTTGGTCTTTGGTCTTTTAAAGTTGCATTATTGTGTGTGGTTGTGGTATCTGTTTTTGTATTTTGTGTATTTTCGATGTTGAGTGCTTTGAATATTGTGTCATGTTTTGTATTGATTTGTATTTGTTCTGGTATTAGTTTGTTTTGTGTTTTATGTTTGTAAATCTGTAAATTTTCCCAAATGTTCATTATGGTGCCTTTGTGTGGTATATGTTTTATTAGTGTTACATTGGTTATGTCTGGGAATTCATGTCCTGTGTTTATTGCATGGTTGCATACAAAAAACCAGAAATATATAAATCCAATTTAGCCACACATTACGGCGAGGATGAGGCTGAAAAAGGCCAAGAAGCCTCGCGCAGAACACATTAATATGTAACGGGTATCAGGGGTTAAGGAATAAAAGGGGGGTAGTAAAAGAGAAGAAAAAAAAAATTTGTTTTTGTTTATTCTATATAAATATGAGTAGGCAAGTAAGGATACAATTTGTATTTACTGTGAGTTAATGTTATTTTGTATAATTAATGTGTCATTTTGGCTGGGCAATATTGTACGGGGAATATTATTCAATTTAACTGGAATTTATGTGTACCATTGTAAACCAATATTGTTTTATTAATACTATTGTTTAGGGTCCATAATATAAAATGAGCCAGTACGTTGTCAATGAACCAGTACGGCTAAGAGGAAACGAATCAGTTGTGGGATATGGAGTGATGGAAGGCCGCTTGTCAATTTTTTAAGTCCATGTTATAAAGTCAGGCGATACTGGGTCGGGTATCTGTTCGATTTTTCGGTGTTGGGATCTCGAACAGAGAAGTCCAGTAAGATTGGATGGGTGCTGTCGCAGTCGCCAGACTAGGGGGGTAAGAACCCATGATTTAGTAGAGTGTTCAGGGGGGTTGCGGCGCCATATCCTCACTGATCCTCTTAGGTTTAGGCAATAAGAGTTTGAATGCTCCGGCTTTCAACCTCTTATTGGGGGGGTATTGTAACAGTACAGAAGTGTGTGATCCAGTTTTAATTTCAATTCAGTAATTAATAAATTCACTTTCCCCTGTAAGGAGCCCCAAGCAGCAGTGCACATACAGCTAGTCTAAACAATTGCCCAGACGTATTGCGTAACCGCCAGCAGCAGCCTTGTGACACAGTCTACAGTCTGCAGTGTGTCAGTAGAGAGTGAACAACAGACAGCCAGCATCAGACAGTAAAGTTGTAATTTAAAATTAAACAGTGGCCTCGGGCGCAAGATAGGCCGAAAATAATCTAATCGGCCTATCAAGTAAAGTGTTAACGCGCAGTTTGCCAAAAAATGGGCTTGCGAACAATGTAAGCCGACCGATTGAAAAGAATAGTGCTGGTATTTGTGAAACAGCCTTAAAATTTGTGATTGAGAAAATAATCCAAGTTAAACAGTATAAAATCAGTTTTCGGAGTGTTCTACAAACAAAAAGTGCGTAACACGTGGTGGCGGAAATTGTGGATTGCATTGACCAGCTGAGTAGCAAACTAAAGAACATAATCAATTGAATAAAATCAAACACCATTTTTAGTAATTTCCTTTGTTATGTATAACGTGTTAAATTTCAAACGAGATCTCAAAGGGAAAAAATTTAGTACTGGTTCATAATAGTTTGTTAGAGGCTAGTTGATTAAGAAATGTTTATTTTATTAATTCATAAAATTTCACCTTAAAATAAATTCAGATTTTATTTAATATAAAGTATGTGTTAGAGTAAGTCATTACGCCATAACCATTTCCTAGTTTTCTGTGCTGACAACTCGTTTAACGTAATTGGGATTCTTCTGATATATAAGGGTGGTCAGATAGCGGGATTATGTTACAATTTTTATAAGGGCAAGAGTGTAATGGTTTCGATATTAAACCTCAAAATATCGTGGCGACCTGGGTAATTTAATAAGGTAAGTTTTACGGGGACTATGACGGTAAGTAAAATTCTGGCAGCAGTGAGTATTATTTTATGATGAGTGTATAATTTAGTTAAAAGGGTAGAAGGCGGAGTACCTTCACAATACACAAAAAACTAACACATACACCACAATCACACACAATAAAACCAATTTGTAATACCAGAAGCCAACAGGAAGCCACAATAATAATAGCCAACCAACAACACATATGTACTTCACCAGACAAAAAAACCGGAAGGCTGAGGATGGGTACAAGACAGTACTCGAAACATGTTCCAATAAAGGATAAAAATAACATCTTGAGGTAAATTTAATTATAAATATTAAGTGTAATATATATATATATATATATATATATTGTAACGTTAGAACTGGTACGTCCTCGTCTCCGTTTAAGCCCCGCGATGGAAGCCAATCTGTAACTAATAGTTCTGGTCGTCTCTGTAAAATGTACACCAATTTTGTATGTGTATTAAGTGTTAGTGCGTTCGTCTCGCACCGGGGTCGTTACATCAAAGGTCGCTGCTAACGATGTCCGTAGCGTTGCGGTAATCGCCAGTATAACACGGCAGTAACCTTACCTGTTTACTTATAGGGGTGTGTTAATCCCGGGTGGCGCCAAATTGTTTATTAAAACAAAACTACTGGATAAAGTGTTTTTTCAGCAGTGACGATCGGGGCGTTCAAATAATTCCCGCTCGTACAGTCGTCTGGATTGTATATACAGCTGTGCAAATGACGACTTGATCGCTGCTCATCAAACCTAGTCTTCATAAATAAACACAAATAATGTAATGCACTCCCTATGAAATGATAACACTGGTTACTCCCTGTAATAGTTATTTTTAATGGGTGATAATTAAAATATTCAATCTGACAATTATATTATAATAAATCTGCACCGACTTTGTACATGAAACACTTCTTTCTCAAGGTTGACGAAAAATCGATTAAGGAACGTTCAGCACCAGTATGGCTGTGTAACGTTTAGTTATTACAATTATTGTCGTTCCAAAATCGTGGATTCTTGTGATTATGAGCTAAAGAATTCCTATGGTTACAATAAAAATATTTTACCTTACTCTAAGTGTACATAAATAATAATGTGTGATGTTACAATCTGTTCTGTAGTGTCATTAAATGTGTTTTGAAAGTTCGTGTTTAAATAATAGGTTATATTTTATGTTAACAAATTTTCAGTGAGTTTTATTTTACTTAAATAATCTGTGAAAGAGAAATATTCGGTTTATAGTGAGATAAATTTACCTTTAGTAAAATTTAGAGTGATTAGGTTTTTGGAAATAGGTAATTCAATTGTACTTAACACCTCAGCATGACTTGGTGTCTTCGTTCATCGGATCGGGATTGGATTGGGCTGCAATAAGTTCTTTTTTCATTAATTTTGGGACTTCAATAGGTCTGGCGTCCTTTTCTTTTAAAGTCTGGTCATATTTTTCTGTTAATTTTCAGTTTTAATTATCCTGGATCTTGAGTGGACTGCTATAAATGGGCCGTCTGCTTCTTATACCGTCATGGTTATGAACTTCGATTACTGTTTTACATTATTTTATTATAAAATCGGTCTTCCAAACATTGGCTTCTGTACTGCTTGACTGACGCTTCATGAGTAACAGTATTCAACGGTAATTTTCGCCTTCAACCGTCGTTTCTATGGTAACTGAATAATTTTGATTGGCTGATTTTGATATGATACATTGTTATCAAAATTCGAATTCTTCGTATATCTTCTGACTGCTGTTATTCCTCTATCTTCCTTCCTGATTATTAAATATTGTCACTATATTATGTATTTCCTTTCATAGATTATTTTGATACCCCACAAGTTTGGGTAATTTTAGATTTTATGTTTTTACAATTATGTTAATACTTGTTAATTACATTTATTTTTGTATACAAATGCTTATTATAATATTTTGTTTTACAAATGATTTACAATTTATTCTTGGTGAATCCTTCACCTCGGATTTGCTAATTTCTTTGGGAATTTTTTATAATTTGTATTTGTGTGTTTCTGACAGTTAGGCATTTTCATAGGCCTAAGTAGCCATTATGGTATTTGACTTAGTTCATTTAAATTACATTTCATTTCATCCTAATGGGCTTTATTTTGTTATTATATTTGGTTGTGATGTGTTTTGAGTCTGTTCATGTGTTATTATTATGTCACTATTATTTTATACCCAATTATTTACTCTTTGGTTTCCATGTTTTCTAGTCATGCATTTCTTAACATTTTTATTTATTTCCTTTGCCAATAAAAACAAGGTGGCTATTATTTACTACTTTTTTGATCTTATTTAAATATAACATGTAGGCCTATGGTCTGTATGGTTCTTACAGCCATATCCAATTCCTAAACTTGATTGAATAATTATTTAACTAACTTATTATTTGCTAATCTTTGTTCACAATACATCTTATTTTATATTATTTTTTAGTGTGACAAACAACATCACTTTTATGAAACTTATAACTATCCCTTATAACATGGGTGTTTTTTGATTTGTTTCTAACTCCTTAACTTTTAAACAATCTTTACTTTCCCTCCATGTTAACACTTTCAATTTACTCTTTCCTGGGATTCTCCCTTTTAAATATGATTACATGTTTTTAAACTCATTAATTATATTTTTTGTTTTGATTACCATTGTGATTATCACTTTCCAGTGTTCAATACCTCTTACTTTATAGTTTATACTTAATACTATTTTTCACAACATACTTACTCACTATTATTTTTCACTGTTAAACCTTTAGTGTTCTTTATAGATTTATTAATTGTTAATGATTTTATCATTCACTATTTTTCACTATATTTCCATTCTATATTTTACACTATTTTCATTCAATCATCACCTTTACTTTTAAATTATTTATAGTTAATTATAATTTAATTAGTGTACCTTCTTTATTACTACACTTTGGGGTTTTTACACTTTCATTTTGCACTTCACAAATGTTTTTGTTTTTTAAGTGTTTCTGAATGGGTAATCTCTCTAATTATTATCTCACTACCGTACTATCTCTTTCATTACAATATTTCCTTAATACTATTAACAATTTTATGTCCTTACATTTCTATTATTACTTCTAACTCTAAATTGTGGGTTAGTTTGCTTTTTATACTTATATTTAACATAGTTTAATAGGGTTTCTTCCCTAGATTATTATTGTCCATTAATGGATAATGACATTTACTTTTTCCTTTCTCATAGGTTAATTATTATTGGTCTTGGTTCCAATATTACTTTTGAGTGCATTATTTTTCCTTCTCCTATGCTTTATTACTTGTTTGTGTATCATTATTGGTTTTCATTTTTATCTATTTCCCTCCTTCTTCCTTTTCATTGTATTTGGTTAATACCTTGGTTTTTCCACCTTCTCCTTTGGGTTCATTTTAACGTGTTACATTGAGTCATTTAATTCCATGAACTTGTTTCATTTTTGTTTGGGTTTTGGTTTTGTCCCTTCTTCCTTTGGTTTTGTCAGTCACCTTCTTCTCTTCTTTGGTTTTATTCTCGTTTGTTTTTCGTGGTTCCCTTCTTCTTTTGTTTCCTTTTGTTGGGTCAATCACTTGGGTTAGGTCATGTCGTCGTTTGTCGAGTCATAGTTTTTATATTTTATTTAAATTAAGCATTTTATTTAATATGAAGTATTATTTTAGATTCAATATTATCTTGTTCATCCCTGGTATTGGGTTGGTTTATTTGTGTTGTAACAATATATATATATATATATATATATATATATATATATATATATATATATTGTAGCATGACAGATAATCCACTTAAATCAATTACCAGATGATCATTAATAAAACTCAAATATATGGAATATCCAAATGAAAATCAATTAAAAAGCACTATAAATTATTATAATAACAAGAAAAGTAAACATAAAGAAAAAATCTGCAACTAATATAATTATACTACAAATTAAAAACCCAGAAAACTAAAATTTGAATAACAATGATACCCAGGAAGGATAGAAGCAGGCAATGAAGATACCCAGACCAAGTAAACCAACAAAGAAAACAGACCAGAGTAAACAAAAGAGTATAAAACGAAATGGTACTGAAGAACCAAGAACGAAGAAAGAAGAAATCTAGAATAAACCAATATACTGAATAATCAGAGACAAGTGAAGATCAACTAGAATAAAGGAAGTGAAACACGACCAATACCAAATAGAAACCCCATAGGGAGAAAACCCCAAAAATAAATGAATGTCACAATAGAAAGTATAACACCCCAACAAACCATATAATTATGTAAAACTGATAAAAACCAAAAGTGTTTAAAGTGTTAAGTAACAGTGCACCCAAAAAAGTTATTGTATAGTTTATATAGACAAATCTTAACAGTTCCCCATGGTTAAATATTTCATATTATAAAACTATAAAAGGACTAGTGATAATATCAAGAAATAACCAGGGACAAGTGCAAGTTATTAAATTATAATAAATAAACTTTGAAGAGGTACATGAATTATCGTGCAAATAAATAACTTTGAGTGTTTTTAAACAGTATCATGATAATAGTTAATAAAGTAATATGGTGAAGGAGCAAGGAATACTCTTGCTAATAAAATGCCCCTGTTTATATGAGAACATTCCGTAGAATGAATAATATAAACAGATAGCTTTTGTTTAGTACACAGTGACGGGGATTACATTCCTAAAATTGGGAAGTACAAATAAGATTGTAAATAAATAGTTTAAGGAAGTGTTGAACATGTAATGGAACCAAAATGTTATGTTCCTAGTTCCATATATTAACTATATAAATAAGATTTAGTATTGAGCAGGATTCTAGTTATAAAATGTTATTTTGTTAGTAATTTAAAGTAGGAATGCAATATCTGTATGTAGATACCATTCCTATATTATAAAAGGTTTTCATTAAGTTACTGTGTGTAATCGGTACACAAAAAGGTATGATTCAAAGTACCAGATTTAATAATCAATAAGTGTTATATTTTAATTGTTTAAAATCAATATTCAATGTTATAATAGTAAAGGAACAAATTGTTAATAAATGTTATACTGGAATAGAAGGTCAGAAAAGGGTACAAACTAACTATATTATTAAAAACTTTGCAAATAGCAACAGATAAAATCTAGGCCAGATAGTAAATTTAGACTACTTAATAATTGACAAGTCTAGTCCTATAAACCAACTAAACTGATAATATTTATGTAAGATAAACCCACAATATAGTAATACAATGTAACTAATTCTTTATAAAGATATTGTCAGAAGATAAGTAAAATTATAAATAAAAATGGAATGTACTAACATTTCAGAGGAGGAGTCATAGATAAATGAATTATATTTAAAAATAATAATTAACAAACTAAATTGCAAGAAATTAAGTAAAAATAGACAATTATATCAATTTCAGATTCAATATAATAATAATTATATCAGAGAAAATGGCTATTATCTGGTAAAGAACAGGAAACACATATTTGAACCTACTTTTCAAAATGTAAGAAATATAACTTTTTTAAATGAAAACTTTATAAAACTATATTCATTAGTATCAAAATAAGCAAAATAGAATAAAGAAACCGAATATGTATTTAGTATTTCATACAGTTAATTAATAATGAAAATATTTTCTGTGTATAATGTATTCAAATAAAATGTATCGGAAGCTAAGATAATTTGAAACAATGTATAATATATATTAAATTGGCTAAGATTTTCAGAAGACGAAGGAAATGAGAACAGTTCATTATTATCCGTTGAAGCGACTACTTAAACGGGATTTTTGCTCTGCATAACCTTAACTAATGGTGTCTTATAATTGAACCGAGTTCGGTAAAAAAATTTTATAAATTTTTATTTTGAGTTTTTAATTTGTGAAACGGTGGAAATAAACAATGAACAGTGCATCACCAATAAACAGAACCACACACGCCTGATTACTTAAAATAACACTACTACAATAAATTTTACAGACGAACGAACAAGGTTAATCCGACACATGTGACAAAGTGAGATAGACATAATCACAAACATTTACACCAAGTGAACTATTAAACAATACACCATTAACACTCAATTAACTCCAGAACCATTATACACAATTGCCGATACCAATAAACGGAGAAGGGACATCTTTATTGAAACAAATATTTCGTCGAGGTTAGACGTTCCACTGCGCATGATCCGGTCGGCCATTGTGATTCGTCATCATCCTACTCCAGCTGTGAAGCAAACGAATCTCGCCTGCACTGGTTTGAATTAAATATTATATAACTTCATTCATTAATTAATAACTTTGTATTTGTTAGTATTAAGGCATTTATAATTGTAAGTGTTATACTTTCTTGTCCCTACCCTTCTCTGGCTATTCTTAAATAACCGTTCAAAGAACTATTTTTTCATATACAATCAATGTAAAGTTTTTTATCGACCGGCCCTGAGTAGAGTCGATACTGCTGTTATATATCGATTCTTATCGATAAACTTTAAATAATTTGTTAATAAACTTTATATTTATGCAATTTGGGTTTAATTTTTCTTTAATATACTTAAGGAATAAGTTGATCAAGGACACAGACTAACCGAAAGGCGGTATATACGAATTTAAAGAAAGCATCGAAGAAGAAGAAGTGCCGTTTTTCGACTAGTACTGGAGTTAACCAGATTATCAAAAAGTAATTTACAGAAAGTGACACTACTACACTAATAACCATAATACCACTAAATTATTAACCCCAAACAATAAACACGATTATTTTTTAAATATTAGCAAATAAGAACGACACAAAAATATTTTTCAGAAACAACAAAATTTATTTTTTTGAAATAAAATTATTTTTTTATTTCAAATTTTTAACAACATTATTACAGCTAATATTTTGTACTGTTACAAAATTGGCTAGCCCAACAGTGGGGCTTAACGAAGACACACAGAACTGTTACAAAATTGGCGTCCAACTAAAGGGCTGTAATTAGGGATTGAAAGGCTGTAATAACTCGCCCAATTTCTAATTCAGCTTGGCAGCGGTTATCCAGCCAGAGAAACAGGAAAGATGCAACGTCGTGCCACATCAAAGAAAAGAGCAGCGGAGGCCGAAAAAGAACTTAATATGGAGGATAAGGAGGCGACCCCAGTGGAGGATGTAGAAACGATAATACCCACAGTGGAACATAAACAACCAGCACCACCAGAGGAACAAACCGATGTACCCACTCAAACAGGGGACGTACATGTCCAAGACAAGGAAATGGAAAAGTCTAGGACCACAGAAGAAAGCAAAATGGATAAGATAATGGAAATGTTCTTACAGTTAAGTAAGCAAATGGAGTCCACAAAAGAAGAAATCAAGTCCACAAAAGAAGAAATCAAATCCATGAAGGAAGAAAACAAATCAACCAGTAAGAAGTTGAGTAAGGACATTGAAGAAAATAGTAAGAAGTTGAGTCAAGATTTGAATAAGAAACTGGATTCCACCGAGGAAAACTTGCACAAGAAAATGGATTCCACCACAGAAGAAAATAGTAAAGAAAGGAAGGAAGACAACAGTCCTTGAAAGAAAATTTGAATGAAATAAATAAGAACATAGAATCCACGAAGGAAGAATTAAGAAAGGACTTTAAAGAAAACAGTAAGAAGGTGGAAGAAGAAATGGGGAAAAAGTTGAAGAATTGAAGGAGGACAACCAATCCACAAAGGAAGAATTGGGCCGTAAGATCGAAAAGACCAATAAGAGAATTGAGGAAACCAGTAAGAAAATGGAAAGCAACAACCAACAATTGAAAGAAGAATTAAGGGAAAATAACAATAAAATGGAAGAGAAGATGGGGGAGAGGTTGGAAGAGTTAAGAGAGGATAACCAACTATTACGGGAAGTTAACCAGGAGAATCTAGACAAGTTAGACGAACGAATGGAACTATTAAGAAAGGAAATGAACAAAGAACTCAAAGATAATAAGAAATCTATGAATGAAAGGCTGGACGGAGAAACAATAACTATAAATCAACAGATAAGAGAAGTTGATGAAAGATGTCGGCTAACTGAAGGGGAGGTACAAGAGTTCAAGGAAGTGGTAAACACCAAGGTCACAAATCTCGAAATCTCGAAGAATCTAGTCGCAAGAAGGCAGAAGAGAACCGAAAGGAAAGCCAGGAAGAACTCAGTAAAGTACGGACGCAAATTACTGAAAGATGTGACGGAATGGAGGTAGTGATGACTAACATCACTGGTCAAGTGCGGCAGAGCCAGGAGGAAATGGAAGCAATTCGGAACCGACCAACCAGCTTCACAAATATCCCCATCAATGAAAACAGGGAATGGCTTAACTTCTGCCAATATAAAAGGAAGCCGATGGAGTTCTTGGCCCATATTGAGGAATATATGGCCAAACATAGAAGTAATAGATGCTCAAATAATCGAGAGCTATTGGACGAATCATTCCGTGAAATGACGGACAACTGGTGGATGGCGAACCGGAGCGAGATAAATGATTACCAGCAATTTAAAAATTTGTTCAAGGCCAAGTATTGGTCGGAGACCACCCAGAATCTAATAAGGGACAACATCTGCCATGGCCGATACAAGACCCAGTTTGGCAATACCATGACCGCATACTTCCTTGGGAAGGTGTGCCTGGCCAAGCACCTGGAACCAGCCATACCAGAGGAATGCCTGGTAAATAAGCTTTCCTACCATTATGACGAAGAGGTTATAAGAGCACGAAGAGGTAGCCAGATCAAGACCATCCAGGCGATGACGGAGCTCTTAGAAAATTATGAGAATGAGGAATACTACAGGCAAAGTAGAAGAAGGAATGAGCGGCCAGAATTCCGAAATAATCCATCCCCGAACAATAGTAATCAACAGAACAACAGTGGGTACCAAGGGAACCGGTATAATCCCAATTACCACAATCAGAACCATACTAACGGTAATAATAACAATAATAACCACGGTAATGTAAATCCAAACATTAACCGAAATAATAACGGATTCCCCGGTAACAGAAACAATTATTACCCAAATACCAATGTAAATAGCCAGAGAAACCCCAACCATACCAATAATACCGAGCGGTTTTATAATAACAATAGGGGTTACCCAAGTAATAATAATAACAACAACAACAGGTTCTCCCGACCCCGGGTAAAGTTTATACGCGCAGAAGGAAACAGTCAACGCCGGTATAACCATCAACGGCGGAACAGTTTCCACGAATATGAGGACAGACGCAGAAGCCGAGAACGGGATAATTCCAGATATAATCCGCCAAGGCGAAGTACCAGCCTAGATGACCCAGAGCGGCAAACAAATAGGGAACAAATATACGAACAGCGAACGGAACGACTGGAACCCACTCAAGGTTTCCCAACTGACGCCTCTGTTGGTCCAAATAATAACCAGGATGATGAGAATTTAAACGGGAGGAGGCAGTAATAAATAATAAGGACCTTTTGCTGCTTCTATCGCCTGGGTATAAAGGAGAATTGCCAAGAGCAAGTAATAACAACAAAATTACTATTATTCGTTGTAACTATTTAAAAAACATTCGAAACGAACTACTGGAGGAGGACGACACTCGCCTCCATAGTATAAATAACGAGATAATTTATATTAATGCTGAAATAGAAGGAACATTCGCACAGCTAATGATTGATACAGGTGCGAATGTATCTATAATCAACTCAGTAGAATTGGAGAGGATCCAAGAGAAATGTGGTAAATTATTGCCGACTTTACCTATCAATAATATAGTATTAATCGGTGCCACTGGTCGCCAAAACAAAACAATAAGAAAGCAAGTGTCGTTAAATGTGATTAGTAAGGGTATAGCAATAAACATGGTCTTCCTAATTGCAACAGGATTACCTTTCAATATAGTAGTGGGATGCGATGTGCTGAGAAAAAACTCTGCTATCATCGATCTACGATCAGAGAAAGTATCGCTGTTTACCGGAGGTCTGACCTGGACGGCCAATTTAGTCGGTAGCGAAATAGCACTTCCCAGCAGTATCCACCAGCAAATTCGTAATATTAACTATACGAAAAATAACACTATATTTAACCCAATAGTATACGACAACACGGACGAAGATTTATGGTCCCAAAAAATACAAGAGCTAAGGGATTTCCGGAGCGGAATTAAAGTTCAGAGATACAGTGGAGTTTAATAGAAAATCCTACCCTATTGCGCATTCACAAAAGGAGGCTGTGAGAGCGGAAATAAACCGAATGATTAATAGCGATATTATAGAACATAGCCAATCCCCATACACCAGCCCTATTGTCGCTATTCCCAAGAAAAATGGCCAAGTCCGGCTTTGCTTGGATGCACGGGAAATAAACAAAAATATAATTAATGATAGAACATCGCCCGGTGAGATTGAAGAAATCCTGAAACGTTTCCACGGTACCAAGTACTTCAGTACCTGGGACACGGTGTGCGGTTACTGGCAGGTAGAGTTACACCCACGGAGTCGCCAGTATCTGGCTTTCATATTCGAGGGACGCAATTACCAATTCAAAAGATTGCCCTTCGGATTGGTAAACTCAGTTGCCATCTTTGTGACCTGCATGGACCAGATATTGGGACAGGAAGCACTTCAGTTTACCACCGTGTATGTAGATGATCTACTAATAACATCAGAAACATAGGAGGAACACTGCTACCATGTGGAACACGTGCTTGAGAAGTTATCTGTCAGTAACGTCACGCTGAAGTTAGAAAAATCCAAGTTTATTGCCAGAGAAGTGCAATTTTTGGGTTTTAACTTGGACGATCAAGGAATCTCACCGTCGGCAGAAAAGGTGGAAGCTATCCAGAAATTCCCGGCACCCAAAAACAGAAAGCAATTACAGTCGTTCCTGGGACTCTGTAATTACTATCGAAAGTTCCAGGAACAATATTCGGAATTAACCGCAAAATTTCAACCTCAATTGTCGTCAAAAAATAAATGGGTATGGTGTAAATAGCAGGATATGATTTTCCAACAAATTAAAGACAAATTTCTGGCCACAATTATACTTTGCCACCCGAATTTTAAATTACCATTTTTTATGAATTGCGATGCCAGCAACATCAGTCTGGGAACGACATTGTATCAAGAAGACGAGAAGGGTCAACACCAAGTAATTAGCTTCGCGAGCAGATCTTTGAACCAGTGCGAGAAAAACTACACTGTGACTGAAAAAGAATTACTGAGCGTAGTATTTGCTTGCGGTAAGTTGCGCACTTACATTTTGGGTTACCCTGTTACAGTCCGAACAGACCATAAATCTATTTCGTTCTTGAAAAGCTGCAAATTGGACCATGGCAGACTAACGAGGTGGATACTTGCCCTTCAAGAATACCATCTAAAATGGGAATACATCCCAGGTAAAAAGAATGTCGTAGCTGATGTGTTATCCCGGGTCAATGTGGAAGAACAAACTTTCGAAGGGGAGAAGGAAAGCGTGCTAAAAATATACCATCTTCTTAGCACCAGAGCTGATTTAACAACAATCTTAACAAATATGAGCACCCACCAACAAGCGGACCCGAAATTGGGAAACCTTAAAACTCGATTAGAAGAGGGAGACGAAACCGTTGCTCAATATTACCAACTAAATAAACAGATCTTGTTCGTTAAAACATCCCTGAAAGAGGAGACCTGGAAGGTGGTTGTTCCAACGCAGATCGAAAAGGAATTAATCGTATACTACCACATACGATACGGGCATATGGGCGCCCTAAAGGTAATAAAAGCTCTGGAGGAGAGCTGCCAGATAAAAAACATAAATAGGAAAGTCCGAATGTATATTAAAAGCTGTAAAATCTGTCAGCTTGTAAAAACAAATAATGAGAAGAAGGAGGGTATTATGATTCCTATCACCTCCCAAGCAAAATTGGAGAAGGTATTCCTAGACATGTGCGGACCATTTCCCCGTAGTGGAGGTCGACACCAATATCGATACCTAACAATCATAATGGACCACTTCACAAAGTTTGTTAAGCTATACCCTACTAATCGAGCGACTACACGGAAAATTCTGGGGATATTAACGGAACAGTATATCCCAAACCTGGGGAAACCATCTTCGATCATCACTGATCATGGAACCCAGTTTAAGGGTAGAAAATGGCGAGATACCTTATTGTCAATGGGCATTCGTACATACAAGACCTCGGTCTACCACCCGAGCAGCAATCCGGCAGAGCGGGTGTTACGAGAAGTGGGGAGGATCCTAAGAACTTATTGTCACCATCAACAAAAAAGGTGGCAAGACTATCTAGAAGCCACGGAGGAATTCCTCAACTTGGCATACCATCCAGCTATAGGAATAACCCAATACTCCGCCATGTACGAAAAACCATCCCCACGAGAGATCGCAGATATCCTCGAGTTTCCTCTAAACAATATTTACAAATTTGACAAAGCTAAATTCTACAACAAGGTGGCAGAAGACCAGGAAAAACGGCAAAATAAGTATCGAAGGGCTAGTGGTAAATTAATAACTTATGAAAAGGGAGAAAAAATCTTATTAAAAAATCGTGAACTACCCAGCACACTGGAAGGAATAACGAAGAATTTATTGCTGTTATACACTGGACCATATGTAATATCCAATGTAAAAAATAATAATACTTATGAAATAAAGGAAATAGATTCAGAAAGGATAAAGGGTGTATATAACCAGTCTTCCATGAAAAAATATTATGAGTAATTGAATTAATCGAAAAGAAAAAAGAATTTGGCATAAAATGAATAAATTCAAAAAGAAAGTAAGTTCAACTTACTAACGAATATTTGAAACAACTTTTGAATTAATAAAAAAGAAAGGGAATTTTGTTAAAAATATCAAAATTCCAAAATAAAGTAAGCACTACTTACTACCTATGATTTATGAAACTATTTGTGAAAAAACTAGAAGAAAAAGAATTTAGTAAAATACAAACAAATTCAAAAAACCAAAGAAGTACAACTCACTACCAAACATCTACGAAACTCAAATCATGGAAAATAAAGGAAAAGAAAAAGAATTTTGAAGAATAACCACAACAATCAAAAGAAAGAGTAAGTTCACATTACAAACAATTATATATGGAACCAATTCTGAAAAAATTTCGAGAATAAAGAACTGGCAGTAAAAACCACTGATACAATTAAAATGAATAAACTTATCGTGAAAGGAAATTAATAAGACTTTTAAGCAAAATAAGCAGACACAATAACCACATGGAATTAATAATTAGAGACTGCATTTGGATAAAAAGCAAGAGCAGAATAAAATTTTGAAAAAGAAAGAAATAACTATGTATAAATAAATCCATAAGAAAAATATGATCATAAAATAAATGTCAATTATAAGAAGGACAATTAAAGGAGTAATTGCAAGAACATAAACTAGTGGAACGATTCATAAGAATTAAGAAAAAACAAAAATATAATACCAAATATATGCTACCAATGACCAGAAGGAGATTGTAATAACAGTCAAGGTAAGACAGAGAATTAAAATAAATAAAAACTTTACACTGAATAACAAGTGATAATTATATTAAACCAGCTTCCAACCATAAGAAGGAATAAAATGCCAGCAGAGCTAACCATTGAGAAAAGTAACTGAGCTAGAAATTAACTAAGATAGAAATATTAATAGATCTGTTCAAATACGAAGTGAAGTATCCAAAGATATTTAATTTTTTTTATAGTCATAAGGTGGACTATTCTTATGTAATTTTTATTAATAACTGTCTGTAGATAAGTCCAGCAGTATTATTATGTATTGAGCAGAGATGATGTGCCTCTGTAATCAATAAATGACGTAGTATGGCCAGCAGAGTATTGTAACTTACAGTGCCCCTCTGAACTGCCCCAGCTAACGTGTTAGGGAATATTAGGGAATAAATATCCCAAGGATAAAGAACCAAGTTAAGAAAAAAATGGAAAAATAAAAAATAACGAACCTCAGATGACTATTACTATCAAGAAAAATCCAGTTAATAATGAAAGATAGATAAGCTCAAAAATAAAGAAGAAAAAATTTAGAAATGTGAAGGAAGTAAAGAAATATAATTTATAATAAAATATCATAAGCAATTATTTCAGACAAACCAAGTATGATCTGAACTAATCACTTCTGGAAGAGAGCAATCTGTAGCATGACAGATAATCCACTTAAATCAATTACCAGATGATCATTAATAAAACTCAAATATATGGAATATCCAAATGAAAATCAATATAAAGCACTATAAATTATTATAATAACAAGAAAAGTAAACATAAAGAAAAAATCTGCAACTAATATAATTATACTACAAATTAAAAACCCAGAAACCTAAAATTTGAATAACAATGATATCCAGGAAGGATAGAAGCAGGCAATGAAGATACCCAGACCAAGTAAACCGACAAAGAAAACAGACCAGAGTAAACAAAAGAGTATAAAACGAAATGGTACTGAAGAACCAAGAACGAAGAAAGAAGAAATCTAGAATAAACCAATATACTGAATAATCAGAGACAAGTGAAGATCAACTAGAATAAAGGAAGTGAAACACGACCAATACCAAATAGAAACCCCATAGGGAGAAAACCCCAAAAATAAATGAATGTCACAATAGAAAGTATAACACCCCAACAAACCATATAATTATGTAAAACTGATAAAAACCAAAAGTGTTTAAAGTGTTAAGTAACAGTGCACCCAAAAAAGTTATTGTATAGTTTATATAGACAAATCTTAACAGTTCCCCATGGTTAAATATTTCATATTATAAAACTATAAAAGGACTAGTGATAATATCAAGAAATAACCAGGGACAAGTGCAAGTTATTAAATTATAATAAATAAACTTTGAAGAGGTACATGAATTATCGTGCAAATAAATAACTTTGAGTGTTTTTAAACAGTATCATGATAATAGTTAATAAAGTAATATGGTGAAGGAGCAAGGAATACTCTTGCTAATAAAATGCCCCTGTTTATATGAGAACATTCCGTAGAATGAATAATATAAACAGATAGCTTGTGTTTAGTACACAGTGACGGGGATTACATTCCTAAAATTGGGAAGTACAAATAAGATTGTAAATAAATAGTTTAAGGAAGTGTTGAACATGTAATGGAACCAAAATGTTATGTTCCTAGTTCCATATATTAACTATATAAATAAGATTTAGTATTGAGCAGGATTCTAGTTATAAAATGTTATTTTGTTAGTAATTTAAAGTAGGAATGCAATATCTGTATGTAGATACCATTCCTATATTATAAAAGGTTTTCATTAAGTTACTGTGTGTAATCGGTACACAAAAAGGTATGATTCAAAGTACCAGATTTAATAATCAATAAGTGTTATATTTTAATTGTTTAAAATCAATATTCAATGTTATAATAGTAAAGGAACAAATTGTTAATAAATGTTATACTGGAATAGAAGGTCAGAAAAGGGTACAAACTAACTATATTATTAAAAACTTTGCAAATAGCAACAGATAAAATCTAGGCCAGATAGTAAATTTAGACTACTTAATAATTGACAAGTCTAGTCCTATAAACCAACTAAACTGATAATATTTATGTAAGATAAACCCACAATATAGTAATACAATGTAACTAATTCTTTATAAAGATATTGTCAGAAGATAAGTAAAATTATAAATAAAAATGGAATGTACTAACATTTCAGAGGAGGAGTCATAGATAAATGAATTATATTTAAAAATAATAATTAACAAACTAAATTGCAAGAAATTAAGTAAAAATAGACAATTATATCAATTTCAGATTCAATATAATAATAATTATATCAGAGAAAATGGCTATTATCTGGTAAAGAACAGGAAACACATATTTGAACCTACTTTTCAAAATGTAAGAAATATAACTTTTTTAAATGAAAACTTTATAAAACTATATTCATTAGTATCAAAATAAGCAAAATAGAATAAAGAAACCGAATATGTATTTAGTATTTCATACAGTTAATTAATAATGAAAATATTTTCCGTGTATAATGTATTCAAATAAAATGTATCGGAAGCTAAGATAATTTGAAACAATGTATAATATATATTAAATTGGCTAAGATTTTCAGAAGACGAAGGAAATGAGAACAGTTCATTATTATCCGTTGAAGCGACTACTTAAACGGGATTTTTGCTCTGCATAACCTTAACTAATGGTGTCTTATAATTGAACCGAGTTCGGTAAAAAAATTTTATAAATTTTTATTTTGAGTTTTTAATTTGTGAAACGGTGGAAATAAACAATGAACAGTGCATCACCAATAAACAACCACACACGCCTGATTACTTAAAATAACACTACTACAATAAATTTTACAGACGAACGAACAAGGTTAATCCGACACATGTGACAAAGTGAGATAGACATAATCACAAACATTTACACCAAGTGAACTATTAAACAATACACCATTAACACTCAATTAACTCCAGAACCATTATACACAATTGCCGATACCAATAAACGGAGAAGGGACATCTTTATTGAAACAAATATTTCGTCGAGGTTAGACGTTCCACTGCGCATGATCCGGTCGGCCATTGTGATTCGTCATCATCCTACTCCAGCTGTGAAGCAAACGAATCTCGCCTGCACTGGTTTGAATTAAATATTATATAACTTCATTTATTAATTAATAACTTTATATTTGTTAGTATTAAGGCATTTATAATTGTAAGTGTTATACTTTCTTGTCCCTACCCTTCTCTGGCTATTCTTAAATAACCGTTCAAAGAACTATTTTTTCATATACGATCAATGTAAAGTTTTTTATTGACCGGCCCTGAGTAGAGTCGATACTGCTGTTATATATCGATTCTTATCGATAAACTTTAAATAATTTGTTAATAAACTTTATATTTATGCAATTTGGGTTTAATTTTTCTTTAATATACTTAAGGAATAAGTTGATCAAGGACACAGACTAACCGAAAGGCGGTATATACGAATTTAAAGAAAGCATCGAAGAAGAAGAAGTGCCGTTTTTCGACTAGTACTGGAGTTAACCAGATTATCAAAAAGTAATTTACAGAAAGTGACACTACTACACTAATAACCATAATACCACTAAATTATTAACCCCAAACAATAAACACGATTATTTTTTAAATATTAGCAAATAAGAACGACACAAAAATATTTTTCAGAAACAACAAAATTTATTTTTTTGAAATAAAATTATTTTTTTATTTCAAATTTTTAACAACATTATTACAGCTAATATTTTGTACTGTTACAAAATTGGCTAGCCCAACAGTGGGGCTTAACGAAGACACACAGAACTGTTACAAAATTGGCGTCCAACTAAAGGGCTGTAATTAGGGATTGAAAGGCTGTAATAACTCGCCCAATTTCTAATTCAGCTTGGCAGCGGTTATCCAGCCAGAGAAACAGGAAAGATGCAACGTCGTGCCACATCAAAGAAAAGAGCAGCGGAGGCCGAAAAAGAACTTAATATGGAGGATAAGGAGGCGACCCCAGTGGAGGACGTAGAAACGATAATACCCACAGTGGAACATAAACAACCAGCACCACCAGAGGAACAAACTGATGTACCCACTCAAACAGGGGACGTACATGTCCAAGACAAGGAAATGGAAAAGTCTAGGACCACAGAAGAAAGCAAAATGGATAAGATAATGGAAATGTTCTTACAGTTAAGTAAGCAAATGGAGTCCACAAAAGAAGAAATCAAGTCCACAAAAGAAGAAATCAAGTCCACAAAAGAAGAAATCAAGTCCACAAAAGAAGAAATCAAATCCATGAAGGAAGAAAACAAATCAACCAGTAAGAAGTTGAGTAAGGACATTGAAGAAAATAGTAAGAAGTTGAGTCAAGATTTGAATAAGAAACTGGATTCCACCGAGGAAAACTTGCACAAGAAAATGGATTCCACCACAGAAGAAAATAGTAAAGAAAGGAAGGAAGACAACAGTCCTTGAAAGAAAATTTGAATGAAATAAATAAGAACATAGAATCCACGAAGGAAGAATTAAGAAAGGACTTTAAAGAAAACAGTAAGAAGGTGGAAGAAGAAATGGGGAAAAAGTTAGAAGAATTGAAGGAGGACAACCAATCCACAAAGGAAGAATTGGGCCGTAAGATCGAAAAGACCAATAAGAGAATTGAGGAAACCAGTAAGAAAATGGAAAGCAACAACCAACAATTGAAAGAAGAATTAAGGGAAAATAACAATAAAATGGAAGAGAAGATGGGGGAGAGGTTGGAAGAGTTAAGAGAGGATAACCAACTATTACGGGAAGTTAACCAGGAGAATCTAGACAAGTTAGACGAACGAATGGAACTATTAAGAAAGGAAATGAACAAAGAACTCAAAGATAATAAGAAATCTATGAATGAAAGGCTGGACGGAGAAACAATAACTATAAATCAACAGATAAGAGAAGTTGATGAAAGATGTCGGCTAACTGAAGGGGAGGTACAAGAGTTCAAGGAAGTGGTAAACACCAAGGTCACAAATCTCGAAATCTCGAAGAATCTAGTCGCAAGAAGGCAGAAGAGAACCGAAAGGAAAGCCAGGAAGAACTCAGTAAAGTACGGACGCAAATTACTGAAAGATGTGACGGAATGGAGGTAGTGATGACTAACATCACTGGTCAAGTGCGGCAGAGCCAGGAGGAAATGGAAGCAATTCGGAACCGACCAACCAGCTTCACAAATATCCCCATCAACGAAAACAGGGAATGGCTTAACTTCTGCCAATATAAAAGGAAGCCGATGGAGTTCTTGGCCCATATTGAGGAATATATGGCCAAACATAGAAGTAATAGATGCTCAAATAATCGAGAGCTATTGGACGAATCATTCCGTGAAATGACGGACAACTGGTGGATGGCGAACCGGAGCGAGATAAATGATTACCAGCAATTTAAAAATTTGTTCAAGGCCAAGTATTGGTCGGAGACCACCCAGAATCTAATAAGGGACAACATCTGCCATGGCCGATACAAGACCCAGTTTGGCAATACCATGACCGCATACTTCCTTGGGAAGGTGTGCCTGGCCAAGCACCTGGAACCAGCCATACCAGAGGAATGCCTGGTAAATAAGCTTTCCTACCATTATGACGAAGAGGTTATAAGAGCACGAAGAGGTAGCCAGATCAAGACCATCCAGGCGATGACGGAGCTCTTAGAAAATTATGAGAATGAGGAATACTACAGGCAAAGTAGAAGAAGGAATGAGCGGCCAGAATTCCGAAATAATCCATCCCCGAACAATAGTAATCAACAGAACAACAGTGGGTACCAAGGGAACCGGTATAATCCCAATTACCACAATCAGAACCATACTAACGGTAATAATAACAATAATAACCACGGTAATGTAAATCCAAACATTAACCGAAATAATAACGGATTCCCCGGTAACAGAAACAATTATTACCCAAATACCAATGTAAATAGCCAGAGAAACCCCAACCATACCAATAATACCGAGCGGTTTTATAATAACAATAGGGGTTACCCAAGTAATAATAATAACAACAACAACAGGTTCTCCCGACCCCGGGTAAAGTTTATACGCGCAGAAGGAAACAGTCAACGCCGGTATAACCATCAACGGCGGAACAGTTTCCACGAATATGAGGACAGACGCAGAAGCCGAGAACGGGATAATTCCAGATATAATCCGCCAAGGCGAAGTACCAGCCTAGATGACCCAGAGCGGCAAACAAATAGGGAACAAATATACGAACAGCGAACGGAACGACTGGAACCCACTCAAGGTTTCCCAACTGACGCCTCTGTTGGTCCAAATAATAACCAGGATGATGAGAATTTAAACGGGAGGAGGCAGTAATAAATAATAAGGACCTTTTGCTGCTTCTATCGCCTGGGTATAAAGGAGAATTGCCAAGAGCAAGTAATAACAACAAAATTACTATTATTCGTTGTAACTATTTAAAAAACATTCGAAACGAACTACTGGAGGAGGACGACACTCGCCTCCATAGTATAAATAACGAGATAATTTATATTAATGCTGAAATAGAAGGAACATTCGCACAGCTAATGATTGATACAGGTGCGAATGTATCTATAATCAACTCAGTAGAATTGGAGAGGATCCAAGAGAAATGTGGTAAATTATTGCCGACTTTACCTATCAATAATATAGTATTAATCGGTGCCACTGGTCGCCAAAACAAAACAATAAGAAAGCAAGTGTCGTTAAATGTGATTAGTAAGGGTATAGCAATAAACATGGTCTTCCTAATTGCAACAGGATTACCTTTCAATATAGTAGTGGGATGCGATGTGCTGAGAAAAAACTCTGCTATCATCGATCTATGATCAGAGAAAGTATCGCTGTTTACCGGAGGTCTGACCTGGACGGCCAATTTAGTCGGTAGCGAAATAGCACTTCCCAGCAGTATCCACCAGCAAATTCGTAATATTAACTATACGAAAAATAACACTATATTTAACCCAATAGTATACGACAACACGGACGAAGATTTATGGTCCCAAAAAATACAAGAGCTAAGGGATTTCCGGAGCGGAATTAAAGTTCAGAGATACAGTGGAGTTTAATAGAAAATCCTACCCTATTGCGCATTCACAAAAGGAGGCTGTGAGAGCGGAAATAAACCGAATGATTAATAGCGATATTATAGAACATAGCCAATCCCCATACACCAGCCCTATTGTCGCTATTCCCAAGAAAAATGGCCAAGTCCGGCTTTGCTTGGATGCACGGGAAATAAACAAAAATATAATTAATGATAGAACATCGCCCGGTGAGATTGAAGAAATCCTGAAACGTTTCCACGGTACCAAGTACTTCAGTACCTGGGACACGGTGTGCGGTTACTGGCAGGTAGAGTTACACCCACGGAGTCGCCAGTATCTGGCTTTCATATTCGAGGGACGCAGTTACCAATTCAAAAGATTGCCCTTCGGATTGGTAAACTCAGTTGCCATCTTTGTGACCTGCATGGACCAGATATTGGGACAGGAAGCACTTCAGTTTACCACCGTGTATGTAGATGATCTACTAATAACATCAGAAACATAGGAGGAACACTGCTACCATGTGGAACACGTGCTTGAGAAGTTATCTGTCAGTAACGTCACGCTGAAGTTAGAAAAATCCAAGTTTATTGCCAGAGAAGTGCAATTTTTGGGTTTTAACTTGGACGATCAAGGAATCTCACCGTCGGCAGAAATGGTGGAAGCTATCCAGAAATTCCCGGCACCCAAAAACAGAAAGCAATTACAGTCGTTCCTGGGACTCTGTAATTACTATCGAAAGTTCCAGGAACAATATTCGGAATTAACCGCAAAATTTCAACCTCAATTGTCGTCAAAAAATAAATGGGTATGGTGTAAATAGCAGGATATGATTTTCCAACAAATTAAAGACAAATTTCTGGCCACAATTATACTTTGCCACCCGAATTTTAAATTACCATTTTTTATGAATTGCGATGCCAGCAACATCAGTCTGGGAACGACATTGTATCAAGAAGACGAGAAGGGTCAACACCAAGTAATTAGCTTCGCGAGCAGATCTTTGAACCAGTGCGAGAAAAACTACACTGTGACTGAAAAAGAATTACTGAGCGTAGTATTTGCTTGCGGTAAGTTGCGCACTTACATTTTGGGTTACCCTGTTACAGTCAGACCATAAATCTATTTCGTTCTTGAAAAGCTGCAAATTGGACCATGGCAGACTAACGAGGTGGATACTTGCCCTTCAAGAATACCATCTAAAATGGGAATACATCCCAGGTAAAAAGAATGTCGTAGCTGATGTGTTATCCCGGGTCAATGTGGAAGAACAAACTTTCGAAGGGGAGAAGGAAAGCGTGCTAAAAATATACCATCTTCTTAGCACCAGAGCTGATTTAACAACAATCTTAACAAATATGAGCACCCACCAACAAGCGGACCCGAAATTGGGAAACCTTAAAACTCGATTAGAAGAGGGAGACGAAACCGTTGCTCAATATTACCAACTAAATAAACAGATCTTGTTCGTTAAAACATCCCTGAAAGAGGAGACCTGGAAGGTGGTTGTTCCAACGCAGATCGAAAAGGAATTAATCGTATACTACCACATACGATACGGGCATATGGGCGCCCTAAAGGTAATAAAAGCTCTGGAGGAGAGCTGCCAGATAAAAAACATAAATAGGAAAGTCCGAATGTATATTAAAAGCTGTAAAATCTGTCAGCTTGTAAAAACAAATAACGAGAAGAAGGAGGGTATTATGATTCCTATCACCTCCCAAGCAAAATTGGAGAAGGTATTCCTAGACATGTGCGGACCATTTCCCCGTAGTGGAGGTCGACACCAATATCGATACCTAACAATCATAATGGACCACTTCACAAAGTTTGTTAAGCTATACCCTACTAATCGAGCGACTACACGGAAAATTCTGGGGATATTAACGGAACAGTATATCCCAAACCTGGGGAAACCATCTTCGATCATCACTGATCATGGAACCCAGTTTAAGGGTAGAAAATGGCGAGATACCTTATTGTCAATGGGCATTCGTACATACAAGACCTCGGTCTACCACCCGAGCAGCAATCCGGCAGAGCGGGTGTTACGAGAAGTGGGGAGGATCCTAAGAACTTATTGTCACCATCAACAAAAAAGGTGGCAAGACTATCTAGAAGCCACGGAGGAATTCCTCAACTTGGCATACCATCCAGCTATAGGAATAACCCCATACTCCGCCATGTAAGAAAAACCATCCCCACGAGAGATCGCAGATATCCTCGAGTTTCCTCTAAACAATATTTACAAATTTGACAAAGCTAAATTCTACAACAAGGTGGCAGAAGACCAGGAAAAACGGCAAAATAAGTATCGAAGGGCTAGTGGTAAATTAATAACTTATGAAAAGGGAGAAAAAATCTTATTAAAAAATCGTGAACTACCCAGCACACTGGAAGGAATAACGAAGAATTTATTGCTGTTATACACTGGACCATATGTAATATCCAATGTAAAAAATAATAATACTTATGAAATAAAGGAAATAGATTCAGAAAGGATAAAGGGTGTATATAACCAGTCTTCCATGAAAAAATATTATGAGTAATTGAATTAATCGAAAAGAAAAAAGAATTTGGCATAAAACGAATAAATTCAAAAAGAAAGTAAGCACAACTTACTAACGAATATTTGAAACAACTTTTGAATTAATAAAAAGGAAAGGGAATTTTGTTAAAAACATCAAAATTCCAAAATAAAGTAAGCACTACTTACTACCTATGATTTATGAAACTATTTGTGAAAAAACTAGAAGAAAAAGAATTTAGTAAAATACAAACAAATTCAAAAAACCAAAGAAGTACAACTCACTACCAAACATCTACGAAACTCAAATCATGGAAAATAAAGGAAAAGAAAAAGAATTTTGAAGAATAACCACAACAATCAAAAGAAAGAGTAAGTTCACATTACAAACAATTATATATGGAACCAATTCTGAAAAAATTTCGAGAATAAAGAACTGGCAGTAAAAACCACTGATACAATTAAAATGAATAAACTTATCGTGAAAGGAAATTAATAAGACTTTTAAGCAAAATAAGCAGACACAATAACCACATGGAATTAATAATTAGAGACTGCATTTGGATAAAAAGCAAGAGCAGAATAAAATTTTGAAAAAGAAAGAAATAACTATGTATAAATAAATCCATAAGAAAAATATGATCATAAAATAAATGTCAATTATAAGAAGGACAATTAAAGGAGTAATTGCAAGAACATAAACTAGTGGAACGATTCATAAGAATTAAGAAAAAACAAAAATATAATACCAAATATATGCTACCAATGACCAGAAGGAGATTGTAATAACAGTCAAGGTAAGACAGAGAATTAAAATAAATAAAAACTTTACACTGAATAACAAGTGATAATTATATTAAACCAGCTTCCAACCATAAGAAGGAATAAAATGCCAGCAGAGCTAACCATTGAGAAAAGTAACTGAGCTAGAAATTAACTAAGATAGAAATATTAATAGATCTGTTCAAATACGAAGTGAAGTATCCAAAGATATTTAATTTTTTTTATAGTCATAAGGTGGACTATTCTTATGTAATTTTTATTAATAACTGTCTGTAGATAAGTCCAGCAGTATTATTATGTATTGAGCAGAGATGATGTGCCTCTGTAATCAATAAATGACGTAGTATGGCCAGCAGAGTATTGTAACTTACAGTGCCCCTCTGAACTGCCCCAGCTAACGTGTTAGGGAATATTAGGGAATAAATATCCCAAGGATAAAGAACCAAGTTAAGAAAAAAATGGAAAAATAAAAAATAACGAACCTCAGATGACTATTACTATCAAGAAAAATCCAGTTAATAATGAAAGATAGATAAGCTCAAAAATAAAGAAGAAAAAATTTAGAAATGTGAAGGAAGTAAAGAAATATAATTTATAATAAAATATCATAAGCAATTATTTCAGACAAACCAAGTATGATCTGAACTAATCACTTCTGGAAGAGAGCAATCTGTAGCATGACAGATAATCCACTTAAATCAATTACCAGATGATCATTAATAAAACTCAAATATATGGAATATCCAAATGAAAATCAATATAAAGCACTATAAATTATTATAATAACAAGAAAAGTAAACATAAAGAAAAAATCTGCAACTAATATAATTATACTACAAATTAAAAACCCAGAAACCTAAAATTTGAATAACAATGATATCCAGGAAGGATAGAAGCAGGCAATGAAGATACCCAGACCAAGTAAACCGACAAAGAAAACAGACCAGAGTAAACAAAAGAGTATAAAACGAAATGGTACTGAAGAACCAAGAACGAAGAAAGAAGAAATCTAGAATAAACCAATATACTGAATAATCAGAGACAAGTGAAGATCAACTAGAATAAAGGAAGTGAAACACGACCAATACCAAATAGAAACCCCATAGGGAGAAAACCCCAAAAATAAATGAATGTCACAATAGAAAGTATAACACCCCAACAAACCATATAATTATGTAAAACTGATAAAAACCAAAAGTGTTTAAAGTGTTAAGTAACAGTGCACCCAAAAAAGTTATTGTATAGTTTATATAGACAAATCTTAACAGTTCCCCATGGTTAAATATTTCATATTATAAAACTATAAAAGGACTAGTGATAATATCAAGAAATAACCAGGGACAAGTGCAAGTTATTAAATTATAATAAATAAACTTTGAAGAGGTACATGAATTATCGTGCAAATAAATAACTTTGAGTGTTTTTAAACAGTATCATGATAATAGTTAATAAAGTAATATGGTGAAGGAGCAAGGAATACTCTTGCTAATAAAATGCCCCTGTTTATATGAGAACATTCCGTAGAATGAATAATATAAACAGATAGCTTGTGTTTAGTACACAGTGACGGGGATTACATTCCTAAAATTGGGAAGTACAAATAAGATAGTAAATAAATAGTTTAAGGAAGTGTTGAACATGTAATGGAACCAAAATGTTATGTTCCTAGTTCCATATATTAACTATATAAATAAGATTTAGTATTGAGCAGGATTCTAGTTATAAAATGTTATTTTGTTAGTAATTTAAAGTAGGAATGCAATATCTGTATGTAGATACCATTCCTATATTATAAAAGGTTTTCATTAAGTTACTGTGTGTAATCAGTACACAAAAAGGTATGATTCAAAGTACCAGATTTAATAATCAATAAGTGTTATATTTTAATTGTTTAAAATCAATATTCAATGTTATAATAGTAAAGGAACAAATTGTTAATAAATGTTATAATAGAATAGAAGGTCAGAAAAGGGTACAAACTAACTATATTATTAAAAACTTTGCAAATAGCAACAGATAAAATCTAGGCCAGATAGTAAATTTAGACTACTTAATAATTGACAAGTCTAGTCCTATAAACCAACTAAACTGATAATATTTATGTAAGATAAACCCACAATATAGTAATACAATGTAACTAATTCTTTATAAAGATATTGTCAGAAGATAAGTAAAATTATAAATAAAAATGGAATGTACTAACATTTCAGAGGAGGAGTCATAGATAAATGAATTATATTTAAAAATAATAATTAACAAACTAAATTGCAAGAAATTAAGTAAAAATAGACAATTATATCAATTTCAGATTCAATATAATAATAATTATATCAGAGAAAATGGCTATTATCTGGTAAAGAACAGGAAACACATATTTGAACCTACTTTTCAAAATGTAAGAAATATAACTTTTTTAAATGAAAACTTTATAAAACTATATTCATTAGTATCAAAATAAGCAAAATAGAATAAAGAAACCGAATATGTATTTAGTATTTCATACAGTTAATTAATAATGAAAATATTTTCCGTGTATAATGTATTCAAATAAAATGTATCGGAAGCTAAGATAATTTGAAACAATGTATAATATATATTAAATTGGCTAAGATTTTCAGAAGAC
Source organism: Magicicada septendecula (assembly GCA_034769895.1). Lineage (NCBI taxonomy): Eukaryota > Metazoa > Arthropoda > Insecta > Hemiptera > Cicadidae > Magicicada > Magicicada septendecula. The sequence continues at coordinate 456,662,563 of CM068368.1, forward strand.
GAAGGAAATGAGAACAGTTCATTATTATCCGTTGAAGCGACTACTTAAACGGGATTTTTGCTCTGCATAACCTTAACTAATGGTGTCTTATAATTGAACCGAGTTCGGTAAAAAAATTTTATAAATTTTTATTTTGAGTTTTTAATTTGTGAAATGGTGGAAATAAACAATGAACAGTGCATCACCAATAAACAACCACACACGCCTGATTACTTAAAATAACACTACTACAATAAATTTTACAGACGAACGAACAAGGTTAATCCGACACATGTGACAAAGTGAGATAGACATAATCACAAACATTTACACCAAGTGAACTATTAAACAATACACCATTAACACTCAATTAACTCCAGAACCATTATACACAATTGCCGAGACCAATAAACGGAGAAGGGACATCTTTATTGAAACAAATATTTCGTCGAGGTTGCGCATGATCCGGTCGGCCATTGTGATTCGTCATCATCCTACTCCAGCTGTGAAGCAAACGAATCTCGCCTGCACTGGTTTGAATTAAATATTATATAACTTCATTTATTAATTAATAACTTTGTATTTGTTAGTATTAAGGCATTTATAATTGTAAGTGTTATACTTTCTTGTCCCTACCCTTCTCTGGCTATTCTTAAATAACTGTTCAAAGAACTATTTTTTCATATACGATCAATGTAAAGTTTTTTATCGACCGGCCCTGAGTAGAGTCGATACTGCTGTTATATATCAATTCTTATCGATAAACTTTAAATAATTTGTTAATAAACTTTATATTTATGCAATTTGGGTTTAATTTTTCTTTAATATACTTAAGGAATAAGTTGATCAAGGACACAGACTAACCGAAAGGCGGTATATACGAATTTAAAGAAAGCATCGAAGAAGAAGAAGAAGTGCCGGTTTTCGACTAGTACTGGAGTTAACCAGATTATCAAAAAGTAATTTACAGAAAGTGACACTACCTACACTAATAACCATAATACCACTAAATTATTAACCCCAAACAATAAACACGATTATTTTTTAAATATTAGCAAATAAGAACGACACAAAAATATTTTTCAGAAACAACAAAATTTATTTTTTTGAAATAAAATTATTTTTTTATTTCAAATTTTTAACAACATTATTACAGCTAATATTTTGTACTGTTACAAAATTGGCTAGCCCAACAGTGGGGCTTAACGAAGACACACAGAACTGTTACAAAATTGGCGTCCAACTAAAGGGCTGTAATTAGGGATTGAAAGGCTGTAATAACTCGCCCAATTTCTAATTCAGCTTGGCAGCGGTTATCCAGCCAGAGAAACAGGAAAGATGCAACATCATGCCACATCAAAGAAAAGAGCAGCGGAGGCCAAAAAAGAACTTAATATGGAGGATAAGGATGCGACCCCAGTGGAGGACGTAGAAATGATAATACTCACAGTGGAACATAAACAACCAGCACCACCAGAGGAACAAACCGATGTACCCACTCAAACAGGGGACGTACATGTCCAAGACAAGGAAATGGAAAAGTCTAGGACCACAGAAGAAAGCAAAATGGATAAGATAATGGAAATGTTCTTACAGTTAAGTAAGCAAATGGAGTCCACAAAAGAAGAAATCAAGTCCACAAAAGAAGAAATCAAGTCCACAAAAGAAGAAATCAAATCCACAAAAGAAGAAATCAAATCCACGAAGGAAGAAAACAAATCAACCAGTAAGAAGTTGAGTAAGGACATTGAAGAAAATAGTAAGAAGTTGGGTCAAGATTTGAATAAGAAACTGGATTCCACCGAGGAAAACTTGCACAAGAAAATGGATTCCACCACAGAAGAAAATAGTAAAGAAAGGAAGGAAGACAACAGTCCTTGAAAGAAAATTTGAATGAAATAAATAAGAACATAGAATCCACGAAGGAAGAATTAAGAAAGGACTTTGAAGAAAACAGTAAGAAGGTGGAAGAAGAAATGGGGAAAAAGTTAGAAGAATTGAAGGAGGACAACCAATCCACAAAGGAAGAATTGGGCCGTAAGATCGAAAAGACCAATAAGAGAATTGAGGAAACCACTAAGAAAATGGAAAGCAACAACCAACAATTGAAAGAAGAATTAAGGGAAAATAACAAGAAAATGGAAGAGAAGATGGGGGAGAGGTTGGAAGAGTTAAGAGAGGATAACCAACTATTACGGGAAGTTAACCAGGAGAATCTAGACAAGTTAGACGAACGAATGGAACTATTAAGAAAGGAAATGAACAAAGAACTCAAAGATAATAAGAAATCTATGAATGAAAGGCTGGACGGAGAAACAATAACTATAAATCAACAGATAAGAGAAGTTGATGAAAGATGTCGGCTAACTGAAGGGGAGGTACAAGAGTTCAAGGAAGTGGTAAACACCAAGGTCACAAATCTCGAAATCTCGAAGAATCTAGTCGCAAGAAGGCAGAAGAGAACCGAAAGGAAAGCCAGGAAGAACTCAGTAAAGTACGGACGCAAATTACTGAAAGATGTGATGGAATGGAGGTAGTGATGACTAACATCGCTGGTCAAGTGCGGCAGAGCCAGGAGGAAATGGAAGCAATTCGGAACCGACCAATCAGCTTCACAAATATCCCCATCAACGAAAACAGGGAATGGCTTAACTTCCGCCAATATAAAAGGAAGCTGATGGAGTTCTTGGCCCGTATTGAGGAATATATGGCCAAACATAGAAGTAATAGATGCTCAAATAATCCAGAGCTATTGGACGAATCATTCCGTGAAATGACGGACAACTGGTGGATGGCGAACCGCAGCGAGATAAATGATTACCAGCAATTTAAAAATTTGTTCAAGGCCAAGTATTGGTCGGAGACCACCCAGAATCTAATAAGGGACAACATCTGCCATGGCCGATACAAGACCCAGTTTGGCAATACCATGACCGCATACTTCCTTGGGAAGGTGTGCCTGGCCAAGCACCTGGAACCGGCCATACCAGAGGAATGCCTGGTAAATAAGCTTTCCTACCATTATGACGAAGAGGTCATAAGAGCACGAAGAGGTAGCCAGATCAAGACCATCCAGGCGATGACGGAGCTCTTAGAAAATTATGAGAATGAGGAATACTACAGGCAAAGTAGAAGAAGGAATGAGCGGCCAGAATTCCGAAATAATCCATCCCCGAACAATAGTAATCAACAGAACAACAGTGGGTACCAAGGGAACCGGTATAATCCCAATTACCACAATCAGAACCATACTAACGGTAATAATAACAATAATAACCATGGTAATGTAAATCCAAACATTAACCGAAATAATAACGGATTCCCCGGTAACAGAAACAATTATTACCCAAATACCAATGTAAATAGCCAGAGAAACCCCAACCATACCAATAATACCGAGCGGTTTTATAATAACAATAGGGGTTACTCAAGTAATAATAATAACAACAACAACAGGTTCTCCCGACCCCGGGTAAAGTTTATACGCGCAGAAGGAAACAGTCAACGCCGCTATAACCATCAACGGCGGAACAGTTTCCACGAATATGAGGACAGACGCAGAAGCCGAGAACGGGATAATTCAAGATATAATCCGCCAAGGCGAAGTACCAGCCTAGATGACCCAGAGCGGCAAACAAATAGGGAACAAATATACGAACAGTGAACGGAACGACTGGAACCCACTCAAGGTTTCCCAACTGACGCCTCTGTTGGTCCAAATAATAACCAGGATGATGAGAATTTAAACGGGAGGAGGCAGTAATAAATAATAAGGACCTTTTGCTGCTTCTATCGCCTGGGTATAAAGGAGAATTGCCAAGAGCAAGTAATAACAACAAAATTACTATTATTCGTTGTAACTATTTAAAAAACATTCGAAACGAACTACTGGAGGAGGACGACACTCGCCTCCATAGGATAAATAACGAGATAATTTATATTAATGCTGAAATAGAAGGAACATTCGCACAGCTAATGATTGATACAGGTGCGAATGTATCTATAATCAACTCAGTAGAATTGGAGAGGATCCAAGAGAAATGTGGTAAATTATTGCCGACTTTACCTATCAATAATATAGTATTAATCGGTGCCACTGGTCGCCAAAACAAAACAATAAGAAAGCAAGTGTCGTTAAATGTGATTAGTAAGGGTATAGCAATAAACATGGTCTTCCTAATTGCAACAGGATTACCTTTCAATATAGTAGTGGGATGCGATGTGCTGAGAAAAAACTCTGCTATCATCGATCTACGATCAGAGAAAGTATCGCTGTTTACCGGAGGTCTGACCTGGACGGCCAATTTAGTCAATAGCGAAATAGCACTTCCCAGCAGTATCCACCAGCAAATTCGTAATATTAACTATACGAAAAATAACACTATATTTAACCCAATAGTATACGACAACACGGACGAAGATTTATGGTCCCAAAAAATACAAGAGCTAAGGGATTTCCGGAGCGGAATTACTAGGGAGAAATTGCCCATTGCTCAAGCAAATCAACTAATTAAAATTTATGAGAAGTACCGCTCAGTATTTTCAGATGAGCCAGGCAAGGTAAAAAATTATCAATGTACCCTTAAGTTCAGAGATACAGTGGAGTTTAATAGAAAATCCTACCCTATTGCGCATTCACAAAAGGAGGCTGTGAGAGCGGAAATAAACCGAATGATTAATAGCGATATTATAGAACATAGCCAATCCCCATACACCAGCCCTATTGTCGCTATTCCCAAGAAAAATGGCCAAGTCCGGCTTTGCTTGGATGCACGGGAAATAAACAAAAATATAATTAATGATAGAACATCGCCCGGTGAGATTGAAGAAATCCTGAAACGTTTCCACGGTACCAAGTACTTCAGTACCTGGGACACGGTGTGCGGTTACTGGCAGGTAGAGTTACACCCACGGAGTCGCCAGTATCTGGCTTTCATATTCGAGGGACGCAATTACCAATTCAAAAGATTGCCCTTCGGATTGGTAAACTCAGTTGCCATCTTTGTGACCTGCATGGACCAGATATTGGGACAGGAAGCACTTCAGTTTACCACCGTGTATGTAGATGATCTACTAATAACATCAGAAACATAGGAGGAACACTGCTACCATGTGGAACACGTGCTTGAGAAGTTATCTGTCAGTAACGTCACGCTGAAGTTAGAAAAATCCAAGTTTATTGCCAGAGAAGTGCAATTTTTGGGTTTTAACTTGGACGATCAAGGAATCTCACCGTCGGCAGAAAAGGTGGAAGCTATCCAGAAATTCCCGGCACCCAAAAACAGAAAGCAATTACAGTCGTTCCTGGGACTCTGTAATTACTATCGAAAGTTCCAGGAACAATATTCGGAATTAACCGCAAAATTTCAACCTCAATTGTCGTCAAAAAATAAATGGGTATGGTGTAAATAGCAGGATATGATTTTCCAACAAATTAAAGACAAATTTCTGGCCACAATTATACTTCGCCACCCGAATTTTAAATTACCATTTTGTATGAATTGCGATGCCAGCAACATCAGTCTGGGAACGACATTGTATCAAGAAGACGAGAAGGGTCAACACCAAGTAATTAGCTTCGCGAGCAGATCTTTGAACCAGTGCGAGAAAAACTACACTGTGACTGAAAAAGAATTACTGAGCGTAGTATTTGCTTGCGGTAAGTTCCGCACTTACATTTTGGGTTACCCTGTTACAGTCCGAACAGACCATAAATCTATTTCGTTCTTGAAAAGCTGCAAATTGAACCATGGCAGACTAACGAGGTGGATACTTGCCCTTCAAGAATACCATCTAAAATGGGAATACATCCCAGGTAAAAAGAATGTCGTAGCTGATGTGTTATCCCGGGTCAATGTGGAAGAACAAACTTTCGAAGGGGAGAAGGAAAGCGTGCTAAAAATATACCATCTTCTTAGCACCAGAGCTGATTTAACAACAATCTTAACAAATATGAGCACCCACCAACAAGCGGACCCGAAATTGGGAAACCTTAAAACTCGATTAGAAGAGGGAGACGAAACCGTTGCTCAATATTACCAACTAAATAAACAGATCTTGTTCGTTAAAACATCCCTGAAAGAGGAGACCTGGAAGGTGGTTGTTCCAACGCAGATCGAAAAGGAATTAATCGTAAACTACCACATACGATACGGGCATATGGGCGCCCTAAAGGTAATAAAAGCTCTGGAGGAGAGCTGCCAGATAAAAAACATAAATAGGAAAGTCCGAATGTATATTAAAAGCTGTAAAATCTGTCAGCTTGTAAAAACAAATAACGAGAAGAAGGAGGGTATTATGATTCCTATCACCTCCCAAGCAAAATTGGAGAAGGTATTCCTAGACATGTGCGGACCATTTCCCCGTAGTGGAGGTCGACACCAATATCGATACCTAACAATCATAATGGACCACTTCACAAAGTTTGTTAAGCTATACCCTACTAATCGAGCGACTACACGGAAAATTCTGGGGATATTAACGGAACAGTATATCCCAAACCTGGGGAAACCATCTTCGATCATCACTGATCATGGAACCCAGTTTAAGGGTAGAAAATGGCGAGATACCTTATTGTCAATGGGCATTTGTACATACAAGACCTCGGTCTACCACCCGAGCAGCAATCCGGCAGAGCGGGTGTTACGAGAAGTGGGGAGGATCCTAAGAACTTATTGTCACCATCAACAAAAAAGGTGGCAAGACTATCTAGAAGCCACGGAGGAATTCCTCAACTTGGCATACCATCCAGCTATAGGAATAACCCCATACTCCGCCATGTAAGAAAAACCATCCCCACGAGAGATCGCAGATATCCTCGAGTTTCCTCTAAACAATATTTACAAATTTGACAAAGCTAAATTCTACAACAAGGTGGCAGAAGACCAGGAAAAACGGCAAAATAAGTATCGAAGGGCTAGTGGTAAATTAATAACTTATGAAAAGGGAGAAAAAATCTTATTAAAAAATCGTGAACTACCCAGCACACTGGAAGGAATAACGAAGAATTTATTGCTGTTATACACTGGACCATATGTAATATCCAATGTAAAAAATAATAATACTTATGAAATAAAGGAAATAGATTCAGAAAGGATAAAGGGTGTATATAACCAGTCTTCCATGAAAAAATATTATGAGTAATTGAATTAATCGAAAAGAAAAAAGAATTTGGCATAAAACGAATAAATTCAAAAAGAAAGTAAGCACAACTTACTAACGAATATTTGAAACAACTTTTGAATTAATAAAAAAGAAAGGGAATTTTGTTAAAAATATCAAAATTCCAAAATAAAGTAAGCACTACTTACTACCTATGATTTATGAAACTATTTGTGAAAAAACTAGAAGAAAAAGAATTTAGTAAAATACAAACAAATTCAAAAAACCAAAGAAGTACAACTCACTACCAAACATCTACGAAACTCAAATCATGGAAAATAAAGGAAAAGAAAAAGAATTTTGAAGAATAACCACAACAATCAAAAGAAAGAGTAAGTTCACATTACAAACAATTATATATGGAACCAATTCTGAAAAAATTTCGAGAATAAAGAACTGGCAGTAAAAACCACTGATACAATTAAAATGAATAAACTTATCGTGAAAGGAAATTAATAAGACTTTTAAGCAAAATAAGCAGACACAATAACCACATGGAATTAATAATTAGAGACTGCATTTGGATAAAAAGCAAGAGCAGAATAAAATTTTGAAAAAGAAAGAAATAACTATGTATAAATAAATCCATAAGAAAAATATGATCATAAAATAAATGTCAATTATAAGAAGGACAATTAAAGGAGTAATTGCAAGAACATAAACTAGTGGAACGATTCATAAGAATTAAGAAAAAACAAAAATATAATACCAAATATATGCTACCAATGACCAGAAGGAGATTGTAATAACAGTCAAGGTAAGACAGAGAATTATAATAAATAAAAACTTTACACTGAATAACAAGTGATAATTATATTAAACCAGCTTCCAACCATAAGAAGGAATAAAATGCCAGCAGAGCTAACCATTGAGAAAAGTAACTGAGCTAGAAATTAACTAAGATAGAAATATTAATAGATCTGTTCAAATACGAAGTGAAGTATCCAAAGATATTTAATTTTTTTTATAGTCATAAGGTGGACTATTCTTATGTAATTTTTATTAATAACTGTCTGTAGATAAGTCCAGCAGTATTATTATGTATTGAGCAGAGATGATGTGCCTCTGTAATCAATAAATGACGTAGTATGGCCAGCAGAGTATTGTAACTTACAGTGCCCCTCTGAACTGCCCCAGCTAACGTGTTAGGGAATATTAGGGAATAAATATCCCAAGGATAAAGAACCAAGTTAAGAAAAAAATGGAAAAATAAAAAATAACGAACCTCAGATGACTATTACTATCAAGAAAAATCCAGTTAATAATGAAAGATAGATAAGCTCAAAAATAAAGAAGAAAAAATTTAGAAATGTGAAGGAAGTAAAGAAATATAATTTATAATAAAATATCATAAGCAATTATTTCAGACAAACCAAGTATGATCTGAACTAATCACTTCTGGAAGAGAGCAATCTGTAGCATGACAGATAATCCACTTAAATCAATTACCAGATGATCATTAATAAAACTCAAATATATGGAATATCCAAATGAAAATCAATATAAAGCACTATAAATTATTATAATAACAAGAAAAGTAAACATAAAGAAAAAATCTGCAACTAATATAATTATACTACAAATTAAAAACCCAGAAACCTAAAATTTGAATAACAATGATATCCAGGAAGGATAGAAGCAGGCAATGAAGATACCCAGACCAAGTAAACCGACAAAGAAAACAGACCAGAGTAAACAAAAGAGTATAAAACGAAATGGTACTGAAGAACCAAGAACGAAGAAAGAAGAAATCTAGAATAAACCAATATACTGAATAATCAGAGACAAGTGAAGATCAACTAGAATAAAGGAAGTGAAACACGACCAATACCAAATAGAAACCCCATAGGGAGAAAACCCCAAAAATAAATGAATGTCACAATAGAAAGTATAACACCCCAACAAACCATATAATTATGTAAAACTGATAAAAACCAAAAGTGTTTAAAGTGTTAAGTAACAGTGCACCCAAAAAAGTTATTGTATAGTTTATATAGACAAATCTTAACAGTTCCCCATGGTTAAATATTTCGTATTATAAAACTATAAAAGGACTAGTGATAATATCAAGAAATAACCAGGGACAAGTGCAAGTTATTAAATTATAATAAATAAACTTGAAGAGGTACATGAATTATCGTGCAAATAAATAACTTTGAGTGTTTTTAAACAGTATCATGATAATAGTTAATAAAGTAATATGGTGAAGGAGCAAGGAATACTCTTGCTAATAAAATGCCCCTGTTTATATGAGAACATTCCGTAGAATGAATAATATAAACAGATAGCTTGTGTTTAGTACACAGTGACGGGGATTACATTCCTAAAATTGGGAAGTACAAATAAGATAGTAAATAAATAGTTTAAGGAAGTGTTGAACATGTAATGGAACCAAAATGTTATGTTCCTAGTTCCATATATTAACTATATAAATAAGATTTAGTATTGAGCAGGATTCTAGTTATAAAATGTTATTTTGTTAGTAATTTAAAGTAGGAATGCAATATCTGTATGTAGATACCATTCCTATATTATAAAAGGTTTTCATTAAGTTACTGTGTGTAATCAGTACACAAAAAGGTATGATTCAAAGTACCAGATTTAATAATCAATAAGTGTTATATTTTAATTGTTTAAAATCAATATTCAATGTTATAATAGTAAAGGAACAAATTGTTAATAAATGTTATAATAGAATAGAAGGTCAGAAAAGGGTACAAACTAACTATATTATTAAAAACTTTGCAAATAGCAACAGATAAAATCTAGGCCAGATAGTAAATTTAGACTACTTAATAATTGACAAGTCTAGTCCTATAAACCAACTAAACTGATAATATTTATGTAAGATAAACCCACAATATAGTAATACAATGTAACTAATTCTTTATAAAGATATTGTCAGAAGATAAGTAAAATTATAAATAAAAATGGAATGTACTAACATTTCAGAGGAGGAGTCATAGATAAATGAATTATATTTAAAAATAATAATTAACAAACTAAATTGCAAGAAATTAAGTAAAAATAGACAATTATATCAATTTCAGATTCAATATAATAATAATTATATCAGAGAAAATGGCTATTATCTGGTAAAGAACAGGAAACACATATTTGAACCTACTTTTCAAAATGTAAGAAATATAACTTTTTTAAATGAAAACTTTATAAAACTATATTCATTAGTATCAAAATAAGCAAAATAGAATAAAGAAACCGAATATGTATTTAGTATTTCATACAGTTAATTAATAATGAAAATATTTTCCGTGTATAATGTATTCAAATAAAATGTATCGGAAGCTAAGATAATTTGAAACAATGTATAATATATATTAAATTGGCTAAGATTTTCAGAAGACGAAGGAAATGAGAACAGTTCATTATTATCCGTTGAAGCGACTACTTAAACGGGATTTTTGCTCTGCATAACCTTAACTAATGGTGTCTTATAATTGAACCGAGTTCGGTAAAAAAATTTTATAAATTTTTATTTTGAGTTTTTAATTTGTGAAATGGTGGAAATAAACAATGAACAGTGCATCACCAATAAACAACCACACACGCCTGATTACTTAAAATAACACTACTACAATAAATTTTACAGACGAACGAACAAGGTTAATCCGACACATGTGACAAAGTGAGATAGACATAATCACAAACATTTACACCAAGTGAACTATTAAACAATACACCATTAACACTCAATTAACTCCAGAACCATTATACACAATTGCCGAGACCAATAAACGGAGAAGGGACATCTTTATTGAAACAAATATTTCGTCGAGGTTGCGCATGATCCGGTCGGCCATTGTGATTCGTCATCATCCTACTCCAGCTGTGAAGCAAACGAATCTCGCCTGCACTGGTTTGAATTAAATATTATATAACTTCATTTATTAATTAATAACTTTGTATTTGTTAGTATTAAGGCATTTATAATTGTAAGTGTTATACTTTCTTGTCCCTACCCTTCTCTGGCTATTCTTAAATAACTGTTCAAAGAACTATTTTTTCATATACGATCAATGTAAAGTTTTTTATCGACCGGCCCTGAGTAGAGTCGATACTGCTGTTATATATCAATTCTTATCGATAAACTTTAAATAATTTGTTAATAAACTTTATATTTATGCAATTTGGGTTTAATTTTTCTTTAATATACTTAAGGAATAAGTTGATCAAGGACACAGACTAACCGAAAGGCGGTATATACGAATTTAAAGAAAGCATCGAAGAAGAAGAAGAAGTGCCGGTTTTCGACTAGTACTGGAGTTAACCAGATTATCAAAAAGTAATTTACAGAAAGTGACACTACCTACACTAATAACCATAATACCACTAAATTATTAACCCCAAACAATAAACACGATTATTTTTTAAATATTAGCAAATAAGAACGACACAAAAATATTTTTCAGAAACAACAAAATTTATTTTTTTGAAATAAAATTATTTTTTTATTTCAAATTTTTAACAACATTATTACAGCTAATATTTTGTACTGTTACAAAATTGGCTAGCCCAACAGTGGGGCTTAACGAAGACACACAGAACTGTTACAAAATTGGCGTCCAACTAAAGGGCTGTAATTAGGGATTGAAAGGCTGTAATAACTCGCCCAATTTCTAATTCAGCTTGGCAGCGGTTATCCAGCCAGAGAAACAGGAAAGATGCAACATCATGCCACATCAAAGAAAAGAGCAGCGGAGGCCAAAAAAGAACTTAATATGGAGGATAAGGATGCGACCCCAGTGGAGGACGTAGAAATGATAATACTCACAGTGGAACATAAACAACCAGCACCACCAGAGGAACAAACCGATGTACCCACTCAAACAGGGGACGTACATGTCCAAGACAAGGAAATGGAAAAGTCTAGGACCACAGAAGAAAGCAAAATGGATAAGATAATGGAAATGTTCTTACAGTTAAGTAAGCAAATGGAGTCCACAAAAGAAGAAATCAAGTCCACAAAAGAAGAAATCAAGTCCACAAAAGAAGAAATCAAATCCACAAAAGAAGAAATCAAATCCACGAAGGAAGAAAACAAATCAACCAGTAAGAAGTTGAGTAAGGACATTGAAGAAAATAGTAAGAAGTTGGGTCAAGATTTGAATAAGAAACTGGATTCCACCGAGGAAAACTTGCACAAGAAAATGGATTCCACCACAGAAGAAAATAGTAAAGAAAGGAAGGAAGACAACAGTCCTTGAAAGAAAATTTGAATGAAATAAATAAGAACATAGAATCCACGAAGGAAGAATTAAGAAAGGACTTTGAAGAAAACAGTAAGAAGGTGGAAGAAGAAATGGGGAAAAAGTTAGAAGAATTGAAGGAGGACAACCAATCCACAAAGGAAGAATTGGGCCGTAAGATCGAAAAGACCAATAAGAGAATTGAGGAAACCACTAAGAAAATGGAAAGCAACAACCAACAATTGAAAGAAGAATTAAGGGAAAATAACAAGAAAATGGAAGAGAAGATGGGGGAGAGGTTGGAAGAGTTAAGAGAGGATAACCAACTATTACGGGAAGTTAACCAGGAGAATCTAGACAAGTTAGACGAACGAATGGAACTATTAAGAAAGGAAATGAACAAAGAACTCAAAGATAATAAGAAATCTATGAATGAAAGGCTGGACGGAGAAACAATAACTATAAATCAACAGATAAGAGAAGTTGATGAAAGATGTCGGCTAACTGAAGGGGAGGTACAAGAGTTCAAGGAAGTGGTAAACACCAAGGTCACAAATCTCGAAATCTCGAAGAATCTAGTCGCAAGAAGGCAGAAGAGAACCGAAAGGAAAGCCAGGAAGAACTCAGTAAAGTACGGACGCAAATTACTGAAAGATGTGATGGAATGGAGGTAGTGATGACTAACATCGCTGGTCAAGTGCGGCAGAGCCAGGAGGAAATGGAAGCAATTCGGAACCGACCAATCAGCTTCACAAATATCCCCATCAACGAAAACAGGGAATGGCTTAACTTCCGCCAATATAAAAGGAAGCTGATGGAGTTCTTGGCCCGTATTGAGGAATATATGGCCAAACATAGAAGTAATAGATGCTCAAATAATCCAGAGCTATTGGACGAATCATTCCGTGAAATGACGGACAACTGGTGGATGGCGAACCGCAGCGAGATAAATGATTACCAGCAATTTAAAAATTTGTTCAAGGCCAAGTATTGGTCGGAGACCACCCAGAATCTAATAAGGGACAACATCTGCCATGGCCGATACAAGACCCAGTTTGGCAATACCATGACCGCATACTTCCTTGGGAAGGTGTGCCTGGCCAAGCACCTGGAACCGGCCATACCAGAGGAATGCCTGGTAAATAAGCTTTCCTACCATTATGACGAAGAGGTCATAAGAGCACGAAGAGGTAGCCAGATCAAGACCATCCAGGCGATGACGGAGCTCTTAGAAAATTATGAGAATGAGGAATACTACAGGCAAAGTAGAAGAAGGAATGAGCGGCCAGAATTCCGAAATAATCCATCCCCGAACAATAGTAATCAACAGAACAACAGTGGGTACCAAGGGAACCGGTATAATCCCAATTACCACAATCAGAACCATACTAACGGTAATAATAACAATAATAACCATGGTAATGTAAATCCAAACATTAACCGAAATAATAACGGATTCCCCGGTAACAGAAACAATTATTACCCAAATACCAATGTAAATAGCCAGAGAAACCCCAACCATACCAATAATACCGAGCGGTTTTATAATAACAATAGGGGTTACTCAAGTAATAATAATAACAACAACAACAGGTTCTCCCGACCCCGGGTAAAGTTTATACGCGCAGAAGGAAACAGTCAACGCCGCTATAACCATCAACGGCGGAACAGTTTCCACGAATATGAGGACAGACGCAGAAGCCGAGAACGGGATAATTCAAGATATAATCCGCCAAGGCGAAGTACCAGCCTAGATGACCCAGAGCGGCAAACAAATAGGGAACAAATATACGAACAGTGAACGGAACGACTGGAACCCACTCAAGGTTTCCCAACTGACGCCTCTGTTGGTCCAAATAATAACCAGGATGATGAGAATTTAAACGGGAGGAGGCAGTAATAAATAATAAGGACCTTTTGCTGCTTCTATCGCCTGGGTATAAAGGAGAATTGCCAAGAGCAAGTAATAACAACAAAATTACTATTATTCGTTGTAACTATTTAAAAAACATTCGAAACGAACTACTGGAGGAGGACGACACTCGCCTCCATAGGATAAATAACGAGATAATTTATATTAATGCTGAAATAGAAGGAACATTCGCACAGCTAATGATTGATACAGGTGCGAATGTATCTATAATCAACTCAGTAGAATTGGAGAGGATCCAAGAGAAATGTGGTAAATTATTGCCGACTTTACCTATCAATAATATAGTATTAATCGGTGCCACTGGTCGCCAAAACAAAACAATAAGAAAGCAAGTGTCGTTAAATGTGATTAGTAAGGGTATAGCAATAAACATGGTCTTCCTAATTGCAACAGGATTACCTTTCAATATAGTAGTGGGATGCGATGTGCTGAGAAAAAACTCTGCTATCATCGATCTACGATCAGAGAAAGTATCGCTGTTTACCGGAGGTCTGACCTGGACGGCCAATTTAGTCAATAGCGAAATAGCACTTCCCAGCAGTATCCACCAGCAAATTCGTAATATTAACTATACGAAAAATAACACTATATTTAACCCAATAGTATACGACAACACGGACGAAGATTTATGGTCCCAAAAAATACAAGAGCTAAGGGATTTCCGGAGCGGAATTACTAGGGAGAAATTGCCCATTGCTCAAGCAAATCAACTAATTAAAATTTATGAGAAGTACCGCTCAGTATTTTCAGATGAGCCAGGCAAGGTAAAAAATTATCAATGTACCCTTAAGTTCAGAGATACAGTGGAGTTTAATAGAAAATCCTACCCTATTGCGCATTCACAAAAGGAGGCTGTGAGAGCGGAAATAAACCGAATGATTAATAGCGATATTATAGAACATAGCCAATCCCCATACACCAGCCCTATTGTCGCTATTCCCAAGAAAAATGGCCAAGTCCGGCTTTGCTTGGATGCACGGGAAATAAACAAAAATATAATTAATGATAGAACATCGCCCGGTGAGATTGAAGAAATCCTGAAACGTTTCCACGGTACCAAGTACTTCAGTACCTGGGACACGGTGTGCGGTTACTGGCAGGTAGAGTTACACCCACGGAGTCGCCAGTATCTGGCTTTCATATTCGAGGGACGCAATTACCAATTCAAAAGATTGCCCTTCGGATTGGTAAACTCAGTTGCCATCTTTGTGACCTGCATGGACCAGATATTGGGACAGGAAGCACTTCAGTTTACCACCGTGTATGTAGATGATCTACTAATAACATCAGAAACATAGGAGGAACACTGCTACCATGTGGAACACGTGCTTGAGAAGTTATCTGTCAGTAACGTCACGCTGAAGTTAGAAAAATCCAAGTTTATTGCCAGAGAAGTGCAATTTTTGGGTTTTAACTTGGACGATCAAGGAATCTCACCGTCGGCAGAAAAGGTGGAAGCTATCCAGAAATTCCCGGCACCCAAAAACAGAAAGCAATTACAGTCGTTCCTGGGACTCTGTAATTACTATCGAAAGTTCCAGGAACAATATTCGGAATTAACCGCAAAATTTCAACCTCAATTGTCGTCAAAAAATAAATGGGTATGGTGTAAATAGCAGGATATGATTTTCCAACAAATTAAAGACAAATTTCTGGCCACAATTATACTTCGCCACCCGAATTTTAAATTACCATTTTGTATGAATTGCGATGCCAGCAACATCAGTCTGGGAACGACATTGTATCAAGAAGACGAGAAGGGTCAACACCAAGTAATTAGCTTCGCGAGCAGATCTTTGAACCAGTGCGAGAAAAACTACACTGTGACTGAAAAAGAATTACTGAGCGTAGTATTTGCTTGCGGTAAGTTCCGCACTTACATTTTGGGTTACCCTGTTACAGTCCGAACAGACCATAAATCTATTTCGTTCTTGAAAAGCTGCAAATTGAACCATGGCAGACTAACGAGGTGGATACTTGCCCTTCAAGAATACCATCTAAAATGGGAATACATCCCAGGTAAAAAGAATGTCGTAGCTGATGTGTTATCCCGGGTCAATGTGGAAGAACAAACTTTCGAAGGGGAGAAGGAAAGCGTGCTAAAAATATACCATCTTCTTAGCACCAGAGCTGATTTAACAACAATCTTAACAAATATGAGCACCCACCAACAAGCGGACCCGAAATTGGGAAACCTTAAAACTCGATTAGAAGAGGGAGACGAAACCGTTGCTCAATATTACCAACTAAATAAACAGATCTTGTTCGTTAAAACATCCCTGAAAGAGGAGACCTGGAAGGTGGTTGTTCCAACGCAGATCGAAAAGGAATTAATCGTAAACTACCACATACGATACGGGCATATGGGCGCCCTAAAGGTAATAAAAGCTCTGGAGGAGAGCTGCCAGATAAAAAACATAAATAGGAAAGTCCGAATGTATATTAAAAGCTGTAAAATCTGTCAGCTTGTAAAAACAAATAACGAGAAGAAGGAGGGTATTATGATTCCTATCACCTCCCAAGCAAAATTGGAGAAGGTATTCCTAGACATGTGCGGACCATTTCCCCGTAGTGGAGGTCGACACCAATATCGATACCTAACAATCATAATGGACCACTTCACAAAGTTTGTTAAGCTATACCCTACTAATCGAGCGACTACACGGAAAATTCTGGGGATATTAACGGAACAGTATATCCCAAACCTGGGGAAACCATCTTCGATCATCACTGATCATGGAACCCAGTTTAAGGGTAGAAAATGGCGAGATACCTTATTGTCAATGGGCATTTGTACATACAAGACCTCGGTCTACCACCCGAGCAGCAATCCGGCAGAGCGGGTGTTACGAGAAGTGGGGAGGATCCTAAGAACTTATTGTCACCATCAACAAAAAAGGTGGCAAGACTATCTAGAAGCCACGGAGGAATTCCTCAACTTGGCATACCATCCAGCTATAGGAATAACCCCATACTCCGCCATGTACGAAAAACCACCCCCACGAGAGATCGCAGATATCCTCGAGTTTCCTCTAAACAATATTTACAAATTTGACAAAGCTAAATTCTACAACAAGGTGGCAGAAGACCAGGAAAAACGGCAAAATAAGTATCGAAGGGCTAGTGGTAAATTAATAACTTATGAAAAGGGAGAAAAAATCTTATTAAAAAATCGTGAACTACCCAGCACACTGGAAGGAATAACGAAGAATTTATTGCTGTTATACACTGGACCATATGTAATATCCAATGTAAAAAATAATAATACTTATGAAATAAAGGAAATAGATTCAGAAAGGATAAAGGGTGTATATAACCAGGCTTCCATGAAAAAATATTATGAGTAATTGAATTAATCAAAAAGAAAAAAGAATTTGGCATAAAATGAATAAATTCAAAAAGAAAGTAAGCACAACTTACTAACGAATATTTGAAACAACTTTTGAATTAATAAAAAAGAAAGGGAATTTTGTTAAAAATATCAAAATTCCAAAATAAAGTAAGCACTACTTACTACCTATGATTTATGAAACTATTTGTGAAAAAACTAGAAGAAAAAGAATTTAGTAAAATACAAACAAATTCAAAAAACCAAAGAAGTACAACTCACTACCAAACATCTACGAAACTCAAATCATGGAAAATAAAGGAAAAGAAAAAGAATTTTGAAGAATAACCACAACATTCAAAAGAAAGAGTAAGTTCACATTACAAACAATTATATATGGAACCAATTCTGAAAAAATTTCGAGAATAAAGAAATGGCAGTAAAAACCACTGATACAATTAAAATGAATAAACTTATCGTGAAAAGAAATTAATAAGACTTTTAAGCAAAATAAGCAGACATAATAACTACATGGAATTAATAATTAAAGACTGCATTTGGATAAAAAGCAAGAGCAGAATAAAATTTTGAAAAAGAAAGAAATAACTATGTATAAATAAATCCATAAGAAAAATATGATCATAAAATAAATGTCAATTATAAGAAGGACAATTAAAGGAGTAATTGCAAGAACATAAACTAGTGGAACGATTCATAAGAATTAAGAAAAAACAAAAATATAATACCAAATATATGCTACCAATGACCAGAAGGAGATTGTAATAACAGTCAAGGTAAGACAGAGAATTAAAATAAATAAAAACTTTACACTGAATAACAAGTGATAATTATATTAAACCAGCTTCCAACCATAAGAAGGAATAAAAATGCCAGCAGAGCTAACCATTGAGAAAAGTAACTGAGCTAGAAATTAACTAAGATAGAAATATTAATAGATCTGTTCAAATACGAAGTGAAGTATCCAAAGATATTTAATTTTTTTTATAGTCATAAGGTGGACTATTCTTATGTAATTTTTATTAATAACTGTCTGTAGATAAGTCCAGCAGTATTATTATGTATTGAGCAGAGATGATGTGCCTCTGTAATCAATAAATGACGTGTATGGCCAGCAGAGTAGTGTAGCCTACAGTGCCCCTCTGAACTGCCCCAGCTAACGTGTTAGGGAATATTAGGGAATAAATATCCCAAGGATAAAGAACCAAGTTAAGAAAAAAATGGAAAAATAAAAAATAACGAACCTCAGATGACTATTACTATCAAGAAAAATCCAGTTAATAATGAAAGATAGATAAGCTCAAAAATAAAGAAGAAAAAATTTAGAAATGTGAAGGAAGTAAAGAAATATAATTTATAATAAAATATCATAAGCAATTATTTCAGACAAACCAAGTATGATCTGAACTAATCACTTCTGGAAGAGAGCAATCTGTAGCATGACAGATAATCCACTTAAATCAATTACCAGATGATCATTAATAAAACTCAAATATATGGAATATCCAAATGAAAATCAATATAAAGCACTATAAATTATTATAATAACAAGAAAAGTAAACATAAAGAAAAAATCTGCAACTAATATAATTATACTACAAATTAAAAACCCAGAAAACTAAAATTTGAATAACAATGATACCCAGGAAGGATAGAAGCAGGCAATGAAGATACCCAGACCAAGTAAACCGACAATGAAAACAGACCAGAGTAAACAAAAGAGTATAAAACGAAATGGTACTGAAGAACCAAGAACGAAGAAAGAAGAAATCTAGAATAAACCAATATACTGAATAATCAGAGACAAGTGAAGATCAACTAGAATAAAGGAAGTGAAACACGACCAATACCAAATAGAAACCCCATAGGGAGAAAACCCCAAAAATAAATGAATGTCACAATAGAAAGTATAACACCCCAACAAACCATGTAATTATGTAAAACTGATAAAAACCAAAAGTGTTTAAAGTGTTAAGTAACAGTGCACCCAAAAAAGTTATTGTATAGTTTATATAGACAAATCTTAACAGTTCCCCGTTGTTAAATATTTCATATTATAAAACTATAAAAGGACTAGTGATAATATCAAGAAATAACCAGGGACAAGTGCAAGTTATTAAATTATAATAAATAAACTTTGAAGAGGTACATGAATTATCGTGCAAATAAATAACTTTGAGTGTTTTTAAACAGTATCATGATAATAGTTAATAAAGTAATATGGTGAAGGAGCAAGGAATACTCTTGCTAATAAAATGCCCCTGTTTATATGAGAACATTCCATAGAATGAATAATATAAACAGATAGCTTGTGTTTAGTACACAGTGACGGGGATTACATTCCTAAAATTGGGAAGTACAAATAAGATAGTAAATAAATAGTTTAAGGAAGTGTTGAACATGTAATGGAACCAAAATGTTATGTTCCTAGTTCCATATATTAACTATATAAATAAGATTTAGTATTGAGCAGTATTCTAGTTATAAAATGTTATTTTGTTAGTAATTTAAAGTAGGAATGCAATATCTGTATGTAGATACCATTCCTATATTATAAAAGGTTTTCATTAAGTTACTGTGTGTAATCAGTACACAAAAAGGTATGATTCAAAGTACCAGATTTAATAATCAATAAGTGTTATATTTTAATTGTTTAAAATCAATATTCAATGTTATAATAGTAAAGGAACAAATTGTTAATAAATGTTATACTAGAATAGAAGGTCAGAAAAGGGTACAAACTAACTATATTATTAAAAACTTTGCAAATAGCAACAGATAAAATCTAGGCCAGATAGTAAATTTAGACTACTTAATAATTGACAAGTCTAGTCCTATAAACCAACTAAACTGATAATATTTATGTAAGATAAACCCACAATATAGTAATACAATGTAACTAATTCTTTATAAAGATATTGTCAGAAGATAAGTAAAATTATAAATAAAAATGGAATGTACTAACTAACATTTCAGAGGAGGAGTCATAGATAAATGAATTATATTTAAAAATAATAATTAACAAACTAAATTGCAAGAAATTAAGTAAAAATAGACAATTATATCAATTTCAGATTCAATATAATAATAATTATATCAGAGAAAATGGCTATTATCTGGTAAAGAACAGGAAACACATATTTGAACCTACTTTCCAAAATGTAAGAAATATAACTTTTTTAAATGAAAACTTTATAAAACTGTATTCATTAGTATCAAAATAAGCAAAATAGAATAAAGAAACCGAATATGTATTTAGTATTTCATACAGTTAATTAATAACGAAAATATTTTCCGTGTATAATGTATTCGAATAAAATGTATCGGAAGCTAAGATAATTTGAAACAATGTATAATATATATTAAATTGGCTAAGATTTTCAGAAGATGAAGGAAATGAGAAAAGTTCATTATTATCCATTGAAGCGACTACTTAAACGGGATTTTTGCTCTGCATAACCTTAACTAATGGTGTCTTATAATTGAACCGAGTTCGGTAAAAATTTTTATAAATTTTTATTTTGAGTTTTTAATTTGTGAAACGGTGGAAATAAACAATGAACAGTGCATCACCAATAAACAGAACCACACACGCCTGATTACTTAAAATAACACTACTACAATAAATTTTACAGACGAACGAACAAGGTTAATCCGACACATGTGACAAAGTGAGATAGACATAATAACAAACATTTATACCAAGTGAACTATTAAACAATACACCATTAACACTCAATTAACTCCAGAACCATTATACACAATTGCCGAGACCAATAAACGGAGAAGGGACATCTTTATTGAAACAAATATTTCGTCGAGGTTAGACGTTCCACTGTGCATGATCCGGTCGGCCATTGTGATTCGTCATCATCCTACTCCAGCTGTGAAGCAAACGAATCTCGCCTGCACTGGTTTGAATTAAATATTATATAACTTCATTTATTAATTAATAACTTTGTATTTGTTAGTATTAAGGCATTTATAATTGTAAGTGTTATACTTTCTTGTCCCTACCCTTCTCTGGCTATTCTTAAATAACCGTTCAAAGAACTATGTTTTCATATACGATCAATGTAAAGTTTTTTATCGACCGGCCCTGAGTTGATATCCACTAGATATTGTAACAAAACAAAACACTACTTCTCCCAACAGGTAAATATTGTAACAAATAATTAACTTTGTTACTTTTTTACTTATGCGTGACTCCCGTGTATCAACGTTAAACCTTCGCGCTCGCTTTTAGACATTTAAGTATTCATATTGTTTTAAATTATTTATTTCATGTTGGATTTTAATATTTTAATTAATTGACAAATGTATCAACTTAAATGATACACGATTATTTTAAGTTCTGATGATGGGACAAGTGTCCCGAAACATGTCAACTTTGTGAAGACATTGTTTCTGGAAGCCGCAGACGGTAAGTTGCAATATATTTGACTTATTGTATTGACCATATCATATTCCCTCTTTACTCAACGATTATAAAAAAATCTATTTAATTAGAATTCTTTGAACAACTACACTTCGCTATGAACCAGTACTTTAATTATTACTCCCCTTTTTACTTTCATACACTCTCTCATTCTTTACAATCGCTACATATATTTTTTATCCCCTTTTTACCAAGCGCTTTACTGTTTTAAAAACTTACTGGCCAATGTATTTACTGTACTTAACTTTTCTAGCTATTCCACTTAGTCTGCCATCTTCACTTGCACTTTCACTTTAACCACACTTACCCTGTCCTCACTGCTTTACTTTAAGAGTTCATTGTATCACGTTCACTGTTTCTTTATAATATACTTCCTTGGTGTTTCAATACGTTTCGGTAGGTCTAGGCTACTCTTTCCACTTCGACCTACCGAAATTTCCGAGGCCACTGATATAAAGTTTTACTTATAGACGACTATATGCTGCCACTGTCTGATGCAAACACTATGGTGACAATCTGCTGCAAACACTAGAGTGATAAAATTCTTACTGTGATTCACACACAAAGACTGCTGCTGGCAAGCTGTTGCGTAATACGTCTGGTTGGGCAGGCTACATGCTTCAGACATAAATATAAATATAAATAGTCTGCCATAACATTGTATGTTGCTGGTTACTAGGGGTTCCCCACAGGTCAACACTAGTTGCTTTGAGAGTAACTGATTTATATCTTTACTGTCTCTAACACACAATTCTGTACCGTACAATACCCCCCCAATGAGAGGTTTGATGCCGAAGCATAAAAACTCTCATTGCCTAAAACCTAAGAGGATCAGTGAGGAGATGGCACCGCAACCCCCCCCTGAGTTCTTTACTAAAATCATGGGTACTTACCCCCCTTAGTCCAGTGACTGTGGCCGCACCCATCTGACCTTACTGGACTTCTCTGCTCGAGATCCCAACACCATAAGCTCGGACAGATACCCCCCACAGTATCACCTGACTCTGAAACATGCAAGCAAAATATCAATAAATGGCCTTCCATTACTCCATATCCTCAACTGATTTGTTTCCTCTTAGCATAGTACTGGTTCATTATTTTATAAAGTACTGGTTTTTATTTCTACAATACCATATGCATCACCCACCAAAATCATACATGGATTACATAAAATACAAATCTTATACTAACAAACTTATTGTAGGATACATACTACAAACAAAATGCCTTATTGCCTTTAATCTCAATTTTCCTTTAAAAGAAATACTTTAGTTATTCTGTTTAAATCAATTACCATATACAGTGAAACCTCCCTTGTCCGGACACTTACCGTGAAATAAATTTTGTCCGCATAAGGGGAGTGTCCAGCTATGGGGAGTGACAGAGTTTTCAAAATTGTTTAACATAATTAAGGAAATGTTAAATGAAGTATGAAAATGCACTTTTACTTTTACTGTACTAATAATTAATTTATTTCTCAATTTAACATTTTTATTTAACAGATCCTTAAAGCAAAATATGAAAAAATAACAGTACGTGGTTTATAATGTACTGTACTACTGTATAATAAAAAAATACTAAAATACAGTATTATTAAGTTTATAAAAAATCATACAACTGCAGTCTTTTACAAAAAATTATTGCCGTTTGAAAAAGTCTGTCAAACTAGTTTGTTTAGAGAATTTTAATTTTACAATTTGTTCTTCAGTGTGCATAATTAAATCGCAGATCATATTTAAACCGTTAGAATCATTCTTAAATTTGTAAAACATTTTAAGATTGTTTAGTCCTTGTAGCGTGTTTTGGTAGGTGTTAAAAGGATTGTGTGTATCTTCGTTAGTTTCAATTTCTTCCTCTTGTTCGCTATCATCATCAACATTTGTTGCAGTATTGATCAGGTTGGAAATCTAAGGGCATATGAAAGAAAAAAGTAAACCTACTGTAAGGATAATCATTATACTATAAACAAGCAAAATTTACAGTACGGTACTGCCTACATTGAACACGAATACAGTAACATGATAACATAACGGCATCTCACCTGAGTGCTTGTGTCCTCGATAGCTAAGCTGGAGTCGATTTCAGGATATTCTTGCAAATTGCATGAATTAAATTGGCTTTCAAATTGTGTGAAGTCTTCGTGAACCTGTACTGCTTCCGTTGGTTCACAGTGGATAGGATCTTTGCAAAAGACGCTTTTCTGAAGCAGTTAACAACGGTACTTTCTGTGACAGCCTTCCATGCTTTATCAATCCATCCTACGGCCTGAAGAACATCTATTTTTTTCACCAAATCTTGCTGTGTTGTGGTTTCACTTATGTTGGATATCAAATGCATTAAAACTAGCTTACGGTATTTGTGCTTAAAATTTTTTATGATCCCTTGATCTAGTGGTTGTGATGTTGCGGTAACATTAGGTGGGAAAAAGACGAGTTCAATGTTTTGCAGCGTTAATCGTTGGTGACAAGCAGCATTATCGATGAGCACTATTTTGCGATTTTTACGTTGCATTAATCTATCAAGTTTTTCTAGCCACGAATTCATGATGTCGCGTGTCATCCACGATTTACTATTGCTCGCCCACTCTATAGGAAACTTATCAATATCAAGTCCTTTAAAACACCGAGGTCTAGCTGTCTTACCAATAACTAAAGGCATCAATTTTTCTCCGGTCATACTGGCACACAATAAAATCGTTAAGCATTCTTTAGCGACTTTTCCCCCACTACACGTTTTATTTTTTAGACATAATGTTTTATCCGGTAAGGCTCGAAAAAGCAGACCTGTTTCGTCTGCATTAAAAACATTTTCCGGCAAATAGGCTGACAGTAGATTTGGCAAATGTTGTATCCACTCGTTTACAACATTAACATTCACTGCACCTGCTTCACCCGAGATTGCCTTAAAAGAAATAGAATGCCTGTTTCAAAATTTTTCTAACCAGCCATTAGAAGCTTTGAAATCAATTTCCCCTAATTCCTTAGAGACTTCAAGAGCCTTTTCTTGAAGCTTTGGTCCAGAAACTGGGATTTTTTGGGCTCTTACCCGCTGAAACCATTCAAAAACTACTTTATCAATTGTTGTACCCAGACCAGGTCCAACAAATTTTCACCGAACATTATAATTTCCGTTCTGAAAATTATTTAAAATATTATCTTTGTTTTTAATAATTTCAGCCGCACAAGTTTTACCAATTTTAAAATGTTTCGCAATTGTATGAACACCACAATTTTCTCGCGTCGCGTACTGGATAATTTTTATTTTTTCACTCCGGCTTAAAACTTTTCAAGGGGCCATTTATAAAAAAAATTTGTGATAAAAAATTGTGAAAAAGTTATGTAATTACGTAATTTCAAATCTTCACTTTAAACTGTAAACACTGAAGTACTGTACTGTACTGACAAATATAAAATCACTAGTTAAAATAACTGCACTGTTATTTAAAAGTAAGCTTTTAATGCGTACTATCGCAATACGCACACAGAAGCACTTGTTCGAGTGAGTGACCAAAGAAAACGACCGACCAAAGTCAACTAAACTATGAAAATAGAATACAGTACCCGCTATTTACGGTTATGCACATTCAATCAAAACAGGCCTAGTTCTGGAAATGCCTCCCCCCCCCCATGCTGTTTAGCAACTTTCATAACAAAGAATGGTTCATTCCTGGAATTTGCAAAATTAAGCGTACAATAGTTACTGTGTATTATTTACAGCCTACTGCAGTCTAAACATAAGTCACGTTCGTTGGAAACAATAAACACAAGTTACTTTCGATCAATACCCATCCATTATTACAAGAAAATAAATAAAATTATGCTGTATAGGTGTATTTCTTACATTATTGAATAGTAACTTAAAGTATTAAAATAAAATCCAGTCCAACGTGTTAGCATTTTGTCCGCAAAAGGGAGGTTAATGACACATAATACCATAACTCTTAGTGTCCGTGTCCGGCCAAGAGAGTGTCCGTCTATAGGAGGGGGGAAATACATAGTAAAATATAGAAAATTCCTTGGTTCCTTAAAAAGTGTCCGTATAAGAGAGTTGTCCGCTTATCGGAAGTGTCCGGAAGAAGAGGTTTCACTGTATATTTTTTTTTCACGTACAGTTTATTTTTTAAACAAATATTCTTACACTTTAAATCAAAGTTCAAATCAAAATAAATTTATATTCACTACTGACATTCACATTTTTAAGGTAGTTTACTTCTTAAATTACCAATTTAACTTAATTTAATTTCTCAAATCTCTAAGTTACGGTAATTACCTCATTATTATATTATCTGCAAAAAGTTAACTTCATTTCTTTTGTTTCATAATAAGATTTTACTCATGGCAATGATTCATCCAAATACAACAGCTATCAACTCTGAGCATGACTGTAAACATTAGTCACACCACATACAACACACCTGTTTACATTAACAGTTGTATACAAGACATTTGTTTTATACACTGACTCAGTCTCAACTTTCCTGATTACAACACCACTAATACATGTACTTCCTTCAATTTTCAGTTTCTATAAATCTTTTAGTGTTGACATATTAATAAAATTCACATTTTTATATTGGCTTCATTTCAATTCAAATCAAAACAATTTCTTTAGTTATATTATTTAAAATACTTTTAATATAAACACACAATACAAAACAAAATTCCTTCGTACCTCCTGTTAATTATTTAGCAATCAAATATTATTATTATTATAACATACTACAAACATTGTTACATAAGCATTCTCCCAACATACCCTGACACAATACATTTAACACTAACACATTTATTTACAAATATTCGTCATATCCAATTATTATTTACCACACTTCATTACATAAATCAGCCGAGTAGTTACCCTTAACACACATAATTAAATGTTCATTCTTAAACTGTCTAACCGCCGTCATCGAAAATTAATCAAATGCCTACATAAAACTGTTCATTTTTATTTGTACACATCATATGGCTATCATTCATGTAAAAACCATAAACATTCATTTTTTCCAATATACCATAATAATAATGCTCAGGGTTACCCCCATTATTATTTTCTCATAATCCATGTCTGAATTAGTATTTTTTGTCCAGTCTCCGTTAGTATTTATTGTTAAACCCAGATATGTTACCTCATTATCACACTTATCAGCTACTACAAGGACACTACTTCTCCCAACAGGTAAATATTGTAACAAATAATTAACTTTGTTACTTTTTTACTTATGCGTGACTCCCGTGCGTCAACGTTAAGCCCCACTTTGGATGCGTCAATTTGTTACCAATATATTATATTGTTTGTATTTCTTATTTAATTATTGTTACGGGTTTATAGTTAATTTAAAAATTTAAATTAACAAATTCAATCTGTTTATAAGGAAAATATTTATTATGTTGTTGCAGATGAGACCTCTTGCAAATCAATATTAATTTATAAAAAACAATTATTTATTATATAGTTGCTACAACTTGTATGTTGAACATAAACCTGTGTTAATTAATTACCAAGTGTTTTACCATAGAATAACGCTATATTACGGGTATTATAGTTAATAATTCGGTAATTCTCTCCAACCCTATTCGGTCTGTATTATTTAAATTGACCCAAAGTTTGGCGAAGAGAATACGTTAGTTCTGCACTCTCCCGTATTCACCAGCTGTTCGCAACGAGCGCTGTTATTAGTAATTGACTCGTTCTTATAGGTTAGTTTGCCTCACTTGACGGTTTTATCACTTCTTTCTCTGTAAATTACTCCCCAATCAAAATACAATAACTATTCTACAATAACACAGAACATCATCACATACAAGAAGGATTCTTTATTTATATTATTTTTAAATTTCAACAGTCGTCTTTATAGGTTATTGGATCATAATATCGATCGTACAATGCTGAATCGATTTGTTAGTGGACTAGTGATGTATAATACAATTTAAATATAATTTTCGGTTTATCTCTTATCCCAGGGAACATGTGATTCTTTTAACGATTAGTAAGGCCAGGTAATGCAAAATTAAGGTTACTAAGTATTACAATTGTTATTAACTCTTAATATATAAAATTAAATATAAGCAGGTTTGTTACCATACAATACGATACTCAAGATGGCCATGTCTGTTTATAACTGAATGTAGATGTAATGGTGAGGTTACTCTTGACCCAAAAACCGCGTCCAGATTATCAATAAAGGTTTAAATGTGATGTCCAGGAGTGTAACAGGAGTTCAGTTCTGTTCTTCGTTCTTCTTCGCGATCCTAGTAGTTGCTGGTCCCAGTGGAATTAGTGTAGTATTACGACTTCGTTAGTCTCTTGAAAGTGAGGTTTAGTATTTCAATACCAAAGTTCTTCGTGTATGTTTAATTCATATTTGCATTAATTTTGATTTCTTCTGCTATGTATCATCTTGGTTTAATTATAAATCGGGTTCATCATCATTCCTTTACTAGAATTAGTTTGAAGAAGGATTTATTAATTGCGTATACTTTGAGGATGTGTAGAATTCTATTTCCTCTAATTGACATGGCCGTAAAGAACTACCTGAAACAAATACATACAGAAGCCGGCAGAGGCAAAAAGTGGGAGTCTCTTCTTACAACACCAATTTCACGAACCCTCAAGAGATCGACTGCGGTCGCGGAGTTCAGACTATGCACTGGCCACGACTACCTCCAAGCCCATTTACACCGATTCGGCCTGGTGAATTCCAACATCTGCCCGCTGTGCAATGGAGGAATGATGGATGGACAACACCTGCCTGTCTGTCCTGAACTGGCGAACCTGCAAACGCGAACTTTATCCTGTCTGTACTGGGAGGCTCGCCGCCGAATGGCTGAACTGCCGAGAGCGGGGATTGGATAAAGTAAAGTAAGTAAGTAAGAATTCTATTTCCTGAAATCTAGTTCAGGAGTTATTACTCAGTTCTTTTTTTTTAATGGATTGGCTTCAAGACATTTGATTTATTAAATTTTATTTATTTTATTTTATTTTATTTTATTTTTAAATTTGTCTGCTGAACTGTTCCCAATAGCATATAACAATCGAATGTAAAGGTTTTTTATAAATTCTTTTCTGGATTCGTATTAATTCAACTTAACCCATTAGCATATAACAATTGAATGTTGAAATCAACAAAATTTCTTGCATTTCTGTTACCCTAACAACCATTACTTTTCCTGTCATTGGATAATATTTGATATCCTAGAGCCAGAATTAGGAAATATTTCTACTCTTATTTAATAAAATACTCCCTGCTTGGAATTACACTAAATTACATAAAACTTTCACTTAATCTGCCTTGTTAAACCATATACATTTTACTACATTTACATCTGACTGGACTTATTAAAAAGGTATTAATTTCCTTTTACAAATATTAAATTTAGGCCTATTGGTTTTATTGCACATGTTATAATTTTGTTTTGTTTTTAATTTAATTTTTCTTTACCTGACCTACTGTACAAAGAGTCACTGGCTTATGGCCACTTATATCAATTTTAATTTCCTGGTTTCAATTCATTATATTATTTAGTTCATCATTGAACCCTTCATTGGTTTTTAACATAACTATAATAACTACTTGCCAACTGATTAATACTTATTGTCTTCCTGCCCAAGTTTACAAATATTATTTTAAACATCTTCATTAATGAATTAAAGTAAATACATTTAACATAATATCATACCTAATAAATGTATCACCACTATTATTTAATATATCACCAATATTTTTATTCAATAGTGTTTCATTACTTATTTTAACACTGCCACTTACCTTATAATTCATCACCTGATTTACATTTAAACTATTACCATTACTATTCGTAATTATTCCTCCATTATAATTCCCACTTGTTTTACAGTCATTACTTACCTTGTTAACTGTTACTTCCTTGTTTATATTTAAACTAACCCCATTCGGATTATCATTTGTATTGACCTCACATACCTCGTTTTTTATTTCCACTGCACTTAAATTAACACCCTTGTTTGTAAGAGTATCATCATTATTGCCTCCACTATCAGAACTACTCACCTGGTTTAGATCATTTTCTTTATTTTTGAGTAGCTTACATGGTTTGGCAAAAACATCCTTTAATTTATCAAACTCCTTATCTATCCCTTCCGCCATTTCATCTACTCTTGTTTTTAACTCGTCACAACCCTTGTGAAGTTTCTTAAGACGCTTCTCACTATTATCCTCTATCGTTTTCAAAAGATTCAACACGTCATCCCATATTCCCTTTTTTTCTACGGTTTCTCTTACATCCGCCATGATTATTGTATTTTTTATATAATACCCTTTATATAAAACTACAACCCCTCTATTGCTCAATAATTATACACATTAAATCAAAATACCTTACACATAAAATCGTTAACAATACCTATATGTAAACATACAATAACGCTGCCAAAACATAAATCTATACAATAATTCAAAATTTTATAAATACGCCATTACCACAACCTATTTTCTGTGCCTCAAAACAGGTCTAGTTCATATAATATTTATGAGAACATCCTGGCAGCGGGTCGCCACTGTAAAGGTATTGATTTTATCAGAAGATTCCAAAATAATATAATACAATAATATTATTACTAAAACTCACTGCTGCCAGAATTGTACCTACCATCATATTCCCCTTTAAAAAACTTACCTTATTAAACTACCCCAGTCGCCACGATATTTTATGGTTTAATATCGAAACCTTTACACTCTTGCCCTCATAAAAATCCCACTAGCTGACTACCCTTAAAACTCAGAAAATCCCAAAGAACATTAGACGAGGTTTTCAGCACAGAATAGGAAATGGTTATGGCGTAATAACTTAATCTAACACACGTTTTATATTGAGACAAATCTTATTTTATTGACCATATCATATTCCCTCTTTACTCAATGATTATAAACAAATCTATTTAATTAGATTTCTTT
Source organism: Magicicada septendecula (assembly GCA_034769895.1). Lineage (NCBI taxonomy): Eukaryota > Metazoa > Arthropoda > Insecta > Hemiptera > Cicadidae > Magicicada > Magicicada septendecula. The sequence goes on from CM068368.1 coordinate 456,693,559, forward strand.
GAACAACTACACTTCGCTATGAACCAGTACTTTAATTATTACTCCCCTTTTTACTCGCATACACTCTCTCATTCTGTACAATCGCTATATATATTTTTTATCCCCCTTTTACCAAGCGCTTTACTTGTTATACTACTACTAAGATGCAATATAATATCTTTACACTTAGGCAATAATTTCAAAGGTCGGTCGCCATCTTGATCAAGAAACGTAAATATCAACTTGTAGTTTTACTTACCTTTAAAAGTTATTATAGGGCAGGAATTCGTTTAAGCGAATTAGAGTAGCAGAAAGTGTTATCTGAAATAATGACACTTGATTACATTGTTTACCATATGACATTACCGTTTAATATTGTTTAGGTACACAACATGTGATCCGTGCGAAATACGCACGCTACTATATGATAGATTGCACCATGAAACGCAGTTCCTCTATACAAGTTAAAATTTTCCCCTCAAACATTTCAATAGCCCTCCAAAATGCATAATATGAAAATGTTGTTACTATATATTAAAACACTGTTAAACATATCTATATATGCATAAATTTTAGTGAAAAATGATCACAACCCAGCACTTGTTAATAATATCTGATAGCTATTTTGTTCTCTCTCTCTCTCTCTCTCTCTCTCTCTCTCTCTCTCTCTCTCTCTCTCTCTCTCTCTCTCTCTCTCTCTCTCTCTCTCATTCTCTGGTACAATTTTTTGTTTTTATGAGCTCATTTTTTATTTATTTAATGAAGAATTTTGGTCATTAATTATGAATTTACTGAATTGGTCATTTATTTTCTTTGATATTTAAGTGTGTAAAATTATTGGACAGCTGATACTTAGCTTCCGGTTTTGGAACGTCGCACACCGCGAGTTCGCCGATTCTGGACGATCACATCTTGAATTATTACACTCTTGTGCCGATTTGTTACTAATCGGACCACTACTGTTTAAGCCACTTTTGGTGGTGTAAAATTTACACAAACACTCTTAGTGAATATGCCGGCCGCGTGATGTGCTGACCGGCTCAATTCACGGTCCAGATGAAAATGACGAAGAGTCTTTGTTAAACATTGCGTAGGTGGGGCGAAACTACGTCACGAGTTCTTTGTTCCGCAGCCAAACCCAGTTGCATACAATGAGTCTTACATTCCTTGCGGCTGACGTAATTGTGAGCTTGTTTGTTTATTGCTTATCGATGACAAATAGTTTTTTGCGACATTTGTAGCTTTTCAGCAAATTCGACCGCAATCCTGTTAATTCCAAAGTGCGTTGTTTAAAATATTCTATAGTTTATTCACCAAATCTTTATAGGGATTATGAAATAAAATTATTATTATTACAAAATAAATGGTTAGGGAATAAAAATACAATAATTATGGTTTTTAGGACCATAGATTTACAAAAGTATGATTGTACCAGAATTGTACCATCACAAAACCCCTCAATGAAAGATTTTATGCCGAAGCATAAAAACTTTCATTGACACATTCGTACTTCCTAAAGGGATCAGCCAGGATATGTTGCCACAACCCCCTTACAATTTATATAAAAAGAAATACAATAACTCACCCGTGGTCCGATGATGATGACAGTACCTGCATGACCTTACTGGACTTCTCCATCGAGATCCCAACACCATAAGGCCAATCAGGCGCGTAACGCTCCTGCTCTGACGCGCTGGCCAACTCAGGACCGCCGTTACAACATCACCAAACACTGAAACAATAAATCAAAAATATCAAAATAGTGGCTTGATATATTACTATACCCATAACAGATCTGTTTCCCTTTAGCTATGTGCTGGTTTGCATTAAGAAGCACTGGGTTTGCTTCAACTCAACAAGAATTATATAGAAGTGCCATTCTCTTCATGGACTATCCTTTATTTTTTTTTAAATCTTTTCGATTCCCATCGATAATAATTAACCCTTTCTGTTTCATAATTAATGTAATTATAAAAGAAACAAATATTTAAATAAAATACATGGATATAATTAATATATATATATATATCCCAAATTTATGGACATAATTACCATCTCCCATTAAAGTAATTACTCAAACAGGGAGAAAAACATTTTATAGAAAAAAAAAATTAATAAAATCTTATTGAAATTAATATTATTATTATTATTATTAACAGTTAATAACTGGCGCTGTTAATAATATTTACCCCTCTTTCTCCTCCACACACTCTATTTCTTATACATCATGTTAAAATTTCTATGCTAATACATAAAACATATTACATAATACATCATAATCCACCTTGATACATTAATACAGTTAATACATTGAAATAGTCAATTCATATTTAATCTTGATCAGAATTTACACATTCTACGTATTTAAATTTGCATTTAAATTATAAAAATTACAATTTCAGTTAATTAATAATTCTAAACTTTCATTAATTAGCCATCAATTATTTATTATGATTATAATATTTATTTCAAATTTATTATTAATATTCATATTACATTATTATTATTTCATCATTCATTTCCTATTACCTATCTACTCTGAATATTTTACCTAACCTTTCACATTCTTATCATTGTTTAGTCTGGGTGACTCCTTTATTCACTATACTTTTACTTATTATATTGGCACTACCATTTATTATCTTACTCACCTTTCTTCTAATTAACTTTACCTATCATGACACCAATTTCTCAATTATAACCACCTTTCACTAATTTCATTCCGACGATAAATCCTATGGCACCGCGCGTCTTTGTACAGAGATGGGTGTTCCCTAACTGGCTATATACATTCATAATATTTTCCCTTCCAAAATATCGGCAAACACTCCCTTAAACTACGCTATTACCTGCCACAACGCTATACGTTGGCTACTCCTTATCACCTCACCCCCACTACAAAATATCATCAGCAACAAATAAATGTTTAACCTTACTTTACTCACCTCTACAAATAATCACTAACTACTGTGTCCCTATATATCTAATACTCTCTTTGTATTATTTCTTTAAAATTCTTATCAATCTAACTCCCATTAACTTCAATTAAATAACTCACCTGTCTCTATTTATTAATACACCCAGGCACTATCCCCTTTTAACATTTTACCTTACTATAATCATTGACAATTGCATTATAAAATTTATCTCTCACCTACTCATAACAGTACCTCTCAATCTTCGAATATATATTCTTACTTATTCATTTATTATTCATTAGAAATGTTTTATTCGTTACAAATTGATAATTTAACTTCATTACTACTGCAATTATAATTTAGTACAACTTTCTTTTGTACCACATTAATTCAGTAATTACTCTTTAATTATTATTCAATTATTTAAAAATTTTCATTATTACTTTCACTTGTCTAGCAAAAACATGTTAATTGTTATTTATTAAAACAATACATACTACATGGTGTACATAAAATTTACCTGTAATACACAACATCAAAATACATATATATATTGACATTAACACATATAAAACAATGAAAAATATACAATCCAATCTCATTATTTTGTCATTAATCAAAATCAGTCCATAGCAGTCCATTTCAAAACCACTGTTCACATAAATATATTAAATGTTCATTACACAATAAAACAATCTACCCTCCATCATTGAATAACATTCTAATCTTAGGTCTATTTATCTTATTGTTTAGTAAATAAATTATATTATTATAATCATTATAATATTCATCCAACGTTTTATATTCATTCACAATCTCAATCGGTTTATTATATATCAAGTCACGATCGGGTATGGTTCGGTCTATCTCAGTATTATCATATGTTATAATCTTGTTAGTCATATTGTCATCAGAATTATTATCATAATTTTCTACTACTACACCTGTTACTTCCCAAGGTAAGTGCTTGATACCATTATTCTCATTAATTATTATTGTTATCTCAATTTCAATTTTACTATAAGGTAAGTATTCATTATTTTCATCCACCATCGCTACTCCTAACCTTTCTACAAATTCTCTATACTTTCTGTTTACTTTAAAAATCTCTATTACTCTCTTTCTCTCACAATACCTCTCTACACTTTCTCTCTTAATATATTTCTCACCATAACACCAAGTTACACTCTCTCTCTCCAAATATGCAGGGGTCACTAACTCATAATTACTGCACCACCTATGAGGTACACAAAAACACCAAGGAACTCTATTTGTAGACCTTTCGTCTCCCAAATATAAATTTAAGGAACTCTCTTCCTTATTAAAAATACGTGAAGACTTGACTTCACCCCCTACCACAACATCAAAGGAAAATTCTAACCCCTGCACCCTTTTACAAATGTACTTTCTCTCAGCTCTCTCTCTGACTCAACACACTCAAACACCTCATTATCACTCCCAATATTCTCATTATCATTTTCTAATATCATATTCTTACTACCTGTAAACTCATTATTCAAATTATCACTGTTACTCACCTTCTGATTCTCTATTTGGATTAACTTCTCATCCAACTTTTTAATTACTTTGTCACATTGTTTATGTAGATATTGTTACGTCTTTTAATTTCGGTCTTTAATTCGTCTAACTTCTCATTGAAATCACTTTTAATTTGAACGTTTTGTGTTGTAATTTCATTTTTTATTTCAGTTTTGAAATTATTAAAATTTTCATTCTGTTTGTCACATTTACTGTCGATCTTTAATAGCAACTGCATCATTGCCGTTATGTTATCACCTTTATTGGTATTCATTTTACTTATTTTAATATTACCCGCATGCATATAACCTTATAACATAACCTGTGGAAGTTGGGTTATGCTTACGTATTTAAAATTATGTTTATTACCTCAGATAACTTTTCCGGTCTCTTCGTAGGCTTACCCACATAAAACAAAAGTTTATGTCGAGTCCCTGTTATTACGGGCGCCAAATGTTATACTACTAATAAGATGCAATATAATATCTTTACACTTAGGCAGTAATTTCAAAGGTCGGGCGCCATCTTGATCAAGAAACGTAAATATCAACTTGTAGTTTTACTTACCTTTAAAAGTTATTATAGGGCAGGAATTGGTTTAAGCGAATTAGAGTAGCGGAAAGTGTTATCTGAAATAATGACACTTGATTACATTGTTTACCATATGACATTACCGTTTAATATTGTTTAGTTACACAACATGTGATCCGTGCGAAATACGCACGTTACTATATGATAGATTGTGCCATGAAATGCAGTTCCTCTATACAAGTTAAAATTTTCCCCTCAAACATTTCAATAGCCCTCCAAAATGCATAATATGAAAATGTTGTTACTATATATTAAAACACTGTTAAACATATCTATATATGCATAAATTTTAGTGAAAAATGATCACAACCCAGCACTTGTTAATAATATCTGATGGCTATTTTGTTCACGCTCTCTCTCTCTCTCTCTCTCTCTCTCTCTCTCTCTCTCTCTCTCTCTCTCTCTCTCTCTCTCTCTCTCTCTCTCTCTCTCTCGTACAATTTTTTGTTTTTATGAGCTCATTTTTTATTTATTTAATGAATAATTTTTGGTCATTAATTATGAATTTACTGAATTGGTCATTTATTTTCTTTGATATTTAAGTGTGTAAAATTATTGGACAGCTGATACTTAGCTTCTGGTTTTGGAACGTCGCACACCGCGAGTTCGCCGATTCTGGACGATCACATCTTGAATTATTACACTCTTTTGCTGATTTGTTACTAATCGGACCACTGCTAAAAAAGCCACTTTTGGTGGTGTAAAATTTACACAAACACTCTTAGTGAATATGCCGGCCGTGTGATGTGCCGACCGGCTCAATTCACGGTCCAGACGAAAATGACGAAGAGTCTTTGTTAAACATTGCGTAGGTGGGGCGAAACTACGTCACGAGTTCTTTGTTCCGCAGCCAAACCCAGTTGCATACAATGAGTCTTACATTCCTTGCGGCTGACGTAATTGTGAGCTTGTTTGTTTATTGCTTATCGATGACAAATAGTTTTTTGCGACATTTGTAGCTTTTCAGCAAATTCGACCGCAATCCTGTTAATTCCAAAGTGCGTTGTTTAAAATATTCTATAGTTTATTCACCAAATCTTTATAGGGATTATGAAATAAAATTATTATTATTACAAAATAAATGGTTAGGGAATAAAAATACAATAATTATGGTTTTTAGGACCATAGATTTACAAAAGTATGATTGTACCAGAATTGTACCATCACATACTGTTTTAAAAACTTACTGGCCAATGTATTTACTGTACTTAACTTTTCTGGCTATTCCACTTAGTCTGCCATCTTCACTTGCACTTTCACTTTAACCACACTTACCCTGTCCTCACTGCTTTACTTTAAGAGTTCATTGTGTCATGTTCACTGTTTCTTTATAATATACTTCCTTGGTGTTTCAATACGTTTCGGTAGGTCTAGGCTACTCTTTCCGCTTCGACCTACCGAAATTTCCGAGGCCACTGATATAAAGTTTTACTTATAGATGACTATATGCTGCCACTGTCTGATGCAAACACTATGGTGACAATCTGCTGCAAACACTAGAGTGATAAAATTCTTACTGTGATTCACACACAAAGACTGCTGCTGGCAGGCTGTTGCGTAATACGTCTGGTTGGGCAGGCTACAGGCTTCAGACATAAACATAAATATAAATAGTCTGCCACAACATTGTATGTTGCTGGTTACTAGGGGTTCCCCACAGGTGAACACTAGTTGCTTTGAGATTAACTGATTTATATCTTTACTGTTTCTAACACACAATTCTGTACCGTTACAATATACCCTGAATAAGTTTGAAGTAAAGAGAATGTATCGCAGCCATATTGGAATTTGTAGAAGGTGGAAGGAGAAAATTTTGTTTTGTTATCGATATAGAATGCTCACATAATTAATAAATACGAGTTTAAAACTACTAATGCAATTAAAGTCTATTATTTCACTGCAACCATTGTGTTTCTCAACTCATCTATAGAATCCTGGACCCTCGTAAGTATTTTTCAGTGTTGTGGTACAATACAACATGGCGACTGAACTGGCCATAGTGTAAACAAAGTGTAAAATGTTAACGAAATTAAAATTATAAAAGTGGTGAGTTAACACTGTCTCTAATTTTGATTAATTTGGGGTCCGTTCTTTGATCTGCTTTTAATCTACTGATTATTTCCTGTAACTCTTTCTTCAATTTTAAAATGTAATATTTTTTACCAATACTCTCCTGCTCTACTTCAAATGTTCCCTTTTCTAGGTTCACTCGTGACAGGCTGTCTGGTATGATATTCTTGTTTCCAGGGATATATTCCCAATCTAAATTGTATTCTTGGAGTATCAACACCCATCTGGTGAGCCTACCGTGGTTAAGCTTACAGTTTTTCAAAAATGATACTGACCTATGGTCGGTCCTTATAGTTACTGGGTAGCCCAATATAAATGTACGGAATTTTAAACAAGAAAACACAACACTCAGTAGTTCCTTTTCAGTCACTGTATAATTTCGCTCACAACTACTTAGTACCCTGCTTGCAAAGCTGATTACCCAATGATTGCCTTCCTCATCTTCCTGATATAATTCACTTCCAAGACTAATATTGCTGGCATCACAATTGATGAAAAAAACGTTTATTAAAATTTGGATGATGTAGCATTATGCTATTTAAGAATAATACTTTATTAATTTAAAATTATTGTCTTTATTTTCTTCCCACTTCCATTTGTTTTTCTTTGATAGTAAATGTTGGAAATTTGCTGTCACTTCTGAATAACCATGTTGAAATTTCCGGTAATAGTTGCATATTCCCAAAAAAGATTGTAACTGTTTTAAATTCTTCGGTTTCGGAAAATCCTGGATAGCTTTTACTTTTTCGGGTGATGGTGTTATCCCAGTAGCAGACAAAATAAATCCTAAAAATGGTAATTCGTGTGTGATAAATTTCGATTTGTCTAATTTCAATGTTATATTATTTTGTAGTATCTTACTTAATACTATTTCCACTCTATTACAATGCTCCTTCCAAGTACATGAAGTAATCAATATGTCATCGACATATACTGTTGTGAAATCTAAAACTTCTTTACCAAGAATTTGGTCCATACATTGAATGAACACGGCCACAGAATTTACCAATCCAAAAGGCAAGCGTTTGAAATGATAATTTCGTCCTTCAAAAATAAAAGCGACATATTGTCTACTGTTAGAGTGCAATTCTATCTGCCAATTAGCCGCAAACGGCATCCCAAGTACTCATGTACTTACATCCATAAAATTTCTTCATTATCTCATCAATCTCACCTGGTGACGTGCGGTCATTAATGAGCATCTTATTTAGCTCTCGAGCATCGAGGCATAATCTAACTTGACCATCTTTCTTTGGTATAGCTACCAATGGACTGGTATATGGGGAGTTGCTTCCTTCAGTTATGTCTTCCATTATCATCCTTTGAATTTCTTTTCGTCCTGCTTCTTTCAAAGCTTGAGCGATGGGATAAGACCTTTTATTAAAATTGACATTGCCCTTGAACTTTAACTCACACAGGAAGTTTTAGCTTTTCCTGGCGATTCCGAGAATACCGTTCTGTATCTATCATAAATTTCTGTAAGTTTATGTTTTTCTTTACACTGATCGTTTCCTGGGCCTGCCTATCTTGAAACTCCATTATCTCTTCTATCTTCTTTTGCCACATCTCTGACTCTGTTACTTTAGTATTTTTACCTATGGTTAACCTATTATTCTCCCTAATATAGTATGAGCTCAGACACTGAGGGGCACTTTGGCAACCAATTATCTCAGCCGATAACTCACCTTCTTCTGTACTCAGTGTAACCTTACCACTGGCCAGATTTATAACTGCAGTGTGTCACTGTAGCATATCACACCCTATTAATATCCTAAAAGGTAACCCTTTGGCTACTAAAAATCCCATAGGTATTCCTATCCCACTGTTGGTAACATTCAGAGATACTTGTTTTCTAATTGTCTTATTTTGTTTCCCGGTAGCGCCAATAATTGTCAAGTTGTTAATTGGTAATGTAGGTATTCTTTCGGTGGTTAATTCCGTAATCCTGTCCAGGTCTAATTGGTCAATAATTGAAACATTGTATTCATTGTATATCCTCCTTGTATTCATCTACTTTTTGGTTAAGCGTTTTGTTAACATTTTCAATCTTCCCCTCGAGAATTTCCCTTAACTCCTTATTGAAATTCTCCATCTTACCCTCAATTTGTTTTAAATTTTCATTATTTTCTTCAAATTTTGTGTTCATATCTTTCCCTTTGTCCGTCAATAATTTCTCTCAATTCGTGGTATTGTTCATTCATGGTTTGTCTGATATCTCCATGAATGGTCTCAATTTTTTCATTTAGTTGTTTTACTAAACTTTGCTGAATACTATCTATTTTCTCATTGGTTTGCTTGTTTTGTTCCCTTGAGTTTTCATCCTGTTTCCTAAAATTTTCCCCTTATTTTCCTCCTCCATTTTGTCAAATTTTTCGTTCAAGGTTTCATTTTGTTTTCTTGAGTTTTCATCTATTTTGTCAAATTTTTCGCTCAAGGTTTCATTTTGTTTCCTTGAGTTTTCCTCCTGTTTCCTAAAATGTTCATCTTGTTTCCTACTTTGTTCTGCCATAAATTTCATTATTTCTTGCCAATTTGGTTCTTCTCTGACTACCGCTTTGTCACCCGCCTGTTGCTCGTTTTCCGTGTCCATAACTACTTCGGTTTCTTCTTTATCACCCATCGGTTGTTCCATTTCACTGTCCGTGACTATTTCTATTTCTTGTTCCTGTCCACCTTCTTCCTTCTCTGTGTCTTCTGCCCTCTTCTTTGTCCTGCCTCTGGTATTATGCATTTCTAAGCTTCTTACAGTTGCCGACAAAAATTAGGTTTTTCGTTATTATTTACTTGTATATTTTGAAATTCTTTCCTAATTTGAGCTCTCTAAGTTGAGCGCCATTTTGTAACGTCTCGCGAGTATTTTCGTCTGTACGATCGCCTTTTATAGTTACAATGTTTGTATTCTGATAGCGTTATTTATTTTTAATTGGGAGTGTGTGATTATGAAATTATTGACCACAGTATTCTTTAGTAGGTATTATATCGGTTCAGTTGTTTGTAAATGGGTAGGAGAGAGAGAGAGAGAGAGAGAGAGAATTCCTCTCTTTGAGGGCGATTTGATCGTTTGTTTTTACGCGCGTTGCATCAGCTGTTTTCTGTTTGCGAACCAATTACAGGTTATGTTATTCATAGTACTTCATAATTTCTGATGTCGGAGCTAATTTTCTTACTCTTCTCTGCTATTCCCTTGTTTCCTTTAACAAAACTGCTATCTACCAGAAATAATACACAGTCAATTACCTATTATTACCTCCAGTTCATAGTTGTACAATCGATTGAATTATTTTTTGAAATCACAACATATTTCGATATATTTTTTGTTTATATAACACAACAGATGTATTCAATTACAGTTATTAGAAAAAAATTAATTAGTTATATATCTCAGGGTTATTTGAGGGTTCTTTGAACTATAAGAAAGTCAGAAATGTTTTGTTATTCGTATCATACTTTACAATAATTAAAATTTGTTTTCTTAAAGTTTGATTCAACAAGTTCGTTTTTAAACGCCAGAGCGCCAGACTATGTATTCATACAGAATACAAGAAAATAAAGATGGTTGCCGTAGATTTCTAATGAAACAACATTTTTTTCTGTTTTTTGATTAAATAAATAAAGTTTATAATGTTCACACAAGTTTTTCTTATTAATTAGAAGATGTTGATTGTTTTTAGTGTTCGTTGTTGGTGATGTGTAATTTTTTAGTTTATTAAGGTAGGTAGGCGATCTCACCCAAGAAGTGACTATTCAAAATTTTCAGACCAATATGGTTAGATGAGATTTTCTATGTTCTTCGATATTCTGGCATCAATTATGGTTGTTCAATGGATTGTAATGGTACATAAGACCGTGGAGGAATTTGTTGGTACAGGCAAAATTAATTTTATTTGATTTAATGTATTAAACAACATAAGGTTAGAATTTCCCAATATATTTCATGCTACGCAGTTTGCCAGGACAACTCGACTTCAAGGTCATGGGCGTACGTGACAGACGACACATATTTGGACAAAGCAATGCTCGAACAATGCTGAAACGTCATAAATAGTACGACAGACGTAACAACGGTGATGTGAAACAATGCCGTCATCTGCTGTAGACAAAGGATTGATGACAATTAATCCCTTCCACCTGTCGAATTTACGACAAAATGTCTGCCCAGTCTCCAAACTACAGTTAGAGCAGCAGGACGCTGTAAAATTCGCTGGCAAATTATCGCCAGCACAAGTGCTTTAAAGTATCAAAATGTAATTACATATGTAACTAGTGAAATCAGTGAACAGTTAATACAAAAAATGTAAAGTAACTTCAGTGTAATAAAAGGAACAGACATGGAACAGTAAAAAGTTCGGCGGACACCGGCCGGCGAAGGTAGAACGTCTGGAGAGAAACTGCTACATCTCAAAGTTCAGGAAAGTCAAAAATTTATATCAACCTTATAGTAAATTTGAGCTCAAAATTTAATACAAAAATACCAGTAAATCAGTGTATGGGGCGAAAGAGAGAGTGTGTGCGAGTGATTGAATGCCGGCATCAAAAAGCAAAGCCATGAGGCATTGGTTTGTGTTTCCATATAATTAAAAACATAATACGTAAAATCAATGAATACTGCAGTTTAGTAAAAATACTCATGTTTGTAAAGTAAATATAGGAGAAAAAGTTATTAGTAAATGAGATTGATGCATAGTTAAACGGCGGAAACATATAGCCGCCATTTTGTTATTATTTTAGAGGAAGACGACTCCATTTTGTTTTATAAATATTAATAATTGAAATTCTGAATTAAACCAGAAGTTTTGTTTAACCAAATGCTGTGTGACTTATTATTTCGGACGCCCAAACTGTTTCTGTCCTCGCTTAGTAAAGAACCTTGGACCCTTAGTGAGAAAAGTAATGTTGGTTATAACGCCACGTGGGCAAACCGGATGTTGGTATTGAATCATACGGTAAGTAAAATATTATTAATAAAAGTATAAATGGTAATTTTAAGTTACAAATGCCGCCCAGAACAGGGACTTTATTGTTTATATAAGAGAAAATTTTAAGTTACAATGGCGAACCGAACGAGGGACTTTATATAAAGTTCTACTTATATAAATAAGCCAGAAAACAGAAGCAGATTGGGTATCGAAGTAATATATAACATAACACACGAGTAAGAGGTTATGTTGTGATTACTAGGTTATGTTGTTGGTAGGTTAGAGACATATAAAGCAACAATTTGAAACAAAAGCTATTTAAACAACAATTTTTTTTCCTTAAAATGGCAGACAATAATGAAAGTGTCAGTTTGAATGACACATAAACAGAGTCAATGATAATGAGCAATGTGGAAGTACAATCTACTCCAACGACAACTAGAATAAAAGAGTTGTCGGTGGATGATATATGCAACTTAATAAAAACAATGAAGCCAAATACCTAGAGCCGCAAATACCATTTAAATCTTAAATCTTTTGTGAAGTATGTAAGTAAGCACTGCGAGAAGTGCAGATAACCCTAATGACAAAAGAAATTGAAGATATGAACAAGCTAGAGAGAATCCTAGACATATTACAAAGTATTAGAGACTCCGAAGTGGGTAGGCGACCCTTACAGCATAATAATAATAATAATAATAACAACCCCAAATTTAGTCACCAGAGAAATAGTTATAACAGGCATGTAACGGTACAGAAATGGGAATTTTATTTTATATAAATCAGTATTTAATTCAGTAATTCAGTAGTTAACTTTCACCTATGGGGAGCCCCAGTGCAACATACATACAGTTAGCCTAAACAATTGCCCAGACGTATTGCGTAACCGCCCAGCAGCAGGCTCTTTGTGAATCACAGTCTGCAGTGTGTCATTAGAGAGTGAACAACAGACAGCCAGCATCAGACAGTAAAGTTGTGGTTTAAAATTAAACAGTGGCCTCGGGTGCAAGATAGGCCGTAAAATTAATCCGTCCTATCTTTTAAAGTACAATAAGTAAAAGTGTATAACCAAGAACGCGCGGCCAACTTAACGAGCTAAGTGTTCGATAATTTATGTCGGCCGACAAAATAAAAAGAAAGGTTATTCTAAAGTGGAGTAAAATAATAGTGGCGCATCAACCTAATATGAAATAATCAATAACAGTACCGCAGATTGTAGCGGGTCAAATTTTGTGTGTGTTTATTTTAACCGTTTGGGGCATATATTTATATTTTTATTTATTTCGTTTTCGGGCGGACTGGTATAAAGTATGGTAAAGCTGCATTATTGTGCAACGTATGTGTCAGTGTAACAGAACAGTGAAACAACGCTATAAGACGCAGTTGTTGTTGAGGAATGCGGCAGAGCATTTGCACCTCCACCAAAATTCCAAGAACTATGCGAGAGTGTGGCATTGCGCTCCCATGCGCACACCAAGCATGGGCGCCTACCCAAGCGTTGGCAAAAAACCAAGATGGCCAGAGAGTGAAATTTTCATCATTCATTGGGTTTCTCTACGGAAGTGTCGTTTAGACCACGCCCACTCCAATGACATCAGCAGAGCCAAGCCCAATATTAAGCTCCGGCCATCCACATATGTCAGCTCCATTCCCTATATAAAATGGTTACACGACAGCAGAGGAACAAGGAGCGGCGACGAAATAATCGTGGCAGTGACCAACAGCTTCTCTCCAAAGCAACATGTACCTGTTACGTTCTATGTGACAGTGGACATTAGGCAGAGACGCCAAGTGGTCAACGAGATACAGAGTTCCGTTACAGACGTATATATTTTGTTTTCGGGCCCGGTTGGTCAAGTTTTCGGAAAATCTAATTAATTCAGGAAGACCGACCGGGACCCGAGGAAGTGACCGATCTTACAAACAGTGCAGTGACGATTCAAGTGTAGCTACTAACAAAATGTGACCGAAACGAAAGCACGTGCTCGGCGGACCTCGCGCATATCAAACTAATTTTTCTGTTAGCTTTTTAGAACATTTTAAAAAAGGGTTTGTATGGGGTGTGATAGAGTGTGTGGCAAAGCTGGGCGGCTTTTTGTGTATATTTGTATTTTTATTTGATATTTGCATTTGTGTCTTGTGAAGTAATAAGGTAAGCTGTAATTCCTAAGTGTTATGTTGGTGTTGCATCACTTTGCAGTAATGTATCTCAATGAATTTTAATGAGTTTACAAGCAGTCAAGATTAAATAATAATAAATATTACTTCTCTTCCAAATAATTGAGAGTTAAATTCTTTCAATGCCTTATTTCGTTATATGTATCGTCAGAGTTCGTCGAACGAAATGGGTTAGTCCACACTATGCGATCCGGCCAGATCAAGTTGAAAGGTAAGTGGGAGTTGTAATTTGAATAAATAAAATAATTTTACCAAAAAAAAAAGATAAAAGTTACAATTGGTGCGGCGTGAGCAGGATTTAATATAACTGAAGAGGGGTTATTTTAACACCGGCCTACATCTGACGATGCATAGCGAAGTAGGGTTATGAAAGCAAATTGATTTGGTAAAATATCAGTTTTGAAATAAAATTACTAAGTGACAGTTGTTACGTAAGAAAAAATAGATAAAGTAAAAATGTCCGAGAATACAGAAAAAAGTAGTATAATAAATTCAATTATGAGTGAAAGTGGCGTTGAGTCGCAATCGCTGGATGAAAGTGGTATATTGAGGGGGGAGACGGGTGCTGTTACAGAAACAGTTATCGGCAGTAATGTAATAGTTCATTCCACTCCGATTGCGTCTCAACCACAAGTAAATGAAACAGATGCTGATTCGGGGATTCAATTGACCCCCGTTTCGATTAATAAAAGTAAACAATCAGAGGAAACAAATATGATGAGTATTATGCTCAGTCAATTCGAGAGAATGAATAGTAATTTTGAGACTAAATTCAATATAATGAATAGTCGTTTTGACATAAATGAGAAGGAATTAAATAAACGTTTTGATGATAATGATAAAATTTTAAATATAATGAAAAGTGACTTTAATAATAAGTTAGATGAACAGAGAAGAAAATGTGAACAACAGAATATTCAGCTTCAGCAAAATATAAATATAAAATTTGACGAGTTGATAAATAACATACAAGACAAGAATGTATGTCTTGGAAATGCCAATGAAATGACAAGAAATAGTTCGAATAAAGTAGAACAGAGTAAGAATAATACAAACGAAAGTTGTAATGACAGTGTTGTGTCAGGCAATGAATTAATAAATAATAATGATGTTAATAATAACGAGAATATTAATGTGTTGGAGAAATTGGTATCAGAAAGTGATACGGTAAAAATAAATAATGAAAGTATAGAATGCAGTGATTATGAGATGTTAATGTGTGTCAGTGAGTTAGAGAGAGAGAGAAAAAATAATGTTTTAGTAGAGTGGGGACAGAGGGGAAATTTTCCTTTTATTATTTATGATGATTTAATGTGGTCACAAGAGTTTTTGAAGGGCAAGAGTCCCGTGTTAGTAGAAGAGTTGAGTTTATTTTATTTGTATAAGTTTATACCCTCTGTGCGGAATGATTTTATAAGTATGAGATGGTGTTATGATGAGAGTGATTTAAATAGAGAATTGTGTGTTGAGAGAGAGATAGAGTTATATGAATTAAAAAGAGATTATGAGGAGTTGAAAGAAATATTAGAAGTATATTTAAACCCGAATGATGTAATTGATAATACAAAAGTAACTAACCCGATATTGGAAATATTTACTGACGGAGAGTTAACAGAAATACTTAACGCAGACTTGGTGAATGATTATTATGGTATAACAGATAAAATGAAATTGTTTGGTTATGACACACAAGACAACAATAGGTGTGTCAATACAATTGAAAAGTGTTATTTAGAACCAAGATTAATTTTTGACGATGGTGGCTGAACTAGAATATCAGTGTATAGACCTTGTTAGATACGGTAAATTCTGGTAATGACCTTGCTGATTTGGACATCTGAAGTGAGATACACTTGAACAATTTTGACGTATATTTTGTAAATAATATTGAATTCATTTGTGTGTATTGTGAAATGTAATGTGTATATGTTTTAGAAAATGTTGTATTAATAATAATAATATTATTAATATTTTTGCACTCTAATTAAATAACAAAATAATTATGAAGACAATAGTTAATGATTTGTAGAATGTTGATAATAATTGAGATATGTTATTTTAATAATCAAATGAATATTTAATTTTAATAATAAATTGAATTAAATAAGTGGAGATGTGTAGATAGTGTGATTGAATATTATGTGTTTGAATTTTATAAGGTAATTAAATTGTTTGGTGAGATTTTGATTTAATAATAATTAATAAGTAAATAAATGTTAAATGGTTTATTTTGTGGAACATAATGATTAAAAATATGTATTAATAATAAATTTAGAATTTTTGAAAATCTGATTACAACACAGGATAAATTCATCATGATGATAAATAAAAAGAGTTAATGAAAAATTTTAAATCATAATGTTTATAAATTTTTATATAAATTATTTAAAAGAGAATTGTCTGTTTGATGTATGCTAATAATCCAGGTTTATTGCTATTTGTGCAATCATTTTATTGTTGTGTGGTAGATATAGTTGTTGATAAAATGTATTTTCATTATGTGTGTAATTTTTTTCTAAGCCAATCATTAGACGCCTGGCAGGCAATCAACATAATAGAAGTAAGTGTTGATAATGTATTACATGTAATTGTTCAATTTTGAAAGGTATTCATGGTGTTTTAATTATGTTAGGATATCAGCTGATCAACAATACCATGTCACTGGTATATTGGTTTGTAAATGTTACAAGTAATTAATGTTTAGTGTACTACAGATATTTTGAAGTAAAGATAAAAAGAATATGCAGATTAATAAAAGATAATTCATGGGTGATAAATGTTTTATGGGACATGCAACTGTCCAAATTGAATTAAACGTTAAATGTGAAATGATAGAGATGAATATAATGTAATGTTGTTTTTGAATTGATGTGATGTAACAGAGTTGGTGAAATATAGATGTTGACACAGTGGTAATGGAGACTTGATGTAGAGTTTTGAATGATATATATTTATGTTTATAATTAATGAGGTTATTTTGTGTATTTGTAGTGAGGTAATGAGATTGAGAATTTTGGGGATGGCAATTTTGTACTAGAGGGTAGTGTAATGTAGGAGTCCGCAACAAGGGTTGGGACGGGAATTGGAATAGATTTTAGTGAGTAGGGGTCGACTTAGGTAAAATCCGGGGGCCAAATAAGGGAAATGAGTTTTTGGGAAGGAAACACGTGTCCTATGTACAAAGGGTTAGAGAGTATTTTTTCATATATGTAGAGAAGGCGGCGAATTGTGTTAATGATAAGTTGGGGTTTAGAATGTCCTGATTAGTAGATATTTTTGATAGAGTTGGGTGTCATGGGAGTTGCAGTTGATAAATATTAGAGTCAGGGGGAGAAAGTTTATATATGTATAGAAATCTCATACAGAAAAACGAGAGTAAATAATTTACATCACCCACAGTATATTAAGGTAAGATTGTTGAAAAGCCAGAGAGATTCATGATAAAGAATGTACAATTGTTTATTTTTTTTTCACCAGTGACAGAATTTTGATAAAATTTGAAAATAATGTAAAGTCAAGAATTGTTTGTTTTAAATAATTTAAATGTCAATCTGTTTATTATTTATAATAATATTTTGTTTGTTTTAAATATTTTGTTTTATTATGTTTTGTATTTCAAGGTAGGATATTACAGATGTTTAAAGTGTTTTCAGAAATCCTACATAACATATGTAGGTCAAGGGTTTTGGACTTGACCTAGTTATGATCAGCTGATGAGTTCATACACCTACTAAGCTTGTGTATAGTAGGAAGCCAATTGTGATTTGTTTGTTTAATTAATTCAAACCAATATTTGAATAGTTTTAATAAATATTTAATAAATAAATTTAATAAAAAATTTAATGAATAAATTTAAATTTTTTTGAATTTTAAAATTTTTGGAAATTTTAAATTTTTTTGAAAAAAAAAAAAACTAGATTTTTCGCCTGCCAGCGAATTACTATTTTAGATAATGAGTTTTTATTGTGTATGTATTAATGATGTTTCTTTTATTGTATTGCATTATATTGGTAGACTATAAGGGATTCTCCTGTTACAATAAGGATGTATTTGTATTAATAGGAATGTTTAGGTTAAGTCATTGAAACAAAAATTAGAAAAAAGAGGAAGAGAATTTTTTGATAAACGATTATTTTTTGAATTTTGAATTTTTTAAATTTTTGAAAAATTTTAAAAGAAAGTTTTATTCTTATGTGTTATGGTAATATGTAATGTTAGAGTGTGTGAGCCCAGTATTTGCCAAAGGCAGCCCAGCTTGCAAAAAGGGGATCCACATCGGCGGAGGAGCTGGAACGATTTTAGCCAGGGATTGAGGATTTTTGGGGGTAGTATGTTGAAGGGCGAGGTGGGCTATGGTGCGAGTCTGATCGATTTCTCGGTGTTGGGATCTCTTACGGAGAAGTCCAGTGATCTCGTTCAGATGAGTCCATGGTCGCTGAGCCAGGGGGGTCGTGTACCCATGCAGATTAAGAACCAGGGGGTTGTTGGCACCAGTTCCTCACCGATCCTCTTCGGGGTTATCGATGAGATTTCTTCTGTCATGGACAGCAGAATTCTCATCGAGGGGGTATTGTAGCGGGTCAAATTTTGTGTGTGTTTATTTTAACCGTTTGGGGCATATATTTATATTTTTATTTATTTCGTTTTCGGGCGGACTGGTATAAAGTATGGTAAAGCTGCATTATTGTGCAACGTATGTGTCAGTGTAACAGAACAGTGAAACAACGCTATAAGACGCAGTTGTTGTTGAGGAATGCGGCAGAGCATTTGCACCTCCACCAAAATTCCAAGAACTATGCGAGAGTGTGGCATTGCGCTCCCATGCGCACACCAAGCATGGGCGCCTACCCAAGCGTTGGCAAAAAACCAAGATGGCCAGAGAGTGAAATTTTCATCATTCATTGGGTTTCTCTACGGAAGTGTCGTTTAGACCACGCCCACTCCAATGACATCAGCAGAGCCAAGCCCAATATTAAGCTCCGGCCATCCACATATGTCAGCTCCATTCCCTATATAAAATGGTTACACGACAGCAGAGGAACAAGGAGCGGCGACGAAATAATCGTGGCAGTGACCAACAGCTTCTCTCCAAAGCAACATGTACCTGTTACGTTCTATGTGACAGTGGACATTAGGCAGAGACGCCAAGTGGTCAACGAGATACAGAGTTCCGTTACAGACGTATATATTTTGTTTTCGGGCCCGGTTGGTCAAGTTTTCGGAAAATCTAATTAATTCAGGAAGACCGACCGGGACCCGAGGAAGTGACCGATCTTACAAACAGTGCAGTGACGATTCAAGTGTAGCTACTAACAAAATGTGACCGAAACGAAAGCACGTGCTCGGCGGACCTCGCGCATATCAAACTAATTTTTCTGTTAGCTTTTTAGAACATTTTAAAAAAGGGTTTGTATGGGGTGTGATAGAGTGTGTGGCAAAGCTGGGCGGCTTTTTGTGTATATTTGTATTTTTATTTGATATTTGCATTTGTGTCTTGTGAAGTAATAAGGTAAGCTGTAATTCCTAAGTGTTATGTTGGTGTTGCATCACTTTGCAGTAATGTATCTCAATGAATTTTAATGAGTTTACAAGCAGTCAAGATTAAATAATAATAAATATTACTTCTCTTCCAAATAATTGAGAGTTAAATTCTTTCAATGCCTTATTTCGTTATATGTATCGTCAGAGTTCGTCGAACGAAATGGGTTAGTCCACACTATGCGATCCGGCCAGATCAAGTTGAAAGGTAAGTGGGAGTTGTAATTTGAATAAATAAAATAATACCAAACAAGAAAAGATAAAAGTTACAAGATAAACAGTGTCAAAACTAATTTATGGTGTGTTAAACAGTGCATTCACAGCAGAGGTGCAAAACAGTGGAGTTCTTCAGACGTTAAGTATTAACTGAGTTTTAACCAATATCATCTTACCTTTTCCTACAGAGTATAATTCAGCATAAATAAATTGTAAATCTTAAATGTACATCAGAGATCTCAAAGTGGGGTTTAAATAGAACGAATGTGTGTGCGTGTGTGGCTAAATTACGTATTGGTTCATTGCAAAAAATAAATAGTTGTGGTATACCATAGTTGTCATAAGCTAGTTCATTAAGAAATATTCATTTTGCCACTTTGTTTGATTTTCACAAATTGTTACTCATTCAACAAGTATTTAATCTAAATGTCATGTAAGAGAGACGAAGTAGTTATTTTGCATAATAAACAAGAGGCAATTTGTTTTAGCACAAACGGTGTATTTGATCTTTGCCCATATCAAATCCAAATAATCCTTTTTGCAGCAGTTTCGTCTGAACGACTCTTGGACCCTAATCAGAAGGTAAGAGAAAGATATTATAATATATTGGCAATTAATTAATATTGTCGCAGGCATAATAATATGCATAGAAATGGGTTCAACAAATCAGGTGAGTGGAGATGTTCCAGATGCAGATGCGAGAATTACGCCAACAGGCAACAGTGTTTTAAATGCAGGCTACCAAGAGAAGACCAGAGGAGGAGAGACGAACCAAAACAGTTTGCCCAGCAAAATAGAGGAGCACCGAATACCAGGGGAACAAACAGTCATAACCAGGGATTGCCGAGGGGTCACCAGGGACCAACCACAAGCACCAACAGACAACAGACGGAAATCTAGGACAGACAGTGGTAGCAAGGACCAGACACTGTCCAGGGAAGCACATGAGGTCCAACTGTTGGAGGATTTCCGGAGTAACGTGATTAAAACAGACATAGTTGCAGATCTTTTGGAGGAAGAGAACAACGCCACGATTGAGGTGAGAGCTGGACTCGCAGAGATACAGGTAAATATAGAAAATAAGAATTATAGAACACTTGTAGACACAGGTAGCGAGATTTCCGTTATAGCAGAGAACATTTTGGGAGAGTTAAGGGAGACTAGAAAGAATATTCCAATTTTACCAGTAGCAGGGGTTACAGTAGTAGGTGTTACGGGAGTACGCAGTAAGAGAATAACAAAACAAATACACTTAAGTTTTTTGATAAATGACAGAGTTTGAGAACACATTTTTAGTAGTTAAAGGGTTAAGTCTAGACATTATATTGGGTAATGATTTCCTGCAAAGAAACAAAGCTGTTATAAATTTTAAGGAGAGGGTAGTAGAGTTAGACGGGGGTGATAAAGGTTAGTTTTGAAAAACAAGTATTAGATAAAGTTACAATAACAGGGGTGAAGATACTACAAAAACGAGTAGGCGAGAGTGATACAGATACTAGAATAAATTCATGTAGAGAGGTAGAGTATATGGAGAGTTTTGAAAATGAAACGGGTAATATTAATGAAGCAGTATGGGAGATAAGGGTGGATGAATTTTGTAGTGGAGGTGAGGTGGTAAGGGATGACCAACGTGCGTCGTTGTGGCAAGTGATTGAGCAGTTTAAGGGAGTGTTTGCCGATGTTCCAGGTAGGGCAAAAGGTTACGAATGTATATTGTAGATACGGGAACACACACCTTTCATGCAGCGAAGTTATCCCGTGCCTTATTCCAAGAGACGAGCGGTGCAAGAGGAGTTGGAGAGGATGATGGAAGGAGGTATAATAGAGAGGTCAGTGTCACATTATTCAAACCCATTGGTTGTAGTAATAAAAAAGGATGGTAGGGTGAGGTTATGTTTAGATGCGAGGAGGATCAACCAGATTATAATACCAGACTGTGGAGTCACCAGAGTCAATCAACGAAATATTTCAGAAATTTAGTGGAGTGAAATACATGACATCACTTGATCTAACGGCAGGATATTGGCAAGTACCATTGGCAGAAGTAAGCAGGAAATACACAGCATTCTTGTTTAACGGTAAAAATTATCAGTTTCGACGTTTACCATTTGGATTGAATACCAGCGTAGCCAGCTTCATAAAGTGTTTGGACCAAATTTTGATTTAGATTTAGTTTTTTTGACTGTACGTCTACGATATATTGATTGCGTCTAGAACTTTTGAGGAACACCTAGATCACTTGGGATATGTTTTAGCCAAATTAAAGGAAGGAGGACTAACCATAAATTGGGACAAATCAAAATTTCTACAAACGAAAATAAATTTTTTAGGATTTATCATCATACCAGAAGGAATCTCAGCGAATCCGGACAAGGTGGACTCCATTATGCGCTTCCCTGAACCGAAGAACATCAAACAACTACAAAGTTTCCTAGGACTATGTAATTTTTATCGCAAGTTTCAGAAAAACTACGCACATACAACAGCAAAATTGAGTGCAGTGCTCCAGAAAAACAAGCAATGGAGATGGAGAGAGGGAGAACGTGAAGCTTTCAACGAAATTAAAGTGAAATTTAGTCAAATGATAATGATGAACCATCCCGATTTTAATAAGACATTTTTCTTACAGACGGATGCTAGTAATGTGGCAGTAGGTGCGGAACTCTACCAAGAAGACGACGAGAAGGAACACTTGACCATCGCATTTGCAAGTAGATCGTTGCTGTCGGCAGAGAAAAATTATACGACCACCGAAAAGGAACTGTTAAGCATTGTGTTTGCCATCGGGAAGTTCAGAACCTACATCTTGGGAAACAGAACAGTGATCCACACTGATCACAAGGCGTTATCCTTCTTGAATACATGTAAGCTCGCTCACAGCCATCTGACCAGGTGGGTACTTGTCTTACAGGAATATAATTTTGATTGGGAGTACATCAAGGGGACAGATAATAAGATACCTGACACTCTTTCTAGGGTAGACATGTTGGAAAATAAAACTGGTAGGGATTTGAAGGAGATTGAGATTTTTCAGATAAGCCGGGAGGACAGAATTTTTGGAGAAGAACTGAAAGGCATTAGAACCATGCAACGAGCAGATGGTAAGTCAGGTAAGGTTATAGATAGTTTAGAAACTGAGTTAGCTGAATCAGGGTATAGTCAACATTTTCAGATTTATAAAGGGTTGTTATTTAAGAAAGTAGTAGTGGATGAGTGTGATTGGAAATTAGTAGTGCCAGATAGGTTAGCAGATAGATCATTTGGGATTGTCATTTAAGATATGGTCATTTTGGAGCGAAGAAGTGTGTTAGTGTTTTAAAAGAGTCATGTATTTTCAAGAATATGGAAAGACGGGTTAGAAAATTGTTAAGGGGTTGTGATTTGTGTCAGAAGTCGAAGGTAGTAAATTATAGGGTTGAAGGGGAGATGAAGTTTATAAAAGTGGAGAGGCCATTTGATGTAGTTGCGGTAGATTTGTTTGGACCATTGCTGAAAGGTAGAGGCGGAGTGATGTATATTTTTGTGATGTTAGATACTTTTTATAAGTATGTGAGATTGTATAGTGTAAACAGAGCTACCAGTCAGGTATTGAGTGAAAAGGTGACGAAGGACTACACGATTCACGTGGGTAAGCCAAAAGTAATTTTATCAGACCACAGGCCACAGTTCATCAGTGGGAAATGGCGCCAGACCCTAGGATGGGAAGGAATCATCACGAAGCATACGGCTGTGTACCATCCCCAGTCCAACCAGGCAGAGCGTGTCATGAGAGAGATAGGCAGGATCTTTAGAGCCTATTGTCACGCCAAACACAGTGAGTGGCCGTTGTAAGTCAGAAGGGTAGAGAATTGGCTGAACAGTACCACCCACGAGTCCACCGGCTATACACCTCACGAATTGATTAAGGGAACACGCCCCCCGAGGATTTTAGAACAATTATTTGACTACCCACCTGAGAGTGAGCAAACGGATGTGAGTATTAAGATCAGGTTGGCAAATGAGAACTTATTAAGCAAGGGTGAACGGAGAAAACGTAGACACGATGCAAAAGGTAAGTGGATGAAGTACGAAGTAGGATAGTTGGTATTGGTGAGGAGACACGACTTGTCAAGCGCTCAGGATAAGGAAATCAAGAAATTCTTCTTGCTCTACGAAGGTCCTTATGAGGTAATAGAAGTTAAGATAAAAAATTCATATGTGTTGCAGAATAGAGAGACAAGGGAGATAGTAGGAACACACAATGCTACAAATTTAAAGTTGTACTGGTTATCATAGGAGTTTAAATAAGGTTTATTTTATATTAATGTGTGTATGGATTTTAATTTGATGTTTATTTTTCCAAAAGGGACACTCCCCCATTTTCGGGCGATCACAGACTCACCACCTCTGATCGTGGTTTTTGGCAATCTGGAGGCGGACCATGGTTGGCGGTAGCCTCAGCAACGGGGTGAAAGCAACGATGGTCTTACCCCACAAAAAGGTGTATGTAAGGTAAGGTAGATTCACTTTAAAAAAAAAAGAGGAAGAGAGAGAGAAAATTTTGATGGTAGTATATTTTTCCACGAACTATCTTAGTTTTGTTTTAGAAATTGTGAAATGAAACGACCAAAATTATGTAACTTAAATACTTAACTTTTCAAGGAATTGTTTTCCCTCAGAAAACAACACAAATGTATTTTATTTTGATGTAAACTTATAAGATGATCCATTGTTGTACTGACTATTTTGTCATAAAGAAAATGTTAGTGAAAAGTGAAAGCTTGGACTTGCAAAAGTGTCTATGTGAAAATTTTTTTAAATAAATAAAAGAACTTGTTATTATACAAGATTAAAGGGTGATTTTGGTGGTTGTTTGGTGTTAATAGAAGTGTAAATCAATTGTGGAATGTAGAGACTGCATAAGTAGAAAGACATAAGTTTAGATATAGGTAGGCTATTGCAGTGGTGGCATGTGCCACTGTAGATAGCGTTATGGGTTGATGAGTAACGCACAAATACGTTACCATCATCGGAGGCCGATATCGGCATATACACACTGCACAACCACTTATATAATTTTATTATATGTTAATTGATGCTGTGCAGTGTTAGTATTGACTAAGTAAAACATGCTAATGAAGATGATTTCCCCGCCTTTTCGGCCGATTACTGTCTTACCAGCACTAATCGTGGTTTTGGACGACAGCCAGCTGTGGGCAGCAATTGTAACACTGACCATGGTTGGTTGTCTTGAGAATTGGTGAAAGTTGAAATTAACGGGGGGGGCCACTTAGGGGAAATCCCCGGAACTATGGAACAGCGGCTATCACCTTGTTAGAGTAGGAACAGCAAAACCGGTGATAGACCCGTTTTAAGGATATAATTATGTAACATTCAGGTATTATGATATCTGGCATTTTAAAAAATGTAACGCCGAAGCAAGGACAAGGAGATGCTAAAATTCCTCCACCAATTCAGTTCTTGTGAAAGCAACTGGACGCCACAGTCCAGGGGGGGTCATAGTGTGTGTGGCTAGGAGGTTGCTACAGGGGTAGCAACAGTAACAAATATTAAGTATTAAGTATATGATGTTTATACTGGTGTTGAACCTAAAATATAATTATGATTCTGGTTTAAAGAAGTATTAAAATCAGGAAAACTGATCATTGAAGTTTACTAGTTAGATTGTTTGCCATAATAAAGTTGTGTTTTGAATTCCATGTATTAGAGATATAGATAAGTTGTTGTTGCTTTTGAAAACTTAAGGAATTATTTGACATGTTATTATCTTAGTATAAGAATATATTTTTTCTTGTGGTGAAAAGAATGAAGTAGTATTGACTGGAGTCAGAAAGTTGGTAAATGTAGGAATGCCTAAGGAGAAAGACCTTCTGTCATAAATCTTGTATGTTTGTTATTTGAACTTAGGAATTAAGAAAACCAATGCCTCTTAACATAAATCAATGCAGCTAAGGGGAGACATATTGTATAGTTACGTTATTTTTGAATTTATAAATACGATATATCTCACAATTGTGGTTATGTATACATAAACTAGGACGCCATCTTTATTTATTACCTAAGTCATGGGCCAGAAGTTCGTTACGCGAAGTTATAGGAAACGGAAATTGCTTGAAATAACAAAACAGCTGTTCTAATTGTTACCAATGAAATACCCCTTTTTATTCTTTACTTTGTTACATAACATTTTTTAAAACCAACTGTAACCCTTCCAAAAACATAATGTGTAATAATAACTTTGATTAAGTTAATGATTATATGTTTAAATGATTTATATATACAATAATAACATGTATATATTTATATAGTGGTGCTCAACCCAGCACTTAGAATAATTACGCACTCACACAACCACGCACCCTTTCATTCTCATGGTACAACTTATTTAAATTTTGGAGCTCCTTAAATTTAGATTGAAATTTTGAATAATTTGTTAAATGATTGATTTCTACAATAACATATATTGGGAAATAAAGGATTCAAAATATATAAGGAACGCTCTCACCAATTTCCGTGTTGGCTTCCTCGCACTGCCAGTCTCGTTCGTATATCGGCACAATCGTTGTATTTTACTGCGCTTGACGGGACACCTTTGGTTAACCCACGTAACCCACCGTCGTGGGACCGATTCTATACGTCGATCTTGTTTACGAACGACTTAATCGGTCGAGGACGCCTACACCAAACCGAACTATTACTTTCCTTAATACATTTTGATATTATACTGTTTATTAACCACCTACAGTGGTCTAAAAAGTTAAAATTCACTCGTAAGTGAATGGGCGGCCGGCAGGCTCAAATCAGAGCTGCAGATGAAATGACGGCAATTTCTGGTTGAAATCTGCGGAAGTGGGGTGTATTGACGTCACATTCCTTTGTCTAAATTGTTGACATCGCTGTTTGTAGTTGTCAACACATTCTCCGCCTCTGACGTAACGAAGGCTTGGCTCTGCTTATCTCAATAACTGCACACTGTTTTTGTGATGTGACACCGTTTTTTGTCATGAATTAGTTCAAATCCTGGCAAATACTGTAATATAGTCCACTCACCGTAAATTCTATATAGGGTGTTTGAGGTTGGGTTGGGTATGTCAAAAAATAGGAAAATACAATATTTATGATCTCGTTACCATATTTTATGTAATTATACAATGTACCATGATTGTACCATCACAAAACCCCCTCAATGAAAGATGGTGTGACGAAGCACACAAACTTTCATTGACCCTTTCATACTTCCTAAAGGGATCAGTCAGGACAAGTCGCCACAACCCCCTTACAATTTTATATAAAAAATAACAATAACTCACCCTTGGTCTGGTGATGAGGATCGTACCTTCATGACCTTACTGGACTTCTCCTGCGAGATCCCAACACCATAAGGCCACTTAGGCTCTTAACGCCCCTGCTCTGACTCGTTGGCCAGCTCAGGACCGCTGTCACACCCCAAACACTGAAACAATTTATAAAAAATATTAATATAGTGGCTTATTGAATCACTACCACCTTAACTGATATGGTTCCCCTTAGCTAAGTGCTGGTTTGTGCCAATAAGCACTGGGTTGGCTTACTATTTATAAAATTATAAATTATATTAAATAAAATGAGAAAGTATAAAAATTATAAAAATAATAAATCTCAAGGATTAAAAAGAATATGAAAAAGGATTAAAATTGGATGAAATATAATTGAAAATATAAAATATAATTATATATCTCCCAAACTTGGAGAAAACAAATCAAGAAATTTAATAAATCGAGTTATTTATTTATAACTCTTAAAATAAACTTTTATTATGATTATTATTATTATTATTATTATTATTATTATTATTATTATTATTAACAGTTAATCATCTGGCTGATAAATATTATTAACAACGCCATTTAAAAAAATTTTTTTTTTCTCTTCCTACACATATTATAAAATCATGTTAAAAAGTTTTCAAATAAATACATAATACATTAATAATTAACACTGATATATTAATAATACAGTTAATACATTTTAACTACTCAATCATATTCAATCATATCTTAATAAATAATTAAGATATATCAAAATTGAAATATCATTTAAAAATGTTAATTCTTTAGTTACATTAATAAATTTGTAGACACTTTCCAAGTCCAAAACATCACTTTTCTAACACTCCAGGAAAACAATGGATCTTCTGATATGCTTAGTTACATAAAAAAAATATAACTCCTTAATGAGTTAACCTCTTAAGTTACACAATTTTCAAATTTTATTCTATAAAATTTTAGAATAAAACAAGATTCAAGGGATCAATGCCAAAATATAGCTTTTTTTTTTTTTTTTTTTTTTTTTTTTTTTTTTTTTTTTTTTTTTTTTACTCCAAATATAAAACATCAACATAAAAATAACTAAGACGACCAGTACAACTTTAAATTTGTAGCATTGTGTGTTCCTACTATCTCTCCAGTTACGTTGTTGGTTCTTCTGCAATACCGCACTTAACTTTGCGGTTAGGTAGGCGTAGTTCCTCTGAAATTTCCTATAAAAGTTGCACAGCCCAAGAAAACTCTGAAGTTGTTTGATGTTTCGCGGTTCAGGGAAACGCATAATAGATTCGACCTTGTCCGGGTTTGCGGAAATTCCTTCCGATGTAATAATGAATCCTAAAAAATTAATCTTCGTTTGTAGAAATTTGGACTTATCCCAATTTACGGTTAATCCTCCCGCTTCTAATTTTCCTAAAACATATTTTAAATGTTCTAAATGGTCTTCAAATGTACGTGAAGCTATTAAAATATCATCTACATAAACTGTGAGAAAATCTAAATCTTTTGGTCTCAAAATTCTATCCAAACATTTAATGAAACTAGCTACGCTGGTATTTAGCCCAAATGGTAGTCGCTTAAACTGATAATTTTTTCCGTTAAACAAAAATGCTGTGTATTGCCTACTTACCTCTGCTAAAGGTACCTGCCAATATCCAGCAGTCAGATCTAATGATGTCATAAATCGTACGCCACTAAACTTTTGAAAGATCTCATTTATAGATTCTGGTGATTCTCGGTCTGGTATAATAATTTGATTAATTTTCCTTGCGTCTAGGCATAATCTTACTCCTCCTTCCTTCTTGATTACCACCACTAACGGATTTGAGTAGTGAGACACTGACCTCTCTATGATACCATTATCTAACATCTTGTCCAACTCTTCTTGCACCGCTCGTCTTTTAGAGTAAGGCACTGGATAACTCCGCTGCATGAATGGTGTGTGTTCCTTTATCTGTAACATACATTCATAATTTTTTTGCCCTTCCTGGAATATCGGCAAACACTCCCTTAAACTGCTCTATTACCTGCCATAACGCTATACGTTGGCCACTCCTTATCACCTCACCCCCACTACAGAATTCATCCGCCCTTATCTCCCATACTTCATTATTAATATTACTCATTTCATTATCAACATCTTCTAAATACTCACCCTCTATACAAAAATTTACTTTAGTATCTAAGTGATTCTCAACTACTTGTTTCTGTAACAATTTCACACCAGTGGTTCTAACTTTATTTATCACATTTTCAAAATTAATCTTCACAGACCGCTCACCCCCATCTAACTCCAAAATTTTTTCTTTAAAATTTATTACAGCTTTATTTCTTTGTAAAAAATCATTTCCCAAAATGATGTCTAAACTTAACCCCTTGACTACCAAAAATGTATTATCAAAATTCATATCTTCAATTGAGAAACTTAAATGTATCTGTTTTGTCACCCTTTTACTACGTACCCCCGTGACTCCTATTACTGTAACCCCTGCTACGGGTAAAACTGGAATATTCTTATTCAATTCTTTCAATTCACTTAAAATGTTCTCGGCTATTACTGAAATTTCGCTCCCTGTATCGACAAGTGTTTTAAAGTTTCTATTATCTATTGTTACCTGTATTTCCGTGAGTCCAGCTCTCACCTCCAATGTCGTGTTACACTCCTCCTCCAATAAATCTGCAACGATGTCTGCTTTTATAACGTTGGATTTTAAGTTCTCGATGGGTCGGACCTCATGAGTTTCCCTGAACAGTGGTCGGGTCCTACTTACCACTGTTGACTTCAGTTTTCCGGCTGTGTCCTATTATGACTTGTTGATGGCACAGGGTGTCCGCGTGTTGGTCCCTGATGGTGGTACGGTGCTCCTCTGTTACTCGGGGCTCCTCTGTTCGCAGGTATGAATTGCTTTACTTGGTTATTTCTTGGTGCTTTACAGAAATAACAATGCTGCATGTGACCCCGATTCTCCTTCCTGCAACTAGAACAACTCCAACCGCCTGGTGTCTGTAAATCATTTCTAACATTATATTTATTGCCAGTATGATTAAAATAAGGCCTTGGTCGATTAAACTCATTGTTATTATTGTTATGGTTATACATATTTGGTTGTATAGGGCGTCTACCCATTTCACGATCATTTATACTTTGTAGTATATCTAATACCCTTTCCAGTTCATCAAGATTTTCTATCTCTTTAGTCATCAAAGTGACTTGCACTTCTCTAGGTAAGTGCTTACTAACATACCTAACAAATGACTTAAATGGTATAGGAGGCTCTAAATATTTAGCTTCGTTGTACAATTTTGTTACATAAATAGTAATGTTATTATTACTAACGTTACGTCCCATGAAATTACCCGTTCCCATAATACGGCTTCTTAAAGTCTCCTGCTCTTCTTCTGTCCAATATTTACCCTTAAAAGCTTTTTCAAAAGTATTATAGCAATCCCATTCTAACCTATGAGCTTCAGCCCATATGACTGAGTTACCCTTGAAACATTTAATAATTTTATTTAATTTCACTTCCCAGCTACTACTACTAAAATGATTATAATCCCTAGTCTGATTAAGGAATCGCATGGGATGTATTACTCTGTTTTCATGGCTAAAATTCTCTAGTTCTATTTCATTATAGAAATCTCTAGGTACTACTACTCTATCAGTTATGCTTGAAACATTTTTATTTATTTCTCCCCATAATTCGTTTTTTACACTGGTCAAATTATTTGCAATCATATCATATTTATCATGCACATCCATACTATTTTGTACAGTTAAGTCATCAATTTCTTTAATCTTACTTTGTAACAAATTAAATCTACTCTTGGTATTTTTCTCATGTTCAGTCATAGTACTATCTATAGCTTCTAAATTTTTAGTAATATCTATCACGTTTATTTCAATGTTTTCTAAATGATTTTGCAACACATTGGTTTTAACTTCTACTTGACTTTCTACAAAATGTAAACATTTCTGTTGTATTTCTGTACTGCTTGTCTCTAATTGACTTTTAATCGTTTTATTTACTGTGCCATAAACTAGATCGATTTTCGTGTCTAAATCATTTATGGTACTACTGAACTTGTCATCAACAATGGCTAGTGTATTTTTCTGTATGTTATCACAACGTGTTTCTACTGTGTTAATTCGCTCATCAAATTGACAATTTTGTCTTTTAATTTCATCTTTCATCTCATGGAAATTAATTTTAAAACTACTTTGAATTTCTTTAATTTCGTTATTCTGCTCATCTAGTTTTTTATCTAGTTTTAATAACAATTGTATCATTGCATTAGTTTCATCCTGCTTACTATCTAAACTAGTTGAAATGGATGTATTGACTTTCGTTATTCCTACAGATACAGGCGTATGCGCCTCGTCAATCTGACTAGTTTGAGGTGTTTGTACATCCATCTCGCCAGTCAAATTTACATTAGTTGTACCTATTTCTAACGTAATATTGTCATTAGTACTCATTTTGGCAATTGTGTAATGCACGCATGCATACAATTGTATAACCTAATTGTGGGGTTATGTTTACGAATTATAAAATTTTGTCTGTTACCTCAAGCAATTTTTTTTTCCGTGTTCTTTCTAGGCGTATCCCATGTAATAATATACATACATAATATTACATAAGGTCCCTGTTATTACGGGCGCCATCTGTATAGTTACGTTATTTTTGAATTTATAAATACGATATATCTCACAATTGTGGTTATGTATACATAAACTAGGACGCCATCTTTATTTATTACCTAAGTCATGGGCCAGAAGTTCGTTACGCGAAGTTATAGGAAACGGAAATTGCTTGAAATAACAAAACAGCTGTTCTAATTGTTACCAATGAAATACCCCTTTTTATTCTTTACTTTGTTACATAACATTTTTTAAAACCAACTGTAACCCTTCCAAAAACATAATGTGTAATAATAACTTTGATTAAGTTAATGATTATATGTTTAAATGATTTATATATACAATAATAACATGTATATATTTATATAGTGGTGCTCAACCCAGCACTTAGAATAATTACGCACTCACACAACCACGCACCCTTTCATTCTCATGGTACAACTTATTTAAATTTTGGAGCTCCTTAAATTTAGATTGAAATTTTGAATAATTTGTTAAATGATTGATTTCTACAATAACATATATTGGGAAATAAAGGATTCAAAATATATAAGGAACGCTCTCACCAATTTCCGTGTTGGCTTCCTCGCACTGCCAGTCTCGTTCGTATATCGGCACAATCGTTGTATTTTACTGCGCTTGACGGGACACCTTTGGTTAACCCACGTAACCCACCGTCGTGGGACCGATTCTATACGTCGATCTTGTTTACGAACGACTTAATCGGTCGAGGACGCCTACACCAAACCGAACTATTACTTTCCTTAATACATTTTGATATTATACTGTTTATTAACCACCTACAGTGGTCTAAAAAGTTAAAATTCACTCGTAAGTGAATGGGCGGCCGGCAGGCTCAAATCAGAGCTGCAGATGAAATGACGGCAATTTCTGGTTGAAATCTGCGGAAGTGGGGTGTATTGACGTCACATTCCTTTGTCTAAATTGTTGACATCGCTGTTTGTAGTTGTCAACACATTCTCCGCCTCTGACGTAACGAAGGCTTGGCTCTGCTTATCTCAATAACTGCACACTGTTTTTGTGATGTGACACCGTTTTTTGTCATGAATTAGTTCAAATCCTGGCAAATACTGTAATATAGTCCACTCACCGTAAATTCTATATAGGGTGTTTGAGGTTGGGTTGGGTATGTCAAAAAATAGGAAAATACAATATTTATGATCTCGTTACCATATTTTATGTAATTATACAATGTACCATGATTGTACCATCACAATATCAGTTGTGGATATGGGATTATACGAGGCCACTAGTTAAATTTTGTATTCAATGTTTCAGAGTTTAGTGATGCTGTGACGGTGGTCCTGAGCTGGCCTGCGTGTCAGAGCAGGAACGTCAAGTGCCTGGATGGCCTTGCGGTGTTGGGATCTCACCTGAGAAGTCCAGTAAGGTCAGGCAGGTACTGTCATCATCATTAGACCACAGGTGAGTTATTGATATTCTTTTTTATATAAACACTACAGGGGGTTGTGGCGACATATCTGGGCTGATCCCTTTAGAAAGTGTGAATGAGTCAATGAGAGTTTTTGTTTCGACATAAAACCTCTCATTGAGGGGGTTTTGTAATGGTACATAAGACCGTGGAGGAATTTGTTGGTAAAGGCAAAATTAATTTTATTTGATTTAATGTATTAAACAACATAAGGTTAGAATTTCCCAATATATTTCATGCTACGCAGTTTGCCAGGACGACTCGACTTCAAGGTCATGGGCGTACGTGACAGACGACATATTTGGACAAAGCAATGCTCGAACAATGCTGAAACGTCATAAATAGTACGACAGACGTAACAACGGTGATGTCAAACAATGCCGTCATCTGCTGTAGACAAAGGATTGATGACGATTAATCCCTTCCACCTGTCGAATTTACGACAAAATGTCTGCCCAGTCTCCAAACTACAGTCAGAGCAGCAGGACGCTGTAAAATTTGCTGGCAAATTATCGCCAGCACAAGTGCTTTAAAATATCAAAATGTAATTACAGATGTAACTAGTGAAATCAGTGAACAATTAATACAAAAAATGTAAAGTAACTTCAGTGTAATAAAAGGAACAGACATGGAACAGTAAAAAGTTCGGCTGACACCGGCCGGCGAAGGTAGAATGTCTGGAGAGAAACTGCTACATCTCAAAGTTCAGGAAAGTCCAAAATTTATATCAACTTTTAGTAAATTTGAGCTCAAAATTTAATACAAAAATGTACCAGTAAATCAATGTATGGGGCGAAAGAGAGAGAGTGTGCGAGTGAATGAATGCCGGCATCAAAAAGCAAAGCCATGAGGCATTGGTTTGTGTTTCCATATAATTAAAAACATAATACGTAAAATCAATGAATACTGCAGTTTAGTAAAAATACTCCTGTTTGTAAAGTAAATATAGGAGAAAAAGTTATTAGTAAATGAGATTGATGCATAGTTAAACGGCGGAAACATATAGCCGCCATTTTGTTATTATTTTAGAGGAAGACGACTCCATTTTGTTTTATAAATATTAATAATTGAAATTCTGAATTAAACCATAAGTTTTGTTTAACCAAATGCTGTGTGACTTATTATTTCGGACACCCAAACTGTTTCTGTCCTCGCTTAGTAAAGAACCTTGGACCCTTAGTGAGAAAAGTAATGTTGGTTATAACGCCACGTGGGCAAACCGGATGTTGGTATTGAATCATACGGTAAGTAAAATGTTATTAATAAAAGTATAAATGGTAATTTTAAGTTACAAATGCCGCCCAGAACAGGGACTTTGTTGTTTATATAAGAGAAAATTTTAAGTTACAGGATGTCTCATATGTAGTGGCTTGTGCTGAATCGTTTCATTAATTTATGATGTGGTTCTTTCCGAATTGTAGTTACTTAATTTTTAAAATTTGCTGGACATATTTTTTGGCCATTACTCACTTCAAATCCAATTTAACAATTAACAATTCTTATGATTTCTTATTGGCTAACCTAGGTACAGTTTTAGTAAATTGGCTAGTATTAATTATTATTATTTCTTCCCTTCTTTTAGGAAAAATACTCCTTTATAATTTTTGACTATAATTAAATTTAATTTATATAAGGTTTTTCTTCACATCTTTACATAAGCTTAGCTACTTGTATTTTATAATTTAATTATTTTTAACTTGGTTTATTTCTGACTTATATTTCTGTTAATGTGTTCTTACTGTACACTATTTTGTTTTTCCCCCATCTCTTTATTTTATATTAATTAGCCATTATTAATTTCTTATATAACCCTGGATTCCTTAAACATAAACAAAAATAATATTTTAATTACTTTGATATTGCCTTTGTGGCCTAACAACACAAAACTACAACAACTTATTATTAAACTTATAGTTTATTACTATAGTACTGCATCTTCACTTATTTGTGATTGATGTCTTTTTCAGTTTTTAACATTTACACATATCATACTATGTTGCACTTTGTACACACCGCACTTTTATGGTGACACTTAGTACATTGTTTTTAATTGCTACACTGTTTTATAGTACAAATGTTTTCATAGCATGATACTTAATCCCTCATTTCTGACTTTTGGAATGGGTAACTACTGACTTTTTATTCTTATTATTATACAAATACTCCTATATTTCTTATCAGTGTTGAACACTGTTTATGTAATGTTACAATATTTACAAATACAATAATAATTTGCTCTTTAAAAACATTCAAATAACAAAACAAGTTGATTCATTTAAAAGTATAAATTTATTAGAATAAATAAAATTTAAACATTAAAATGTTTTCAATATAACTGTCGAAACAGCTGACTATATAAACAGACATTACAACAATCGAAAATTTAAATTGAAATGAAATCAATTGTTAATTTATATTGAAATTTAACAAAATTTATTATTTTTTAATTCATAGGTACCTCTGATGATACTGATTGACTCTGTATCGTACTAATAAACATGTGTATAGTATAATTTAAAACACAACTATTATATCTTGTGTGAAGTTAGTATTTTGTATTAAATTTTTGTATAAACAAATTTAATAATTTTTTGTACAAACATGGTGTTTAAAAAACCTGAAGAAGGTAAATGAACGTAAGGTTTTACGGCGGACTTTACATGAGCACAATTTTCTGAGCTGTTAGGCTATGGTCCAGATTGTCTATGTTTATTTCCAGATATTTCATCCATACCCATGATGGGCATGTTGAATGGGATGGAACAGTCTTTGTATTTGTTCACAGGTGTTTGTGATATGTGTTGCTGCATCATTGAAGATACCTGTCATGGGTATGGATGGAAAGGTCTGGAAATAAACATAGACAATCTGGACTACAGACTAACAGCTCAGAAAATTATGTTAACATAATTTGAGGAAGCTTAAAGGTTGTCTTTCCCATAATAATTTCACTTTCTGTGCCCATAACAAATACATTTTGTTTCTTAAAAATATTTGAAAAAATTAAAAAATATCTAAAAAATTACTTTCGGTGTCTCAAGAACAGTATGTGAGTACAGTTACATAAATGTATACATTTGTGTATGATTAAAGAATAATATTTTGTTTTCTACATTTTATCTTGTTTTGTGTTGCAGATCAGTCTTTAAATATCCAGTTGTGTGTGTGTGTGTGTGTGTGTGTGTGTGTGTGTGTGTGTGTGTGTGTGTGTGTGTGTGTGTGTGTGTGTGTGTGTGTGTGTGTGTGTGTGTGTGTGTGTGTGTGTGTGTGTGTGTGTGTGTGTGTGTGTGTGTGTGTGTGTGTGTGAGATTTTAATATATAATATTAGTTTACATGCAAGATGTTTTTTCTTACTTGAATATGTTTCGGGCAACAGCCATTTTTGTTTATAATCTTGTTGAATGGTTGTGGCCTGGTTGTTTGCTGCTATAGTTCCTGTTGGCTTTCAGTTGTTTACATTGCTGTTATTGTGCATAGATGTGATGTATAATTTTGTTTGTTTTTAGTGTTTCCATTCTGTAGCGTTTTAAAATGTATGTCATGTTTTGTATTGATTTGTATTTGTTCTGGTATTAGTTTGTTTTGTGTTTTATGTTTATACATCTGTATGTTTTCCCATATATTCATTATAGTACTTTTGTGTGGTATATGTTTATTATTGTCATGCTGAAGTCTGGAAATTCATGTCCTGTATTTATTGATTATGTGGTTTAATTGGATTTGTAAATGGTTTTGTATGCATTTAGATGTTCAAAATAACATTTTTAAAATTGTCTTTTAGTCTGGCCTTTGTAAAATCTGTTGCAGTCTGTGCATTCTATTGTTTATTGTACCACCTTTGTTGTGTGAGTTGTTTAGTCTTTATATATTGTTTTTATTTTTGTGTAAACTATTTTGATATCTGCATTTTTTAATATTTTTGTAAGTTTTGTCATCCTATTGTTTATACAGGGTGGGGCGTGGGAACTTCCTTTTTTGAAAATGAAATAAAAAACTGTACACGTTTCAAAACTCTTTATTCTTATTTTTCACCTGTCACACAACATGGGAGATTTGATTTTACACTGTTTTAAAAAGAATATCTTTTAATTGTCGCCCTCCATTGTCAATACACTGATTCAGTCGAATTCGGAAGTTTCAGTCCACTCTTTCAAGCATGTGGACCGGTATATTGTTCTGTAGGTGTTCCAGGGTGTGTGGACGATCGTTATAAACCAGGGATTTGAGATAACCCCACAGAAAATAATCACAGGGGGCTAAATCAGGCGAACGCGCATGCCAGTTTACGTCCCCTCTCAGGGAGATCAGCTGCCCGGGGAAGGCTTCTCTCAAACAATCCATTGAAACCCTGGCTTGTAACCCTCATTACTTATTTATTTATGAATAAAATTGTAAACTTCCACTTACCTTTAACTTTAGATCTGGCCGTATCTCTAAGTGGGGACGAACCCCGTTCGTACGGCGAACTTGACAGCACATCAAATGAAATAAGGTTTTTTTTTAAATGAATTTAATTACCAAAATGTATCATTTGAAAAATAATGGTTTTTTTATTTTACGCTTGTTAAACATCTTTGATATGAAAAAATGTTACTCTCTCCACATGGTATTTTAGATTTTGAAGTACAGCTTTAGAAATTCTCTTGACTTAATAATTATCTTACCTTATTTTAATTCACTTAAAAATACAGCCCAGCCTGCCTTTCTCACACACATTCAATTTATTTTAAATAACCCCTCCCCTGATCATTTCAATTTCCCCAAACCCTTAAACATTTGTTGAAATACTCCCCGCCGGCAACGTGGTTTTCGATCGAACTCACTATTCCTCTTTTGAATTGATACTTGTGTCCGAAAATTAAATATATATGTTCTTCACTGCATTATTTACCGCGGTCACATAGTTTTAAACTGTTAGTTCACTTTACAACTGGCAATTTATAAAATTTGTTTAAAAAGTAGCCCCATGGGGCTGTAACTGCAGGTACGGTCTATGTCGAACTGGGGAGAACGGCGTAGCATGCGCCGCTAACTTGATTGCGTCTCTTGTTGTGGAAACCAATGCCTTGTGATTCTTCGCTGTAGTTTCGCCCTATTCAGCCCATGTAAGTTTTTGGGTGCAGATCACATACGATATTTGCTAGGCACTGGCTGACATAAAGATATGGGCGTGACTTAGGCTAATATCCGCCAGCAAGGTAGACTAAGGTGGATAAAAATTGTTTCTTAGCCATCTTGAGTTGCACAAAACTAGCATCGCTCCGCGCGCCTGCTCGCGTGATGTATACGAGCGCACGGTCACACACAAACAAAGTTCTTGGAAATTAAGGCTAGGTGGATTCCTGGTTACCGATTGCACAACGTGATATTACTGTGCCTTTGTTAGAAACTGCTCTTACAATACGTGTTCTGGTCCCGTTTGAAAATAAACTTTACAAATATTTTTATAAAAACCCAAAAAATTTAATAAAACAAAATCCCGCAAATTTGGCCCGTTACAATACCCCCTCAATGAGAGGTCTTCTGTCAAAACAGAAGAAATCTCATTGATAAAACCCCTAAGAGGACCGGTGAGGAACTGGTGCCAACAACCCCCTCTTGTTCTTACACCTCATGGGTAAACGACCCCCCCTGGCTCGGCGACTATGGACACATCTGAACGAGATCACTGGACTTCTCTGTGCGAGATCCCAACACCAAAAAATCGAACAGACACGCACCACAGCGCACCTCACCTTCTATCATGCTACCCCAAAAATCCTAAATCCCTGGCTTAGATCATGCCAGATCCTCAACCGATATGTTTCCCCTTTTATGCAAGCTGGGCTGCCTTTAGCAGATACTGGGCTCACACACACTTATATTACATACTGTAAACTTAAAATATTCTTCGAAAATTTATTTAAGTTAAAATTCATTAGCTGTTTTCCTTGAAAATCAAAACACAAATTCTGCATCTATACTGAATAATTCTCTTCATTAGTTTTTTGTTATTAGGAAAAAACAAATTAAACATCTCTTAAAATAGGAACATCCTTAACCTAACATGTGATTACACCTATATTCCAACAATGCAATTCAATAAAATAATTCAATAATAATAAACACGATTAGTACACAAACAATAAAATAATCAAAGTTTACAAACATCAGTTAGATGGCAGGCGCAAAATCAAGAAAAATTGTTTTTTTCCCAAAAAATTTAAATTTATTAAAATATATTCTTTCCATATTGAAATTATTTAAAATTTGTTCAAATCAATTAAAAACAAAATTGACTTTACTTCCTTGCTAAACATGCCTAGTATATGACCTCACCTATCAGCTGATCCAAAACTGGGTCAAGTCAAGAACCTTGACCTACATAAATTATACACAAGTTACATCTGAAAATACATTAAACATCTGTAAAATTCTATCTTTAAACACAAAAACACAATAAAATAAAACATTTAAAACAACAAAATATTATTATAATTAACAAGCAAATTGATATTTAAATTATTCAAAACAAACACTTTATAGCTTTACATTATTTTCAAACTCTATCAAAAATTTGTCACTGGTTGCAATTAAAAATTTTATATTCCCTTTATTTAAACATCTTATTCTCCATTACTCTGGGTGATTTAATCATTTATATTAGCTTGATTTGCCACTTGGCAGGTATTCATATATAATCTTTCTCACTCTTTGATTCTAATACACCTAACAACTTTAACTATCATGACACCCATCTCTATCAAAACATCTATCAAACAATCTCTAAACCCAACTTACTATTAAACTCAATTCTTCACCTTCTCTCGATATATATATAAAAATACTCTCTAACCCTTTGTACTTAGGATAAGTGTTTCCCCCCCCCCAAAAGCTCATTCCCTTATGTTGGTTCCTGGATTCTACCTAAGGTAACCCCTTCCGGCGACAAATGGTCCCTTCCCGTCCCAACCCTTTTGTTGCGGACTCCTCCATTACACTATCCCCTCTTACAAAATTGCCATCCCCAAATCTCATTCTAATTACCTCACTTCAACTACAAAATAACATCATCATTTATAAACATCAATATATCAATCATTACTTTACATATATTCCCCATATCTACTGTGTCAGCATCAATACTTCTCAATATCCATTACATTACCTTACAACAACATTACATTAATTCAAAACAATATTATTCTCTCTACTACCACTTTAACTTTAACTTGGACTGATCTACATGTCCCAATAAAATATTAATCACCCACAATCTGTCTCTTATTATTTTACAAATCATTTAAAATCTTCACTACATTAAATTACTTTTCTCATCATTTGGAATAGCATCTTTACCACATTAAAACATTATATTTAACATTAGTTACCTTGATCATCAATAAACAA
The DNA here is from genome assembly GCA_034769895.1 of Magicicada septendecula. Lineage (NCBI taxonomy): Eukaryota > Metazoa > Arthropoda > Insecta > Hemiptera > Cicadidae > Magicicada > Magicicada septendecula. The sequence continues at coordinate 456,734,289 of CM068368.1, forward strand.
TTTAACAGTGACATTTTACTACTGATCAGCTGACATTCCTAGCCAGTTGTAAACACATTTCAAAATTATGCAAATTACATGAAATACATATGAGTATCAATCCTTACATCTACCATATTACCCATCATTGTTTCCCCTCTCTTTGACTCTGGTACAATTATGCAAACCGCCTGCCAGTCGGTCTAGTTATTTACTTAGTTTCAAAATTACACAAATTATTTAGAACACATATTTTTTATCAATTCTTACCTCTAATAAAATAAAATAATACATTTAAAATACAGAATGAACACATTATACTGAACGTGTGAACACCTATTTATCCAAGCAAAATACAAGTGTTTAAATAGAGCAAAATTGATTTATCATTTTTAATTTACAAAATTTAAGTACGTTGCTCATCTGAGCAACCCCCAATCCACACACACTATTGTAATTTATGTAGGACTGTAGCGCCCATTTGCTTTCACAAAGACTGCATAGTTGGAGGAATTGGACATCTCCGTGTCTTTGCTTCGGCTTGACATTTTAAAAATTGTGGATATCGACATACCCTTGTTTTATATTGAAAAGCCCTTAAGACGGGTCTACCACCGGTCTATGCTGTCCCCACGTGGACAGAGTGGCAGCCGCTGTTCCATAGTTCCTGGATTTCCCCTAGTTTCACCCCCCCTATTAATTTCTACTATAAACCAATTTCAAGTCAGCTATGGTCAAGGGACTTGATATGGCCATAGCTGACCGCTAGCCAAAGCCACGATTAGTGCTGGTAAGGCAGTAATCGCCCGAAAAGTCGGGGAAATCAAACTTTCACTTCAATACCTGTTCTATACATCATTGATATGTACGGCACTAGAATCTATCATGGTACAATTGTACAAAAAGGTGTGCCGCACATTTTCGCCATGTTGGCCTCCGATGGAGGTAACACTCACTGTTACCCCCAACCCATTACACTATCTACTGGGGCACAGGCCACCCCAGCAATAGCGCCTTACTAACTAAATAATAAAAGTAATGAACTAAAACTTTCTACAATTGCAGGCAGTTCCACACTCCACTGTTCTATCACTTCTTTGAGCACCAATCTACCCCCCTAAATTATCCCCACATCTTGTATTGATAACAAGTTTTTTTTTTTTTTTTTTTTTTCACTCTTCAAAACGTTCCCATCCTCACTGATACTAAACTTGACAATTATAATTGGTCACTAAGTAAAATATAGTTACTGATATAAAATTAAATACATAAACAATCCGGACTATACAACAGTAAAATTTATATAAGTAAAATTTTTACATTTAGGAGGCTACTACTAACTATCCTTAATAGTAAATCTGTGATCGCCGAAAATCCGAGGTTCCGTCGCAAAGAGAATTTGGACAAGATAGACCTACTTCGTGAATTCCCATCCTCTTTATAACACAAAACCCATTTCCTTTTCTCCCATTTATTCTCACCTGCCGTCTATCTCACCCCCACCCCCTTTGCCACAAAATTCGTCTTTTCAGACTACGCTGTAATTAAAATCAGTAGCTAAAAGAATTTGGTTTTGCTACTGATATTAAAATATTATTGTGTATGCACTGCCTTGCATTTAAATAAAGCCTCCATTATATACATACACTCTAAGGCAGTGCAGGTACGTGACTGGTACACCAAAACGCTGCACCATGAGTGTGTTAATAATAATAATGCATGTCACGTACCTTTGGGGTCCCCCTCACCGTTTAAATGTGAAGTTAGTTTTCAAATTTCAACCAATTTTGGTGGAGCCGGACCATCGTTGTGTTCACCGCCCGAAGGAAGATCCTCCAACTATGGCCTGCCTCCAAGTTCCGAATACCACGGCCAGGACTGGTAAGATCGTGACCGCCCGAAAATGGGGGTGGATCCCTTCTGAAAACATATAGAAACCATTAAATTTCATTCATACAATTCATAAATAATAATCATTGTTAAAATTCTTATGCTGACCAATATAATTTCAAATTTGTAGCGTTGTGCGTTCCCACTATTTCCCTCGTCTCTCTGTTGTGCAACACATACGAATTCTTCATTTTAACTTCTATTACCTTGTACGGTCCCTCGTAGAGCAAGAAAAATTTCTTGATCTCCTTATCCTGAGCACTCGATAAATCATGTCGTCGTACTAATACCAGCTGTCCAACCTCGTACTGCGTCCACTTACCTTTCATATCATGCCTCTGTTTTCTCTTCTCCCCCTTCGTCAATAAGCTTTCATTCGCCAGCCTAAGTTTTACATCGCGACCAATAGTGTTGGTTTCTGGTGGATACTCAATTAATTGTTCCAAAATTCTCTGTGGACGCGTTCCTCTTATTAACTCATAAGGTGTGAACCCCGTCGACTCGTGGGTGGTGCAGTTAAGCCAATTTTCAATCTTCTGAACATATAGTGGCCACTCGCTGTGTTTGGCGTGGCAGTGTGTTCGGAAAATTCTTCCCAACTCCCTCATGACGCGCTCCGCCTGATTGGATTGTGGATGATACACTGCGGTGTGCTTCGGGATGATACCTTCCCATCCGAGAGTCTGGCGCCATCTTCCACTGATGAACTGTGGTCCATGGTCCGATAATATCACCTTCGGCTTACCCACGTTGATCATGTAGTCGTGTGTGATCTTTTCACTCAGCACCTTACTTGTTGCTCGCTTCACGCTATATAACCTTACATACTTAGAAAATGTGTCAAGTACAACAAAAATATACATCACCCCACCCCTACCCTTTGGCAATGGGCCATACAAATCCACCGCTACTAAATCAAATGGCTTTTCTACCTTAATGTAGTTTAATTCCCCTTCTACTCTATAATTTACAACTTTAGATTTCTGACATAGTTCACAAACTCTAAGTATCTTTCGGACGCATTTTTCCATATTTTTAAATAGACAAGATTCCCTTAATACATTCACACACTTCTTCGCCCCAAAATGCCCGTATCTAAGGTGACAGTCCCACACTATTTTCTCTACCAGCCCTTCAGGTATAACTAACCTCCAATCTCTTTCTCTCCCCTCTACTTTCTTAAACAAACTCCCCTGAAAAACTTGAAAATATTGTTTATACCCAAATTCATCTACATCTGATTCTACACTAGTAATTATCTTATTTAATTTACTATCAGCTCTTTGCATTACATTTATATACTTCAATTCTTCCCCAAACAGTTTATCTTCCCGGGATAGTCTATAAATCTCTATTTCTTTAATATCTCTACCCGTTCTATTTCTATCTGTGTCTACTCGTGATAGTGTGTCTGGCACCCTGTTCTCTACACCTTTAATATATTCCCAAGAAAAATTATACTCTTGGAGAGCTAACACCCACCTGGTTATCCGGCTGTGTGTGAGTTTACAAGTATTCAGGAACGACAGCGCTTTATGGTCCGTCCTGATGATCGTTTTATTGCCCAACAGATACGTCCGGAACTTCTTCACCGCAAATACGATACTGAGAAGCTCCTTCTCGGTGGTAGTGTAATTACGCTCTGCGGCTAGCAACGTCCGGCTGGCGAAGGCAATGATCTTGTGTTCTCTCGCCTCGTCCTCTTGGTACAGTTCAGCTCCGAGTGCTATATTGCTGGCATCGGTCTGTAAATAGAAATTATCATTAAAATTTGGGTGGTTCTTTAAATCATATCAGCGAACTTATTCTTGATTTTGCTAAACGCTTCTCTTTCGTTTTCACCCCACCTCCATTGTTTGTTCTTTTGTAGCACTGCGCTAAGTCGGGCCGTCGTCTGGGCGTAGTTTCGCTGGAACTTCCTGTAAAAATTACAGAGACCAAGAAAACTTTGTAATTGTTTTATATTCTTAGGCTCCGGGAACGTCAGGATGGATTCTACTTTGTCCGGATTAGCCCGTATTCCTGTGGGTGTTATGATAAAACCTAAAAAATGTATTTCCGTCTGTAAAAAAATTGATTTGTCCCAGTTCACCGTCAAACCTCCCTGGTATAACTTCTCCAACACGTATTCTAGATGTTCTACGTGCTCCTCAAATGTTCGGGAAGCTATTAGAATATCATCAACATATATAGTTAAAAAATCTAAGTTATGAGGTTGCAAAATTTCGTCCAGACACTTGATAAAACTAGCTACACTGGTGTTCAATCCAAACGGTAGTCGTTTGAATTGATAATTTTTTCCATTGAATAAGAAAGCTGTATATTTCCTACTATTCGCTGCCAACGGAACTTGCCAATACCCGGTGGTTAGGTCTAAAGAGGTCATATATTTCACACCACTGAACTTCTGAAAAATTTCCTCAATGGCTTCGGGTGACTCCCGGTCTGGAATAATTATTTGATTGATTTTGCGGGCATCTAAACATAACCTAACTCTCCCGTCTTTTTTAATCACTACTACTAAAGGGTTAGAATATGGTGATACGGATCGCTCAATTATATCTCCCTCTAACATTTTCTCTAACTCAATCTGAACAGCTCTTCTCTTCGCATACGGCACCGGATAACTTCTTTGTACATAGGGTGCGTGTTCCCTTACCTTTAATTCGCATTCATAGTTTCTTGCCCGCCCTGGTATATCGGCAAACACTTCTCTAAAATTCTCTACTACCCGCCACAACGATTCACGTTGAGAACTCCCTATTACGCCACCCTCACTACAAAATTTAAGTGCCCTCTCATCCCATAATTGATCTACATTTTCATCACCCTCTATTTTACTCTCACTACATACATTCATACTACCTTCCGTTTCTTGTTTATAAACCCGATTATGTATCACCCTTACCCCCGAAATTCTTACTGCATCTACCACCCGCTCAAAATTAATTCGGACTGATTCTACTTCACTGTTTAATTCTAACACCCGTTTATGAAAATCAATCACCGCCTTATGTTTAATCAGAAAATCATTTCCCAATATAACCTCAAGATTTAATCCCCGTACGACTAGAACTGTATTATCGTACCCTACCCCGTTAATTATCATATTTAAATGTACTTGTTTGGTGACTCTTTTACTCCTAACGCCCGTAATACCTACAATCGTCACTCCCGCTACTGGCAAAGATGGAATATTTTTATTTATTTCTTTTAATTCGTGTAGTACGTGTTCCGAAATAACAGAGATTTCGCTACCTGTATCTATTAAAGTTTTAATCTCCTTACCTTCTATGTTGATTTTCACCTCGGTCAGTCCATTCTCTCGTCTCACTGCTTCAAAGTCTTCCTCCTCCAATAATTCCTCAGATAAATCAGTTATGATAATATTGTTTCGATATCTGTCATTCATTTGGACCCCAGAAGCTTCCGGCGACAACGGTCGGGTCCGGTGTTCCATTGTCTCTCTTAGTTTCCCGCAGACGTGCTCGCCACCGCTGGGTTGTATCCTCTCCCACTCTGGTTCATCTGCTTTTCATTGGTGTTACCTCTCGGCGCTCCTCCTTGGCCTTCTCCCCTTCGTTGGTATACATGCTGGTTCTGTACGGGTTGTGGTCCCTGTCGCTGACCCGGTCTCTCCCTCCTTCATCTAAAACAAAAATTTTGTGACGCATAATTCTCCTGTGAACACGCCGGACAAGTCCACATTGGGCCTCGGTTATTTTGTTCTCATCTGGGGTATGCAGGTCCATTTGTAGGTCCCCTCGGCGGTCCCTGATTACCTCCGTTATTCATATTCTGCTGGTTGTGACGGCGACTCATTTCTTGGTCCCGGATGTTCTGAAACACATCTAAAATGTTTTCTAATTCGCTAATATTGGCTACCTCCCACGTCATCAGTGTTATTTGCACTTCCCTTGGCAAATGCTTACTTATATGCCTCACGAAAGATCTAAATGGCAATGGCGGTTCTAGATATTTCGCCTCATTAAATATTCTCATCACATACCCTGTTATATTATTATTGGGCCCCCCAAAATTCCCGGTTCCCATAATCCTACTGCGTAACACCTCTTGGTCTTCTTCAGACCAATATTTATTTCTGAATGCGGCCTCAAAACTTTCAAAACACCCCCGCTCTGTTTTGTGTACTTCGGCCCATATCTCCGAACTACCCTTGAAACATTTTAAAATTTTCAATAATTGTACCTCCCAGCTATTCGTATTAAATTTATTAAATTCTCTCACTCTATTTATGAACTGCATAGGATGCACTCTTTTTTATTATCACAACTAAATGTCTCTAACTCAACTTCACTGCTTACGTCACGAGTCATAATTACTCGTTCGGTAACAGTGTTTACTTGTTGGCTGATGGCCATACTCAACTCATTTTTAACATCCATAATATTTTTTTCAACGTTCATTAATTTATTGTTACTATCAGATTCAAGGTCACTTATTGTATTATGTATGGTCTTAAATTCGATCTTACAATTATTTTCTATTTCACTTATTTTAATGTTATTATTTTCAATCTTATTCATAGCATAACTAACCTTACATTCAGTATTGGTGTTGCATTCACTTATTTGTTTCTCAACAATTGTGTTTATTACACTACATTGTTCCGTGATCTGTTTTTCTACTTTATTGGTTATATCATTCTTTATATCAGAAACACGGCACTCTAATTGCTCATTCATAGACTCTGACAATTGTGATTTAATATTTTCACAACGTTCCTCAACATGTTTATCTAGTACATGACTCAAATTATCAAATTTTGCACTTATACTCTGCTGCAACTGAATATTCTGTTCTTCAAGTATTTTATTAAAATTGCTATTTTGAACGTCAAAACGACGGTGTATCTTGTCAAATCTTTCATCATTAGAATTAAAACGTTTATTAAAGTCATTACTTAAAATCTCAAATTTACTGTCCATCTTTCGTAAAAAACTCATTATATCCGTGTCATCGGATTGTTTATTTTTATTGGTTGAAACTGGGGTCAACTGAATCCCAGAATCAACATCTGTTTCGCTTAATTGTATATGGGCAGCGATTGGGGTAGAATGAATGATGACATTACCGTCAACATCTGTTTCTGCAACAGCGCTCGGCTCAGCTGCCTGCATATCACTTTCATTCAGTGACTGTGACTCAAGGTCACTTCCACTCATTTCTACGTTAGTTATATTACTTTTAGTATTCTCAAACATTTTCAACTAATTTATTTTTACTTACGGAATAACTACCAATGATTAATCTCTTTGCAAAACCTTATATTACAACATATATAAAATCAACCTTCTACCATAATTACGTAAGTTTACATGACTACAATTTTGCTTTCATAACCGTAATTCATTCAATGTACTGTCAAAATATAGGCTGGCGTAATAAAACTTTCTTCTTGCATTACATCCTGCTGGCACGGCACCAATTGTAACCCTCGTTACTTATTTATTTATGAATAAAATTGTAAACTTCCACTTACCTTTAACTTTAGATCTGGCCGTATCTCTAAGTGGGGACGAACCCCGTTCGTACGGCGAACTTGACAGCACATCAAATGAAATAAGGTTTTTTTTTAAATGAATTTAATTACCAAAATGTATCATTTGAAAAATAATGGTTTTTTATTTTACGCTTGTTAAACATCTTTGATATGAAAAAATGTTACTCTCTCCACATGGTATTTTAGATTTTGAAGTACAGCTTTAGAAATTCTCTTGACTTAATAATTACCTTACCTTATTTTAATTCACTTAAAAATACAGCCCAGCCTGCCTTTCTCACACACATTCAATTTATTTTAAATAACCCCTCCCCTGATCATTTCAATTTCCCCAAACCCTTAAACATTTGTTGAAATACTCCCCGCCGGCAACGTGGTTTTCGATCGAACTCACTATTCCTCTTTTGAATTGATACTTGTGTCCGAAAATTAAATAGATATGTTCTTCACTGCATTATTTACCGCGGTCACATAGTTTTAAACTGTTAGTTCACTTTACAACTGGCAATTTATAAAATTTGTTTAAAAAGTAGCCCCGTGGGGCTGTACCTGCAGGTACGGTCTATGTCGAACTGGGGAGAACGGCGTAGCATGCGCCGCTAACTTGATTGCGTCTCTTGTTGTGGAAACCAATGCCTTGTGATTCTTTGCTGTAGTTTCGCCCTATTCAGCCCATGTAAGTTTTTGGGTGCAGATCACATACGATATTTGCTAGGCACTGGCTGACGTAAAGATATGGGCGTGACTTAGGCTAATATCCGCCAGCAAGGTAGACTAAGGTGGATAAAAATTGTTTCTTAGCCATCTTGAGTTGCACAAAACTAGCGTCGCTCCGCGCGCCTGCTCGCGTGATGTATACGAGCGCATGGTCACACACAAACAAAGTTCTTGGAAATTAAGGCTAGGTGGATTCCTGGTTACCGATTGCACAATGTGATATTACTGTGCCTTTGTTAGAAACTGCTCTTACAATACGTGTTCTGGTCCCGTTTGAAAATAAACTTTACAAATATTTTTATAAAAACCCAAAAAATTTAATAAAACAAAATCCCGCAAATTTGGCCCGTTACAGGCTGTGTGGGCTGTGGCCCCATCTTGCTGAAACCACACATTGTCCAGTTCCATTGCTTCGAGAGCAGTCAAAAAAAACTCTTGGATCATTGTCAAATAACGGTCTGAATTCACGGAAACAGCACCACCGTTTTCTTGAAAAAAGTAAGGGCCAATGATTCCTACTCTTGAAATTGCACACCATACCGTGACACGATCCGATTGAAGGCGCCTCTCATGAACTTCCCTGGGATTTGTTTCACTCCAGTGCCACATATTCTGTTTGTTAACACAGCCACTAAGGTGGAAATGTGCCTCGTCAGAGAAGAACACAAGTGCGTCGTTGGGTAAGGTGTCAACCAGGTGCTCACTGATGTTTGTCGGTTTACATAATCACGTTCTATCAGTTGTTGGGTCACAACCATTTTGTATAGGTGCAAATGGAGGTCATCGTGAAGAATTCGACGAATAGAATAGAATGTGCCAACACCCCAAGGGCAACTGCATGTTTACATGCAGAGCGCTTAGGAGACCGCAGCATAGCCAAACGAACTCGTTCAACATTTTCAGGTGTTGTAACGTTCCTCTGAGGTCCTCTCTTTCTTTTGGACACATTCCCCGTTTCCCTGAAGGCGTCCACCCACAATAAAATCGATTTCCGATCAGGAACATGGCCTCGTGGGGGAATTTCGAAGTGATGACGAAAGGCACGTTGCACCGCGATGATCGAGCAGCTGTTAGAAAAATACGTCTCTACGGCAAAAGCGCGATGCTGCCTCGACCAAAGCATTGTTGCGACTGAAACGGGTGGGGGCACAAACCTCCGACCCTGCCTCTTCAATTGAGACCTCCCCATCACTCTGTGACCCCCACATAACTTCACCGCGCCATTGTCAAAAAAGGAAGTTCCCACGCCCCACCCTGTATAAGTGAATGTAGCCCATGTTTTACTGTTGTTATTATTATTTGTGTACGGTTCATTCTGATCAGTTCTTAAATATACTGTCCTTATTTTATATATCATTTTATTTTCTATTGTCTTTATGGCGTTTTACTGTACCCATTTTGCTCAGCAGTTTGGTAAATTATACTTCTTTCCTTTTTTTTACCTGTGTGTTAAGTGGTATTTTGTACATTCTGTTAAACAGTGAATGGAAAAGCTGCCATTTTTTGTTGTGGTGGTCGGTTAAATTGTTAGAACTACATGCTAAGGTTGATTATTGTTTCTTGTAATATTTATACCTGAATAGTTGATTTTCTTGTGTTTCTCTTTGTCTTCTTTGAAAATGTATGTTCCTACAATTTTTATAATTTTAAAATTTATTACCATTTTTAAAAAAGTTTGAACTTTGCAATCATTTTAACTAAGAATATAAATATTAATATTGTCACTATCATACAGGTAACTATAATTAATGAAGAGGTGATACTAATTAAATGGGAAAACACACACTTATATTTCAGATTTGACAAATTAGAATCAATTCATTTAAATATTTTTGTCTCTGTACAGTTGGGAATGTCATCCAATATGGCTGCTCAGTTGAGTCTGTTATAAAAAAATTATAAATTTTAAATAACACCATTAACAAGTACCTTCTTCAGAAACTTTGTTCTGCCTTTTATTGAATACACAAGTAATGTACAAAAATATTTGGTAATCTCCACATGGACATTATTTGGATTTCAGTACCATATATATTGTACTGCGAAGTCTTATTATAGCTTCCACAGTCGGCAAAGTGTTGGAACTTTAATACATTTTTTATGTACGAATGCTTTCTAGATATTCTTATTGTTTTCCCAGTTTTCCATCTGTATATGTGCTCTTCTTTTTCCAGTTTTTAGGAAAAAATTATACTGTTGTGTTCACTACACCTTAGAACCTGATGCATACTGTCCTCTTTGTTTATTTCTGTAACTGTTCATAGAATAGAAATATACACTTTCAGCATGTAGGCATCTTAAATGCTACAATCAGGCACAACAAGAAACGAAGCTTGCTCATGCCGAATTAGGTGGCAAATGTTAAACAGAAACTACGCTGTTGCACTCCACCATATAACAAATTTTCAATTAGTGTTTTCAAGCTTCACAGTGTAACGGGGCAGAAGGGGATGAGGGATTTTAATTTGATTGTAAATGCGACGCAGTGTGGTCACCCACACCGGGCCTCAGTCTTTAACAATAGACAGTCCTGAAGGGAACACCCCTCTGCAAGTTGGTCCAGAAAATCTATCAAAATGTACCATTTTCTGATGCTCTGGAATGTGAGAGCGTGCGGAAGTGCGTGTCCTTACAGTTGAATAAACACGTACTTGGCTCGCTGGTCTCTTACAGTGAATCCACTATACATCGTGAGAAAGAATGACTGTGTGACGTGATTCTCGTTTTAGCCAATCACAGGGCAAGCTGGTCAGAATGAAGGTGCCCTGGCCATCTTGGAAACACAGTTTTGGCATCTGTTGTCTTATAGCAATAGAACCGCGCAGTTCACCATAAAGGCTCGCGAGCCGAAAAGTTATCAAAAGTATAAAAATATAATATAAACGAGGAACTAAAGCGATCTAAAACAGTGTACACTCAACTAAACTCAGTGGTAACGAAATTGAACAGTGCAAGAATAATTCGGACAACTAGTGACCAAAAAATTGTATGGAGATCAACAAGTGACCTGCAGGGATGCCGATAAGACGTAACTGTATATCAAAAAATTAATTATGAAAATTTTAAAACAAAAAGCGCTTAATTAAATGGGGTATGTGTGTGAATGAGAGAATGAGCAGATGCTGGGTTGCCTTTGTTATAAGTTAAGTAATTATTTGTGTTCAGCATAGTAAAAGAGAATATTAAATTTTATCTGTACTTGTGAAATGAGGAGATAGCAGCAATACTGAAATTTGTTTGGAATTAAATTTTGAAGGAAATAATTCAGTAAAAGAGAATACAAAAAATGTGTTTAATAAAATCTGAATGAGTTAACCGTAAATGAGCGTAGTTATTGAACTGCAGAACCCTAAATCACGTTTATATATCACAAGTTCGTGTGATGAACCCTGGGCGACACAAGGTAAGCAAGATGAGTTTGTATTAATTATTATGTGATAAGTAAATGTAATATTACAACAGCTCATCATCGGATCGGATATATCCTAACATGTTTCCAATCTGATGATGAGCTGTGAAGCTTGAAGCGCTAATTGGGAATTTTTTACATAGTGGTGTGCAACAGTGTAATTTCTGTTTGTGATTAGAACCATTAACACAACTTTTTTAATTTACAAAATTGTTAAATAGTTATAGTACACATTACATGTTAATATACTGTGCATATTTTGAGTAACAGTGTATCTGTTAACTATAACTTATTGTTTCTTTTTACACTAGCATGTTTGTTAAATAAAACTGTTTTGTTAGTTGATTTTAATATATTAAAACCACATGTCTTTAATGTTCTGTGCATTTTTTACTAACAGTATGTCAGCTTTTAACTGCTATTTATAATTTTATTGATTCATTTTGTCACGAGCACTAGTTTCAGCTAAGTGTGTCAGTAGTTCATTTTAATTATCTTAGTGTATGTTAGCAACAGTGTTATTTATGTATTTATTGTAAATATATTTTCTTTGTTCATATATTTAGCTTTTATAGTTTTTTTTATTTTATGCTTTTTAAAATGAGTCAGTATAATAAATGTGTGTTCAGAGTGTGATATGGATTGTGAAAATTTCAAGAATCGTAGCCAGCATGTTCTAAGTTACACCCCAAATAATAAACTATAAAGTCCCAGTTTTGAGTATCCTGAAGTTGTGTTTATATCTGATAAACAGTTTAAACACTGCACATTGAAGTGTCATGATTGTGGCATGGCATATGGCATTGTGGCATGGTTCAGGATTATCTAGATTTAATAAACTTAAATGCCTCTTATGTGTTTTTGCTCCAGCAGAAAAACAAAATTTACTTTAGCACATTAAATTGTACATATAGCCTAGTATAAATGAAGACTGAAGTTAAAGGTTTTTGGTAATTCCAAAGTTTCATGGAATAGAAACAAGGCGTTGAAAAGGAAAAACATTCAAGATCCTTTAAGAAACAAATCTCTCATTCTGCTATAGATATAATAAAGACATTATTATACATATTGTGACAATTTCATTAATAAAAAAAATGGTAATTAACAAATAGGTAATGTGAAGGCTGAGAAAGTTTAAATTTTTAATAAAATCGCACATTTAAACTAAATCTTATTGCTATCATTAAATAATAATAGTATTTAATAAAGAGTTGTAATAATAAAATAAAAAGGAATACGAGTGTACAGATAGGGTAAACCTTGTTAATTAATCCTGCATAGACATGCGCTAACCGGAATTAACTTGAATTCCGACCCCTAAACAAACTAATAATACTTGTAAATTTGACATTATTTAAATAATTAAACAAGACCACTGTAATGTACTTTAATAACGTCTGTAATTAAGAATATCTCTGCTTAATTAAATAGTCAAACTTTAATCATTTAAATAAAGAAGGAACATGGAACTACTTTTATGCTGAAGAGTAAATGACGCGAGATTACTACTCTCACCCCTTAACTATTAACCCACTTGCAATGGAGCGCTCACGCCGTAAGCTGCGCACAGCGTTGGTTCGCGACGCAGATATAAATATGTGAAAGTTAGCTAAAGAATATCTAAATAACTAAATTGTGCGCCGATGACATCTCTATCAAATCTTAAATAAGAAATTATGTAATTAATACAGTACTAGAACCATGAGGTGAAATTCAACTAATAAATAATTATGTGAAGTGAATACGAGTGAAACAAACTTTTGCTTTATTTATTCTAACAACAAGAATTACTACAGTCATCTAAGAAGAGAGTACCACACCCAGAATGATTTAGCATACGTCAGGAACTTCACCGTCACCGGATACTAAGGTAACGACAGACCTTAAGGAAACACACCGAGGACCGAAGAGCCAAATCTGCATCAACTACAGGAAACCACAGGTGACATGGAGGCTTGTCTTCCATGGTTATGAGATACTAAAATTATAACCAACAAAAGACAATTTAACTAACACTTTAAGACTTTTAAAAAACAGACATTATATGTAAGATGTAGTCTGTAATCTAATAAAACTGTTTGTAGTAAAAGAGTAAAAGTTTAAACTGAAAGCATTATTGTTTTAAAAAGGTTAATAAAGTCCATTCTTCAAATGGCACAATTTTCAAGATTGTATATGGGGAGGTGACCATTATTAACATACTATATTCAATCCCGGATCCATGGAATAAATTAAATTGATGTACATCTTTATTTTGAGGGCCCTTGTGAAAGAATAAAATATAAATCATCTTGTAAACTGTAAGCTGTTGAACCATATATGTTGAGAACTTTAAGTAGAGCAATTAATCTCATTATGTAATAAAGAGATGTCATCTTTAGTACAGACTAAACTGAGTGCATAAATCAACAGTCTCCCCTTCCCAGTTTCCTTTTATATTAATTGTTTTGGTGTTGTGATTAATTTTCAGCTCGTCACAACGAAGGCAGCCTGTATAATTGGCAGAACCAATTAATGCGGGTTCCCTATGTTATAACACAAGTTAAGATGTTATAATATGTCAGAGAGCTGGGTAGTTTGTTATGATAGCAAAGGTAGTCAGCATTTACAATTACAAGGACGTATCAAAGTCAGTGCCATCTGTCCCTCACCTCTCAAGCCTTTGGGTTACTGAATATGAAGGTGTTACTTGCAAAATTAAATATACCATCACATCAACCCATGTGGGTTATCTGAATAATGTAAGCCATTTAGGGCTTAATGAACCAGTGGGGGTGAATATTATTTATTTATTATAAGCAATAATAATTAACTGTATTTATCTACAGATTTGTTGTTAGGAGATGTAATATTTATCACCTTCAGTTTTTGTTGAACCCTCTCCAAAATGAAATCCTGTTATGTCCATGCATCTCAAGTAATGGATGACAAAATATATACTTCTGCCATTCTAAATTAGGAAGAACTCTCTTATTAACAAAGCTGTAAAACACTGAGCACACATTACATTCAAGGTCAAGTAAGATTACAAGAGAATGCAACAGTTATTAAGAAGTAATTGTGTCCCAGTATTATACACACAAGCTGTTGATCTATTCACTCATGTACTTTAATAGGTGTCAAAATTTTAAATAAAATAATCATAATTATTATTATAGTAATATAGTATAGGTAACTTTAATTGCAAATTTAATATATGTAAACTTATATTAACATATTGACCCACGTAAACAAAACCATGTACGTACTTGTCCAAAAATTTCAATCATCAACGTGTCAATTTGACGACAAACTCGGACAGGTAAATATCCTGTTGCCGCCTGTGTAAAACTGTCATAGTTACCCTCCCGCAAGTTGAGTTAGACAATACGCCACCCTCTTTGATAGTTCTATTGTTATAAGAAGCGTGTATTATCCTATGTTTAGTAACCGAGGATTCCCCCTTTGTTGAACGTATATTGAAGCCTGTGTGAGATTTCTCTCTCTCTACCAATGTAAAATGATTAAAGTTCTCATTTTAATTGTTTATTTGTAAAAAAAAAGAAAAAGAGTAAGAATACAATTGATTTATATTTTCATTTTTCTTGTGTAAAAAAAAAAGAAAGCGTTGTATAGAATTTAATGCAAATAGTAGAATAATTATTTATAACCACTCACATTTCAAAAATGGCTGTATTTAACCCTGATCTATTATTAAAAGATGAGCTGTGTTACGAAGCTATTTTACGCGGTTTAAAACACATGAATGTAACAGTGTCTGAATTGCGAAAATCATTACGCGAAACCAGATCAGATATACCCTCGCAGTTAGATAGATTGCGTGAACTCGATTATGACAGCGAACGAGAAACCTGTTATGCGAAGTATAGGGAACTGACGTTATTATCTCAAAACCTTCAAGACGAAAAATCACCTACTGTAATATTGCGCGTCACGCAACGAATAGAACATTTAACCCGCCGGTTGAACAATTTATTAAGCTGGCCCGGCGTCACCATAATCCCTGCCGATGTGCAGAAATTTGCGGATGAGGCATTACGCCAATTACCCATGATTATCAACGACTTACGACGAAAGTCAGACTCATCTAGAATAGAAGAAATTGAACAATCCTTACAAAAATTATATATTTCCCCGGTTCAATCCCCTACTTTAGAACACCCTCCCTCCACCTCGAACCACGAATCACCCACCGTATCAAAGATACAACCGACTCATGAACAGTTACCTAGTAGAGAATTAAATACCCTAACGATATCAGAACCCGTACAGCCAAATGGTCACCATACTCGCACTAGTCGATATGCGATTACAACTCCTAATGCAGCCACAAATCCTTCGAAATGTATACCAAATGTAAATTTTAATATAGACCTCTACGGAAAGATTACCCACCCAGTAGAGAAAATAATTAATGAAATTCCTTACACCGATGGCTTAAGTATAACGAAACTGTTGAATTTTATCAGATACCTACTGCAAATAAAAGATCTACAACAATTGAATGATTGGCAAATACTGCAAGTAATCCTACCCAAACGTAAACCACCATTACGAGATCGTGTACTGGAATCATTAAACTCGACTCTTCCAGTAGTAGAACTTCATACTACCATAATCAAATATTTTATCCCCACGAGAATTTACGAGGAGATTAAAAGAAATACCGTACTTCGAGTTCAAGGAGCCCATGAAAGACTGGCCCACTATATTGCAGACATCAGAGAATCTTCACATCTACTGCAAGTCGACTGGAGTGAGAAACAATTGGTCGATACTATTCTATATAGGCTTATCTCCTGAAGAACGCTCCCGTTTAGCACTAATAAGTAGACCCCACACTTTCGCTGACCTTCAACAATGTAGTATTCACTCTTCAAATGTATGGTACGCAGATCAGCACAGACATGCATCAGTATCCACAACTCCACATAGAAGGGAAACGCAAGCCCTAGTCTCAGATGCAAGAACTCTACGAGAAAGACGACCATTTCGGCGACCAACCTATTTTCATGGCCATGGTAAGTCCAAGGAGCCTCAACCTCGACAGGAAACCAGTGAGACCCCACGTAAAGAATATGTATGCTATAACTGCGGGAAACCTGGACACCTCAGTAGAAACTGTAAACGGAAACAGTACAATCAAAAAAAAAAATTATCCAAAAAACATGTAAGGCGGGGAGGTCCAAAACCCTGTGTCTTCCGCAGCATCGTGAAAACAGGTAAACCCCTGAGAGACAACAAATTAAAACAAAATAATAATAACAAAATAAAATTAGACCCCTATGTTAGAAAATTTATCCATAACTGTAACGCTATTAATAAATGTGGTTTCAGTAATTGTCAATTACCGTATATACAAGTTGACCTTGGTGTTACATCCACCCTCGGATTGATTGATTCCGGATCAACGCGAAGTTTAATTAGTCAAGAGCTAGCCAATAAATTATTTTAACACAATTTAGTTAAACGCAGTCAATCAGTAAATATTAGATGCGCTACAGCTAATAAACAAAACTTAATGATAAAACTTATCATCACGTTTAAAGTAAAAAATTAAGAATCTAACGTGGTATTTTCCAATGTTGGTATGCGACGAGTTAGGACCCGAGTTAATATTGGGAGCTGATTTTATCAGTAAAACAGGAATAATTCTAGATATTCACGATAAGAAATTTTATTTTGGATTCGATCGTTCACGAAAATATAACTTGGATGATAATGCAAATAACAGAGAGAGTACTAGCACGACCTCTACACATCTAAAACATCACGAATCTGAATTAGGTCATCTGGAAAGTAATGATAAACGTAACATACAGACGTTAATAAAACAATTCTCCAATGTCCTCACCCCAAAGTTACGACTGACGGACCTGATAGAGTACAAAATAAATTTGAGCGACAATAAAGTAATACGTTTAGCCCCATACAAGTTATCACCTCCAAAAATGGAAGTAATGAGGAACCAAATTAACAAATTGTTAGAACAAGGAGTCATCGAACCCTCTACTTCATCTTATTCATCACCCGCGTTTTTAGTACCCAAAAGTAACGACAAACATAGATTAGTTGTGGACTACAGACAACTAAATAAACGGATAGAATTTGAATCTATACCGCTTCCCGACATCCACAGTGCTTTTCATTATTTTACGAAAGCAAAAATTTTTACCATTATGGATTTAAATCAGGCATTTCATCAAATACCCCTTTCGGAAGAATCAAAACGTCTAACCGGATTTGCCGTCCCTTTCAACCTGTACCAATTTACGAGGGTACCCTTTGGTATATCCCAAGATAGTTCTGTATGTAGCAGATTATTAGAAAAATTATTTCATGATATAAAATTTAAATATGTGTACCACTACTTAGATGACATCATTATCTACAGCGAGTCAATTGAGCAACATCTTAAACATCTACGTGAAGTACTATCCCGATTGGAGAACGCTAGATTAACCGTAAACCCCAGTAAAGTAAATTTTGCTGTCACACAATTTTCATTTTTAGGTCACATCGTAAAAGCCAACGGAAAGGTAAGCATAGATCCCGAGCGAACCCGTGCTATCAGAGAATTTTTACCACCGTGGGATACGAAAGGAATAGCCCGATTTTTAGGAATGATAAATTATTTCCACAAGTATATCCCACATCTAGCCGAAATTGCAGCACCGCTAAATACCTTAAGAAAGAAGGGAGTTAAATTTGAGTAGAATGAGCAACACCAAACCGCATTCGAGAAATTAAAAGAAAGCATCATATCACCCCCAGTACTACAATTAGCCGATTTTACAAAACCGTTTGTAGTGCAGACAGACAGTTCAAGTGTAGCCCTAGGTGCAGTAATATATCAGGAAGTAGATAACTCTAGATTACCTATTAGTTACGCTTCACGCACCCTGACAGACCAAGAAAAGAAATACTCCGCATACGAATTAGAATGTTTAGCTATCGTTTTCGCTTTTGAGAAGTTCAAACCCTTTTTAGAACATAAAGAGTTTTTGTTAGAAACAGATAATCAAGCATTATCTTGGCTACTAAATCACCCAAAACAGTTAGGTCGTATCGGAAGATGGGTATTAAGATTAAATTGTTTTAAATTCAAAGTACAACATATTAGAGGCACCCAAAACGTAGTTACCGATACACTGTCACATATGTTCCAGCCGAGTAGTAAAACATACGAAAACAAGGAGAGTAGAGAAACGCCGATTATCAATACTTTAATGACCGAATTTCCTCTTGCATTTACGGACGTAGCCCAGTATCAACAACAAGACCCACGTTTGAGACCAATTATTGAACAACTCGATAAAGGAAATAAGTCAGAGAAATACATATTAAGTAAGAGAGTGTTATGTTGTAGAATAGCGAACAGAAAATATTTACGAATAATTGCCCCTGATATTATTAAACCTATGCTGATGGAATACTATCACTCTTCCACCATTGGAGCACATATGGGAATAAATAAAACCATACATCGAATTCGTAAAGAATATCACTGGGAAAATATGAACAGTGAGATCGCTAATTTCATGAAAAGGTGTAAGTTGTGTGCACTCAGCAAACCAGCGAGAAACAGTCAAATAAGTCAATTAATCTCAGAAATTCCTGCTATCCCGTTCTCCAAAATTTATTTAGACTTTTCAGGACCCTACCCGCGTTCTAAATCAGGAAATACAATGTTACTAATTTGCGTAGATTCTTTCAGCAAATTCGTCTGGATGTACCCCATGCGGCGAGCATTAGCTTCAACCACCGTAAGTATTTTACAGCATAGATTATTTAAAGAATTCAGTACCCCAGTCCATCTAGTGTCGGATAACAGACCACAGTTTAAGTCAAAGGAATTCAGGAACATGTGTTTCAAACTAGGAGTAGACCACATTACCACTACAGTGTATCGTCCGCAAGGTAATATAGCTGAAAGGTATTTGCAAAACCTAAAATCTGCTTTAATAGCCTACCATGCAAACGATCATACGTCATGGGACCAGAACCTATCATGGATACAATTCGCCTTTAATTCAACATATCATGAAGGACATAAGTCTACCCCATTCGAATTATTGTTCAAATATAAACCTAACCACCCATTATCCACTAAGTGTAAAATACATGAGTTGTTACCCCTTGAAATTAGGGATAAAAACATAAAGAAAATCTGGAATGAAGCACGTGCTAATTTACGAGCTAACTTAGCGAAATCAAGGAAATATCACGAGCGAAATAATAATAATAATAAAGTAAAGTACCAAATCGGTGACTTAGTAATGTATAAAACACACCCTACGAGTAGTGCAATCGATAAGACAACTTCCAAGCTATCATACCGATGGTGCGGTCCTTATCAAATTCACAAATACTTAACTCCAGTAACTGTAGCCCTGTACGAACCCTCTACTCAAAAATATGTACGAAGAACACATATTTTGCAGATAAAACGTTATCACAAAGAAGGAAATGGTAGAGTGCAAGCTAAATAAATGTAAAAAAAAAAAGGTATATGTTTTGTACTCAACTGCTAAAGAGTACTTGAGTAACATTTGGCTACCTAATCGTATAAATAGGTACGAGGCCTGATCAACCTTGAATCCTATTCATCGAAAGTAGAGCAAAGTGAGAAGTCAGCTGACATCAAATATGAGTAATAATTAAGTAACAAATTACTTAAAGAGTAATTCTATAACAAGAATAACTCACAACTAAAGAAAAATCCGGTAGTAGTCATAAGTAGTAGAGTTAAGAAAAATTTAGAATGTTTATAATATGTTTTATAATGTGTGAATTTTATGTAGTATTAGAATTAGTCTGTAAAGTTTTATATATATATATATATATATATATATATGGATAGTAAGAATAAGCAAGTCGAGAGTGACTTATGCAGCTCGTAATTATATACAGAGAAACGGGTGAGAGAAATTTCACACGGTAATCCCCAAGCATACTCCCGGTACATTGCTGACCAAATAAGCCGGAGTCTGTTCTTAAGCGGCGGAGTATGTGACGATTTCATTAATAAAAAAAATGGTAATTAACAAATAGGTAATGTGAAGGCTGAGAAATTTTTAATTTTTAATAAAATCACACATTTAAACTAAATCTTATTGCTATCATTAAATAATAATAATATTTAATAAAGAGTTGTAATAATAAAATAAAAAGGAATACGAGTGTACAGATAGGGTAAACCTTGTTAATTAATCCTGCATAGACATGCGCTAACCGGAATTAACTTGAATTCCGACCCCTAAACAAACTAATAATACTTGTAAATTTGACATTATTTAAATAATTAAACAAGACCACTGTAATGTACTTTAATAACGTCTGTAATTATGAATATCTCTGCTTAATTAAATAGTCAAACTTTAATCCTTTAAATAAAGAAGGAACATGGAACTACTTTTATGCTGAAGAGTAAATGACGCGAGATTACTACTCTCACCCCTTAACTATTAACCCACTTGCAATGGAGCGCTCACGCCGTAAGCTGCGCACAGCGTTGGTTAGCGATGCAGAGATAAATATGTGAAAGTTAGCTAAAGAATATCTAAATAACTAAATTGTGCGCCGATGACATCTCTATCAAATCTTAAATAAGAAATTATGTAATTAATACAGTACTAGAACCATGAGGTGAAATTCAATTAATAAATAATCATGTGAAGTGAATACGAGTGAAACAAACTTTTGCTTTATTTATTCTAACAACAAGAATTACTACAGTCATCTAAGAAGAGAGTACCACACCCAGAATGATTTAGCATACGTCAGGAACTTCACTGTCACCGGATACTAAGGTAACGACAGACCTTCAGGAAACACACCGAGGACCGAAGAGCCAAATCTGCATCAACTACAGGAAACCACAGGTGACATGGAGGCTTGTCTTCCATGGTTATGAGATACTAAAATTATAACCAACAAAAGACAATTTAACTAACACTTTAAGACTTTTAAAAAACAGACATTATATGTAAGATGTAGTCTGTAATCTAATAAAACTGTTTGTAGTAAAAGAGTAAAAGTTTAAACTGAAAGCATTATTGTTTTAAAAAGGTTAATAAAGTCCATTCTTCAAATGGCACAATTTTCAAGATTGTATATGGGGAGGTGACCATTATTAACATACTATATTCAATCCCGGATCCGTGGAATAAATTAAATTGATGTACATCTTTATTTTGAGGGCCCTTGTGAAAGAATAAAATATATAATCATCTTGTAAACTGTAAGCTGTTGAACCATATATGTTGAGAACTTTAAGTAGAGCAATTAATCTCATTATGTAATAAAGAGATGTCATCTTTAGTACAGACTAAACTGAGTGCATAAATCAACAGTCTCCCCTTCCCAGTTTCCTTTTATATTAATTGTTTTGGTGTTGTGATTAATTTTCAGCTCGTCACAACGAAGGCAGCCTGTATAATTGGCAGAACCAATTAATGCGGGTTCCCTATGTTATAACACAAGTTAAGATGTTATAATATGTCAGAGAGCTGGGTAGTTTGTTATGATAGCAAAGGTAGTCAGCATTTACAATTACAAGGACGTATCAAAGTCAGTGCCATCTGTCCCTCACCTCTCAAGCCTTTGGGTTACTGAATATGAAGGTGTTACTTGCAAAATTAAATATACCATCACATCAACCCATGTGGGTTATCTGAATAATGTAAGCCATTTAGGGCTTAATGAACCAGTGGGGGTGAATATTATTTATTTATTATAAGCAATAATAATTAACTGTATTTATCTACAGATTTGTTGTTAGGAGATGTAATATTTATCACCTTCAGTTTTTGTTGAACCCTCTCCAAAATGAAATCCTGTTATGTCCATGCATCTCAAGTAATGGATGACAAAATATATACTTCTGCCATTCTAAATTAGGAAGAACTCTCTTATTAACAAAGCTGTAAAACACTGAGCACACATTACATTCAAGGTCAAGTAAGATTACAAGAGAATGCAACAGGTGTCATGAGTCATTGAGGCTAGTTCCAGTGACTCATGCATTTTATTTGTACAATCAAGGAGTCATCAATGAAAATGAATTAAATTTAAAAAAAACGATTTTATGTTAATTATAATTAATAGTACACAGGCCAAAATACTAAGGATATTTGGCAGTGATTGAGTATGTCATGATAGGACACAAGGTTTGAACAACTATGGTTTTGAATAGTAGGAATCATATCTATGCGAGCTTGGTGAAGTTTTAGCTCATTTGTACAGCATTGCCAAACATTCAAACTTCTGCAGCATGCTACTTCTGCCTGCTCTATTATGTTGACAGTTTGTAAAAGGTGTATACAAATAAAAATCACTATAAAATACCCTTTAAAATGTAATATTTTTAGAGAATGACTGAAGCATTATGACGAATACACAGCAAATCCAACACTGCACAAGTTTTGTCTTTAGGATGTCTGACAACTGAGATAAAGAAGGTTCAGAAAATGTACAACAGCTTCTTCAAAAATTAAAATAAAATTTTGAGGCACTTCGACTTGCAGTTTTTATAAAATAGTTATTCAAACTTGAGCTTGCCTCATGAATGCCAAAGAATGGTCTCTTTTTCTGTTATTCTGGGCTTCAGATTCTCTATCCTGAGCTTCAGTACTACGTACAGTGAAATTTCGCTAATTCGGACTAATGCGGACCAAGCTCAGTCCGAATTGCTGAAAGTCTGAATTATAGAACGTTACAAACTGATCGCGAGTTTTTGCGTGTCTATCGGTTACCGATAGCAGACAATATAAAAGAAATCATTCTGAAACCCAGTTTGAATCTACAAGAGGTCTACTGCATGTTCTTGTTAAAAATATTGTATTTAATATTCTATTAATTAGTAGTAGAAAAGGTATAAAATAAGAAATAACGTACAGTACCTGTTTATGTGATGTTTACTTTACCAAAAAAATTCAATTCAGTTTTACACTGTAGTATGTAACTTACATACAAAACAA
Organism: Magicicada septendecula; assembly: GCA_034769895.1. Classification (NCBI taxonomy): domain Eukaryota; kingdom Metazoa; phylum Arthropoda; class Insecta; order Hemiptera; family Cicadidae; genus Magicicada; species Magicicada septendecula. The sequence continues at coordinate 456,757,789 of CM068368.1, forward strand.
AACTTAAATACAGTACTTAAATACAAAACACTCTATTTTCACTGCACAGTCAAAATTGAATTGTATTCTAGCAAGCCTACAGCTTCTTAAAAAAATCACTAACGTTTTTCTGCGTGTATTTTGTTTTTAGCTGTTTCCTCACAAAATCCTGTTTCATTTCACTTAAAACAAAAAAAATATTTGCTTAAGTCAGAGTTTGCAGGCATTTCTACGAACTTCAACAAGGATTGTACGTTTTTTATTGCATCACTTATTTTAACATTCTCAGTTTCTTCGTGATCGTTTTCTTCCTCATCATCATCGCCATTTTGATCGTCTGTCATCAGTCCCTTAATTTGGTGACCTTCTGTAGTAGCAGCTATTTTTTCTTCCGACTGCACAAAGTACCCTACCTCACCAGCATCTTCATCCAGCCACTCTAATATTTTCCGTGTTTGTCTCATATTCTCCTGCATTTTCTAAAATATTTCTGTAATCATCTTCTTCAATTCCATTAAAATCCTCTTCTTCATTATCTTCAGGGTTAAGAAGTTTTTTCCAAGAATTAGCAATCGTCGTGGCTTTCACCTCCTTCCAACTTGAAGCCCAGTTAAATATAGCATTTTTTATGTTGTAATTTTTCATATTGATTAAAATCTGTTCACCTATACTGGTACTGCAACCCTCTTCATCTTCAGAAAATACGAGACAGTCTTGTAGCTGTTTCTTTCTGTACAGCCGTTTGCAACTATAGATTACTCCTCGGTCCATTGGTTGTATTAGTGCCGATGTATTAGGAGGCGTGAATAGACATTTTATTTTTCCATTATCACTTTGTAAAATGTCCTCTGCATGATGCACTGGAGCATTGTCCAATAACAACACTGCTTTCACTTCTTCCCTAGCAACATTTTTTTCTTCCATCTGAAATGTTGTGACTGATGGAATAAAATTGTTATGAAACCAAGAACTGAAAATTTCACAGCTGAACCACGCGTTTCTGTGAGCTTTATAAATCACAGGAAGACCAGTCTCGTTTATGTTCTTCATTGCTCTTGGGTTTTTAGATTTTCCTACAATGACAGATTTTAATTTATGCGTACCATCGGAATTGGCACACAGTAATGCAGACAGCCTCATTTTATTTATTTTATGTCCAGGTGTATGGGTTTCTTTGTTACTCGATTGTTTATTTTTTGGCATTGCCTTCCAAAACAATCCCATCTCATCAGCATTGTAGATTTGCCACGGTTCAAGTTCACTATCATTAATAATCTTTTATAATTTATCCTTATATGGTTGAACAGCTTCATGATCTGCACTTAAAAGTTCTCCACAAACTGATCGGTTTGCTATGCCATGTCGATTTATAAATCTAAACAACCACCCTGTACTTGCCTTAAAATCTTGGTTTTGAAATCGAGTAGCAAAATGTTCAGCAGCAGTATGCAATACTATCCCACGGATCGGTACACCAGCAGCTCGTTGTTGTTTATACCACGTCCAAACAGCTTCGTCAATGTCAGACGTTTTGGCAGGAGTCATCTGTTTTCGCTTAATTTCACTGGCACTATCAAAGTCTCTATTCAATGAAAAATTTGTAATTGCTGATCTGCTTTTTTTTAATATCGTAAAATGTCGATTTACTGATACCGAAATCGCGTAAAACACTCTGAACCGAATCACCTTTGTCAATACGTTTTAAAACTTCTATCTTTTGTTCTATCGTGAGTGATTTATACGAACCACATTTACTCATTTTTGAACACAGTAAAAGGTACGAACACTACGGAGTCAAAACGTAAAGTGACTGGCTATGGGACGAACGTTCACAATGATGACAAAAAAAAATGTAAAAGTCTGTATGAGTCATATCCGTTGTTATGAATTGTACATTATTGTTCAGAATTTCCAGGAAATGTAAACGACACTGCTTTTTGTTATCGCTGACCTACCAATTAATAATCCCACTTCATGGAAATACACTATGTACAGTATTTCCGGCCTTTCTCTTCTCAAGTAGGCTAAATCTACACTTGATTTTGAATTTTTACATATGTACATATACATTACAGTACTGAGAACCCCAGTCCGAATTATAGAAATTCCGAATTAGTGAAGTCCGAGTTAGCAAGGTTTCACTGTAGTAATGTATCATAGTCAGTATGGCTAGTTTGGTGAATCCCCTGGCGTGTACTGTCTGGCCGTAATTTGAAGATCGAGCAGTGGGTAAGGTGGGAGAAGCAGCCCGGACACTACGGTTGGCTAAGTGGGGGTGTTGTAATCTCTAAGCTGAGAACATTACCTCGTCAAACTAGTCCCTCACCCCTCCCGGCAATTAGCGCGTCTCTTGATCTCTTAATGCGTTCATGCATTCCTCGCGTGGCTTTCACTAGAGAAATTAGTTTGCGCTCTTCGAGAACACTTCGTTGTTATCGTTATTACATTTATTATTTACTTCATTGTTATCGTTTAAAATTTATTATTACTTTGTTGTTATCGTTATTAAATTTATTATTTACTTCGTTGTTATCGTTATTAAATTTATTATTTACTTCATTGTCAGCAAATTTTAAAAAGTGAACTGTTATTTTTGTGCGTTTTCAAAACATGGAACAACAAAAACTTACGTCAACACCTTCTACTAGCTTCAGAACTCCGAAAACAAGCCGGAAGGTAATTCGCAGTAGGGAGTGCACCGTTGTCAGCAACATAATAGAAACATGTGTACAGGAGGCTAGTTCAGGAACTCTGCTGGCACCTATTACTTGCCCTAACAAGAGAGCAGCCCTTTATACAAGAAAAGGGATAGCAACTATTGGATGAATTAGGAAAGAAAGGACAGATTATCCAAGAGGGGATCTAAAGTCACCACAGAAACCACAAACAAGGGTGCCTGTTGTGACTGAAACTTTGAAAATTACAAATTGTGCCTTCCGTCAGGAAACTGCTGGCTACACTGAAAGAGAGAATTAATTTCCCATACGGCCAAACAAAGCTTAGACAATTATTACACGATATGGGGTTTAAGTGGAAACGGTCCTGCAGTAAAAGAAAAGTGCTAGTAGAGCGCAATGACATCATTGATTGGCGGTGCAGTTATCTGATGAAAATGAAGAGGTATCGAGAAGAACAGCAACAGATTTTCTTCCTCGATGAAACTTGGGCAGACTCAAATATCACGTTCCGGAAACGCTGGCAAGGGCCAGGTGGAACGGGCGTCGCCGAAAACATTAGTGGAACCAGTAGATGTATTATTGTCCACATTGGTTCCAAAGATGGTTTTTGCTTGGAGCGGAATTGATTTTTAAGGCTGGGAATACTAAGGGAGACTACCACGACCAAATGAATTCCAAAAATTTTTCAAAATGGGTGAAAGAGAAAGTGATTCCTGGTCTTCCTCCTCAAAGTGTTGTAATTATGGACAACACTGTGTAGAACACAACAAGATCGTCGACTAAAATGCAGATGATTACTTGGTTACATCAGAATGGAATTGTAGCCGATGAAACCTTCAAGAAAACTATGCTGTACGAGCTAATAAAAGTGAAGAAACGGCGGGAAAAGGTTTTCAAAATAGATATGGTGTTCGAGGCCCATGGTTACACTGTCGTGCGCCTTCCACCGTACAACTGCGATCTCAACCCAATGGAACTAGCTTGGGCGAAGTCGAAGCGACACATCCGCTCCAAAAATGTTACAGGAGAGTTGGCCATGACGAAACTGAAGGAGCTAATTGATGAAGGTAAGCTGAACAAAATCATATTACCATGTACTTTAGAAGCAAATATAGTGGAACTTGTTCATAACGAACGCGTAAATTTCTTCCTTATAACCGATATTCGTTTTCCCCACGAAATACGGAAAATTTTCCCATAAAGAGATAGGCTTCATATTGACAAAAAAAAAATTTTTTTTTAAATGTATGAATTACAGAATTTAATTTCAAAAAATAAAGTAACTAAGCAAATGGATAAACTAAAGATGAATCTATAAAACAAAAGCAAGATAATTATTAAATTATGTAACTGGAATGTTATACGGAGACAGTCTGGCGACAGGAAGTCAGATAACACAAAAAAACACGGCACACAGATTTGCGTAGGCAAAACAAACGGCTAGTACACGTATTTTACCCGACATCGCTTACAAGCGGCTGCGTGGTGGGGGAGAGCTGCTTCAATCATCCGGTCGCAGCCAGACAGTAATCTCCAATACCTACAGTTGTCAGAGAAATGAAACAGTAGTAGAGAGAATCCAGGTAACTCCATTGTGGTTCAGTGTAAGCAAATATGCTGGCAGGGATTAGAAGGAAAAGACAAAAAAACCGTAACTGTAATAAATAAGTGTAAAAATCTAATGTTGAATGGCTGGTAGAGGTGTCCTAACCGACTGTTCAAAAACTGTAAAAAGAACGTTGTTAGTATCATGAGCCTCTCTTCAAGAGCAGTCAGAAGTAACAGTTAGAGGAATACCCAGCATTGCATACATCATACAGATTTTACCTCCTTGTGACAGTGGTGTGACATGTCCATAACAAGTAATGTGTATTTCAAGCAAACAAGTTGGTGAAAAGTATCCTCATTACTTTAGCCATACAGTAATACTAATCCAATGAATAGTACCACAGTATACAGTGAATGTTACAATAACAAATATGTTTTAAGATATTTTTATAAATAAAAAAATATTTGAAGTAGACCAGATTAATTGTGATTACATGTTACAAAATAAAAGTTCTTTATTTGTTTTATTATTAACTTTATTTACAATACTTTCCAGAATGTGAGAACTTCATAACAAACTTCATAAACATGTTACACTTGTATTACATACATCATATTTCCTCAAATTAACATATTATTTACAATATAACCTATCATAAAAAATTAATAAATATTTTATAGTCTTAACTATTTTTGCTAAGTACATTGGTTTCATATGCATTTAATTTGTCTAAATAAATAACATGAATGTTAAACGTATTCCTCTTCACTTCTTTAACATAGAATTAAACCAGATTTTCTTTCACATTTATTGTATTAAAATCTGACTAACCGTTATTAAGATATTTTCTTTTTTACTCAGGTGCATATATTTTCTGCCTACATACTCATGTTTTAGCCTATGTGCCTTTCTACACATTAATGTGTCACTTTAAAGTTTCTAACATGTATATGTAGCACTCATAATGTTTGTTTCTATACTTATTTTATTCTTATTATTGTTTTTGTTTTAATAAAACACCATCATTACATTCGACTTATGATTACTTCCTTAATACTTGTTAACCAATATTTATATTACCCTTCCGTACCCACAGATTCTTCATAATATTGTAACGTGTATTCTTTACGACGCTACTTTCTGTATGTAATTATTCTGCCACATGTTGTTGGCGTCAATTTGTAACGTGTCGCTCTGTATGTATTCTGTAAAAGTGTGTTTTATGTGTGTTAGCCCCACACGTTGTTGTCGTTACTTTATGTTTACTTACTTTTTTAACCTTCCGCCGACGATGTCCGTCGCAATCTCACGCATTACCAGTACAATATCTTGCGAGTGTAAACCTTACCTGTCCTTTAATGAGTAATTTTAATTCCCGGGTGGCGCCAAATTGTTTATAAAATCAATTAAAAATATGAAATTGAGCGGTCGTTCTAGACGGTGTTGACTAATTCAAATTACCCTCGCAATGGGCGGGCATATGAATCTCGCTAGTAGTTCGCCGTGCTGCCGACGTCTAACGCTGGCCGTCAATATCGCTCGTCGCTAAAGTACACAAACTTTATAATGCAATTTACAATGAAATATAGGACGGTTATTACAACTCAGTACTAGTTTATTAACGTGAAATTATCAGTTATTCAGTTAAATACAAAATTATATACTGTTGCTCCGGCAATAAATAGACTATTTTTCTCAGGTTGGCCAAAGTTGATTTAAAACAATACTAACTCGACATGGCTGTTGCCGAAGTTTATTTTCTACAGTTCGTTTAATCTGAGTTCTTTTGGTTACGAAAAAATATTAATAAGATGATAATAAAGTACACTACCTTACATCAATGGTACTTATATACTATTAGAGTTAATTACAATTCGTTTCTGAAGTGTTGAAAAGTGTGTGTTAAGAGTTCGTAATTTATACACAGGTTATTTTCTGGTTACATACAAGTTTAGTTTTTTATTTTCAATTAATCCTTGAAAGAAATTCAGTTATCAGTTCAGAGTGAGTTATTTGGGTTGTGAAAAAAGTTAGTCAGAATTTATTCCATAAATTCGGGTATTTCAGATATATTTAACAAATCTGTTGAATTCGGGTGAAGAGTTACTCAGTTCTAGTTAGGTTGGGTCCTTTTGATCATCAATCTTCCATCATTTATGATTTGGAGTACGTCTGGCTTCTTTTTCGGATAATGTGGATTAAATAATTAATTTAGAATTTGAAAATCTGGTCTGTGGTCTCTGTTGAATTGACTAGTTCTTCATCAGACTTCTTGCATCCTCGTTTTATAAAATTTTAACTTAATTTTGATTATTTTGAGTTAAATTTGAGTTGAATATGGTTTGGCTTCTGTATGTCTTGAGCGTCAATTATGAACTAATTCTTTTTAACAGAATTATAATAACGTTCCATTGTTATGGCAACTGTCTGTACTCTCATTGGCTGATCATATTTTATGTCTATTGTTATAATATTTTAATTTTAATTCAAAATGACTAACTATCTTTTGATTACTATTATTCTTCTATCTTCTGATCTATGTATGAGATATTATCACAACTGTTTATATTTTCTTTCAAAGATCATTTTTACATCCCACAAAGTTTTGACAATAATGTTAATATTATGTAGTTACATTTCTTTCTTATTTTATGTTTTTAATTTAACTTTGACATCTTAATATGATTCACTAATTGTACTTAACTAGTTACTTGTCCTGGATTTTCTAATACAATAGTTAATTTCTTACAATTTGTTTATTTTGGATTTATACAGTTAGGCATTTTTATAGGCCTAAGTAGTAATTGGCTATATCTTCTTATTTTACACAAATTAAAGATTATTTTACATTTACATGTGTTTTGCTTGGTGTCATTTATGACTTGTTTACCTTTTGAATTAATTTGGGCTGTTTTATAATAATTGTATGTTCTTATTACTTTACAAAATCATGGCCTGTCTATTATTCTCTAATTTCTTTTCCTGTCTTTACTCTGAAGATTATTATTAGGTTTGTAAGAATTTATCTCCTTACTTATCTATATTGCCATTTTCTATAACTTGTTTATCATTTAATATTACTTATAAAACATAACACAAAAATTAGGTTTATGATCTGTTTACTTTTTTCATCCATATTCCTTCTTATAAACTTAATTGAACAAATAACTATCTTGGTGAATAACATTATAACACCATTTATTTTATCTTGCTAATTATCCCTTTGAACATTTTGATTAACATAGGGTGTTGTACTTATTTTGCACTTATATTATTTAGTATATTTTTCTTTTAACTTTTACTATATATTTTTTTACTACTTAACCATTGTAACAATAACATTTTTAATCATTAAAAATGATTCCTAATCTACTATCATTCATAATTATAATAACAATATTCTGGTTATTCGTATTGTTTGGTATTTATTACCCTTAAACTACAGTGTTTATCACTGGTTTTGGTGTCTTTACCTATATGTTGAGTTTTCCATTATTTATTGTGGGTTACACTGGCACTTTGCATTTTTTCACTGTATTTTAGTGTTACTAGTGGTTATTCCCTAATATTGATTTCCTTTACTCACTTCATCACCTTCACTTCTTACCTATCTCTCACTTCTGGGTTTTTTATTGTTTTATTCACAATTATTAGTTATAACGTTAACAAATTTCATGTTCTGATTCACTTATCATGATAGAGATATTCATAACATTTAATATCCATTTCTCTGGTTAGTGTACTTTAATTAAGATTATTTTATTTTATTTTAGTATTTATCATTTATTTTTATTATTTGTTTGTGCCTTTTTCATCATCATTTGAGTTTAATATTTCTCATTTTATTTTCTTTATTATTTGTTTGTGTCTTTTCCATATACCTTCTCATTTTATTTTCTTTTATTGGGTCAATCACTTGGGTTGGGTCATAGTCATTTGTCTCGTCATAGTCATTTTATTTTCTTTAGTTTAATATAGTTGATTCATTATAGTTTTTTCCCTGGTATTGGGGTGGCTTTTTGTGTTGTAACAATATTTATTTAAGAGTTGGTCAAGTATATATTAATTTTTAAAATTTGCGGAAAGCCAGTATTCAGCTGTGAATGATTTATATGTTTAAAGTTTCAAATTTTTAAAGAAAGTCATCCAGTATAAATAACTACATTTTATGAATAGACAAAAGTTAATTTTGGCCAATGCCACAAAACCATACCATATGGAGTCCTGTCATTTTCACTGCATTCAGGTCAGCCAATTTTGTAAATCAGCCCAGCAATTAGGACAAACTACATAATATCAAATAATAGTAACATAATGTTAAAAATAAAAATATACATATTATGTATGAAGATGACAATAATAATAATACAGTTTATATTACTTTTATTTTACTTACCGATTTTACCTATAAGGTACAGTGTCTATTTTTGAAAAAATAACCAATAATGTGTAATGTTTTGGTGTCACTTAAATTTTATTCACCATCTGTATCACAGTCATTACGGTCACTGTCATTGTAACTGATTTCAGATAAATTTATTATGAAGTATTCAGTGACTTCATTCCTAGCCACTCTGTTAAAGTCGTCCAGCATTATGTTCTCAACATGATGGATACATCTTTTCCAGTCTTGTGCAGTTATGCTATCTCAAGCCTGATTTGCCAAATGAAGGACATCTTTTCTTATAAAAGTTTTTTTGTTTTACTTGTATCCATATATAGTGGTGTCCTACTGGCAGTGATAGGGAGGTAAACAATTTATTTCATATTCCTGTTCAAAAGCCTTTTCATCCAGTTTGTATACTTTTGGACTACTATGTTGTTTCATTTCCCTGTAAGTTCAATTCTGGTCTCACACTATGAATATGGAATGTTTTTTTAACATAACCAGTTTTCAATTTTGATTTTTCTGGAGGACATAGTTGGAGGTTTATTTAATGATAGCAAGTAAGATAGTGAGTAAGGTAGTGTTGGAAGTTCATTTGTTCATATACGCGATGGTCATTCAAATATAAACCAGATTTTTTTTACACAGATAAAATTACAAAAAAATATCTTATTTTTCTACATAGTTTCCTTCAACAGAAATACGTCTTCTCCACCGGATAGGTAGCTTCTTGATCCTCTCATACAAAAAAAAAAGACGGGCGCTCCAACAGCCAATTGCGCACATACTGCTCAACCTCTGCATCGTTGTTGAATTTTTCCCCTCCTAACACTTCCTTCAGCACACTAAACTTGTGGAAGTCAAGTCTGGACTGTAAGGAGGGTGTTCAAGAGGAGCCCAGCGAATTTCAATAAGTTTATTGCGAGTCTGAGCTACAGTATGCGGCCATGCATTGTCATGGAGAAGCAGAACATCGCAAATTGGTTGCTGGCATCGTTTGTTGCAATAAGCAGCCCTGACGTCACCCAGCAGCTGGCAGTAGTATTCCACATTCACCGTCTTTCAATCGTGAAGGAAATCAATCAGCAATATACCTCTTGAGTCCCAAAACACAGTTGCCAGAACTTTCCCTGCTGACAGGCAAGTTTTGGCCTTGGCCCCCTCTCCACTTTCACAAGGTCACGAACAGCCTGAGTGTTGTCAGCATTGATACTGGACCATGTACGATGCTTGTGACTTGCGTTCTCCACTGCATCACGACCACTTAGAGATTTTTTGGCCCAATCAAAACTTCTGTTCTTGACAGAGTAGCGTCTCCAAACTGTGCCTGGAGTCTGGTCAAAATTCCAGCTGACTTGACGCCTTCATTGGCAAGAAATCGGACAATTACTCGTTGCTCAACAGACAAAGGTATCTCATGCTCAGACATAGTGCTACTGACGCGGGATCGTGTTCTGCAGCATGGCTGGGCATTCCCTCACCACCACACATCCCCACCTAACTACCTCAACCGACCCACCTCACTCACTTCTCTTCCTCAGTCCACACATAAAAATTCTGGTTCATATTTAAATGACCCTCGTACTAAACAAGTTGTTCACCAGTGTAAATGGAAATGTAAGAACGTTAAAGCTAGTGTTAAGGAACATGTAATAATAACTTCAGTTGCAGTTACATAATGTATATTTTTTTTAAATCTCAGTTATATGGTTTTGTTCATACTTAAGAAGAAACTATAAATTAATAGGGTATCGATTCTGAGTCACATACTAATTTTATTCTCTTAGGTAAGTACACTCCAGCTTTATTCTGCTGTTTTTGATTAAGTTTGGTACTGTGTCTACAGTATTTGGAAATTTGGATATATTTAATAGGTAAAATGAAACAGTGTGCTGTGCCCAGACTGCATGCTATCCTGTAATAACTTCCATAAGCCAGCAGTAAAATACAGAGTATTCCATGATCCAATAGTAAAAATCCAGGACACGGTTTACTTATTAGTGTGATCAGTACAAGATTGCAGTGTTACTAAGGAACACAGATATAAATTATATTTATTATGTTTGTATAATGTAATTTAATGAAAAAAGTGTATTAGAGTAAACAACAGTACAAAAAGTGATACATGCTAGTACTAATTGTTGTACAATGTCCCAAAAGTGAGTTGTAAACAGACTGCTGATTTAACAGTTCAGATAATACAGCATTATCTCAGCTTTGTCAGATTCGCATAGCATGGAATATAAAAATTTAAGGCTATCAAATATGTTGGTAATAGATTTACAATTAGAATGTAGTAATACGAAGCACTAGTATGATGTTTCCAGGCTATGCTAGTAAAACAAAAACAGACAAAGTGATTAATAGCATGGTTCACCTTCTTAGCTGTTGTTTTGTCTACTATAATATTCTTTTATAACTTCAATAAATGAGAACTTAATTAAATCTTAATTGTATTAAGACATGTGTATACACACTACACAAAGGAAAACGAAAGTGGGAAAGTGATGCTAGCATAACAGTCAACAGGGAATTCAACAAAACAGAAATGATGAAACCAAAGATGATTGACAGATCTTTTACAAAATGTAGTGACATTATAGATACTTGGCAGTCATTTTAAAGTAGCTCAAAGTTGACATTTCAAAACTTCTAAAACTGGAAAAGAAAATCGCAGAACCTTCTTTTTTCTTCACAATAAAAATCACTGATTATTTGAAATCTGTGACTGATGGCAACCCTATATTCTGTCTTTTATTAAATAATGGTTCAGTATTTAATTTCCTTAGGAACCTGTGTTGTTTTCGGGTACTATACGAGAAAACATAGCATATGGAGCTCATGATCCAGCCAGTATTACTGATGAACAAATAGAAGCAGTGACTAAAGAAGCAAATGCCTACAAATTTATTACAAAAGACTTTCCAGATGGTATGGAAACCAGAGTTGGAGAACGAGGAATCATGTTATCTGGAGGACAAAAGCAGCGCATTGCTATTGCACGAGCACTTATCAAGGTACCCACTGCTTTGAGTAAATAATTTTTCTGTTTATTTAATTTTGTCATCGTCATTAATTTAAGGATATTTAGTTTATATATAAGGCTTTGTAGACTGAAATAAATATTCCTTAAAGCACATAAATTTGTGTTTCAAATTATAATATTTCAATTAAGTAAGGAAAAACTCGTAACTCTCAAGTTTACATTAGAACTACTTAAATAGTACACTGTATACACATGCAGCAAACATGTACACTATCATAACCTCTGTATAGTTAGAACTCTGTATATTTCTATATAGATTTACAATTGATGATCTGAGTAATACAAAGTACTAGCATGAGGTTCCCAGTCTATGCTAATAAAACAAAAACCAGACAAACTGAGTAATAGGATGGCTCACCTTCTAAGCTGTTGTTTTATAAAATATGTATAGATGTTACAATGGTCACACATACTGTTGTGTTAAAACAGTGGAATTCAAATACCTGAACACCATAGAAATTGCTATTTATAACTTTAATTTGTAAAGTTATAAACAAATTTTAATAAATAACTGCCAGAATGTTTACCTACCTTTGCGATCTTTTCTTCGCAGACTTACCTTTTTCAATACTAGAAGATTTACAGGGCCGCCAATATATTATTTCAGGAAAATATATAAACCTTTACACTCTTTCCCTTAAAAAACACTTGGATAATTTTGCTAACTGACCTCCCTTAATTAATTCAGAAAATTCGCAGATTCGCTAGACGAGTTTGATTACATAGAGTACAGGAAATGGTTCACGGCGAAATAATTTATCTTACACATGGTTATACTATTAATGAATTCTTTTATTTTAATAAGTTTTGAAATTCTTTCTTTCTCTTACTTTTATATGTTCTCTCTACTATTCTCTAGGCTATAACATTTTACTATACTGACCCCTACTTACAAACCAGTACTTGTAATAATTTTCCCTTCTTCCCTCACACACACATTCTCACGCTCTTTACTTTTCTAACCACCCCCGTTTTATTTCTTGAGCTCGTTAATTACTTATGGGTTCACTTCACATCCAACCAAAATAGTTATTCTACTATTGTACCTGCACGTGCTCTCCATGGACTTCAGCCATCTTGCTTAACTCACTTTCACTTCGTCACAACGAACACTGTTCTAATTCTTCGATTTTTACATGTTCCTTTTATGTCTCTCACGCTCTCCCTTTGTTATATTATTACGATTACATTTTCACAAGTTTCGGTAGACCTCCACTACTATATTCACTTCGGTCTACAGAAATCCGAGGCCACGCTTATAGCATGTGACTAAGTTGAACGTATGCTGCCGACTGTACTACTTGATGACTGGTTCCCAACTACTGCAGCCAAGCTGCCGATAGAGACGCTCTGCCTCCTTTGTGCCCTGCCACATTGCCGCAAACTCGTGCTCTGATTGGCTGGAAAATTCTGGAATATCAAACTTACCAGAAAGATGTCTGAATTGTCGCCACGAGGTAATTTTTACGTGGCACACACACGTGTTTTTTTGACGACTCACGCATTCCGTTGTCCGCCCGTAACTCGCTGAACCTGGTACGGCTAAGCCATAGGGTGTTTATCAAAGAAATTTTATACAGGTTGACTAAAAAATTATTACATAAAATGGTTTTCTACAAATTATTAAAAATATTTGTTCCCCCTGATTTGTCCCATGACAATACCCCCCCCCCCAATGAGAGGTTTTATGCCGAAGCATAAAAAGTCTCATTGCCTAATCCTAAGAGGACCAGTGAGGATATGGTGTTACGACCCCCGTTACTTCCTTACTAACATCATGGGTTATTCACCCCCCTAATCCGGTGATTGTGGCCACTGTATCACCAGATTCTGTAACAATTGACCAAAACATTACTAAATGACCTTTCATTATTCCATATCCTGAACTGATTTGGTTTCCTCTCAGCCGTACTGGTTTGCCTTTAGCAAAGTACTGGTTTCCTATCCTAGCTTTTATTACACGTATAACATTGTTTAATACACATCCTTAACACTACATAGTACATTTGATTCCAAACCTCTAACCTCAACATACTCTTTAAGTCAAAATTCCAATTCCAAAAAATAATCTTCAATTAGGGGTTCAATTGAACAACAATTACACCTTACATTTCCATGTAAACTTGACTATTGAATCTCTATTAATGCAAGTTACTACTGCTATTGTATACAATACACATGATTAATACAAAAAATCAAAATTTATTCACTACTACAAATCATCTTCAAATAAACATTCTATACAATCATGTTGTATTTCTCATAAATACAACATCTCAAAATAAACATCACCAACATTACAATTACCATTACCAACATCATATTGTAACGGGGCAGAATAAGTAACATTTTTTAACCACCTTGTACGGGTATGTAACTTTTGGCATTCTGATGTAAGATTCTGGCATTTATTTATTAAATTTGTTTATTACTTTACAATTGGCGATCCCCGCCAGGACTTTTATATTTAAAAATATGAAATAGACCTGTTTCAAGCACAGAGAGTGGGTTATGGTAAACGGCGTTTTTTTTATCGATATAAGTTACGAAATGTGCGAATAGAGGTTAGACATAAAACATAGTAGGTAAGATTTTTTTACGAGATTTTGTTGCTATAAATAATAATTAATCATTTAATTAAAAATAATTAAAATGTCTGTTAATGAGAAGGAAATTAATTTGACAGACTCGGCTCTAATGAATGAGTCTGAAATTCAGTCAATAACTGAATCAGCTCTTATGAGTGGGTTAGAAGTTCATTCAACTCCTATTGCAGTCAGAGAGGGTGTTTTAACTGAGTCAGCTGTTGTGGATGACTCTAGAGTGCAGTTAACCCAAACCTCAACTAATAAAAATAATCGTTCTGATGATGATATAATGAGTGTGTTACGAACAATATCTAGTAATATTAGTGAACTATAAGGTGATATCGATGTAGTAAAACAACAAAATGCTAAATGTGAGAGTAATTTTACTGAGTTAAATGAAAAAGTGAGCAATTCACTAAAGAAAATTGATGTTAAATTTAATGAAATATACCAGTATAGTAAAGCAGTTTAATAAGTGTTGTGATGAGTTCATAGAGTCACAAAAACAAAGTATTGAGAAAATGAAAGTGTGGAAAATAGATACAGGTAAGTGGAAGGAAAATAAGAAAATGAAATAATGGAGAACAAGGTAATCGGTTCTGAGAGTGCAAATATAAGTGATAATAATAATGGTGTTAGCTTAAGTGCAAATCAGGTGACAGTTGACAAGGTAAGTAATGATGATAATAATGGTGAAATAATATTGAATAATAATAAAGAGGGAGTTGAAATCGGGGTATAAAAAAGTGATACAGTAAGTAATAGTAGTGATAATGGGAATATAAAGTTAAGAGAGGTTAATGAAGGGGTGTTATTAAATTTGAGAGGGAATACGAAGAGAGTTTAAGTAGAAAAGGGGGGGTGGAGGGCAAATTTTTCCCATGTTGAAAGTGAAGTAAAGACTTCACAAGTGTTGTTAGAGGATGTAATTTCCTCTGGGGTAGACATATGGTCTACAAATTGTCCCTTAAATTGTTGTAATATACCTGGTAAAGCCAGGATGAGTTGTAATGATGTAGTATTGCCCTCTGCATGGAAAGAGAGAAAGAAATGGGTTTGGGAAAGTGATTTTGAGAGAGAGAGGAAGATAGAAATATTTAAGGTGGGTAGAGATTATGAAGAGTTAATACAGAGTTTAAATAGAGAGAGAGTTGATAAAATTAAATACTTACCTTGTGCAGTAAATGTTGATGATAATGCTATTGATAATAAACACTTACCTGAGGATAGAATTGGGGTATTAGTAGCGGATGATAACTATGGTGTTTAATTGAGAACCTTTTTAATTGTAACGAATAATACCAAGGGCGAATTGACCATACCGAATGTTGACAAGTTGTATGATATAACAATATGTAATAATGATATGAATTGTTGTTATGGTATAGCGAACAAAACAAGTTTAAATAGTTATTATGCGGATAGTAATAGTCTAAATGTAAACAAAAATTAATGGTGGATGTATAATATAAGATTGATTTTTGATGATGGAGGTTATTATTAATGAACATTTAATTATGAGAATGTAAGGTTTTTTAAATACTGGACTGAATAATGTAATGCTTTTTGGTTAACAAGGACATTTAATGACGTATATTGTATTTAAATTTGTATGGTTGTTAAACCTATTGTGTTTAGGTTATGTTGATGTTCTGATAAGGTATCAGCTGATAAGGTAGGTACATTGTATTGTCTGTGTAATCAATGTTGGTAATTTTGATTGAGTCTATAACAATAATAATACTTTGTTGGATTGAATAATTGTCAGTATGTAATTATAAATTTTTATAAATCTTGGTAATCAATTTGAAGGTTTTGATTTGAGGGTTATAATAAATGGTAAATGAATTTTATTATGAAATTAAAGCACTGAGAGGATTTAATTAGTGTAAAATGTTTTAAATAATATAATTAAATGAATTTGAGATGGTTTAATTAATTTAAAAGGTGGAAATGTGGTTAATGAACTTGAATAATGTATTTTTTGATTTGAAATGGATAATAAATGATAGACAATTAAGATATAATGATTAAAATGTTAAATAGAAATTCATAGGGAAGTTATAGTGTGACAATAAACAATTTAATAGAAAATGAATATTAAAGTGGTAATGTTGGTAATTTTTATTTAAATGCAAAGTTGAAATGTTTGTTTGAATGTAATAACAGTAATGTTTATTTTGAGATGAAGTTATGGGATATACAACATGGTTGTATCATACATTAATAATATGATGTATGGGTGAGTAGATGATGATTAAAATGTTATAATGTGGTTAGTATTGGAAGTAATTGAGTTCATATATGTTATCTATGTATCGGATATGGAGTAACTTTGTATTTGGTAATAATCAGGTTTTGTATTGTATACAGATAGCAGTAGTAGCCTGCATTGTAATGAGAAATATAAAATATTAAATGTAAATTTTCAAATGGAAATGTAAAACGGAATTGGTATTCAGTTGAACTCATAATTGAAGTGTTGAATTATTTTTTTTTTTTGAAAGCTGAATGGTAACTTTCAAGAATGTTGAGGTTAAATGTTGAGAATAAAAATGTATTCTGTTATATTAAGGATAAATATATGAAAACAATATTAGATGTGTATTAAGAGTTAAGTAGAAAACCAGTACTTTGCTAAAGGCAAACCAGTACGGCTAAGGGGAAACCAAATCAGTGGAGGATATGGAATATTGAAAGGCCAGTGATTGATGTTTTTATTAGTTGTTACAAAGTCTGGTGGTGCTGTGGGGCATACACCTGTGCTGGCCAGCGCGTTAGGGCAGGGGCGTCTAGTGCCTGTCTGACTTTATGGTGTTGGGATCTTGAGAAAAGAAGTCCAGTAAGGTCATGCAGGTGCAGCCACAGTCACCGGACTAGGAGGGTAAGTAACCCATGATTATATAAGGAAGTAAGGGGGGTCGTGGCGCCATATCCTAGCTGGTCCTCTTAGGTTTAGGCAATGAGAGTTTTTATACTTCGGCATAAAACCTCTCATTGAGGGGGTATTGTACGGGGCAGAATAGGTAATATTTTTTAACCACCTTGTATGTAACTTTTGGGAACAGCCTGTAGTACAGTGCCAGGTACGGATTGGAACGAAGTATGTGAGTTATCAGAAAAGTGCGCATTTGTGGTACTTAGAATTCCCCACGTGGCAAATTAAAGAATTTCCATCGCCCGGCTTCTAGAACATTCGATGAAAACAGCCAATCAGAGCTCGAGTTTGTGTCCACGTGGCAGGACAAACAGGACGCAGAGCATCTCTATCGGCAGCTTGGATGCAGTAGTTCATCAACACACTTCAAACAGAGCAGTTCGGCAATATACATTCACAGTGAACAGTCGTAAATTTCAACGTAGCCTCGTACGTGTTCCTGGTAGGTTGAAAATATTAAGATCGGCCTATCCAGGAGTGTATAAAAATGTAATAGCAGTGTTTTAAAATGATAAAGAGAATTGAAGTGGCGAGTATATAACAGTTCGACTTGATCGGAGTGAGTGGTTTAGCGGAAAGTATAAAACAACTCATGTTGTGAAGCTATGGATACGGCATACACTAAGTACAATGTATAGTTAAATCTAATTTGGCCAGAAGTGAAGTAAAAGTCATATTTATATTAAATGAAACAACAAAAAGAGCTCAGTAAACAGGGGTTTGTGAGAATGAGAGAGCGTGTGGAAGTATGAAGAGAGATAAAAACCCAAAGTACTGATTTGTAGCAAAAGATGCCTAAAGAATAATTTGAAGTAGGGTAGTTCTGTATTATTTTGAAAAGGGGAAAGAAGTTAATGGTTTTTTGAGAGAATAATAAATAAGGTTTGTTTTTAACATAAATATGTGTTAGATAAGTTATTTTGTCATAACCATTTCTTATTTCCTGTGCAATCAACTCGTCTAACGACCCAGGGAGTTTTCTGAATTAAGGGAGGTCAGATAGCAAAATTATTCAAGTGTTTTTCTAAGGGAAAGGGTATTAAGGTTTATATATTTTCCTAAAATAATATATTGGCGGGCCTGTGAATTTCTGATGGTGTTTGAAAAAGGTAAGTTGAGAAGTGAAAAGATCACGAAAGGTAGGTAAGATTCTGGCATTTATTTATTAAATTTGTTTATTACTTTACAATATTAAAATGAACATTTCACCTTTGAATTGAAATAAACATTTTAACTTTTAATTCCCATTTTCTATGAAATATTACCATTGTTCCATTACAACATCTACTCTGAATTGCCATTGATTACTTCAATCATCAAATTTTAATCATTTACCATTCATTACACAAGTCAAATAAAAAAATCAAATTTTTAAATTTATTACTAAAGTCTCTTTAAATTAATTATCTTCTCGAATTAATTTGACTCCATTATTTAAAACATTTTACAATAATTAAATCCTCTCACAGTGCTTTAATTTCATAATAAAATTCATTTACCATTTATTATAACCCTCAAATCAAAAACTTTCAAATTGATTACCTAGATTTCTATCTTTTAAACATTTTACATTACTTTAATTTCATTATAAAAATTCATAACTACATACTGAAAATTATTCAATCCAACAAAGTATTATTATTGTTATAGACTCAATCAAAATTACAAACATTGATTACCCACACAATACAATGTACCTACCACCCAACGTATCAGTTGATACCCTATCAGAACATTAACATAACCTTACTACATAAGTACATTTAACACATGTAAACCAAATACAAAATTATATACAATATACGTCATATTAAAATGTCATTGTTTACCAAAAATCATTTCATTATTCAGTCCAGTATTTAAAACCACTACACTCACATAATTAAATGTTCATCAACAGTACATATCTAACCTCCATAATCAAAAATTAATCTAATCTTACTGTTACACTTTTCAGTTTTGTTTACATGCATTATACAGTGGAACTTGGTTATTACGGCCTCGGCTGTTACGTCAACTCGGGTGTAGCGTTATTTTGTCATAAGTCCGGTCAAACTGATATCTTTAACATTATAAAAATTCCTGGTTTTAACGTCACTAAATATTGTACTACTCTGTTATAGCGTCAAAAATTTCTCAGATATTTTACTCTAAATTTCATATAAACGTATATATGTGCGCGCTACGCCCATGGCTACAGACATACATTGTATCCAAGCGATAAACACTGTAACAGGGCCGCCGGCACCAGCCGGTGTCTGGCGACTGACATGTCTCTCCACCACTCTCACCGGGTCAGTAGCACTGCGCGTCTCGAGGCTATTGTTCACGCCACTCTGTTACAGTATTTACTGTACAGTATTGTTTACACGTAGTCTCGTCTCTGTTTTTGGTTGTTATTGTTTCTGTATCTGCTCGTACTGTGACAGTTTCTTTTGTGTGTTTTATAACTTAAGTTTCGGTAGCCACTGTTTATAGAATTTTATACGTAGTTCTACATTTTTATACAGTAATCATGGCAAGTTCTAGTACAAAAAGAAAGGTTCTGTCTATTCAAGAGAAAGTACGTGTAATTAGATCATATGAAAGCGGACGTAAAATAGCTGATGTATGCCGTGAGTTTGGTTTAGTGAATTCCTACTGTAGGTTCAATTTTAAAAAACAAGGACAAAATTTTTAAAAAAATTTGAGGAAATGGAGAAAAAATTAAAAAAATTAGGAAATCCGAACATGGTGATGTGGATGCAGCATTATTGAAATGGTTCAAACAGTGTCGATGTTCAGATATTCTTGTGAGTGGACCAATTCTGAAAGAGAAAGCTACAGAATTCGGAAAATTGTTTGGTATTGATTTTACGTGCTCCAACAGATGGCTAGATCGATTTAAGGCCCGACACTCGATTTCCTTTGCAAAAATTTGTGGTGAGGCAAAATGTTTAAATCTGAACGTTACAGGATTAGGTGCGTAACACTTGGCCAGAAATTAGACGATCATATAAAGATGAAGACATCTTTAATGGAGATGAAGCCAGAATTTTTTATAAATTAACTCCAGATAAGTCTTTCAAATTTAAAAATGAAAAGTGCATTGGTGGGAAGCTCTCTAAACAAAGAGTTACAGTTTTTGTTTGTGCGAACATGACGGGAACCAAAAAAAGGAAACTTTTAGTTATCGGGAAAAGTTTGCATCCTAGATGTTTTAAAAACATCAAAAAACTTCCTGTAAGTTACACTGCCAACAAAAAAGCGTGGATGACTTCTAGTATTTTTGAAGATGAACTAAGAAAGTGGGATAAAGAACTGTCATCGAAAAACAGAAAAATTCTACTTCTAGTTGACAACTGTGTAGCCCATCCAAAGTTAAATTTGACAAACATTAATCTGGTCTTCTTACCGGCCAACTGTACGAGTGTCCTGCAACCTATGGACCAAGGCGTCATTAGAAGCCTAAAGTGTCACTACCGCAAGCAACTTTAAAAAAAAATTATTTTCTGTATGGACACGGCGCAACCTGCCACAATTTCACTCTTGTGGCAAATACATGATAGGAAACAAAGAGAAGAGAGGGAACAAAGAAGAAAAGACGAGGAAGAAGCGAAGGAACAAAGAAAGAAGCAGCAGGAAGAAGATTATAGGAAACAAAGAGAAGAAGAGGAAAAGAAGTCCAGAGAGTGGAGGGAGAGCATACGTAATATTTTCAAGCCATTGCATGAAACACTGGACCGCATTGCGGAAGATATCCAAGAAAAGGTGAACGAGAACATGAGGCAGATAAAAGAGGATTTTGAAAGAGTCAATAACACGATTGAAAATACTCATGAGACACTCCTACAGCAAATAAAGGAAGATGGTGAGAAGAACAGAGAAGAATTAAGATTCATGCTAGTAGAGTTTCGTGAAGAAGTCAAACCGGCAAAAACGGGGATGAATAAGAGATGGGAAGAAACAAATTACCCAGTAAATCACCTTCAAGAAACTTTAGATAGTGATTCCAACCAATTGAGTGAAACACTAGACAGCACTCCTGGAAGCATCAAAGAAACGTTGGATGAGAACATGGAACCGGGGAATCAGAAAATAACACAGAAGGAGATGGAAATTGTAGAAGAAACAAATATATTGTTTTCTGAACATACAGATAACGATGACACCAAGAAAGTCAAACACATAAAAACCAACCACAAAAGAGGAAGAAAGAAGAACCGAATAATTAAGAAAATTAAGAAAACAAAGGAATTAAGAAAGGTATATAAGAGGAAACTCATCAAAACACGAGAAGAGGTGGAGATGATGAAGAACGGACTGATCGATGTGTTTAATTTGCCCATTACCTACCAAAGCAAATTAATAAAGTACAAAGATTGTAGGAGGACTCTGAGGGAAATTATAAAAGGAATTCAGAACCAAACAGCGGATGAAAAATTCAACAAATCAATACTTGGATGGAAGATGCCAGAAATAGAAATGACTGACAACAAAACAGAGTATAACAGATCAAGAAGGTCAATAAAATACTGGAGCACACCAGAAATGGAAATACCAAATAAAAAAGCAAAGATAATATTAATGAGAGATGCACAATTAACTTCTCTGATTAATGGACAAAATAATCAAATGTTTGCGGTAAACATAAAGACTACAGAACATATGGTATTAGAGAAATTATGGTACAAGACGGAGGAGACCTATTTCACCAGTAAGAAAACAGCTCTACACTCCAGAGTTATCCGAACCATAAGGGCAGAGGAACTGATGGACCATGGGTAAACTAAGTGAAGATGCCACAAACCAAGAAAAGGGACGGATCTTCAAGTTACCAGCCAAGCAACCCAATGGAATAGAAGAAAAAATTAAACTATAATTAACAAACTCTACTCCTAACATTAATGTCAAACAAAAAAAAAAATTAATGATTATCCAGAATAAATGTCACCCATCAGACATTTGAAGGAGAAGAGGAGCAAGACAACAAAGAGTGAAAAATATAAGAGAAGGCAATAACAAGGAAAGAAAAGGAGAAGTCGACTTACAAAAATATAATTAACATGGTCCCACATATAGTAATAAATGAACCATATGTCATCACCAAGGACAATGGAAACAACACTTATGAGATAAGCAATATAACCACCAAAAAAGTAAAAGGAGTGTACAACCAAGCGTCGATAAAGAAGTTCTATGAAGAAAACTAAATAACTGGAATACGTTCATCCAGAATAAGTGTGACTATCATACACTTGAAGGAGAAGAGGTGCATAATAACGAAGTGTCGAACAAAAAGGAGAAGGCTATAATATGGAATGGAAATGATAATATAATAAATCCACAACCGTGAGAATTGAATTGATACCAAAATAAAATTATATATAATAAAATGTACGGCCATATGTCATCACGAAGGACAAGTAACTGTAAATAAAATACAAATCCCAAAATTCAAAAATTATGTGAGAACAACTTGCAATAACATTTCGATGACTTATGAGGCCTAAAATAAAAAATATCAAAACAAAGGAATGAGTTACATAAATTCCTACTAAGTGAAATCAACTTACAATATATTAAAAAGTTGATGTGTGAAGTATATGAAATAATTAAACAAAATGTACCAAAATAGGAATACGCTACACAAATTCCTATAGTGTAAGAAAATTAACTTACAAAGAATTATCAAGAATGATTTTTAATACAAATGGAAATATGCAAAAATAAAATCAGACCAAACCTGATAAGATAAGTACATGAAATTATAATGAATCAAGGGTATTCAAATATAAAATATAAAAAATCTAAACTGGTACAAAGAAAGAGGGAGATTATGTATGAATCAAATATACAAGCTATGGCTAAAGCAAAATGTTGCTGAATAACTGAGAAAAGTATACCAATGTCTAAGATAATTAAAATGATCACCATGAGAATTGAAAACCGAATAATGAAAAGTTAATGATGAAATTAACATATAAATAAATAAAAAACAATCAATGGTATGAGCAAATGATAGTATATAGCAAAGGTACAGCGGAAGGAAGAATGAGTAAAAAGCTAAAATGATCTAAAAACAAACCACAAGGTGGACAGTCCCAAAGTATATTATTATTAATTTAAGTCACAAGTTGACAAAAAAGGTATTTATGATTGACTGTTGAAAAGTCCAGCAATCAAATAAACTGAGCAGAGATGACGTGCCTCTGGTCTCAGAAAAATGAGTAGTAATGGGAGAAACCAGCTACTAAAGTTAGGGAAAAAATTGTGTATAAGGGAGAACACACCAATGGAAATAAAATAAAAAACAGATCCACATAAAATGGAATGAATTCAGTAAGAAGAGAAATAAAGAATGGAGAAACAACCAAGAAAGAAAAGGAAAAAGATTAACTGATAATTTCATAAAAAACTATACTAGTGTTTTATCAAAATGATCAATTTTAAAGGAGAGGCATTATGTCACGACACAAATAGCCAACCCCGTACCAGAGATTAAAAAAAAAAATATATTTATAATTGTAAAAATACTTCTTATCAAATGAACTGATTGATTTTAATTAAAATATAAGGAATATGACACGACAATACAACGACTTTAACCTAACCCAAGTGATTGAGACAACAACCTAAGCATAAAGAAGGGAACCACGTAACATACTTATTAAGATGTAAATACTTTGAAGTGATTGAGACAACAACCTAAGCATAAAGAAGGGAACCACGTAACATACTTATTAAGATGTAAATACTTTGAAGTGATTGAGACAACAACCTAAGCATAAAGAAGGGAACCACGTAACATACTTATTAAGATGTAAATACTTTGACATGATTGACCCAACATCAAGAAACAAACAAGAAGGGAACCACAAATAAACAACGAGAATGAGAAAATAATAAACCTAAACCACAAGGAAACAAGTTTATGGGTTTAAATGACCCCAAAATGTCCAAAGAAACGGATGAAAAAATCTAATATATTAAACGAACAAGGAAAATGAAGAAGGAGGGAGACAAGCAAAAGTGAAAACCAAGAATGGTTCACCAAAATAAGTAAAATAGCACTCAACAAGAACATTGAAACCAAAACAAGGGTTATCAGGAGGAAGGAGAGATAACGGTTACTACCCATTAAAAAGGCAACCAGAAACCACAAATTAGAATTGTTATTAGTTAGTAAGTATTAGTTATTAAGTATTAATTGTCATTAGGATTAAGTCATGAAAGAGAAATAAGTATAGGGGTCACCCACTACCAAACAAATGATATAAACAGTGATATAGTGTAGGTGTAAGAACCCCAAAGTGAAGTGTGACACTAGTGAAATTGTAATTAACAATAAGAAATTTACAAGTGAAGGTAAGGTAAAAGTTGGAAATAAACAGTGCATAAATAGCTGATGAATAAGTAGTATTAAGAGTGAATTATAGTATGAGGGATAGAAAAACACTAGAAGTGATAATGACTTTTTATTTAAAAAGATGTTCAATAGAGTTAAGTTTAATTATAGCCAGTAGTAAGTAAAAAGGGAGGATCCCAGAATAGAAAAATTGAAAGTGTTACCATGGAGGGAATATAAAAATTGTTTAGAGATTGAAAAGTCAAAAAACTAACAAAGATACCTAATTTATAAAGGACTATTATTAATTTAATAACAAGTGATGTTGTTTATCACAACACAAATAATATGTGTTATAAACTAAAAAATTAGCAAATAAGGATAAGTTAGGAGTGAGTGATGATATTTCTTAGTCAAAACAATAACTCTAATAACTTATAAAAAATTGTGTTCATGTTATTGTTATAAGAGGATATGGCTGAATGCAATGTGCAGTCCATAAGCCTAATGTTATATTTTTAAGATTGAAATAGGGAAAGCAATATTGAATAATAAACAACACACCTACAGACTCAAAACACAACACAACTAATAAAAATAACAAAATAAGGCCAAATAGGCTGAACCAAAATGTGATTTAAACGAAATAAGTAAATTATTATAATGGCTACCTAGGCCTAGAAAAAACATAACTGTCAGAACCAAACAACCAAAAATTATAACAAATTGAATCAGAATTTAGAAAATCTGAGGTGAAGGAATCACCAAGAATAAATTGTAGATCACTTACAACACAAAATATTGTAATAGGCATTATTATATAAAAAGAAATGTAATTAACAAGCATTAACATAATTGTAAAAACTTAAAATCTGAAAATACCCAAGCTTGTGGGGTATCAAAATAATCTATGAACGAGAATAAATACTATAGTGACAATATTTATTAACCAGGAAGGAAGATGGAGGAATAACAGTAATCAGAAGATATACGAAGGATTCGAAGTTTCGATAACAATACATCAACTCAAAATAAGCCTATTCGAAAAATACCGTTACTATGGAAACAGCGGTTGTTGACAGAAAATACCGTTGGAAATTAGAGAAGAAAAAAGAAGCGAAGCGTCACCAAGCCATACAGATGCAAAAGTTCGGAAGAGCGTTTTTTCAGTGAAAATCATGAAAATAATAGTATAAAGTTGCTGAAAACCGATCATCAAAGAAGCAGATGACCACTACAACCAATATTACAAGACCCAAGACCTGAATAAACGGAAATTATCCATAAATAGAACGTCCAAACACAAGACGAAAAAGACGCCACATTTAAAGAAGCCCAAAATCCAAGAAAACTGATTTTATGCAGCCAATTCCTATCTCGAACCAACTACAAAGGCCTAGACACGTCGAGTTGTTAAGTACTATCCAATTATTTATTTTCCACCAACCCTAATCACTTTAAATAATTTTGAAAGGTAAAATTACCACACTATAAAAATAATATTTCTCTTTCATAGAGTATTTAAGCAAATTAAAACGTAATGAACTTTGTTAACATAAAATAACCTAAGAATTGAACACGAACTTACAGAACACTTTTACAACACAGCACAACAGATTGTAACAGCACACTTTATCTTTCATGTACACTTAGATTAAGGTAATTTGTATTTTTATTGTAACCATTGTAGTTCTTTAACTCATAGCCAAAAGAATCCACGGATTTTGAAACCAGAAATTGTAATACGTTTAACGTAAACAGCGAAGCCAGGTTAGATGGTTTCTAAATCAATTCGCCGCCCTGAAAACAAGATCTCATGTAACCAATCGATAATTATTTTGTTGTAATTGTAAATGTTTTCAGTTATCACCCATTAAAAGATATTTATTACAGGGAGTAACCAGCGTTATCATTTCATAGGGAGTGCTATATAATAATTACTTGTATTGAAGAATAAATTGTAGCGGTAAGCAAGTTGCCAGTCATACGCCAGAAGCGACGATTGAGACGGCTGTGCGAGCGGGAATTATTCGAATACACCAACCCGCTGCGCCGATAACTTGTTCAAACACAATTTTTAGTTGTTTTGTAAAACGACTTGGCGCCACCCGGGATTATTACACCCCCTAAGAATAACAGGTAAGGTTACTGCCGTAATATACAGGTGATCAGAACTACGCTACGAACATCGCTAGCCACAAAATTACTGTAACGACCCGGTGCGAGGCGAACGCACTAATCATCCAAACACATTTTTTATGTACACATTTTGCAGGTACGCTCGAATTACCTCGTTACAATATATATATATATTGTGACAGTACAACCATATACGGTACTGTGCGTTGCCAAAATAATTAAAATAATTAATAAAAATAAATAAATATATGGTTGATAAACATGATTCAGATTGCAAGCTGGATTGTTTAAAATATAGGGAACAGTACAATTCATGCATGGACATCTGGCCACCTGTTGCTAGCTGTGTGTACATGTGTATTTAATATGTGTGTGTGAAACCTGTCCATTCCTGGACAGTAACGACCCCTATTCAAATGATGTTAGATTTTAAGTATTATTTTAATTATAAGAAAAATATGTACAATAATGTAAAACAAAATACACCAAAGTGTGTAGGAAATAAAGATGCACAAAGGGTTATAAAACCGTGAGAAAGTGACGTAAAGTGAAAGTACAATGAATTTAAAAGTGAATAACTCTGAATAATTACAATAAAGAAGTGTAAGTTACATATAATAAACATATGAAAATTAGCAATCGATTGAGTATCGTGTAGTGTAAAACAGACTTCGCAATTTGCGAAGATCAGCAAAATTAGTGAATCGAACAAGAGTGGGAGTAAGAACGCTTTCGACAATCTCTGACATGACAAATATTGTTCAGACAGGAGCTTTTGCACGATGTGGCTATAAATACCGAGTCGCGCTAATCAGCTCTCTTCTTCTTCATTCAACCGTTGCCGCAGGAGGCTATGTCAGTCAGAAACGCTGTCTCGAATCTACAGTAAGCGTCACAGGATAGACTGGAAGTCAAAGCAGAAGTTCTATGGACACACCTACAGCCCATGATGTGAGGAGAGACAAAAATTAAGGAGTACATGCAGTGGAATCCTGGAAGAGGACCCGAAGGACACGGACTGAGGACCGAAGGAGGACACACCGATAATGTACCACATCAAACGAGGTGATAAAAAGCCATATAATTACCTACAATTGAAAGACAATAATTAAAAACTATAATGAGAGACATTTGAACTGTTGCTATAAGTATTTAAATTGTACAGACAGATTGTTAAGTATTGTATAATTAAGTAGTGTAAAGACAGATTGTTAATTTAGAATAATATTTCATGTATGTCAATTAGGATTTGAATATAACGTAAATTCAATAAGAGCAATATTTGATTTGAAATTGAAATAATTTAAAGTAATTAATAAAATCTTTATTTGGTAAAAGAAAAATGCATATGCAGTACAAAAGAATTAAAGCAAAGTAAGATTAAAGAAATTTAAATAAAAGTAAATTCATTATTGAAATAAACTGATAAGCAATTGCAAAGATAACCACACTGAATGAGTAAGCCAAGAGCAAAATATTTGATGGTGAAGATTAGATAATAAGATTTCTTTATAACCTGTTTAATGTAAGTTGTCTACCAGAAGTCACATGCAAAAGATTCACACAAGTGAAGAATAATGAGTTTTTTTTTCATTTCTGAAATAAGTAAAGATGTTGTTCAATAAATAATGTAAATATTTAAAAACATATTACACATTCTTGTAATTACGATTACACCTAACCTCATTGTTATGTTATATATGACACATGCAAATTAAATTAAATAAATTTGTTTTGTTATGTTACATATTTGGCACTCCAAAGCGTGGGGCTCCCCAAATTAATTTATATTGCATTGTTATGTTATAAATTTGGCGCTCCAAAGTGTGGGGCTCCCCAAATTAATTTATATTGCATTGTGTTGTTATAAATTTGTCGCCTTGAACGTGAGGCACGACACGACCATTTAGCTATTTAAATTTTGTTTAGCTAAATGTACGCTCTATAAATACAAGTGTGGTAAAATATAATATATGTAGTAGTTAAGATTCCTACAAAATATTATCGTATTTCATTTTGTTGTGTATTACGACACAACTGGCACTCAACGAATGTATATCATTTAAATGTGTAATTGTAATAGGAAGGATAATAATAATAATAAATAAATAAAATTATTAAACGGTTCCATAATAATAATATTTTAAAACAATATAATAAAACCAATAATAATTATATTAAAATATAATATAATAAATTAATTAATTCAACATGGCAGCACCAGGAAGTTTGAATCAAGAGGATATAGAATCAACAGAAGGGACGGCCTGGATCGATGAAATATTTGATAGAAAACAAGAGGGTGTAAAATCGTCGATGATATAAAAGAAGAATTAAAACAAATTATAAATAAACAAAGGGAAAGATTAAATCAAATAAAGATAGGCGGATTAAAACAAGATACTGTAAAAATTACAGAAAATTTAAATAAAATAAAACGTGAGTTAAAATAGAGAATGTCCAACTGAAAGACGAATTAAATCAAAATATAAATAAACGAACAGAAGATTTAAAAGAAAATTTAAATGAAGTAAGACAAAATTAAAGCAAGACATAAAAAATAATACTATGCAGTTAGCAGAGAAAATTAGTAACACAAATACGCGCATAGAGGCAGTAGGACTTGTAATCGAAACAACACTATATGAACAAACAATTGTAATTGAAAATAAGAGAGAACAGATGTTCATAATTACTGGTGATAATTCTAATGAAATAATCGACACTAGGGAAGAATGTAAAATAGAATATAAGCAATCGTACCTGGGTAGCAACAATATCCAATTGGCAGGTTACACTCACAGTATTAAAACAGTTAAAAAAATCAGACGTGTAACACGATTGGATCACATCACACGCGACGAGGGTAAACGACACAATCGACAGTACGATAAGCATAGTAAGTATAATTATAATTATAAATAATACAGTGATTATTATAGGCGATGCACGAAAGCTGGTCACACACAGACTAATAAGGAATGCGGTTGTCACGAGAGAAAGAGGGGAGATTCCGTTTGGCCGACAGGAAGAATGAAATTCTCACTCTATAGACAGGTTGATCACGCATTAAATACGTCCAAGGTACAATGCGTATTTCCTGTCAACGAACAATGCATTGTTAACTTAGAGACGAGTGTGAATTATGGGGCACTCAACGCCCTAATGTAAATAATAGTTATTTTTAAAAAATATATATTATGGTTTGTTAACTATTAATAAGATAAGGAATAATAATATGTGAATAAGATGTAAATACGACAAGAAATGCCATCTCTACGGAGATACAATATAATGAAATCTTGTATAATAAAATGAAATTTTAGCCAAAAGAGCATAAGGAAGGAGATCTACGAGAACGAAAACAGAGAAGTATGACTATTAACTATCAGATTTGAAGCTAGCCATGAAATAAGAAGAATGTTGCAGAATTTAGCAGAGGAACAGGATCAAGATATTACCATAAGAAATAAGAAGAATCAAGATCAACAACCAGTTCAATATGAGGTACACAACAATATTCTCTTCAAATTGGTAAAGCAGGATTGGAAGGTGGTATTATCTAATGAAATGTTGCTTAAATTAATAAAACCCATACATGAAAGCTTAGCACATGCATCAGCTTTGAAATGTTATTTATGTCTGTGCGAAGATTTTACCATTAATAATATGTTTAGGAAGGTTAGAAATGAGTTAAAGAAGTGTTATGATTGTCAAACAGCAAAACAGCCAAATCTTCACACGTATGTTGAGATGCAGAGTATTCAGAAGAAAGCGAAAGGGGGAGTTAAGGGTAGAAACTACTTAGGACCCATTACCACGATAAAGTCGGGGGGTTAAACACATAATAGTCTATATAGATGTGTTTCTAAGGCAGTTCATCTGTATCTGATCATGCGACCCACAACAAAAGCTGTACTGAAGATACTACTCAAGAAATATATTCCAGCATATGACAAGATGAAGAAGATCCTGAGTGATTAAGGCGTTAAAATAGTGAATGTGAAGAGAAGAATAAGAGAAGAAGAGTATAAGAAAGGACAGAAATGACGACTCAAGAAGGAGAGAAGTAGGTAAATATCATGCCAGTTCTTTGAGGAAATTCCATTCATAAATAACTGGGTTACTAAGACAATTAAAGTTGAGCAACAATTGAAGCGGTTATACTACAAAACCGCATCGACTCCACATACATTGGGGGAAATACATTGGGCTCAACCCACCAAATAAGAGTAAATTTGAAGAATCGCATATTCATTATTATTCACACAATAAATAAATAAATGTGTTTGTAAATAAAAATGATAAACAATACTATATTATTTGTCTAATAAAAAGGCAGAGAAAAAATTTAATAAACCTATTTATTAAAATTTTGTTTCCCAAGCAGGGAAATAATGCGACAGTACAATCATATACGGTACTGTGCATTGCCAAAATAATTAATAAAAATAAATAAATGTATGGTTGGTAAACATGATTCAGATTGCAAGCTGGATTGTTTAAAATATAGGGAACAGTACAATTCATGCATGGACACACATATCTGGCCACCTGTCACTAGCTGTGTGTACATGTGTATTTAATATGTGTGTTTGAAACCTGTCCGTTCCTGGACAGTAATAACCCCTATTCAAATGATTTTAGATTTTAAGTATTATTTTAATTATAAGAAAAATATGTACAATAATTTAAAACAAAATACACCAAAGTGTGTAGGAAATAAAGATGCACAAAGGGTTATAAAACCGTTTAGACATAACCTATTTAGACATAACCATCACAAGATACAATAACCACCTACAATATGCAATATACAGAAAACCAACTTCCACTAACATCATTATACCTAACCATTCTGACCACCCACCACAACATAAAATGGCAGCATTCTGTTCACTATTTAACAGTATGTACAAAATACCCCTAAACAAACAAGAAACAGACAAAGAAAGAAATATAATTTACCAAATTGCTTATGAAAATGGATATAATAAAAATACTGTAAACAAAATAGAAAATAAAATCAAATATAAAATAAAAACTGAACAATTAAGAGTTAATCAAAATGAACAAAACAAAAATAATGACAACAATAAAAAATGGGCCACATTCACATACGTAAATAATAAAATGATAAAGCTAACAAAACTGTATAAAAACACAGACATTAAATAGCATACAAAACTAACAAAAATTATCTACAAAAACTAAATAACCCATACAACAAAGATAATACAACAACCAATGGTATATACAAAATTGAATGCCAAGATTGCAATAAATGTTACATAGGACAAACAACTGAAAAAACGTTATTTTGAACACCTAAACGCATCAAAAAACCAGAAATATACAAATCTAATTTGGCCACACATGCAATAAACACTGGACATGAATTCCCAGACATAACCAACATGACACTAATAAAACACACACCACACAAAGGCACCATAATGAACATTTGGGAAAATTTACAAATATACAAACATAAAACACAAAACAAACTAATACCTGAACAAATACAAATCAATACAAAACATGACACAATTTTCAAAGCACTCAACATCGAAAATACACAAAATACTAACACATACACCACAATCACACACAATAATACCACTTTAAAATACCAGAGACCAACAAGAAACCACAATAACGACCAGCCAACACACAAATACTTCATCAGACGCAAAATAATAAAGGCTGAGGATGAGAACACAGTGGTTCTCGAAATATGTTCCTAATAAGGGAAAAAAATATCTTGAGGTAATTTCAGTCGTGATATTTAAAAAATATATATATATATATATATAAGACAAACCTGAATTACAGAATGCTTTTGCAACAAATATTGATTGTAAAACACAACAAAATGCACCAGATCATAAGTTGTCTAAAAACAGAACTACCATTGCTCTTTGCTCAGATGATTCAGAATCGCATAAATTACATAAGACAATCTGCAAAGCTAAGGCTTTTAAAAATATTAATCTTTCATTGGTACCCATTTATTATCATGCTCAGCAGTCTACTTGGATTCATTTCTTTGTATTTCTGAATTGGTTTGATACTGAACTTGTTTCAAGAGTAAAAACAATTCTCAAATCCAAAAATTTTAAGAGAAAGCCATTCTCCATATAGATAATGCACCAAGTCATCCATCAAGTGGTTTACTCAAACACGATGAAATTGAAAGCCATGTTCTGCCACCAGATGTTACTTTATTAATATGAACAATTGGTCAAGGTGTTATTGCATCAGCGAAAAAACAGATACAAGAAAACTTAGTGACTTCAATTGAAAAAAACTGATGACAATAATACTGATATAAATCAAGCTTTGTTGAACTTAACATCAGACATTATTTATATGATAAATGAGAACAGACATATGAAGTATGACTACTGGCTCTTCACTAAAAAAAATCTGACCAGCAGATGTCATGGATGATGTTATGTCCAGATGCATGGAAAATGAACTCTTTACCATTGATAAGGCAAATAACGAGGTGCAGAACTGCTGATAAACAAGAGATAGTTGGTTGAGTTGTTAAATGAAGATGAAAATATGGAGAAAGAAATGGATAATGATGCAATTATTGTAGTAGTTGTGAATAATACAGATGGCAATGAAAGTAAGAGTGATTCCTATGATGATCAAGAATGAAAAATTTGTCATGTGGAAGAGAAAGATGGTCTAGAAATAACTAGCATCTAGCTGTAACTTATTAGACAGATGTGTAAGATGCACAATGGTGGGAGGAACAACACCATTTCTGTATCTACTGACGCTAGTGCCGTTTTGGCGCGTCTTGATAATCAGTTTGGTTGAGCTATACTCTATTGTTGTAAGCGCACCATGCTGTTAAGTTGAGACAGGTTATATATTTATTAACTTAGAGAAGTTTTAAATTCAAGTAATTCAAGTGTAGTTTAAGGAATGCAACTATTATTTTAAAACTGATGCAATAATATAAAAAACATAAACTCAAGACTAATTATACAGAACATTTATGTTTGTTACACTTGCATCAACCTAAGTACATACAATTTCTTAAACACATTTGGACACAAACACAACATTTGTAGTTAGAGGCAGGACGATGTAAATTGAACACTCAGGTCTTAATGCGCCGTAGACAAACACCTTGTTGCAAAGCTAACAAAATTTTCAGTCATTTCGCACATGCGCACAACAGTCTTGTACAGTGTTTCATAGTGTGAACATTGGCTACAAAAAGACTGGTGAGAACATTGGAAGCATGTGTGCGACAGAGACAGAGGTAGTACATGAGTGAGACGGTGTACTGTTATCGTGTTGTCTCTCCTCTCCCCTCTCTACACAACTTACTACCTGTCAACATCAACAAAACATGCAGGAAAAATGTGAACTAAGAGAATTCAAAGATAAACGCGCAAGCACGTCAGCAGTTTACAGTCATACTCAAAAGTCTGTCATTTGAATATATGTTTTCCAGCTATGAATATCATGAGCGTCGATTTGCGTTACAAGTACTAGGCTAATATTTGTGCGTGTTCGTGTTACAGAGTTTGTTATTTGAATTTATATTTGCTAATTGTGAGTATCATAGTGTTGATCTGCGGTATAATTAATATTTGTGTGTGTTCGTGTTAGGCCTACAGAGTTTGTCACTTGAATTTATGTTTATTAACTACGAGTATTGTGAGCGTCGATTTGCGTTATGCCTGTAATTAATATTTGTGCGTGTAAACCCGATAGAAGTATTTAAACTTGAGCTTTTTATATAGTGTAATTTCCAGACTTTTAACACCACACTCGACATATAAAATTTAGAACAGCGTAGAACGTGACAATACAAGAGTTAAATAATAGTTTATAATCAACTCCCAAATTAAAATTCATTAACTGTAGAATTGAAAGATGATTAGTAACAAAGAAAGGCCTACAATTTGCAGTCAAGCACGCCATATAGTTGGGAGAGTTATTGAATTTTTTTATGAAGAAAATAACAGTGGTCGTTATAAGTACCCAATAAACAAGGTGATAAAATGAGCAGCAGCTGCAACAGGAAAGTTAGAAACCACAATTTGTAAGATATGGAAAGAGGTAAAAGTATCAAAATCAACTGGTAGAAAACTGAGCACTTTACTCAATAAAAATAAAACAAAAAACCCAAACCAAAAATGGTTTAACTTTTAATCAGTTAATTTTATTTATCTTTAATCAGTTAGTTTTCGTAACTATTAACTACAACTTTAACTTAGTTAGTTTGTTTGGACAGTAACTTCAACTTTGGTCAGTTAACAATTATTATGAGGTTTCCCAAGTCTGTTTATAACATGGTATACACAATATCACATTAGAAACTTGCTAATTGAATAGAAATTAAATTTACTTCTTCCTCATAATTTCACTCGTTTATAGAGCTACTATTTGTAATAGCAAAACCTTTCTCTACCAGCTAACGTTTCATGTTGTAATTCGCAAAAATCATGAGCAAAAGTAACATAACTTTATACATTTATGAAGAGTACAAAAAAATTAAACATTGAATAGCCTTATTGACATATTAAGCTCCAAACTGAAGTAACAATAATCCATTTATGTTGATCAACAACGGAGACACGGCTAGTTATGTTTTACAGATCAACATCTAATTGAAATTGTGGAGTTTATTGCTCATATTGTTTATGTTTATGGTCAAAGTATTTTAATAATTTTTGAAACGGTGTAGAATAACAATTTTGACACCATACGCGTACAGTTTAAGTATTATAATGCTCTAACTTTAATTTTTGGACGTGTAAATTTTCTTGTCGCGTATGAGTTTTTCTTTGACTGTACAAATGTCAAGCAACGTAGGGGAACGTACTGAACCCCCGCGCAACTGGCAGTGCCAGTGCTGCTACGCTTCCCCTCTCCAGATTCTGTGTTAACGGAGCCATTTAGTAGCTATACTTGTAAGTGGAGGTAATTCATGCATTGGGTCGGCACAGATGACTGTTCAGGAAACACTGTCAGGCCTATAACATTATCCTCATCAAATAAAAATAACAGTTTTAAATAAACCATATTTATTTCAGTGATGATGTCAGAAATGATAACTGTGTACAATATATAATCTAATTCCAGCTTATAATATTTATATTTGATTTATTAATATTAAATTTTGTGCTTTACTTCTCACAATTACTGTGTGTACTCTACTGATGGAAGCAGTATGGAAAGCTACCCTGGATAGCAAATAACGGTAATGCAGTGATTTGTATATTAATATAAAAATTGCTACTAATAATGTGATGTTTAATAATGCAAGTAAACGAATACAAATGAGTAGTTCTAATAAACACTTGGGTATTTATCATTGTTTTTATAGTTCACTTAAGTTTTCTATCAAAACCAGAATCAATTGCTAAATAATTCCATTTTCTAACAATTATGTCGAATTGCTATTATGAATGAAGTCTGTTTGGTAATTGTTTAGATACTGAGGCTCACACAATTTACAGTTATCACAATTCCCAAGATAACTGGGAATGCTGTTACTCAATCTTTTACAATCAAATGAAATATTATAATCATATACTTAAATTGTTAAAAAACACAAGAGAACAGTTGTAGGAACACCACTAAACAAACCGAAAATAAGTTACGGTCTATAGGTTAAGTTTACAAAATATCTCACTGTTGACGTAGTTGATAGGCTCCTCGAAAGAGCGGCAGTGTTGTCCCCTGCTGACTCCTTCCACCATTGTGCGTCTTATACATCCTGTATAGTAAGGTACAGCTAGACGGTCGGGCTAGGGGTCTAGCCCTTCGATATATTGAATAACAACCAACTTCAACTGCACTTGATGTTTTGAATTTGAAGATATAGGATGATTGGACAGCAGACAAACATAAGAGTAATGTGAAACAGATGAAAATTATAGCTTTTTATAATAAAGATGAGAGGGTTTTTACCTTTTGTAATACAGTATATAGTTAAGTGTACTGTTTAATTGTAATGTAAAATAAAACATGTTTTGTGTTATAACCCTAATAAATCTAATTTACTCAAAATCTTTCTAAAATGTTTTGAATTTTTTACCAATTGACATGACCAAAAAAATGCATTGTTTTTGTAGGTAAGGTACATAACTACAAATACTGGATTGAAACATTGACTAAAGAGTCTTGTTAAATCTTCATGAACATGGAACTTACAAACTTATACTCTTGATAGTTAATAATTACGACAAGACTTGCATATTAAAGTCAAAGATAACTGACAAATGGCAATACAAAAATAATTTTAAAATGTTCATTCAACTTCAGAAACCTAACAACATTGGTGATACAAAAAAAAAAAGCAGTTCATGTTGGTCAAAGTAGCATAAAAAGAGTCGGTGAAAGCAACATGTTCTCCATAATCACAACTGTTTGTTGTGAGAAACTAATAAAAAGAAAATTATATTTTGCTGATAATTATAGCATACTATAATATAATATATAATTAGAAATATTTAGGGTTATACATATTGGTGGTTTTTGTGGGTGTATTGTACAAGGGCTATTATTGTTTTTCCTTGTTACAGAATCCAAAAATTCTCCTCTTGGATGAAGCTACAAGGTATAAAACTTTGCTTAATAGTCTTTATCATAGTGCATAATACTGTTTTAAGACTGTTTTTTTAGATATTCAGTTTTATTTATAAAAGTTAAAAATTTTATTTAAAAATTTAGTGCTTTGGATGCAGAAAATGAACACCTTGTTCAAGAAGCTTTGGAAAGAATTATGAAAGGAAGAACAGTGCTAACTATCGCACACAGGCTTTCTACCATAAAAAGTGCAGGTCAGTAGTTTACTAATGATAATAACTAGTTGTAGTCTACACATATTACTAATTCTGAATGCTAAAATTTTTTGTTTAGACATTTTTTTAAAAGTAGATATAGCAATATATCTCTAAAATATCAGTGCCACAAATCATTTAAAACGAGTCTCTTCAAACTTCCATGTAGACAATTTTTCAGAAAATTGCCAAAAAATTGTCATATAGGAATTTGGTTCTATATTATTAAAAAAAAAATCATACATCTAGCCTAACAATTTGCTAGAACAATAAACGTACTAATCGTACATCAAATACAGTAATACTCTGCTTAGCACTCCCCTTTTAGTGCTAATTCATCATAGAGCTTTTGGATGAAAAGTCAAGGCCAACTGGTTTTTATTGTGTCAATACGAGTGAGATGATTTCATTTGCATTCCTCCACTTCAATTAAGTCACATACAGAACGTGGCATGTGTATTGGTTATTTCCAGTTGCACTGTGTAGCCTGCAATATGAACATTCAAGTTGCAATCAACCTACAGTGCACTCGTAAATATTATCTTTATAAGAATTATTTAGTTATCAAAACATACAGTTTTTTTGTTCATTATTTAGTTAGGTAAAACATATAATTTTTTTTTGTAGTTTATGTTATCTTTACATATTATAAAAAATTTTTCAGTTTCTTAATTGCCAATCATGTTTGGTTTAAAGCTTGGCCCTGTAATAAGTTGCAAAGAAAAAGCATCAGCTTGGATGTGAAATTTTAAGCATAAGAGGGTTAAAAGCTGGATGTATCTAGCCTGTTCATCATCAGGTGGATGTAGCCTGTTCATAAAATTTGGCATCATCGACAATTAGGACAATTGTTAAAAATTCTGAAAAGATGAAAACATCTCCATCAATGTCAAAAAAATTAACTATTACTAAAATAACTTGGTCTAGAAGCAGTGTGCTTGAAGAAATGGATAAAAGACTAAGTATTTGGGTTGATGATCAAACAAAGTGTAACCGTTAAGTCAGGTTCCTGCATGGAAAAAGAGAAGCATTTTTACTTACATTTAGAATGAAAAAGCAGACAAATCAAAAACATTTGGAGCTAGTAGATGATGGTTTGATGGGCTTAAGGAATTTTCAAATCTTCACAACATTAAAATAGCAGATGGAGCAGCTAGCACAGATTATCAGGCTGCATTGGAATTTCCTACAAAATTAAAAACGAACGTTCAATAACTAATATTTAATGTGGGTGAGACGGGATTATTTTGGAAGTGAATGCCTTCTCAATGTTCATCTCCCGTGAAGAAAAAAACACTTCTAGTTTCAAACCAGCAAAGGACTATGTAACTCTGTAATTAGGTGACAATGCGACCAGTGATTTAAACTGAAGCTGATGTATCACTCTCAAACACCATGTGTGATGAAGGGAATAACGAAATCTAGTTTCCCAGTGGTTTGAGTAGCAAATAAAAAGCATGGGTAATGGTAGACATTTTTCAGATTTGCTTCTCATTTTTGTCTGTCAGCTAAACACTACTGTGAAAAAACGACTTCGACCCTTAAAGCTTTGTACCTTGTTGACAATGGTCTGGGCCATCCAAACAATCTGCACCTACTTCAAACTGTCATACCTGTAGAAGTGGTGTTTCTTCCTCAAAACTTCTTTAATGCAACCAAGGAGGACAGCAAATTTTAAAGCTTCTTATCTTCAACGAACATTCAGACATTTAATCAAGAAAACAGACAATGAAGATAAACAATCCATTCAACAGTTTTGGAAGGAGTACAGTATTATGAATGTCAGAGAAAACGTAATAGCAGCCTAGTGAGAAGTTACTATGGATTGTATGAATAGAATTTGCAGAAAAATTTTGCCACAATCCTGCACACACATAGAGGAACGGGAGCAAAGATCATAATTAGTCATTCAAAACATTTTTGAAGTGACCAATGAAGTAGGAATGGTAGACAATGAGGAAGACATAGAAGAATTGTTGCAGTCACATGGTAAGGAATTAAGCTATTAGAACCTTCAAGAAATTGTGATTCAGATCATTTTAGAAGAAGCAGTTGTAATGGTACATTTTGTCAATCTTAACGAACAAAACAGATTTTCATAGGTTAAAAACAATATCAGACTGCATGGAATTTTTGTACATGACTTCGGTCTGAGAAATGTTAACTTTGGCTGGGAACAAGTTAGCCCTTGGCGCTAAGCTTTGTCGCCAACTTATTTCATGTTAACTCATTTTGTTTATGGACTTTTTCAATTAATAATTAAAAAAAATACTTTTATACAAAATATGTGAGAGAGTAAACATGAATAAAGTCGACAGGAACAGATGTTCTATTGAAGACAAACACACATTTTTGGAAAGTTAAACATACTATTGTGTAGTCACCCACCCAACTAATCAAGGTTGTGGAGGAAGAAACCATTAAACCCGTAAGACCCACCCTTACTGCCAGTAAAGTGCTAGAAACATTTGTTCTTGGGCTTTTTTGCCATTCTATTCCAACGACAGCAGCGAGCTGTTCTTACATTTATGTTTGTTTCTTGTTAATTTATTAGTGTCTGAATTATTGTGGCAATTTTTCTACAGTGAAGTGTAATGTGTGTATGGTGCATTAATCAGTTTATAAGTCTCATAGTTCAATATCAGCAATGGAATCAAGTGTGAGAAAAAGGAGACAGGGAGAAAGGCTTAGGAGAAGAGAAAAACAGACAATGTGCTATTTACAACTATTAAAGAGGAACATCTCACCATACATGCTGCAGTGAAAAAAATTAGTGTGGTGTGTGGAGTGGGCGAAAAAACTATTTTTAACATTAAAAAAGAGTTAGCTCAGAGTAAACTGAAGTCCCCATAAAAAACAAGAAAATTAAGTTAAGCACGTCAGTGCAAGAAAATTTTAAGTATGATGAATTTTATATATGTTTTGAAACAATTCATCAGTTTTACAGATATAATTTACCTCCAATTCTGAATTCTATAGTTGAAATTATGAATGACGAAGAAAATTTCCAACAAATTTCAAGGAGCACGTTACACAGACTACTTCAGAAATAGGCTTTGCGTATGAAACCAGAGGTAATAACAGTTTGTTGTTTGAACAAGATGACATCATCAGATGGAGACATGACTACTTATGAAAAGTAAGAAACACTCGAAAAGAAGGAAAGAAAATCATCTATACTGATGAATTGTGGATAAATGTTGGCCAAACCACTAAGAAAATGTGGAAGGACAAAAATATGTAAGGTGTTTGTTAAGCCTTCATGGAAGGACTAATGACAGGACTGAAAGTTCCATTTTCCTATGGACCCCGATTTGCATTAGTTCATGCAGGTAGCTTAGATGGCTTCATCAACGGTGCTGAACTAACTTTCCTTTGTAAGAAAAACACTGTAAATGAACATGAAGAAATTGATGGTGAAACCTATGAAAAGTGGTTTATGGAACAACTACTTCCAAACTGTCCACAAAACTCAGTTGTACTGGACAATGCAAAATACCATTCAAGATATTTAGAGCAGATACCTACAACATCTTGGAGGAAAGGCGACATCTAGAATTGGCCGTACTTACACAACATCTCTTGTGTTGAGGATTGCCTAAAAGGAGAAATGCTGCTTGTGGCTTGAGAACATAGGACAAAATATGAAAAGTACGTAATAGATGAGAAAGGAAAAGACATCGATATTGAAATGCTGAGGCTTCCACCATACCACTGTGAGTTGAATGCAATAGAAATGGTGTGGTCTCAAAGTAAACACCATATAAAGACACACAACACAACTTTCAAGAGAGCTGATGTAAAAAGATTGATATCTGAAGGATACCAAAAAGTTAGCCCCCAAATGATATCTGGAGGATACCAAAAAATTAGCCCCCAAAATTGGAGTCATTATATAAAACATGACGTTGAAGCCCTTATCATTCGACTCACATCATCTTCATCTTCCAAATCTCCGTCACCTCAAGCTTCAGAAACATCAACAATGGCCAGACCATCAACATCAGGATTGCAGAAATTCATGGAAGGCATGAAGCCTCTGGACTCCACTGACAATGAATAATGTAAGTTGAAATACAAAAACTTTTTTTGTATTATTACGACGTTCTAACTGGTCTTCATATGGTACAGTAGGAAAAAAATACAAGACACCAATTAAGTCACTAATCACCAGCTTTTAATTATCACAATTAACAGTTTGTAATCAACAAGTTATTCAACAAGATTATACTCGTACAATAATTCAAGTTAATCTTTCCACATGAATAATAATGTGAACTGTAAAAATTCCACATTATTTTAACTTTTCACTACTACACTACTTGACATGCACCGCGTAAATCACCTAACAAAAACTGAACCTCACTTGAATAACATGTAGAACGTTCTGTAATGGCATAACACTGGCCCCCTCCTTAAGCCTGTTCGAACTGGCAAACCATCTCTGAAGTAATACTTGGGCCAGGCGATCTAGGTAGACGACCTTGCGAAGGATAATTCTCCGGTTCTTTGAATTCAGTCTCGTGTGATCCGAACATCAAGTTGCAAAGAATACGAGTCTTCCGCTCAACTGCTAGTTTTGAGGGAATCACTCCCGTTGCATCATATACTGGTAACCTATACACCATTAGCTGGTCCAAGTCTGTTTGATTCTCATCAACAGCCTCTTGCATAAATTCATCTTCAGCAACGTTTCCCCCGGGCGTTTTTATTAACTCAGGAACAAACAAGGGTTTTTCCTTGACATCTTAGTTGGCTTCCCAATCACTTCTTTTGCCATCACACATATTTGTACTTCCTCTGTTATTTCTTCTTCCATTTCCGCCTGCAATAGGAAGGGTTCCTCTTGACCAGAACTGTTGACTTCTTCTTTGGTCAATGGCACTTGCTTAACCGAATGGTTGACACATCCTGTCATTTCAGCCCTGCAAAGCTTTATCTTCTCCTGGCCAACCCTCAAGACATTCTCACTTAAGTCCACAATGAATCTGTAGGCATACATAATGTCCGTGCCAAGAATCACTTCGTCGACAATGTCTGCAACGAGCATTTGGTGGCTAAACTCGAGAAGACCCAGGTGTACACGTACGTCTAACTTTCCTAACACTTTGACGGGGCTTCCAGTCACAGTCTGTATTGTACAAGAGCTAATTTGAGGCTGGTAGTTGCTGAGTAAGTCAAGGTGCACAATAGACACTGTAGCACCCATGTCTATTAACGATCAGGTTTCCACTGGTCTTATGTAGCGTGGAAACTGTGTGCTGTGCTGGGGCTTTACTTCTCCAATTGCTGCAATCACTCTCTTTTCTCGGTATTTTCTTCCCCTGTCAGTCTACCTGTAGATGACTACGTTTCCCACAGTTATAACACTTTGGTCTTCTGTCTTTTTCCCATTGTTCAAATCGTTGTTGTGCTCTTGAATTTGTACTTCCATGTTCCATAAGGAAATGGAAGTATGGTGATGGCAAAAAAATCGTGGTCGAGATTATTGCAGATTCTGATTGTACTACCCTCAAAACATGAAAAAAGTC
This sequence comes from Magicicada septendecula, assembly GCA_034769895.1. NCBI lineage: Eukaryota > Metazoa > Arthropoda > Insecta > Hemiptera > Cicadidae > Magicicada > Magicicada septendecula. The sequence goes on from CM068368.1 coordinate 456,800,771, forward strand.
ATTTTTCGAAAAGTGTTTGCGTGTCTCTGTGTGTGTGTCTGTATGTCTATCTGTCTGTAGATTTTTTTCTATGGCAAACGATAACAGCCACAAATTCAAACAGAATCAAATATTTTTTTGCATACAGCCCTAAATTGTAGAGTTCTCAAGACCTATTGTTTTTGGTGAAGATTTGTTAAGGGAAAGGGGTAATTTACCTGCAATGTTTTTTTTTAATCAAGGGTAATTTTTTTCTATGGCAAACGATAACAGCTGCAAATTCAAACAGAGTCAAATAATGTTTTGCATACAGCCCTAAATTGTAGAGTTCTCAAGACATATTGTTTTGGTGAAGATCGGTTAACGGAAAGGGGTGGTTTACCTGCAACGTTTTTTGTTTTAACAAGGGTATTTTCTATGGCAAACGATAACAGCCGCAAATTCAAACAGAATCAAATAATATTTTGCATACTACCCTGAATTGTAGCGTTCTCAAGACCTATTGTTTTTGGTGAAGTTCGGTTAAGGGAAAGGGGCCGTTTACCTGCAACGTTTTATGTTTTAACAAGGGTATTTTCTACGGCAAACGATAACAGCCGCAAATTCAAACAGAATCAAATAATTTGTTGCATGCAACTCTGAATAGCAGAGTTCTCAAGACCTATTGTTTTTGGTGAAGATCGGTTAAGGGAAAGGGGTAGTTTACCTGTAACGTTTTTTGTTTTAACAAGGGTATTTTCTATGGCAAACGATAACAGCCGCAAATTCAAACAGAATCAAATAATGTTTTGCATACAGCCCTGAAATGTAGAGTACTCAAGACCTATTGTTTTTGGTGAAGATCGGTTTAGGGAAAGGGGTAGTTTAACCTGCAACGTTTTATGTTTTAACATGGGTAATTTTTTCTATGACGAATAATAACTGCCGAAAATTCAATCAGAATCAAATAATGTTTCGCATACCTTCCTGAGCTATAGAGAACTCGATGTCTATTGATTTTGGTGAAGATCGGTTAAGAGAAAGGGGTAGTTTATCTGCAACATTTTATGTTTCAACAATGGTAATTTTTTCTATGACGAACGATAACTGCCGCACATTCAAACAGAATCAAATATTTTTTTGCATACGTTCATCAATTGTAAAAAACTGAAGGCCTGTTGATTTTGGTGAAGATCGGTTAAGAAAAAGGGGTAGTTTACCTGCCACATTTTATGTTTTAACAAGAGTAATTGTTTCTATGACGAACAATAACTGCCGCACATTTAAACAGAATCAAATAATTTTGTGCATACCTTCCTCAATTGTAGGTAACTCAAGGTCTGTTGTTTTTGTTGAGGATCGGTTAAGAGAAAGGGGTAGTTTACCTGCAACATTTTATGTTGTAACAAGAGAACGTTTTTCATGAAGAACGATAACTGCCGTAAATTCAAACAGAATCAAATAATGTTTTACATATGTGCCTGAGTTGTAGAGGACTCATGGCCTATTGATTTTGGTGAAGATCGGTTAAGGGAAAAGGGTAGTTTACCTGCCACTTTTAATGTTTTAACAAGAGTAATTGTTTCTATGACGAACGATAACTGCCGCACATTCAAACAGAATCAAATAATGTTTTGCATGCATCCCTGAATTGTAGAGGACTCAAGACCTATTGATTTTGGTGAAGATCAGTTAAGAGAAAGGTGTAGTTTACCTGCAACGTTTTATGTGATAACAAGGGTAATTTTTTCTATGACGTACTGTCACCGGACAAATGGCGCCAATCGTACACTCTAGTTATTTTGGTGGCCCTAAAAAGGACCGAGTGGCGAGAACGGTGATGTTGGTAGTGCCGCGCTGAGATGTTCGGCGGCTGCGCCCGCTGTTCGTGGCATACTGCAGTCCTCCTCTTCTTCCGGCACCGGTTGTAGAGTCAGCTGCCGGCCCAGCGAAATCCATCGCTGGCGCGGAACTGGAGGACGAAGACGCAAGAATGCCGGTTCTATTCTTTGGCCGTTCCTTCCGGCTGACTCCGCGCCAATGTCATCCGAGAGAGGAGAGGAGATGAAGTGCGTCCGATGGCCTGGCGATGAAGAGTGCTCAAAATTTTCTGCCAGCCTGGGTTTTATGCACTAACCGGGGTCGCTGGTTGGCTCGCTCCGAGCTTGTTGTTGGATTGGCTCGCTGTGTCCACCGCTGGTACCGGAGAGCAGATGTTCGCATACCGCTGCCGTCACAGTACGATAACTGCCGTAAATTCAAACATAATCAAATAAGTTTTTGCATACGTCCCTAAATTGTAGAGTACTCAGGGCCTGTTGATTTTGGTGAAGATCGGTTAAGGAAAAGGGGTAGTTTACCGGCAACATTTTATGTTGTAACAAGAGAAATTTTTTCATGTGAATATGTGAATTCCATTTGTGAATACCATTTTAATTGTGAATACAACGCAGTAGTTACCCACGCGAGGCCTTAATGTATAAAAAAAAAACTCGTAGGTGGCGCCCATCTGCATGTTGTTCCAGACAAACAGTCAACAAGTCACATTTGCAGGTACTCTGGAATGTTTCAAATGCGCGCCTGCTTGCTCGCGCATTTGAATGAGCACGAACTTTTTTGCAAGCCCAAGACTGTGGTAAGCCCGCCAGCTTTCGGTAGACTCGCCACAGAAAGGAGCGTAATTATTGTGTCACGTGGTGCCGGTGCTCCAATCATATACCAAGTAGCCGCGGGATGAAGCGGCTAGCCATCTTGAAAAAGTTTTTCAGCGTCCCTCAGTCGACAAAACAGCATACGTCTGGCCAGACGTACAGAAAGACTCGCGAACCAAAAAAATCTTTTAGACGTAAAAATGTGTTGAAACCAGTCGTTTGAATAGCGAGATAAATGCAGTGACAGACTTAAGATGCAGTGACAGTTTTAAATAGTAAATGAAAAGTGGAAAACGAGGAGATCGCAACCTAGTGCGCGTGCACGAGGAGACCCTTTATGGATGTACCTCCAAGGATTACGTAAGAGAAAGAAATTACCCGGAATTATAAATAAATCAATCAAAATCATGCAAATTTAAATAATCAACATAAAATGAGATCTCTAAAGTATGGGGAATAATTTAAATATTGTGTGAGTGAGTGTATGAGCAAGCTGGGTTGTCATTTATAGAATACTGTAGTTAGTTTAAGTTGATATTTTTTCTTCACATAAGAGTGTGAAGTTAACTATGAAAATATTTGTTGTGTAATGATCGTCTAAATATTTTGATAATCCATGAAACAAAGTGATTGAGATAAATAATAGTTTTTTTTTTTGAAGAAAATGAATAATAATTAAATAGAGTTAAATATATTTCACAATCTATTTTCAATGTAACGTAAAAGATATATTTCACAATCTATTTTCAATGTAACGTAAAAGAAAGACGGAATTGGTGATGTGGGAGTTGTGGTAGTATTTGATGGCAAGATAAAATATAATAAAAAAATGTGTTAAGTGAACATATGAATATGTGTTTGTCAATTGCATTCCCTGTTCTTCTCTGCTAAAGTACACCAGACGACACCTTGGTCAATTACCGATAAAGGTAGGTAACACGAAATTTTAATATTTTAAACCTTTACTTAACTCGTACTACTTCAATTTGTCATTAAACCTTCTACTGCAGATATTTTATTTGATATGGATTCTTCTATGACAGATATTTTTGTAGATATCATTTGTTCTATTGTTGATACAGATTGTTCGACTGTAGACAATCTTACCTCTTGACCATTCAGATCACTGCTTAATACGCCTAAGTCACTACATAGGAGACCCAACACTGTGGTAGTATGTTCTTGCAATTGTTTTTGCGTAGCTTCAAAAAGAGCTGCTGGTTTATCTGCTTGTCGTCCTTCAGATTACAAAATTAGTGCTTTCTGCCGTTCTTGTGTTTCCAGCAGGAGGGTTTTCTGTCTCTCTTTTCCGCTTTCTCATCCTGTCGTTTTTCTACTTCTTCTTTTTCCCGTTGGCGTTCTTCTTTTGTCTCTTCCGCCTCTTGTCTGTGTTTCTCATTCTATCATTTTTCTGTCTACAACAGCAGCGCCTGGAAATTTTCTGTCATCTGATGCATCCATGTTTACAGATTAATTACAAATTACAACAATCTTTTACAAAGTGTCCACTGTTCCAACAGTCTAACTGATCGTCATATGGTAGAGTGGGAAAGAAAATACAAGACACCAATTAAGTCACTGATCACCAGCTTTAATTATCATCATTCACAGTTTGTAATCAACAAGTTATTCGACAAGATTATACTTGTACAATAATTCAAGTTAATCTTTCCACACAAATAATAATGTCAACTTTAAGGAATTCCACACTATAATCACTTTTCACTAATACACTACTTGAGACCTCACTTGAATACATGGCCACCTGTTATTCAATAGAGGTTTATAAATCCCGGGTGGCGCCAAATTGTTTATTTAAAACAATTAAATTAATAGATAGTGTGGTAAACGGTGTTCTTAACTATGACGGCCTGGAGCATTCAAATTTTGCTCCCGCCTTCGTTCGACCTTCTTAATCAAGCAGTTAGTTCGCTAGATTTGCAACGTGAGCGCTTGCCATCATTCTCGTTCTCTTTGCTATACAATACACAATTTATTCAATACACTTCCCTATAAAATAAAAACAATGGTTACACTCTGTACTAGTTTCTTTAATTATTGAATGGTAATTATTTTGTTTGACAATCTAATTATTCTTGGTTATTAACAATTTTGCACCGACAATTAATATAAGTCTGATATCTCTAGGGGTTCGGCGAAAGTCGATTTTGAACGAGCGATTTAGTAAAGTATGGCGACAGTGTTGTCTGTTCAGATTTTTTATCGTTCAAAATCTGGGTCCTTATGATTACAAGAAAAATATTAATAATGATTACAATAAAAAGTACACTACCTTACATTATTTGTACTTAAATAATATAATGTGTAGCTACAATTTGTTCCTGCAGTGTAGTAAAGTGTCTTTCAAAAGTTCGCAATCTAATACAAGGTTATTTCCTTAGTTAATAAATTTTCAGTATTTGTTTATTTTATTTAATCTTTGAAAGAAATTATATTCGGTTTATAGTGAGAGTTCAGATAACTGTGAGAAATATTTAAAGTGAGTTTATTTCTGGAATTTGGGTAATTTAATGATACTTAACACATCAGTAGGCTTGAGATCGTTGTTCAGGTAAAATGGAATTGTGCTGCAATCGTATTCAATTTTCAATTGTCTGGGACTTCTGGCATCTTTTTCAAGTTAGTTGTATCAATTTCTTCATTTAATTTTGATTTAAATTTGTCCTTGGCATCAGTTAAATGTTATTGTTCATCTTCGCTGCTTACTGGTTCTGCTTTTTGAATTTTGGTTACTTTTTATACATTTTAAATTAAAATTTAGGTCATTCAAGATCTGGCATCTAATCTGGATGAGCATCACATTGAGTACTATAAAATTAACGGAAAATTCGTAACCAACGGTCTGTTGTCATGGTTACAAATTAATTCTGATTGGTTAATCTTGTCTTTATAACCATTGTTATCAGTTTTGAATTTTTATTCAAAATTACTGTATATCTTCTGATTACTTTTATTCTTCTGTCTTCCTTCCTATGTATTAAATATTATCACTACTGTTTGTATTTCCCTTCAAAGATTATTTTGATATCCCATAAGGTGGGGTTCTCTAAAGTATTAATGTTTGTACAATTATGTTAATATTTGTTAATTACATTTCTCTTTTAATTTAAGTCCTTATTCTAACATTTTTCTTTTAATATGTTTTACAAATTATCCTTGGCTAGTTATTTGTTTTTGACAGTTAGGTATTTCATAGGCCTAAGTAGCCATTGATTATATTTACTTATTTTATACAGAATATATCTCTTTTTACTTTAATGTGTTTTGTTTTGTTATTAAATTGGTTGGTTTATTTGTTGATATGTTTTGGATCTGATTTTATACTATTTGTAGGTGTCTATTATTTTCTATATCATGGCTTATTAATTATTTCCTAACTGATTTTCCAGTGTAATTATATCTGTATTGATTCACCTTCTTATTTATCTATGTTGCCCTTGTTAACAATTACTACTAAATTACTAAATTGTTAACAATAATAGCCCTATTACTTACTATTAAAACATAACATCTAGGCCTATGGTCTGTAGAATTCCTTCAGCCATATCCTATTCATAAATTTAATTAAACAATTTTTTAACAGTTATTAGGTAATGTTTGTTTACAATTCATTTCATTCTTTGTTATTTTTTGGGTGATAAACACCATCACACCTTTTAAACTTACTCAATTGATTATCCCTTATAACTTGGGGTGTTTATTGATTTCATTTTTAATTTCTTATTTCTTATATAATCTTTACCTTCTATCCATGGTAACACCAACTGTTTACCTTTCATGGGATTCTCCCTTTTAAATACTATTGTATACAATTAAACTTAATTTTATTAACAATAAGATTCTTTTTTAAATAATAATGTCACCATCAATCTTCAGTGTTCATTACAGGTTATTATCTGTTTACTTCTAATACTATCATTAACAACATTCTTAATTATTAATATGGTTCACCATTAATCATTTAGTGTTTATTATAGATTATTAAGTGTTTATTCCTATTAATATGGTTTCTAATTATTTTGGGGTTTTACACTTTCACTTTTGCACTCCTTAAATGTTTATATTAAGTGTTTATTAGTGGGTAATCCCTATAATTACTTTTTCTTTGTCACTTAGTTGATTGTATATTCTCACCATCTCACTATCTCTCTCATTACAAATATTATTTATACTATTAATAAGTTTATGTCTTTATAGAGTTTTTTATCACATCTAACTCTAATTCTTGGGTTAGTGTACTTTTATTTTTCACATTACTTTATTGGGTTTTATCAAATCATTTACATTTATTTTTCAGTCGATAATAATAATTATTTTATACATTGGTTAGTTATTGGTTTCGTTTCCAATATTACATTTGAGTGTACCATTTCTCCTTTTCATATTCTATATTATTTGTCTGTGTTTTCTCATTCGGTTTCACTTTATTTCCTTTATACTTGGTTAGTTTCATGTTAATTCTCCTCCTTCACTTTTATCTTATTTTGTTTCATTTTATTGTGGTTTTCCCTGTCTCACTTGGTTTTATTTCATTTGGTTGTATGGATTCTTATTTGGTTTCGTTTTTTCCCTTCTCCTTTTGTTTCTTTTTATTTGGTCAATCACTAGGGTTAGGTCATGTCGTCGTTTGTTGTGTCATTGTCATTTTATTTTCATTATTTTAAACATTTTATATTATACGAATTATTTTTTATATTGTTGATTCATCTTTTTTATCCCTGGTATTGGGGTGGCTTATTTGTGTTGTAACATAATGTAGAATGTTCTGTAATGACATAACAGTATGTTGTATTCAGGCTTATATGCAGATGTTTACGACTTAAAGCTTTTATTACACATTTTACATATTGCACAGATTTTATGTGTTTTTATTAGGTACTAATTTAATGAGAATTATTCATATATTTATTTAATTTAGCACCTGTATAATTTTGGTAATTGATATTATTTACAAATTGTTAGCTTTATGCTCTTATGTTAGAAGCACTATACGTACGTACTTTGTAACTGTAGAGCAAGACAGATAACATCTGCTTCCATTAAATTAACTCCTACTCTCTGCTTCAATTTGTCTCATTCGTTGCTACACTTTGTATTGAAAATGTTTCATTACCACTTTACTAACTGATCCTCTGGTTGGATTTCATTTCACTCACACTTTTACATAATATTAGGGTGTTTTTATAGTTATTAGCTTTTCTTGAGAAACAATTCTCTTTTGAATTCACTTCTTTGTGAGTCGATAGAAACTGAGTTTGAACTATCGTTCTCATAGAAATCCAGAGATCCGTAATATAAAATATCTTGACAAAATGAACCTAAGTGTTTAGCAACAAATGTTTTGTTTACATATTAATGTGATATTTTACTGCTTGTGGATTGCCCTGGACAAAACTTTCACTTACCTTTGTATTCCTTTTGTAAGGTACTGTAACGAATTATACTTTGTTCACTCACTACTCTCTGTCGCAAAATGCAAATTTTTTACACACCACCATTCTAACAAAAACACAAGGTTACGCGACAATCCACAACTATTTCTAAAATTATAAGACTTTCATGTGTGATTCTTCTTACAAAAAACAGATTACAAGTTTGAGTTTTATAATTCACTAAGTCTATGTGTGGTGGAATGTACTTTTAAACGAGATTAATCGCTAACAAAATGTTGCCTATCGCAAATATTTGTAGTTGAAAATTTCTCTGTTATTACTAAAAACCATCTCTTTATAGTACATATAAATCGACTATAATATAATATAATTATAATATAATCTTATAATTAATATAATATGGTATAACTAATATAATATAATTAATTAATTCGTGCCTTGGGTTTAGAACTTTTTTAATGGGATCATGATTTCAAAAAGTAATAAAGTTGGTCGTAGAAGAGTCATTCATCCTCTGGTTTGATATCCTGTTTTGACCACTAGTCAGTTTCTGATTATTTTAATCGCTTTATTGGCATTAATTTCATTTAAACAGCATGTTTATAAAACCACTACTCATTGCTTTAATTTACTAACTCCCTTAGGTTCCCCACCGCATTACTCCGCTAGTGGCCAGACGCCAATTCTGGCGTAAGTAAGAATTCCTTTCTTACTCAATAATTTAGACCATACCAGTGAGTATGATGCCTAGCTACTAAAGTATTGGGGTTGTTTTCACTGAGTCAAATCAAGGCGCCTTCCAGGCCCCTGAGCGGCTTAAGCGTAGTGCTAGTCACACTACCTTCTTGTAGTGACTCACATTAGGTAGTGTACCCTGCCTACCTCGTAAACTGCTTCGTATTATATACTGAATTTAATAGTACAGTTGGACGTATGTATGCTTTGCGATAGTATGTGTATCAAAGCTTTCAATTTGGTTTTAAATTGTGTTGTCTAACATTACTTTTATATTTCACATTATATTACTATAGTATATATATATATATTGCAACAATACATATATTTGCATATTTGCCCAGGGCGGTATGTTTGTAAATATCAGGTTTTAACCGGATAAAAATAAACTAATTAATACATTTTAAACCTGTGAACAAAGAGTTACCCCAATTATAAAAACACCATTACATTAAGGAATTTTTAACGAATATAGTGATGTAAAATTATTGCAGAAATGTGCAATAATAAAGTATTTAATGTTAATTACTAGTGTAATTAAATAGTAATTAATAAGTGTGTTATATGTGAGTGACCAGAAAAAGTTATGGAAATGATGATATCGCTCGTGCTAAGAGTATGTTTACGTAATCGCGAAAATGAAAACCAAAAAGTGATTCATAATTAAAAGGACGCTTTGCATGAAGTGACAATATCTAACAGGTCAAAAAAAGTCCTGGACTTGTCAAATCGCCGTCCAGTATAAATACCACTGGCAATTTTGGGGCAATCTCAGAGACTCAAGATATCTTCACACAACGTCACGCTGCTGGTCTGCCGACCGATCGAACATCTTTACCACACACACCAAGACTTATGGAGGAACTCTGGACCATCACAAACAAACCGTAGAGACAGAGAACACAGCATCAGCATAATCATCATCATCAAATTGTCAGATTCAGGACACACACACACACACAACGGTAACGTCAGCAGTACGCAGGTGATGAATAAACAATTATATTTTTGTTTGTGAAAAGAACTCTTAAAAAGAAACTTATATATGAACAGTAAAGACTTGTAGTTTTAAATATAATCACTGTGCATAAATTTAAATGGTAGTTAAAGAAAATAATTTAATTTAACAAGAAAATTTAAAAATACTAATCTTCTGTTGTATTTTAAAATTTGAGTGTGTCAGCAGAAATAAATAATAGGTTGGAAGTAAATGTTATATATTTTTTTTAATGTTTATAGCAACAATTAGTTTTATTCTTGAGATTTAATATTATTTTTGTTTGTAAATGAGTTGCTATTATTATTTAAAATTTGAGTCATAGTCAGACACCCTGAAATAAAAAGTGTTTAAATAATTTGTTTAACATGTCTGTTTAGCTATGGTGGTTTATTTTTTATATGTCATGAACAGCATAGAAGGTTATATTGTATTTTTGTAAACTTGGTTTTTATGACTTTACAATAATAAATGGATGCTCTTTTTTCCAGCAGCACTATAACGTAACATAATCGTTACTCTTTCTTTAGCCATTTTTCCAACATTACATGCTCCTTTTTGTAATTTAATAATTTATTTGGTACAGGTATAAAACATATCCAGTGTTATCAGCATTGTAAATGTCACTTAATTTGTGCTCAGTAACCTCTATTTCCATTCACTGACTTCATTAACAGGCATATCCACACCTTCACCCAAAATTGTTTTGAATGACATGTGCCACTTTCTAAAACACTCCAGCCGCCCATTGCTTGCTTCAAAATTTTCGACTTTAATTTCAGAAAAACTTTCGAATACCTTCTCCCGTAACATACTTCCACTACCTGGGAGTTTTTTTTGCGCGAACTCATTTAAGCCACTCATAAAGAATTTCATTTATTTGTCAACTTTGATTCACGTTTTCTTATTATGGGCAGGTATAAACACTATTTGAGTATTCTTAGAAATCAGTGTTGTCAAACTATTTTGTCTACTGTATTGTATTCCAGACGACTGAACATTCCAATAGGTGACCGTTAGTGGAGGGGAAATTTACATTGATCTTACAGGAAATAAAATCCGTTCCTCAGAAAAGTGGCATTCATTAAGGTGACCACTGAATAAAGGTGGCTGTTAGGTCAGGTTTTACTGTATCAAAAATTAAGATAAAAATCGAACCACTCCTCAAACCACCAGACAACTAGCAGTGTTTGCATAAAGCAGTTAGTAATGGAACAGAATGCTATTTGAAAAGTGTGTATACTCATGTATCAAAATGCTGTACTTAATTTGAGGTTATGCAAACTATTAGTATAAATATTAAAGAGGGGTGGTAAAAAGTAAACCTTTTGTTTAGTCTATTGGGCTGTACAGGTGTTGCATAGAATAAGTAGTAGGTAAACAGTGTATTGGAATGGTGTCAGATTTGTGTTTATACCTTTGATTTTATTACAGATGACACTGCTTTGAATTTAAAACAGTTTATGTCAAAAATAACAAACTAATTACTGTGTCTCTGTTGACCTGATTATAAAGTAAAATGAATTCTTATCTTTTATATAATCTAAATACATCTACTCTTTTTTTAGTTCTTTTGTATCGAGTTTATAAAAAAAATAAAGTCACTTCCCTTTTATGAAGAATGTTCTATCTAGATACAGTTATGGGTTGCTTCAATCTGGATACCGATGTGTGTTCTTCCTGGTGTCAGGTGTTCAGGGTTGTTCTCGGGTTAAAACAATTGTATAAATCACAGTTAATTAATTTCATTTTTTTTTACTACAACTTGTGTATTGGGCGCTTACACATAAATCCAGCCGACACATGAAGTGTCTTTAATACCTATGTGGAAATCTTCTACTTTTCCGAATCAGCACTTTTTCAATAGCTAGCAAAGTTTTTTAACTTGTGTTTTTAACGACTAGAAGACCAATCAATGCCTTAACTAGTACAACACGTCCACATGTTTCTGAGTTCACAGGGAGACTAACCTGTTCAACGAGAAATTAAAATTCAAATGAAAATTTACCCTAATTCTCATACGCTGATTGGTGGTTAATTTGTAATGCTTCCCTGCTTCTTGGCGAAGATAAAACTATACTTGCATTTGACTGCTTGAAAGCAATTCATGGCCTGTTGTAACAATAAAAAAGAAGCCGAAATATATAAAATAAATAAAACCACTACCAGGACTTACCTGTTGCAGAAATTTCTATCAGAAGCCCAGAGTCGCCACCTATATCTTTGAAGGACAGATATGGAGACCTTTACACTTTACCTTAATAAAACGGACAATTTAGCAATCTGACCCACCCAATTAATAATTCAGAAAGATTCCGGAACGTTAGACGAATTTTTAACACAGAAATAAGACAGTGGTAATGACGAAATAACTTAGTCTAACACATTTTATCTGGTGTAACCGTTATTTTTAATGAGTGATTATTCAACAACCATGTGTACAGATAAAACTTTTTTGTATATTGCTTGAAACTTTAATACATTTTTTCCTTATGTTTTGTCTGTTTAAAATGTAATTATAACTTATGTAACTTAATGATTACTACTTACGACTAGACTGCCCAGCCTGCAATTCACTCACACATTTATACCTAATTTTTATAAACCCCTCAACACCTTAGAAAATTCAGTTTAACTCGGGAACCGCACTATCGCGTTACCGGCCACGCACGTGGTTATTGTTCCACGTTTCCGAAAATGTTCGTCTTGAAATGTTTTCACTGTCTCCTAGGTAATAAAATTTTCGCTGTGATGGTTTGATTAATCTCTTGGGTCCCGGTCGGTCCTGATGAATTAATTACATTTAGGAAAACTCGACCAACCGGGCCCTAAACGAAACTGTAGGTGTCTGTAGCGGTACGCTGCTTCTCGTAAACCGCTTAGCGTCTCTGACTAATGTCGACTGTCACTGAGAACGTAACAGGTACTTGTTCCTTTTTCTGGAGGGAAACTGTGTTCACTGCCACCCTGCTTTCGTCGCTCATTGCTCATTTGCTGTTGGGTAACCATTTTATATATGGAATGGAGCTGATATATGTGTGTGACCAGAGGACGATATTGGCATCTTTGATATTAATGTCACTAGCAGTAGGCGTGGTTTAATTGCGTTTCCGGTAGCCGGTCACTTGGAGCTACTAACTTTTCGTCCCATCGCCATGTTTGCCTCAACTTTGGTGTTTTTCACGGCGTCACTCCCGAGCCCCGCCCGGCTGGGTTGCGTACGGGCGTCGAAACACATGTACAGAGTTCTGCGAATTTTTAGGGTGGCGCGAATTCTTTGCCGCATTACTCAACAACAACCTGCGTCGTACTGCTTTGTTTCACTGTTCTGTTATACTGACAAATACGTTGCACAATAATACAGTTATTTCACAATATTTTATAAGGCTCCCGACCGAAAACGAAATGAATAAAAATATATATATATGCCCCAAACGGTTAAAATAAAAACACCCAAAAATTGACCCGCTACAATACCCCCTCGATGAGAATTCTGCTGTTCACGACAGAAGAAATCTCATCGATAAACCCCGAAGAGGACCGGTGAGGAACTGGTGCCAACAACCCCCTGGTTCTTAATCTCCTGGGTACACGACCCCCCTGGCTCAGCGACCATGGACTCACCTGAACGAGATCACTGGACTTCTCCGTAAGAGATCCCAACACCGAGAAATCGAACAGACTCGCACCACAGCGCGCCTCGCCTTCTAACATGCTACCCCCAAAAATCCTCAATCCCTGGCTAAAATTATTCCAGCTCCTCCGCCGATGTGGGTCCCCTTTTTGCAAGCTGGGCTGCCTTTAGCAAATACTGGGCTCACACACACTAACATTACATGTTACATTGTGAAATTGAAAAATTACAAAATTCTTTAGAATTGACAAAAGTTTTTTAAAAAATTCAAAGTTCAAAAAAAATGATATGCTCAAAAAAATTCTCTTCATTATTTTTTGTTTCCTTTAAAATGACTTGAATTAAGAGTTTTCTCTACTTGAACAAATCCTTAACCTAACATGTCTTAGTCTAACAATACAGTTCAATATAGGAAATCAGTAAACTAAACCATTAACAAAACAACAAAACGTGGTAAATACACATAAAACAATCCCTACCTAAAATATGCGTTCGCTGGCAGGCGAAAAATCAATTTTTTTTTTTCTTTTCAAAAAAATTAAAATTTTCAAAAATTTTAAAATTCAAAAAAATTTAAATTTGTTCAAAGGTTTGATTTATATTTAGAAATTATTCAAAACTGGTTTAAAGTGATTAAATAAACAAATAAAATTAATTCCCTACTATACAAGCTCAGTAGGTGTATGACCTCATCAGCTGATCGAAACCAGGTCAAGTTCCAAACCCCTTGACCTACATATGTTATATATAAGTTCTGAAAACACGTTGAACATCTGTAATATCCTAACTGGAAATACAAAACATAATAAAACAAAATCTTTAAAACAAACCAAATATTAATATAAATAATCGTTAACTTGACATTTAAATTATCTAAAATAAGCAATTCTTAATTTTACATTACTTTCAATTCCATCAAAATTCTGTCACTGGTTTAAAATAAAAGCTTTTATATCTTTTATCATAAATTTCTCTCTTTTTGCTTAACAATCTCGCTATACTTTACTGTGGGTGATGTAAATCATTTATTCTCATTGACTGTATTCGATCTCTATACATATATAATCTTTATTCCCCTGACTCTACTATTAACTTTTATTACATGACACCCCTCTCTATAAAATATCTATCAAAACACTCTAAATTCAATTTACCTCTGGCACCGCTCATCTTTGTACTAGGATGTGTGTTCCCTACCTGGCTATAACCATACGAGCCAATGCCCCTCCAAAATATCGGCAAACACTCACGCGAACTACTCTATTCTCGCCACAACGCCACACGTTGCTCACACCTTACCACCTCACTCTTACTGCAAAATATCATCAACAAATATGTTTAAATCTCATTCCCATTACTCATCTCTACATATACTCACTACTACTGTGTCAACATCAATACTTCTCAAAATACTATAACATGTATTAACCAAAACAACATTACCTTATATCATCTCTACTAATTCAACTTTAACTTTGACAGATCTATATGTCACCTAAAATATTTATCACCCAAAACTATCTTTTATTTGCTTTCACAACTCGTTACTTCATTTCTCATTATCAAATTATTTTTTATCATTACATTAAAACGTCTGTAATACATCAAACATTACATTGAGCATCAATTACTTAAAACATTTATAACTAATATACCAGTGACATGTTATTGCTGATCAGCTGATATCCTAACATAATGAAAACACATCTCAAATTTGAACAACTTATATGAAATATATATTTATTTATCAATACTCACTCCTATTATATTAATTGCCTGCCAGGCGTTTAATGATTGGCTTAATTTAAAGCATACACATATCATGAAAACACATATTCTTATCAATGCCTATACCTAACATACAACAATAAAATAATACATTTAAAATCATAGCATGTAATGAACACCTTATATTACATATCTGACCAGCTAGTTAATTGAACAGAGCATAAGCAGTTTTATTGAATCCAACCTTGAAAAAAAAAAATGTTATGTTATTAAACTTTACATTCGTGACTCCTTTGCGTCACCTCCCAGCCACACACACTATTTCAGATTATGGTGGACTGTGGCGCCTTTTCGCTTCCACAGAGACTGTATATTTTGGAGCAGGTTTTACCTCTCCATGTCTCTGCTTCCGCTATTAAGTTTTAAAGTAGTGAACATCATCATGTTCTTGTTCTATAATCATACACCCTTAAAACGGTTCTGCCACCGGTCTTGCTACCCCCAAGCGGGCAGAGTGGCAGCCGCTGTTCCATAGTGCCGGAGATTTCCTCTAATGTCACCCCCCAATGAATTTCAAATCTGTACCAATTTCAAGTCAGCTATGGTCAAGGGACTTGGTATGACCATAGCTGGCCGCTAGCCAAAACCACGGTTAGTGCTGGTAAGACAGTAACCGCCCGAAAAATCGAGGAAATCTAAACTTTAATTTAATTACCTGTTTCATCAATACTATTATGTGCGACACTGTCATTTAGTAATGTGTGTAAAATTTTTTACTTTACACGGATAAGGTGTGCCGCACATTTATCGCCAGTTTGGCCTCCGATGGAGGTAACACTCACTGTTACCCCCAACCCATTTCGCTACTTGCGAGAGCACAGGCAACCCCCACAATAGCCACTTAATAGCTAATTACAATTGAAAACTAATTAAAATTTTTGTATACATTATCATATAATATTTGCATCAATAATCGTCTAACCCATTCATAACCTTTTACCATTTGACTTTCTTAAAATTTTCAAGTTCCAAAATTTATTATTAATAATCATTATCTATCATTTTTCATTTATTATAAAAAAATTTTTTTAATTATCATTTTTATTACACACAATGATTTCATTGAAATCTCACTATTACATTAACACCTCAATCACACCTGTAAACATTTTTATTATACATGATTATCAAATTTTTCTACTTACAATCCATTTAACATGATATACACCCAAAACTTTAATCACCATCATCTCTGAAACATTTCACAAAAATTATTAATTTAAATTAAATAATTTATCATTCATTGCCAAATTTCCGTCTCGTAAAATAAAATAAATTTACAAAAAATTTAATTATACACATTTACATACTCAATTAAAATATTTAAAATATATCAAATTGTTTTAATTTAATTCATTATTAAAATATAAATTTCATTACCATCCAAACAATTATAATTCTCTGATTACTTGTTTTCAAAATTAATTTGGTTTATTTATTTAAATTGCAAATATTTTAATATTATTCTTACAACAACTAATTACCTACATACACTGTTCACTTAACCGCAACACATACAACTGGCTTTACTACATATTTATTTACAAATCTGATTCATTATTTATTTAGTTATCACATCTCAATGTTCAAATCAGCAAAGTCAAATACCTTAAAACAAAATATTTAACTGTCTTTTACTGTTTTATATTTTAGCCTCCATCGTCAAAAAGATACCTCACATATTTATAGCATAAATGATTTTTATTTACCTTGAATTTATGATTATTATCTTCATGAACCATTATTTCTAAATCCTTCATCATACCATCTATTATTTCATACAACTTGTCGCCATTAGTTAATTTTGTCCAGTCTCCGTCAGTAAATTGTCTCAATCCCCAGTTAACTATTTTATCATTATTTATAACAGTGTTATTCAGATATTCCTCTCTCTCTCTTTCATCATCTCTCTCCATGTCTAACACCTGCACCAACATTTCATACTCTCTATTAACTTCAAAAATTTTTATTTCTCTCTCTCTTTCTTTACAACTCTCATAACCACACTGAACTCTCCCATTCCATGCAGAGGGCAATACCACAAAATCATTTGAATACCATCTGGCCCTACCAGATAAACACAAAAAACTTATTTTACCTTTTGAAGAACTCTCGTCTTCTACAAAAATTATTGAGGAACTCTTGTCCTCCATCAACACTTGTGAAGTCTCTGCTTCACATTTACTCCCATAAAAATTTTCCCCCTGTTCAACTTCTACACAACTACTACTATACTCCCTTTCTAAATCATAAGCACTAACTAACAATCCATGATCAACCTCAACTCTTACTCTACTCTCATTTTCACTATCGTCTACTGTATCACTTTTTGATACCCCATTTTCAGTTATACAATCATTATTCTTATTTGCATAAATTATTTCATCGTTAGAACTAGTTATATCAACATCACCACTTACCTCTGAATTGTACTCACCATCATTATTTTCACTAGTTAACCCTACTTCTCCCATTATTTGGTCACTGTTATTTCCGAATTCATTATCACTGTCACTCCTCTGGTTAATTACTTCTTCACTACCATCAACAACATTGTTACCACTTTCTATTGCTACATTTTCAATTGCGTCACCGTTATCATTTTTTGTCTCGTGACTACCATTTTCTACTATTTTACTCTCACTAACCCCTTCACTGACCTCGTTACTTTGGTTACTAGTATCATCACTATTTTTATTCAGGAAAGCGTATAGTCCCGTTTTTTGTTCTTCCATTTGTCTAAGCTGAGTATTTAATTTACGCCAATCGTCCTCAGTCATTCTGTTCAAAACCCTTTCAAACTCGCGCCAGAATTCCGTACTATTCCCGAACTCTCCCCATCCACTCACTTTATTTTCTTGAAATTGGTTTGTCTTTTTACCTTTATTTACCACCACCACACTCTCATCATCATCACTAGGCCTATTTTCTGTCTTATTTTCTACTACTATTACTTCGACTATCTTACCTTTATCGTTGGTCCTCTCACTATGTTTATTGATTTCTGCAAATATTCCTTCTTCTTGTTCTTCCATTCGGGTTAACCTATCGTCTAACTTACCCCATTCCTCGTTTGTCATCTCACCCACAACACCTCGAAATTCACTCTCCCACTCGTCCCATGCAAAATCACTATCGTTACATTGTATTATAGACATTTTTAAAGTTCGTTTGTATAACACTTTTATATATAAAATTACTCTTTTTCTGTACTCACACCTAACACATTGTGAATCACAATAACATAAACCTAACCTACTTAATTATGTACGATAAATCATATTTATAAATTCGTCATTACCACATCCTATTTTCTGTGTCTTAAAATAGGTCTGTCTCGTATAACATTACAATTAAACGAAAATCCTGGCAGCGAGAGCCATTTGTAACAATAAAAAAGAAGCCGAAATATATAAAATAAATAAAACCACTACCAGGACTTACCTGTTGCAGAAATTTCTATCAGAAGCCCAGAGTCGCCACCTATATCTTTGAAGGACAGATATGAAGACCTTTACACTTTACCTTAATAAAACGGACAATTTAGCAATCTGACCCACCCAATTAATAATTCAGAAAGATTCCGGAACGTTAGACGAATTTTTAACACAGAAATAAGACAGTGGTAATGACGAAATAACTTAGTCTAACACATTTTATCTGGTGTAACCGTTATTTTTAATGAGTGATTATTCAACAACCATGTGTACAGATAAAACTTTTTTGTATATTGCTTGAAACTTTAATACATTTTTTCCTTATGTTTTGTCTGTTTAAAACGTAATTATAACTTATGTAACTTAATGATTACTACTTACGACTAGACTGCCCAGCCTGCAATTCACTCACACATTTATACCTAATTTTTATAAACCCCTCAACACCTTAGAAAATTCAGTTTAACTCGGGAACCGCACTATCGCGTTACCGGCCACGCACGTGGTTATTGTTCCACGTTTCCGAAAATGTTCGTCTTGAAATGTTTTCACTGTCTCCTAGGTAATAAAATTTTCGCTGTGATGGTTTGATTAATCTCTTGGGTCCCGGTCGGTCCTGATGAATTAATTACATTTAGGAAAACTCGACCAACCGGGCCCTAAACGAAACTGTAGGTGTCTGTAGCAGTACGCTGCTTCTCGTAAACCGCTTAGCGTCTCTGACTAATGTCGACTGTCACTGAGAACGTAACAGGTACTTGTTCCTTTTTCTGGAGGGAAACTGTGTTCACTGCCACCCTGCTTTCGTCGCTCATTGCTCATTTGCTGTTGGGTAACCATTTTATATATGGAATGGAGCTGATATATGTGTGTGACCAGAGGACGATATTGGCATCTTTGGTATTAATGTCACTAGCAGTAGGCATGGTTTAATTGCGTTTCCGGTAGCCGGTCACTTGGAGCTACTAACTTTTCGTCCCATCGCCATGTTTGCCTCAACTTTGGTGTTTTTCACGGCGTCACTCCCGAGCCCCGCCCGGCTGGGTTGCGTACGGGCGTCGAAACACATGTACAGAGTTCTGCGAATTTTTAGGGTGGCGCGAATTCTTTGCCGCATTACTCAACAACAACCTGCGTCGTACTGCTTTGTTTCACTGTTCTGTTATACTGACAAATACGTTGCACAATAATACAGTTATTTCACAATATTTTATAAGGCTCCCGACCGAAAACGAAATGAATAAAAATATATATATGCCCCAAACGGTTAAAATAAAAACACCCAAAAATTGACCCGCTACACTGTCAAAAAAACAGTATAATTTTATGACCTATTTAATGGGCTACAAAACTTTCTCTGTTAAAAAAACTCATACATTCTGTTCTTTAATTTACTAACAATTACTGACATTTGATAGATCTTTCCATTAGAACTATGTAATTTTTTGACATCATAAGTATTTTGTAATTTTTTGGAGTGAGGAAATTAGAAAGACCAAAATAATAAAAGAAAATTTTATAAAACATTTTGTAACAGTGAGTTTAATTGGAACTATTTTTTGGTAACTGTGTAGTAGCACGTGAATCAATATTATCAGTGTTGATTGTTTTGAAGTGATTAATTAATTTTAAAATATCAAAATCATAAATAAAAACAACTTGCAGTGATGAATACTTTCTAAATTTAAAGACCTCTGCAAAGTAAGGTGTAGTGCAATCAAGGTCATAGAATGAAGCCACTTGGGTATCATCCATGATAGCAGGTGTCGCTGAATTTCCAGTGATCTTATGGCGGTGGAAGTCTGAATAACATCGGTGCAGACAACAAAGAGGACACTTCTACATCATAACCTTGATTGGCCTAAGTGTCCATATCTTCAAACAAGGTAGTGATGGGCTGAGCAGTGAAAGAAATAATTTGTATACAAAATATGTATGCATAATTTTTAAGAAACAAGGCTATAGTAAATAAAATGTTGTGATAAATAAGAATTGAAAAGTGTGGGAGGGTGTATGCAAGGTTAATTGGAAAGAATACATATGACCAAAACAGAAAATTGCTGATGGATTTAATTTGATTTGCTGTACCTTCAGGAGATTGATTTAATTTTTTGTGTATTAACTTGATTCAATTTTAATTGGTTCCTTGATTCAATTTTAATGGGTCATGTGATTTAATATGTTTTCAGTTAACACAATTTAACTTGATTTAATTTTATTTGAACTCCAGTAATAATTAACTATCACATATAATCATTCCAAAATACCGTATTGTTTCATTTGGTTTTCAGTGTAGATGTATAATTGTTAAATGAGAATAACTGCATAACTAACATGAGAAATTATATATTCAAAGTAAAAATTATCACTTGTTACAGTGTAACAATTTTTACAGTGTTACAGTGTAAACACGATTACATGTGTTAAGTCTTTATTAGGCACCTCATCTTGACCTAACCTGTGTTCATGGGTTCACTTAAACATTCCTGGAATAAGATAACATATGTAAGGGGATTGATAATTTAGTATTGTGTTTTTTTTTTTTGTGGGGATAATGAAGCGATTTCTCATATACCACCTTTAAAAATGTGAGTGGCGACCCTGGGGTTTTGTGGATTTCTTCCTTCTTCAGGTTAATGGTAAGTAAGATTTGGGGCCACTGTACTTCATTTCTATCATTACAAATTTTTAAGGTAAAGACTATTGAATCTGAAGCTTTTTGTATCCAAGTCAGTTATGGTATCAGTTAACTCCATTAAAGTGCATCCCACACTATAATCTGAATTACTCAGTATAGATCTATATGAATCATTTTAAATATTTTGGAGTGAAATCTAAACATTGTCGAGTGTTTTGTGCAAAGTACACAGCTGCTGAAAGTAAGGCTCATGGTCACTGTATACCCACTCACACTAATAGTGTACTGGAAGGGTTAAAATACAAATTTTATACAAGAGTTTGGTATATAAATGTTTTCCCATCTTTGCCTTTTCTTATTCTCCAATTCATCCTAATTCCTCTTTCTCTGCTGTGGTGACAGAATGATAATTAACAACTTCTTTGAATTTCTTCTGGTCCATTCCATTCCAAGTGTCTGTGTTTAGTTCTTTATCAGTTTTTTTTTTTTTTTTATTTACCATGTTATCTAAAGTAAAATACGCCTACTCTTCCATTTATTTTTCAGTTATTTTTCTAAAACTTTGCTTCAGAAATCAAAGTTCTAACTGGATCTGATTATTAGCAAATATTCATAATGTACTACATATGAAATGAGAAGTGTGAAAATTTGCAGTAGTTTTTAAGTACTAAATTATAGAGGGTTGAAAATATTAATCATATTTTACAAACATTTGAAAACTAATAAACCACAAACATCTATTCTGCATTGAAAATATTCAGCAATTAGATTATGTGTGAACTTTGACAATATTCTACAAAATTCAAACACAACAGTTACTACATTTATCCATATTATAGATTCATCACATACTTTCATATGCATTTTGCTGGTTCTTTATTTGGCCTTGTTAGTTGCTCCTCAAATTACCTTAAAAATTTATGTCTCTTTGCTGTGTGATCAATTTATTTTATTGCAGTGTTGAAATATTAGTAATAAAATTATTTTACTTTTTAGATCAGATAGCAGTTCTGGATGAAGGGCATGTGGCACAAGTAGGAAACTATAATGAGCTAATATCTGACCAGAATGGCATATTCCATAAGCTTATAAAACATCAGACGTTCCAAGCCTCATCATGATAGTGATTATGAGTAACAAAATGTACTCATAAATGTGGTTGTAAAGCACATTCATATGCATGAAATGCTGAACAGCATTTGATGTACCTTAATTTTATGTTCATTGTATCATTTTATTTATTTAATATTTCTCAAAATATTTATTCATCATACTGTGAGTGCATGTTTTGTGCATACATGCAAGTGTTTGTTTTAATAACTGATGAAATATTTTAATGTTACTGTAAATTTAATCATTAAATTGAACTTACTTGTAGAATACATGAAAGAATGTGATAAGGTCTCTACTAATCAGAGTAAATAAAAACATATATGTAGTTATATGTCATACTCCTACAGCTCCTGTTTCATCCTGCATACTTATTTTAAGCTTGTTTGTAATACATATGCCTTAATCTCGTCTTTCTTTTGTTCACAGGATGAAAGTTAACTCCTGTAACGTTAATTACTTTTACACTTTTTACTTTACATTTGTTTGTTTACTGTGCTTTTTGACGACTTCGAGACGCCATCTTGAATTGTTGCCAGCCTCGTAATTTTTCACTTACCGGGTTCGGTTAGACGAACTGGAGAACAGAATTAGGTTATTTAAATAAAAACAGATTGATTACTTGCATACACCCTTTGATCTCTTTTATTCTGCATTTAAATTTAAATTCATTTTAATTACAAAAGACAATTTAAAGTCATTTGACTGCCATCATGAACCAAAAAATATCCCTTCTCCCTCTCTTATTTCTGGTACGATTTTTCAACAATAAAACAATAACAATGATTACCTGATTACATACATTGATAGTACCCAAGTTCAAAATATAAATAAAACAGAATTAAATTTATTTAACGCAAACCAGCGCTTCTTACCTTTATTCTATAATTATGACACACGCACACACACTCTCCCATGGTAGGCCTACGTATTTTATAATTCCCCTTTGAGCTCTTTTATTTTCTTTTTAATTTTGCATGGTTTGAAATTTAATTTTGAATGGTTTACTTTAATTTTGAATGGTTTACTTTACTCTCCCCGTTTGTTACTTATCTGTTCATTGTCCATCCACAATCCAGCCTCCTCACGTAATTTTTTGTCACTCCGCACCTTTCTTCTTTCACTATTTTTTATTTATCGCCAAAACTGTCACTTCATTTTAATATTAATTAACAACTGCTTTTTTAAATTTTACATTTAACACCTATTGGTGTTGGGCGTTAGAAAACTGTGCTTAGCCGGCGGGCGAGCGAACTGCCCGCGTCTGTCGTCGTTAGGTGTTGTTTGCCGACTGAAAATTCTACGCCAGACACAGATTGTTGACACCAATCTGGCGAGCTAGCGGGACACTCCCCGCATTCCTGTGTGACGTCTGCTGGGTTTGGCTTGTGACGTATTATAGCGTGACCCCAATTTGTGCATAGTTCAGAGGTCAGTCAGCTAAAAATAACTGCCTTCTGCGGTTAATCCGTTGGCCTTGAGTCCAATTCATGTATGATGTTTATCATCCCATAGATTTCTAAATAATACTTTACATTTTATTTATTGATTGGGAGGGTTTTACCTGTACCATTACACTCCCTTTCTATTCTGTTCTGACCCAATCCATTCCAGCTGTTTGTGTTTAGTACTCTAGCAGTTTTGTAAAACTAAGGAGTATTACATTTACTCTTTTCCATACTTTTATCATTTACTTTCTAAAACTTGTCTCCAGTCTCTACTAGCTGTATGATTGATAAATTGTAAGCTTTCATGGCCGGTGTTTGCATTATCACAATTTTCTGGGCTGGTAGGCCATGGTCTAGATTCTCTATATTTACCTCCATCGGTTTCGCCCTTACCGATGACAGATATCTTCAGTGGTGTGAGAACACAGATTACAAACAATGACTGTTCTGTCCTGTTGAGGCACTTATATTTATACACTTCTGTAAGGTGCGGGTTGGTCATTTTTTGGGCAATCACATTGTTTTCTTTTTCTGATTAGCTCACTTATTTCACCATGTTCTTCCAATGCTGGTATCGCGTATTTATTGAGTACTAAAGACTCTTTTTTCTCATTTATGCTGTGGTCGCTGTGCTTCTGTATTTCATCTGCCTCCCTCTGCAACCAAGCAAAGTACCACCAAGGCAAGGACAGGACTTGGTTCTCTACAAATAAGTTTGTGTAGTCTTCATTAGGTAGCTCATGTTCCGCTATAGCAGACTTCTGTGTTTGGGCCAGATGGCAGTGTTGCTTGTGTTCACCTAAGCAAGTGTTGATGCTACATTTCGTGGTGCCAATATATACTTGGTGCTCCGCAAGAACATGGCACTCTATACCCCGCACGAGGAAAGCAGATCTCTGGCATCCTTCACTGATCACAGGTGCTGTTGGATCTTCTGTGCTGGCAGAAAAACAGTTGTGCACCCCACGTTGACTAGCAACTTCCTGATTTAAAATGTAGTTCCATGATTACTTAGCACATGTTCATAACATACCATATAATGAACTGAGGAGGGTGAAAATCTGTAATTTTTTTTAGTTGTGTGCTGCTGAATAATTGTACTTAATATTTCAGCATCCTTCAACCCATCATTCTGTATGTTATTTTCCAGAAGAACAGATTGTTCAAACAGTGCAGATTCAATAATAGGCATATGTACTGTAATAGAACATATCTAATAACAGATAATTAAAGTTATGAAGCTTACAGTCTCAATCAGGTGATGTATCTACAGAAATAGAAAGTATTAATATACTTGCGTTTCTGTAAGGTTGGTGTATTATGAAAGCATACTTATAATATATTTGGTTTGATAACAGTTATGAGATTTGTTTGATTTGGAATTGAGTGTTTATGTATGTTAATGAATGGAGATGTTATTGAAAAATCTATTGAGAGAAGCAGTGCGACTGATAATTACTTCAAAGTAGAAGCTAGCTTAACAATATTTATTTTGAGATGAGATACGTTTTTGTATTTATCTTTGTAATAATCAGATTATGTCATATTATTTTCAGTACACACTATACATAGTAGTGGTTTGGAGACTACTAAGGAATATATTTACACAGACTACTGTATAATTCACTTCTCTGATGGAACTTGTGTGTGTGTGTGTGTGTGCGCGCACACTATATATGTATACAGGATATACATATATGTTTATATTTTATATATATATTGTAACGTAACAGAGTTGAGGTCCCCAACGTTACATAAAAAATTGAATGAAACATGGTCAAGGACCATACCCTGAATTAAGGTTGCTCAGTAGTTAATGTATCTGAGAAGTGCCTCAAGTCAAAAGAGGCAATAATTAATGTTGAATATAAAAAAACCATACCAATTAATAGTTAAATATAATAAATTATGCTTGTTTTTATAATGTAACATCTTAATGTTTACAGAATATTTATGTTATATTTTGAGTATGGTAGGAATGAACTGATGTTGTTTAATAGAAATACTTCATCAATGATTATGTTTATATTTATGTTAAATTTGTCTTTAGACAATCAAGTATAGTTACCAGTGTTAGGCATTATACTAAGTTTTAAGTATTATCTAAAATTGAATAATGCTGTTGTTTTAATTAACATTTGTAAACTTGGCCAGGAGGGCAATCAGTGTTTAAGGTTTGACAAGTAGTTCTGACAATTATATTGTAAACTAATGAAGGGTTCCAGGACAAGTTAATTAATGTAATTAAGTAAACGCCAGGAAACTAAAATTAATGTAATTAACCATTAACCAATAATTAATTGTACAGTAGGTCAGGTAAAAGAAAATTAAGTTAAAAAACCAACCAATGTTATAACAGTGTAAGAAAACCTATAGGCCTAAATTCCATATTTGTGAAAGGAAATTAATACCTTTTTAAGAAGTCCAGTCCAACGAAACTATGGTAAAACATTTACTGTTTAAGAAGGAAGGTTAGGTGAGAATTTTAGGTAATTTAGTATTATTCCAGACATGGAGTATTTTATTGAAAAAGAGTAGTAATATTCTATAATTCTGGTTCTAGGATATCTAGTTTCACCCAATGACGAAAAAACGTGGTTGTTATGGCAACTGAAATGGACATGAGTTGTTGATATTGAATCATTCGTTCTGATTGTTACAAGCTATTAGGTTGAGATGGGCCGATACATTTAAAAAATATGAATAATAAATTCGGAAGAAAATGAATCAAAATTAAAAACCCTCTTTGAAAGATAATTCTATCTTAATACTGATAAGTAATAAATTAAATAGACTTCAAAATTGTAACT